>JARHVA010001926.1:0-1240000 GCA_037957365.1 Torreya grandis | reverse complement strand
CCATAACAAGTCATTTTCTAGGTCAATAGGTCAAAGCTAGACCAAAATTTTCAAAGTTTCCAATATTTTAATAGGTCAATTACTCATTAAGTTTTTAGGTCTCTAATTTATGTTATCAAAGTTGTCAAAATTGTAAAAGTTGTCAAAATTCAAGTTGTGGATGTAGAACTCTCATTCTGATGCTTCTTGAGTGAAAACTGACACCACAAACATGTTTGAGTGAGTGAATAATTTCTATTACTAGGTTCTTGGCCTCCCTTAAAGCTTGATTGCCAAACCCACCACCCATTTTGGCCTCAAGAACACCCTTCCCAATACTAGAAAAATGCAAATTTTTAGACTAAGTTTAAACATGCATAAAACAAAAATTGAAAGTTATTACCAATAACCATTATATCAATATTTTACCTTTTTAATCCCTCTAATCTCACCCTAAATCACTCAGGTGGAAGCTTTGAGATCAATCTGTTAGATAAGTTGTAGTGATGGGTCCAAAAATACAAGTTTTTGTCAGTGAACAAGTAACTTATTGAGCTCTAACTAGCATTTCTACCTATGGTAACTCCACCTATGAATATATGAATTTGATCACATCTATATAGGCAAATTACATGTTATCACACTACCATGATGTTTGAATCCACTCAAAAGGGCATTTTCACTACCGTTCTAGAGAGCAGAAACACTGATAACAAATGTTGTCAAACTTTAAGTTATGGTTACAAAAATATGATTTTGATGCTTCCTGAGTGAAAACTAACATTACAAACACATCTAGGGGGTGGATAACATCTATGCCCAAGTTCTTGGCCTCTTGTTGAGCTTGATCAATAAACCCACCACCCATTCTAGCCTCAAGAACACCCTTCCCAATATAATAAAAATGCATTTTCTTAGCTTAAGTTCAAACATGCATAAAACAAAAAATTTAAGTCATTTTTGCAAACCATCATATCCCTCCCATACCTATTTAATATCATAATGAGATCTAAGAATATTGATCCAAGTGAATACATTTTTTCAATATGCTATGAGAGATGTGTATTGTACAAGACAATACTGAGCACACACATACACATAACTGCAAGAAATGAACAAGAGGAATGAGACACCAATGATCCACACATATTTTATTAATAAAAATGAAATGGAATAGGTACATAAATAGGTTATAGGAGGAAATATATTACCCATTCTAGTAAATGTGGTATTAAACTTTCCAAATAACCAACATGACTCTAAAGCCCCTAAGCAAGCAATATACAACTGTGTAGTGAAAACTCATAGGAAAAAAGACATACACCAACACCACCCCCCCATAAGAACAACTTAGGTAGGTGATGATACAAAAAAAATGGGTCTCAACAACAAGGCCTGATGAGCTACCCATGTATAATGTAATCTCTCATAAAGTAGAAAAAAGGATAAAAATCAGTGGAAAAAACTCCCCACCAAAAGAGATACAAAAGAAGAGAAGAGGTTAGAAGGCCCCCCTAAAGATGATGAAGCAACTGAGGTGGACCACACCCTAAGAAGATCTCTTAGATTAATGAACTTGTTCTTAGTGAAAGGTTTGGTGAAGATATCAGCAACCTAATCTGAAGACTAGAAAAATAGTAAGTCAATGACCTACTCATGAATCAACTCCTAAATGAAGTGCATGTGAATCTTAGTGTGATTGGTCATTTAATGAAGGACCAAATTCTTACAAATTTTATGGTGTTCTAGTTATCAAAAAATATGACTTTAGGTCACTTGATCTAGATACCAAGCTCAAAAAGAATCCTTTAAAGCCAAAAAGCCTCATTCAGTAGCTATGTTAATAGCTCCCATGTACTCTATCTCTATGGAAGATAGAGAAATAACATTTTGCTTCTTGCTTGACTAACTGATGGGGCTAGAACCCAATGCAAAATTATAACTTAAAGTGGACTTATGACTCCTAGTGTCACTAGCCTAATCCAATTTTGTGTAGTCGATCAAGTCAAAATATGAACTAATCCTATAGTGTATCCCATACATATGTGAACCCTAAATGTAGTGTAAGATCCTCTTAGGTACTTTCCAATGTAGCTCATGGGGTTCCTACATGAATCTTGAAATAATGCCAATAGCATAAGAGATGTTTGAGTGGGTTAAGTAAATAAGGCTACCAATAAGTTGTTGATACAAGGTAGTATCAACTAATGTAGTGGAACAATCTACCTCAAACTTGACTCCTGATAGGAATGGAGTTAAAGATGGCTTACAATCAGCCATATGAAACTATGCCAAAAGATCAAAAGAGTACTTGGGCTATGAAAGTGAAATCCTTGAATTTGTCTGAGAGATCTCAATGCCAAGTGATTAGTGTAGTAAGCCCAAGTTAGTAATGGAAAATCTATCCTATAGAGTTTTCTTCACTAGTGAGATAGTCAAAGAAGAACTCCCTATGATCAAAAGGTCATCAACATATAAAACTGGTATCAATAATGAATCATCCTACCATAAAAAGTACACATTGGAATCCAAGTGGCATCTAGTAAATCCTGAAGTAAGAAGGAAGGAATCCATTTTGGCATACCAAGCCTAAGGGGATTATTTGCAGCCATAAATGGATTTCTTAAGTCTACACACTAAAGAAGAATCTTGAAAAAAACTAGGTGGTTATTCCATGTAGATCTCCTCCTCAAGGTCTTCATGAAAAAATTCACTCTTCACATCCATCTGATGTACATTCCATCCATATGTTTTAGCTAAAAAAAGTGTGAGTATGATCGAAGTCATCTTAGCCATGGGTATAAAGGTCTCTGAGTAGTCAATGCTAGCTATCTATGAAAAACCCTTGGCTACCAATCTAGTCTTGTATTTATCAACAGACCCATTTGAAACATACTTGATCTAATATATCTAATGACATCAAACCATCTTTCTTCTCTTAGGAAAAGAAGTCAAATCGTAAGTGTGATTACTAATCAAGGAATCATATTCCTCATCCATGGCTCTATCCCACTTAGGTATGCCTGAAGCCTCTCTAAAAGTCTATGGATATAATGTGAAAGTAAAAAAGGCATGTGGTCTACCCTGAAAGTCTGCTCAAGTACATCTATGATTATCTAGATCCCTTACCCAAGTGCCTGAACTCTCAAGTGTTTGTCGAGCCCAAAGAGGGCCTAAAATGGGTGAGTTAGGTGCCAAATCTTCATCCTATAATGCATGCCTATAAGTGGATGAGGATGACTCCTCATCATTCTACTCACTATCAAAAATGAAAGAAGAAGTGGCATCTACGTTAAGAACCTATTGTGAATGATCTAAGTCTTTAAACTACTCATCCAAACTAAGTGAAATCAATGTAGAGGTGAAAGTTTCAAGTAAAGAGTCAATGGGACTCTCTTGAAACCTAACACTCCTCTCAATGAATAAATGATGAGTCATAAGGTGGATAAGTCTATAACCCTTGACCCCATCTAGATACCCCATAAAGATGTAAGGTTTAGATTGAACTTTTATTGCCTTACATTTATTTTTGGGAATGTGAGCTATCATTGATGATATAAAGACCCTAAAATGATGCACCTATAATTTCCTATTATGCCAAGCTTCATAAAGAGTGATGACCTTGAAATCTTTGTGAAAAACTTGGTTCTGAATGTAACATGCATAATTAATGGCTTCTAACCTAAACTATGGAGCCAATGATCTAGAGTGAATCATATAGTTGGCCATCTCCTTTAATGACTGATTCTTGCACTCTACTACACCATTTTTATAAGGAGTGTATGGTACTATCCACTAAAGATCAATCCCCTCAGTGGTATAAAACTACTCAAATATATGTTTGATGTACTCCCCCCCATTATCTGACTATAGAATTTTGATGCACTTTCTAGATTGCTTCTTAGCTAAAGCCTTGACATCTTGAAAATTATCAAAAACTTCATACTTTTTTCTAAGAAAATAGACCCATGTATATATGGAAAAATCATCAATGAAGGTGAGGACACATTTGGCCTTAGTAAAATAAAGATGGGAAAACTACCCCATGACATCATTTTGAATCAACTCAAGAGGTACTATAACTCTCCTAGATTTGCCTTTGTCAATTTTTTCTTCGGGATGTTTACCAAGAAACCCTCACATAGTCCCTTAGAGAATTTAACTCTAGGCAAGCCTATAACCATATCTTGCTGACTTAGCTATTTAAGATAATGATAGTTAAGGTGGCTAAAGTGCTCATGCCATAGTTTTCTAACTCCATCTAAATGGGTAAGCAATGTAATAAGAGGAACATCTAGAGTAAAATGGGTGAAGGTATATAGCCTAGAATGGTGATTATCCCTCCCCTAATGCAAATATAGAGTCACTATGTAGCTCTCTAATCTTAATTAAATATGGTGTGAACTCAACTCTCATACCATGTCATATGTGAGTAATCCAATACACTAAAAGAAGATTATTTGATAGTGAACGTATATTTAGAACATTTGTGAGTGTTCTAAAATTGAATTCAATAGTCCCTCTTCCTATAACCTCTATTGGAGTGTCATCACTCAAAGAGATGAAAGATATGCTACAGGGATCTAAGTCAAAAAACTCAACTTCTGACAAACCCATATGGTTTGAAGCACCATAATCGATAACAAAAGATGAAGTAGATGTAGAAGCTACTATAATTAAAGCTTTGCCCTTAGGTTTTTCCTTTCCTTTTTCCTTTTCTTTATAATACTATTTGGTTGATGATGATTGTTTGATAGACTTAGGGACCCCTATATTATTTTTCTCTAGATGTGTAAGGTAGTCAATCTATTTATTCATACACTTATGCTCATCATGGCCAAACTTCTTGCAATAGGATCACTTAAAATTTTCTCTCTTAGGTTTCTCTTCAGAGGATGAGGTTTCAATGCTAATTTTAGTAGTGGTTTTTTGTTCTTTCTTCTTCTCAGGATCCTTTCTCTTCTATTTCTTATAATTATTGCTAGAGGCTCTCAATTTCCCATTCTCAATAATGAGGGTTGAAGGTTTGGAAGATTTGAGGGTTCCCATATAGATTAATTTATCTTGCTCCATAGTTAAATCTATAATAAATTCATCTAAAGATGGAATTGACCAGTTGGCTCCCATGGCTCTTTTGGTCACATAAAAGGTAGAGACAAATATAGACTAATCAAGTCCTAATTTTACAAGCACAGAAAGAACTAACTGCTCATCTTTCTTCTTTATTCCACACTCTTTTAACTGTAATATAAGTGACTTAAGCTTGGTGAATAATTCTTTCAATAAACAAAATTTTCTAGGACTCAAACTAATTAGTTTAATCTCAAGCTCATGACCCCTCATAGTGTCAATTATCCCAAACAGTTTTTCTAAGATGTCCCATGCTTCTTTGGGAGATTTTACTGACTCTATGTGAAATAAGAGATTAGGTGATACTAAAATACATAATAACTTAAAAGCTTCATCACATTTATTAAACCATTTTATCTTATCTGCTTTAGTTGTTAGCTCAAGTTCTACCCCATAGTTATGTGAAATAAACTTTTACTTCTAAGAACATAGTGATCTTAGTTTTCCATTCCTAGTAGTTTAAAGGTGTGAGTAAATTAAAAGATCTAAGATCCATTTTAGAATTAAGATTTAATGTGTTTGATGTTATTGCAAAAAATCAAAAGTGTAGAAAAAGAGAGAATTACACAACAGAATCATAACCAAAAGATGACCCCATAAAACTATGTCAGGTACCCCCCAAATTTTATCACTTTATAATTCAATGTATATTACAACTACCACTTTTCAATGAAGTGGATTTGATCTTAGTGAATATAGATGCCAAAAAAAGACATAGAAAATAAAGTATAATTTTTTGATATAAATAGATCAAATAGATCACACCACTAAAAAGTAAAACAAAAATCATGCACTTTCAAAAAAAAATTCACCAAAAAATGTTGTTATAAGTGCTCAAACGAAGCCTAAAAGGGTCAAAAATGAGGATTATTCAACAACATCTATGAAAATATCAAATTTATGGAAACACCAGAGATCAAAAACAAAAAACTATTTCACTAATGTGTAAAGCACAAAATTCTACCCCAAATCAAAAAAAAAATCTAAAAAATAAGCTTGTATGACCAAGTTATGGTCCTCTAAAGTTGACTGATCTAGGGTAAACTGCTCATCCATGAGGGGGGAAGATTTGAAAAAAGAAACCTCTGCTAAATTTGGTGTGATGTCACCAAATTTGGAGATGTCAACAAATCTAGAGGTCTACTAAAAAATTCCATCAAATCTGGTGAACCTCTAGCCAAATGTAGAACCTAGATAAATATGGTGAAACTACCAAATCTAGTGGCAAAGTTGGTGGAATCTGTAAAGAATATTTCAAAAAATTCACTAGATTAAATTTCATGGTCAAATGGATGTCACTATTATGATTTAACTTCCTCCAAATTCAAACCCTTGCCAAATGTGCCTTAAATATCAAAATTTGATGAAATGAAAGTTGATCTATATAGATTTGGGCCTTCTAAATGTGATGGTGGGGTTAGATTTGGTTGAAAGTGGTCAAAAAATGTTGGTACCTCCCAGATTTGGTAACCTTCTCCAAACTTTAAACCCCCATAAAAATGCTTTAGGGCTCTAAATCTGATGAAATGAAAGCCGATCTTGACTTTCTCGAGCCTTACAGACTCAATGGAAAGGTCCTTAATGACTCAAGATGCAACTAGCTATCTCATATGCCAAAAATCATTCCTTTTTTAAAGTAGATTTTGAAGAAATAAAAATTGATCACAAACCAGATCTCTAATTTCTACAATTCCACAAGTGCTAATGGCTAATCAAATAAAACATTTGATTAAATCTAAATGCCAAGAAATATTATGATGCCAACCTTTTGAAATAAAAATAGATATTAAAAAAATACTAAGCCTAGATCTAAAGTAAAATAAGAGACAAATTCAATGAAAAACTTGTGGAATATACCCAACAATCCTTAGATCTAGATTGGCTCTGATACCATATCAGAATGAGCTCCATGAATACTGATCTAAGTGAATACACTGATTTAATATAATATGAGAGAAACATATTGTACAAGACAATACTGAGCACACATATACATGTAACTACAAAAAATGAACAAGAGAAATGAGACACCAATGATCCACACAATATTGCATTAAGATATAAAAGGGAAATATGAAAGGGAATAGGTACATAAATAGGTTAGAGGAGGAAAGATATAACCCATTCCAATGAATGTGGTATTAAACTTTCCAAAAAATTAACATGACTCTAAAGCCCCTAAACAAGCAATATGCAACTATGTAGCCAAAACCCATAGGAAAAAAGACATACACCAATATTTAATCCCTCTAATTGCACCCTAGAGCACTCAAGTTGAAGCTTCAAGATCAATATGTTAGACAAGTTGTAGTGATGGGTCCAAAAATGCAAGTTTTTGTCAATGAACAAGCAACTTCTTGAGCTCTAACTGGCATTTATACCTCTAGGACCTCCACCTATGAATAAATCACTTTGATCACATTTAGATAGGTAAATTACATGTTATCACACTATCATGACATTTGAATCCACTCAGACTTACATTTTCACTACCGTTCTAGAGAGCAAAAACACTGACAACAAATATTGTCAAAGTTTAAGTTGTGGTTGTAAAAATCTAGTTCTGATGTTTCTTAAAGAGAAATTGACATTTCCAACATGTCAAGACCAAGTTCTTGGCCTCCCATTAGGCCTAATCGACAAACCTACTACCCATTTTGACCTTAAGAACACCCTTCTTAATATAAGAAAAATACATTTTTTAGCCTAAGTTCAAATACCCATAAAACCTAAGCTTCTATTAGCTTCAAGAATATAGAATTCTTTACTGACAGTGCCAACCACATGAAGGTGGAAGCTTATCTGGTACCACTTACCTAAAAAAAATTGTTAGTAAGCATTTAAAAATTAAATTTATATATGTACTACATAGAAAATAAAAAACATTTGGTAAAATTAATTACATCTACATTTGAAAAGTCAACATACCTTCATATTTCAATCCAACAAACCACTAGGATCTACTCTAACCTTGATAATATCAAGAATAGCTTCATGGTATAACTCTCAAACTTTCCATAATTTCTTATTTAATGGCCTCCCATGATATTTTTCTAATTGAATATTCATTGCAAGAATTAAATTTGAATAGTGCAGTATCTTCCTATGTATTTCAAATTCTTCAAACAACCATTGATCTAAATTTTTAATAGGATATCATCGAAACCAAGTTCTAGTGACTACCATTGACATAGTGGGATAGTCAATGTTTTCTCCATCTATAACTGGGGAAGTCAATTTTTTATTTCTTTCTACACACTGACACAAGTAGTAATCAGTGCCTTCTTCATTATCCTCATCTATAATAACTAAAAAAAATGCTTTGTATCATAAAAAAATTAGTGATAATATGAAGATATATTTAATGAGAATAAATTATACATAATGAAAATTATTCTACCTAGATGCACTAGATCAGATACATGGTCAAATTCATCTGATGATGTTATATTTATAAGTTGTAATGATGTTTGAACCTGATATATGTTCATTGGAATTAGAGGTTTGGAACTCTAATCATCCACTGACTCTTGTGACTCACACTCATTCCAAATAGACTCCACACATATAGAACAAAAACATGCCAAGTGTTTCATATGAACAGTTCAATGACTTGCATTTGAGCTATAAAATGAGTGTAGGTCACTTGAACCCATTAGAGTTATAAAATCCTCATACTTTACCAAGTATTCTTCCTCCATTAACTAGAAATGTCTATGAACAATACAATTTAGTTGAGCACCATGACACATGTTCTCATTACACCATTCAACCACAATTTTTGCATCTATCAAATGAACACCCTCTTCAAATTTTAACTCCTCCCTTACAATAGCTCTTTTTAAAAATGCTACAACACCATCATGCTCCCCTTTTCCATGGCCAACCTTAGTGAAATCCAAATGTGTTCTACACCAGTGGTAATGTGCATCTTTCTCAACCAATAAAACATCCATGCATTTTTAAATTATGATGTGCAATTATCTGACCAAATGTAATGTTGATTGAAAGTAATGTTCCTCTAATTCAACTATTCATAGAACTTTTAAAAACAACCTTACAAATACTCTACATAATGTGATCTTTCATTGTTGATATATAAATGGTACTCCCTTAATATTTTATATTATTACTCTGTACTATCAGGTGCATGCATGAATGTTATATGCATGAATATGGCAACTTGTGATGAGTTGTCATACTATGATTGAACTTCCATTTGGGGTTTGAATGTGTAATTTTTAGAAAAATCAAATACTAAAAAATGGAACCAAATGGGAATATATCCTTGATTATTTTTAAATGTTCATCCAACCATATAGCCTTGTGTATGTGCCTTGCATACTCATAAACAATCTTCTCCTTAAATTTCACCAAAACTTTAAAAACATGTATCTTTTTTTTAACAAGCTCACACATTTTAGATTTTTTCCATCTTTTACTTGATAAGTCACTAATTTATATTTTCTTAAACCAACTAATTCCTATCCAATTTTACTTTTAATCTCCTTATGGATACATTTTTTAAAATTTGGCAATCCACCATAAATGTTGTAATTTCCATTTAATTGTAAAATAATTATCCATCTAGTATTTTGTAGAATATAATTGGAATAAATCTCTTGGTTTATTTTGTTGGAAATTCAATGCCACACTCCTACAAAATTTTATTATGCAAAGTACAATGAATATAGTGAAAAACATCATAGTGCATTAAAAATTCAACATGTTGCCTACAACAAGTGGTGTGTGTGTGATTTATTTTAACATTAAAATGTTTTGCCATCTCAAAATATCTTTGACAAATAGAAATTTTGGATGCTTTTGTAAAAAATTAGAGTAAAATTGTGTTTGAGTCATATCCAGTAAATGTTTTGGATACAGTTCATGATTATGGAAACCAACTCTTATTTGAACAACATCTCTTGCATTGGGCAAAAATCTTATATTGTCTTTCCAAAATTGAGCAACTATTTAAGAGTATTGGCTATAGTCTTGTCCTTTTGTGGAAGTCTACCAGAGAATGCCTAGAGCTCATTGGTATTAGTTTCATTGAGTATTTCATGTCTTTTATTTGCTTTCATTATTGTTTTTCTATTTATATTAAGTGTTTGTCTTGTTTCTAAAACCATTCATTTTCCCCTATTTTGTCACTTACTACACAAGTTGTAAGTATACATCAGGCATCATTACAATATTTGGTTCATGATTTTGGGCCTATAGTATGATATGCATCATGTAGATTTTCAATAATTTCATCATTTTCATCATCCATGTTAGATGTTCTTAGTCCTAATGTACATGATAGGTCTCATCTTAATCAATTTTATCAATGAAACAAATAATTGACATCTTTGAATATCATACTCCAAATTATGAAAGAAGATATCCCAAATTTGTTGAGCCAATCTTCTTAAATGGCAATCAGACATTTTATTATGCATTGGTTCTAAAATATTTTCATTGAATTTAATTAAATACTTGTATTTTCTATGCATAATTCTTAGAGGTGTTGGTAATGGTAGAATTTATTGAGAGAGTGTTTCAAAATCATTATTACTTTCATTGTTTAGAGGTGGGATGACATTTTATTCATTGTTAATTTCTTCATTATATTTTTCCATGAAATTTTCCTTATGGTTAATTTCATCATTATTTTTTTCCATCAAATTTTCTTCATTCATGGGGGGTGAAGCATCATACATAGACTCATCATCAACAAAATTAAAAACTTAGAACTTTGAATGTGAACTACCAACATTAACTAATTCATTATTTTTTATTTCATTATGGTCAATTTTAACATTATTCAATTGATTATAGTCAATTTCATCATTTTTTAATTCATTATCATTAATTGGCTCATTATCTATGGCATTTGGCTCCTCAAGATTAGGGTTTGTACCTTGTCTACCATGAAGTTTTTGCATTTTTAGCTAGTGTTTCTCTCTCAAATATTCTAGTTCCTCAGGTGTTTTTTTTCAACATCTTCCTCTTCCTTTTTGAATGTGATCTGACACCCATCATAAGGGACAATTGATAACTTTTCAGAGGTGGGGTCAAGTGCACATATACATAGAGAATGTTTTTGGGGACAAAATTGTTTATTTGGATTAAAAATAATCATTGATAAGTGAATTAATCTAAAATAAGAATAATGTGATCACATTATATAATATGATTGCATTATTACATAATTTGATCATGTTATGTGTTGTATAAGGTTTTTCCCCATCCAACCCATTGAGAAGCTTATATCGACAATAACACAATCACATTATATAATAACACGATCATGTTATTATCAATATAAGCCTTGAGGTTGGTAATTGATAATGAGAACCAAGTGTTGATTATGTTAAGAATAATATGATCACATTATTAAATAATGTGATTGCATTATACTTAATATAGATAAGGGATTATGGATTACGAAATAAGGCATTAGTGCATAGGGTTTATGTATTAAGGACTAGAGATTATGGATTACAATTTATGTTTTAGGGATTAGGGATTAGGGAATGTAGGGTTTGGGTTTAAGGGTGTATATAAGCTTTAATCACTATATGCCATGTGCAAACCTAATTTTTACTATAAATGATGTTAATTAGGATTAAATAAATTGGTACATAGGGAAAGTTTTTCGTTTACAATTTAGGTATAGTGTTTAGGGCTTAGGTGTAGGATACACAAGGTCAATTTCAAAGATAATTCTTAGTCTAAATGTTGTTAATTTGGGCTAAAATTATTGGTTTAAGGTTTAAAGAGTTTATATTTATGGTTTAGAGTTTAGGGATTAGGAACTTTAAGCATTAGGGCTTGGGGTATAGGTTTTAGGGTATATAAGGTACAATCATGATGGAAATTAGGTCAAATTAGAGCTAATCAACCCCCAAATCATATTTTATAATCATGTAATTAAGTTTAAGGAGCTTGAAATAGCCTTAATTTAATTTAGATGCATAATTAAAATGGTACTCCAAAGGCTTTAGCCATAGCTTTAAAAAGTGTATTTTATGACATCTCATGATAAAATCAATTATATCATAATGCACGTATGTTTGTGGTATGTAGTGGGCATTAGGGCATAGGTATTACAATTTATGTTTTAGGGATTAGGTATTAGAGCATAGGTTTTAGGTTTAAGGACCTATATATTAATGTAAATCTCTCTATGCCATGTGAACCTACTTCTTACTATAAAATATGTTAATTAGGATTAAATTGATTGGTAAATAGAGAAAGCTTATGGTTTATAATTTAGGGTATAATGTTTAGGGTTTAGGGTTTATGGCTTCTAGGTTTTAATATATATACATGGTTTAGGGTACACATGGTCAATCGTAAAGATAATTGAGGATAATTTGAATAAGTTGGACCCATTTGTGACTATAAAATGTGTTTTTGGGTTATCATTATACCTTGGATGTAATCATGTAGATTGAGTGAATTAGTCAAATGGAGTAATCAGTCATGTGATTTAGGCTAAAATAAGCCATGTGAACTTAATTATTAATCTAGAAATGATGTTAATTTGGGCTAAAATTATTGGTTCAAGGTTTAAAGAGTTTATATTTGTGGTTTAGAGTTTAGGGATTGGGAGATTTAAGGATTAGGGCTTAGGTTATAGGTTTTAGGGTATATTTATACAATCGTGTAGGAAATTAGGGTAAATTTGGGAGCCTTGAACGTAGATCTATGAGTAAATAATGTGAATTTGGGATCAATTATACCCCACATCATCATAGATTGAGCCTACGAAGTCAATTATGGTAATGAGTATGCAATTTTAACCAAGTTCATCCCTATGAACCTAATTCTTACTATATATATACATAAAGGATGTTAATTGTGGCTAATTTTATTGGTTTAGGGCCTATAATTTAAAGGGTTTGGGGTTTAGGGCTAATGGATTAGGGTATAATGTAAATGGTACAAGGTTTAGGGTTAAAATTAAAAGGTATAGGGTAACTTAGGTTTTAAGATATCAAATATAGGGTCCAATCACTAAGGTAATTGAAGAATATTTGTGTTGCTTATGACACGTATTTATGACTTGATTACCTTCATGTTTGCATTTATGATAAAATTAGGGTCAATTACGCCATGTACATGTTCCATACATGTTATACAATTGATTAAGCCATAAATTTGGTTTAGGGGCTCAATTTTTCCCAAATCATGCAGGGAATTACACAAATTAACTAATTGGATCAATTCATGATAGGAGATCAATCTTTTGATTTTGCCCCAAATCATATCTTGTTATTGAAGGGGTTTAAATTGGCCTCAAATGATATTTAGGAGGCATTTGAGGTAAATTTGAAGTCCTTCAATAAAAAGAATCAACTAGCTCCTTCTCTTTGTTAATTAGGTTGAAGGGGCTCAAAATAGCCCTGAGTTACTTTAAATGCACAGCTAGATTGGTACTCCAAAGGCTTTAGCAATAGGTTTAAAAAGTGAATTTTATGACATATTGTGATAAAATCAATTATATCATAATGCATTTATGTTTTTGACATGTAATGGGCATTAAGGCATAGGGATTATAATTTATGTTTTAGGGATTAGGGATTAGGGCATATGGTTTAGGTTTAAGGACCTGTATATTAATGTCTAATCACTCTATGCCATGTGTTCAAACCTAATCATTACTAAAACGGATGTTAATTGGGAATAAAACAAAGTTGGTAAATAGGGAAAGTTTATGGTTTATAATTTAGGTTATAGTGTTTAGGGTTTATGGTTTATGGCTTCTAGGTTTTAATGTATATATGTGGTTTAGGGTACATAGGGTCAATCATAAAGATAATTGAGGAATCACTTGGACCCATTTGTGTCTATAAAATGTGTTCTTGGGTTGTCATTATAACATGGAATTCATCATGCATATTGAGTGAATTAGTCAAATGGGGAAGTCAATCATGTGATTTAGGCCAAACTGAGCCTTGTGAACTTAATTCTTAGTCTAAATGATGTCAATTTGGGCTAAATGATTGGTTAAAGGTTTAAAGAGAAAATATTTATGGTTTAGAGTTTAGGGATTAGGGTATAGGTTTTAAGGTATATAAGGTGCAATCATGATGGTTATTAGGGTAAATTTGAGCTCCTTGAACCTAGATCTATGAGTAAAGAATGTGAACTTGGGATCAATTATCCCCCACATCATCATAGATTGAACCTACAAAGTCAATTGTGGTAATGACTAATGCAATTTTAACTAAGTCCATCCCTATGAACCTAATCCTTAATATATATAAAGGATTTTAATTGGGGCTAAATTGATCCTAGGTGCTTATTGAGCCTCAATGTAAGGAATTTCATCCAATGATATCAATTGGGGATCCAAGTGCTCACCATATTAAAAAAATAAGTATTTTTTCAATTTGATATGCAATTCGGTCAAAAAGAGCCATGTGTAAGGAGTTACATTAATATATAATGGAAATTTGGGCTTACTTGGCTCTGATTGCATACCATATTGAACCAATTGAGTATTTAGTTATAGATGATACATAATTGGGGCCAATCAAGGCTTGCCCAAGGAATTGTGTCAACATAATTTTAATTAGGGACCTGATTACACACATTATTCAAATAATTGAATGTTTGATTCAATCTGATATGAAATCAAGACCAATTGAACCATCTGTAAGGAATTACATCCATTTAACAAAAATTGGGATTTTGATTGTACACCAAATTTAACTTAAAGAATATTTTGTTCAATATGATATGAAATTTAGTCTAAACAATCCTTGTGTAATAAATTTCATCCTTTTACTATCAACACAGGGCTCTATTGTTCCCAAATACATAACATATTGAATCAACCAAGTATTTAGTTTAGTTGAATATACAATTATGTCCAACTAAGGTTCATGTAAGTAATGAAATACATCTAATGTCAATTACAACTTCATTGACCCTGATTGTAAACTATATCTAGCTAATCATGTATTTGGTTTTATCTTATACATAATTGGGGCCAACTAAGCCCCATAAAAGTAATTTTGTCCATATAATGTTCTAGTTGGGTTCTATTAGCCCCGATTGTACACCATATTGAACCAATTGAGTATTTAGGCTCAATATGATATGCAATTGGGCCCACTCAATCCCCAAATAATGAATTATATCCATCTAATGTAATTTGGGGCTCTAATTACACCATGTTAAATCAATTGATTTTTTTTTCAATACTATACAAAATTGAGGACAACCAAGTCCTATGTAATTAACTACTTCTACCTAGAATTTCAATCAAGGCATTTTTCATCCCATGTAACAAATTATGTCTATCTAATGTCCATTGTGAATATTTTCCCCTAATTGCACATCATATTTAGCCAATCAAGTATTTTCTTTAGTGTAATCTATAATTAAGATTAATTAGTCCTGGTGTAAGGAAATCCTTTAATATAATGTCAATTATGGCTTTGATATCACACTATATCAAACTAATTAAATATTTAGTTCAATCTAATACATAATTAGGGTTAAATGAGCCTTGAGAAAGGAATTATGTCCATATGATGTCAATTGGGTCTCTAATTACACACCATATTATAAAAAACAAAGTATTTAGTTTAGTTAGATACATAATTGGGTCCAACCAAGCTCCATCCAAGGAAATATGTCCATCTAATGTCAATTTGGGATCTATTGGCCTGATTGCACACCATATTGGGATCAAAGGAAAAATAAATTGATTCATAGGTTAATACATCTCTAATTATCATTTAATGGTATCAATTATTGACAAGAACATTGGTACCAAACAATAATTTTAATTAACCAATATTTTATCTTAAGACTAATACGCCTAATGGCTCCTATTCGGTTTTTAGGGTGTTAAGAATATGTAACATGATCATGTTATTAATGTGATCACATTATTAAATAACATGATTATGTTAATAACATAGTTAATAACATAATCATGTTATTAAAGTGATCATGGTATTTGAATTTGAATTTAATTTCCATGCCTTTTAGCTCAGGAATGGATTGGATTCTCAATCCAAAGGCTTGGACTATCAATGTATAGCTGAGTTTTGAAAGGTATGAAAATAAACAATAAATTTCAACTTTTATTGCCAAATACACTAAGAATTTCAATAAGAAAATTAAAAAAATTGATACCATTGTGACGTGCACGCTCTCCTCTTTCCAAAAATATGATTTTTATAATTTTTAGATTAATTTAAGGTTTCAAACTATGTTGATTTGTAACTATGCCTTTTTTAGGCCACTACATGCCACAAACATGGATGCCTAAACATGTTCATGTAACTTGTCTTTCATTGATCCAAGTTAAAAACATGTTATATGGTGACCAAGTAGGCCTAACTATACATATATTCAAAAAAAATGTTTTTTTGAGGTAGTTAGGCATGTCACATGGATGGATATCAATTTCTTTGTCAATTTTTAGGATCTATTTACATGTAAAATTCATTATAAAAAGTATTCATTGAAAAAAAAATATATATATAGGTGACCTACTAGAATATCTTATCTAAATTTTCCCCAAAGGGTTTCAAATAATATTAAATGTTGCTTAAAAAATGGTGTGCAACACAACTATCTATCTCTATGTTTTTTGAAAAAATAAGAGTTCCTCTTCAAATTTTAGATGTTTAACCTAGTTATACTTAACCATTTTTATAAAAAATAGTTTTTTGGAAACTAGACTCAAAATTCTACATTTCATGTTATTACACCATCTTCAAATTTGGAGTGTAGATATCTCAATTTATCTACAGAAGTTCAGATTTTTGAAATTTTAGGAAAATCATGTCCACATGTAGGCCAATTTTTGTCCCCCAGCTTTGTGCACTTACCCATCTGTATATCTAATTCAAACTATATATCTGAGTAAACTTGTGTGTTTGAATATGTATATCTGAGTAAACTTGTGTGTTTAAATATTTTTATATCTGACTAAAGCTGTGTGTCTAAAAATATATATATCTAAGTAAACATTTGTGTCTTAATATTTATATATTTGAGTAAACTTATGTATCTAAATATCTGTATATTTGAGTATTTGTATATAGAAGTAAACTTGTGTGTAATATTTATGTCTAAAAAGTTTTATGTTTATGTGAATATGTATAAATAGGGTTTATATGCCCCCCTTTTGGTAAGAGATCCAAAACTATGGCAAGGGTGTCTAACCCAAAGTGATACAAACTGGGATGGTGGTGATAGTTAGTTGGGGTGATGTTGTTTTTACGTTTGAATATTTTATCAATTGTAATAGAGTTATTTTTTTAAATTGGTAGTGGGATAGACCTTTGGTCTATAGTTTTTGTCATTTCAAAGAGCTGAATGTGATTTGGGTATTAGCTAAACTAATATAGGATGAGGTACATCAGGGTCAAATCCCATGCAAAAGAAACATATCACAAATTATAGTTATGGTTTTCTAGATATCACGTTTGGAAGAAATTGGTATAAATTGGTTAAAATGGCATGCAAGGTCAACCTTAGTAAGGTGGCATTTTTAAGATGTGGCTTAAATAGGTTGGTTGGTTTGTTTGACTACTCATTTGAACCATTTTAATTAATAGTGATTGTTTGTTATGAGCTAGAAAGTATGTCGAGGAGACGAGGAGTGAGTGTCACCTGGTATGAAGAGGTGGAGGTGCTTGTCCTTACCAAGAAGGAGGTTACCCTACTAAGGGATATGTCCTTTTTCCTTACTTTTGGAATATTTAGTACATTTTTTATTATTTTTAGTGAAAATTTAGTATTTTAGGTCCATTTTGGAATATGTGGCACTATTATCCTAAAAATGGTGCTAGTGTCTAGGATATGGCACTAATGTCCTAGATAGGGCACTATTATCCCTTATGTAGCACTAGTGTCCACTAGGCTAAGTTTTTAGTTATTTTTGTTGATTAATGGTGTTGTATGACTATTATTATATATTTATCTGATATTCTATGATGTTAATGCCTGATTTGATGTAGTTTTTAGGTAGATGTGCACATGAGAGAGTTCTAGAGTGGTTAGATGATGGAGATGTTACAAGAATTTCCCTTGATAGATGAGGAGATGGATGTGGTAGATAGAACTAATTTTGGTCATGTTGCATCATTGGATCTAATGCCCTAGGACAAACATATGATGATAGCATTATGTGAGAGGTGGAACGCAAATACCAGTACATTTTGGTTACCTACTGGGGAGATGATTGTCACCTTGGAGGATGTATATAGGATTTTGAGGTTGTCAATTACTGGTTAGAGAGTATTGATATAGGAGGCTAGTGGTGACCAAGCAATAGAGTGAGATGTGAGGTATTTTTTAGTGATGTTTGTGGGGACTCATTAGGCAGGGAGAAATAGTGATGAATTATTGTCACTAATTATCACAAGGAATATTCTATAGTTATGGAAGTTTTTAGCAATTTTATTAGTATCATTTGTTGATATGGATAGGAGTGGGGTATCTATCTCATATAATATGCATGGGATTGTATAGGATATATAGGATCATAAAATTATGTACTCATGGGGTCGCACTATGCTAACCCACTTGTATCAGTATTTATATTGCTTCACTCAAGAGATGTGTGCCAGTGGTATTGGGTTTTCTACCCTATTGCATTATTGGTCTTATGAGCATATAATAATGAGTAGACCAGTGTTATATAGATAGGATGATTTAGCCCACCCTCAAACATTTATAAAGAGGTGTATGGGTATGACTCGTACATCTAAGAGGAGCATGATGTAGTGTCAATAGGTGCTAGATAGGTTGATAGTTAGAGATACTATTTAGAGACCCTATAGGGGATATGAGGGATGGCTTAAGGATGGTACTCAAATGAGATGGGTTTGAGTGAGCTATTAGTTGCATGACCATTGGGTCAATGTATTCAAAATGTTTTAATATGAGTGAGTGACATGGTAGTTTGGTGTTACTCCAGATGTACCACTGACACCATTTATGTGGTTAAAGATTTCTCAGGTTCTAGTGAGGCTAAGGAGTAGGCCTAGACCATCAAATGTAGATTTATATCTGATTATATTGATAGAGTGAGATATAGTTATTGATATACTAAATGTAGATGATGTAGGACTGACTAATGCCTATGTATCATGGTGGAGGGATAATAGATAGGCACCACCATTCCTAAGAGGTGGGATCATCACAAAGGATGTGATGGATGTCAAACCCCTTAGGGTCATTAAGGGTAGGTTGTCATTGTATATTTGTATATTACACTTACTTTATTACATATTTACTAGGGTAGGTATTTGATGTATTGTATTGAGATGTGTAGGTCTAGGTGATGACAAGTATTTGGAGACTAACATTGAGTCTTTGCTTTGAGTACTGACATAATGTATCCTTGATGATGTCATGGATGATGGACTCGTGGAGAGGGCCACATATGTTTTTGGCATCCATTCTCACTTATTTGATTGATTTACCATTACTACTATGGAATATAGGTGAACAACTTCTAATAGCGATAAAGCATGTGTGGAGCTAAAGAGATGAGTTATGCCCACACTGATGCCCTAGGTCGGGTAGGTATCTAAATAGTGGACAACTATATACATCTATAGTGAGAGCATTCAAAGGTGTTGGTCAAGTTGGGTGTGTTATGGGGAGAGAGAGAGTAGACATAGGTCTTGATTGAGGTCTTGGAGGGATAGTGGGGCCTCTAGTTCCAGTATGGATGTATCAAAAAATGAGAGTGAGGGGGTTGGTCCTAGTGATCAATCTTGGATTATTAAGTGAATTGTAGTATTGTACTGAAATCATGCTTTGAGTTACAAATATATATGGATGTTTTTTGTGTTATGGGTATCATGTATATTGGTACCTTGATTTTTGGTATCATGCATTTTCACATGTGTTTGATTATATTCATTATTTTAAATGGTGATATGGAAATATGTTGTGTCTAAGTAATGGTAATGAATTGTTTATAAGTTTATGAGTGTTTAAGTAGACATGTATAATGGATTAGGAATGTTAATTATTAATATGGGTTTTATAGTAGTATCATAGGTTATCTGGGTGTGGATCATGTAACTATAATATGCATTATTTGAATCTAGATGGCATGTTGAATAAGTGACCATATTACTCATGATGTATTGATGTATAAGTAGATTCTAGAACTGATATTGCTCATGGTACATAGCTAGTAGCTAGGTGTGTAGAATCTATATCAAATATATTAATTGGTTATCGTATTGAAGCTATGTTATAATTTTTTTGATCTCTAGAAAATATCTTAATTGACTGTTGAACTATGTTTTGATTTATGTGATCTCTTGCAAATATCTTAATCAGTTGTTGAACTATGTTCTTATTTTTGTGATCTCTTGCAAATATATTAATCAATTGTTGAAATGTGTTCTAATTTTTGTGATCTCTTACAAATATCTTAATCACTTGTTGAATTATGTTATGATCTCTATGATTATTACCAAATATATTAATCGGTGGGTAAACTGAGACTATGCTCTGATCTCTATGAACTAGTTTCCATCTCTACTAAATCTATGGTACATGAGATCTCTCATAAGTAGGTGTCCTAAAAACCACATGGCTTGTACAATGAGTAACTAATGGTTCCTTAAAAGGAACATTGTGGGATAACTCACTCATAGTGGAGTGTGATCTAGGATATTTTGGAGACTGAGATCTTGATGCCCCCTATGTAAATTTCATAATTCCTCTGTTGACATACTAGGTAATATGATCTTAGAGTGCATAATAGTTATTATCTAAATGTCCATTTATCTTATGAAAATTACAATATGGTTTGTTATGTATGTTGTGAAGATGGTGTGTTGGATGGTGATGAGTAAAATGAAGTGTGATCATCTCTTTATCTAATAATGTAAGCAAGGTATCATGAGGCCTATCTCTATCTAAAATTGTATAGACCCTATAGGAGGTGTTATGTGAAGTGGATCTTTTCCTTTGCTAAGTATCTTGATTAGTTTTTTCTATTCTACTTGTTTATTAATCATAATTGGATTAGGTTATTGTACCATATTATATGACTGTGGATCTAGGAAGCCTATATCCAAATCTACCTCTTAACGTGTTTCAACTAGTTGCAATTCTTTCTCTAATGCCATAGTTGTATTACATAGATGCCAAAATAATTTATATGTATGATATAATAATTTTTCCTTAAGAGGAAAAATGAGGCCTATAAAAAGGATGTATTGTACCTCTAAATCTTTTAGGTGGTAAATCAACTGATGCATACATGATTTGAATCTTAGAATGTACTCAGTTACTAGTTTTGTCTCACCCTATTATAGTGAAGGTAACCTCTCATATGTGACTTGATGTCCCTTATTATGTATGTGATGCCTAAGAAATATTGCTTCTAACTAATCATATGTGTGTATTGAACCACTAGGGAGTGGATGATGAAACCAATTTAATGCCTTATCTTATAGAGACTTTGGAAATAATTTTAGTAGAGTAAATTTTTTAGTGACAAGTGCCATGGATTTCCCATAAGCCTGAAGGTGCAAGAATGGGTCTCCATTACCATAAAATTTTGGTAACACTGGTATCTAAAATTTGGGTGGCAATTTTATAGTGAAGATTCTACATAGAATAAGATTGTCATGGATGGCATTGAAATTAGCCCAAGAATGGTATGGTTTAATTTCTAATGTGATATGGTGTACTTATTGTAAATCACCCAATATATGCATCAAATATATTACTTCTTGTGAAGGTATATCATCATCATTAAGGGGTTCATTAATGCTTGAATTTTTTTTATTAATATTAGCCATTGGTACACTACATCAGGGGCATTTTTTAGGGAGGATTGATTTGTTCTCTATAACCTTTGGAGGATGATATCTTGGACCTAGTGAGAGGGAAATGGGCTACCACATTCATGGAGTTTGGGTTGAGAAACAAGCTCTCATGCAGTAGGGGGGTTGAGGGAGATTCATTATCATCTATTATTTCATTAATTTTCATCTATTGTTTTGTTAATTTTCAAATAAGTATCACATGCTAATAGACTAGAAGATACATGATTATCATGTGAATGTAAGTTATGTAAATTATAAACATGATAATAAGTGTGTGTGTTTTATCATTTAAACTAGAATTATTTTGAACATGATATATAGGTGAAGTAAGGAGAGAACTAGAAGATTTAAACTCAATGTATTCTTCACCAAAATCATATTAATCTTTATTATTCCAAGATTCATCAAAATAAGAGTAGAAGAATTATCATTCACATGCTCACTGAGAGAGAGAGAGAGAGAGAGAGAGTATGAAAATATTTTAACTTTTTACTACTATGCAATATATCATCATATGTGGGTGTAATGCAATGCATATCTTCACTAGCTATGTGTGGAGTGCATGTATGATTATTACTTTCAATCTTGGAGTTAAGGGTAGAAGAAGTAGTAATAATGTTTTCATTTGGAATTTTATGACATGTAGGAGAAGAGTTAGAGACATTTGCATTATCAAAAATTTACAAAGAATCATTATATTGAGCTTGTAATGTAAAAAGAGGTGATAAAATAATTTTGTCTACTTTAGTTTGTGCATTGATAAAAGGTGTAATACCATTTGTATTTATTTAAAATTTAACTGAGAAGGGTAAAGAAGATGCATTTTGTTTTTCTATGTTGCTTGAATCATGTGAAAGTAGATTTTCTTTATTACACTCATATTGTTTTAATTTGAAAAAGGAGGAAGAAAAAGTGGTTGAAAATCTAGGATCACATTGGAATAAAACACTACCAATAAGAGGTTATTTTAGCATTATATTGTTAGTTTGATTTTTGAGGTGTAGAAGAAGAGAGAGAGGAAAAATAATGTGATACATCTAGTATATCCTCATCAACACTTTCATTATCATACTAAGAGTAATCCTCAAATTGATAATTACAAAAATAATCATTGTCATCATTATAAATGAAATAATTATCATGTGCTAATGTAAAATCTTGAAAATTTATCCATTCATTATTATAATTATGACAAAAATTTCATCAAATGGATGAAGGGTAAGAGGCTTCTTGGATGTCATTTTAAACTTGCCAAAGAACATATGTAAATAATGTGTAATACGCACATAATAGTTATAATGTGATCTAATATAGGTATATGTGCAACTATGGGAAATATTCATTATGTATAGAAGAAATCAAGATTTTACTTAAAACCCTAAAGTCTAGTATTTGGATGTATAGGGACCTAGTATGTGGATCTAGTGTTTGATGAGAGTTGTTTGGTAAAAATTTAAATTATATTAAATTAATGAAACCCTAATATATGAATAATTTGGATGAGTTATATTATGCCAAAATTATGAAAAAATATAAGTTTGTAACCCTAATTTAGTGTACAAAAAAATAATGAAGGTAAACCCTAGACTAAACTAGGGTTTTAAACAATATTTGAAGTAAGTCAGATTCATGAATTTTTTTGACTATTTAGGAATTATTAGATATAAATCCTATGTTATTAATTGGATGATTTATATTTATAATTTTAAATAAATATAAGAAATAGTTAATTTGACAATCTCTTCCCAAAATAGTAAAGATGGTGAAAAAGTGTACTTAACTAGCGTAAAATAGTCATTTTTGTGAATCAGGAGGTTGGAACAGGCTTGGAGATCATCCAAACATATTTCATTCTATGACTATAGTTAAAAAAATATTTAAACAATAGCACCCTTATGAATATAGTAGTAGTATGTGGTGCTAGTGTCTAATTATGACACTAGTATCCTTCTTATAAGAGTTGCCTAAAAATTTCAGAGATGTTACGGGAGAGTTTGATGGGTATATAGATGACTTTATGACTTATGAAATTTTATTTGTGTCACTATTTTTCTTTAATCTCTTTCAAAACCCTAATGAACACCTGCACACATAAAACAACAATCGAATCAAATGCAAAGGAAAGGTAAAAACTAGGTTATGGGATATGACAATCATGCAAGATAGAACCCTTGTTGTCTTGGTTATTGCCTAAATTAACCCTAATGATATGGGTCTCAGATCACATGTAGTTATCCCTTATGGAATGTGCATAATCAATACACATGGTATGTTAAATGACTTTAACTTAGGGCCTTATTTGATTAAGCATGCAAGTCTAGATGTGATAGCTGAGTAATATGCAGTGTGATGAGTTGTAATATTGATTGATTTTATGTAATTATGTGTTAAAATAGTAAATTATAGATGTAAAATGCCTCATGAGGCTCTTTATATAGAAGGAAATTTGATTTGAATGTAAGACCTTGTTCATTGGCTGACAAGATACAAAAGAGGGATAGAAACATAAGAAAAGGCTCAAGGAAGGGTTAGGACCAAAAAAACAAAATAAAATGACCATTGGAAACTAACTCTAAAAATTAGACACTAGTGTTAATGGCACTACTATTCAGATAAGGGTGCTAGTGTTTTGAGGTCCTAAAATAGAAAAAACACCAAGCATAATAGGATAGGGGACCCTGTGAATGGGAGGGGATGACTTAGGACCACTAAGGGTGAAACAAATATGGAAAATAAGACATAAGAAAAACAAAAGACCCAAAATGACCTTGTAAAAAAGAGATACATTCAACACTAAGACCTTCATGTGAAATAATGATAGAAGACATAGTACTTGTGGTTACTTAACCAAATTAGGGTGTATACAATTACGTGGTGTTATACATTTTATAAAACTTGAAATTTTCTAAAGTTATCATAAAATATTAAAAAAATAAGAGGATATATCTAAGAAAAATTTTAGAACCCATGAGGACACTATGAATTTCTAGAGATGCCCTTTGGATTAAAAAAATCACCATCTATATTTCATATTTTGATGAACTCTATCTTTCATTTTTTTTAGTTTAAATTTGTCTTGGTGTTTTTTATGGAATATTAATATACAACACCACATGAGAAGAAACTTGAATAATGTGAATCAAGTTTTGGAAACTCTAAAATAACAATAAAGTTACGTTAAAACTTTTAGGTGTGATTTTGTATTTAATTAGGTAGAGTACTTGAATAACATTGTCTCACATGAAGGCATAAAGGTGGGACCTCATAATAATAATTCTGTGGTTGAATGGAAAGTGCCTAAAAACCTCCAAAACCTATGGGTCTTATTAGGGATCACAAATTACTATCACATATTTTTTTTAAATTAAAGAAAAATAGTAACACCACTCATAAATTTATTTAAGAAGGAATATTTCCATTGTAATGAAGTAGCCACCAAGGCTTTTGATAAGCTAAAGGAGGCCATGTGCACCTCTCCTATTCTAACTACCCTAGAGTTTTCCAATAATTTCATCATTAAATGTGACTGTCTTATTCATCTAGGAATATTAATTTTATGTGATTATGAAAATAAATTAGGGTCACGTTCCATCCTTTGTCTTTAGCTAAATTTATTCCCTTGAAAAATATTTTTATCTTAAACTTTAATACTACCACCCCTTCAAATGAAATATTAAAATCTTGAAATATTGGGAAATCACTATTGGTAATGTTCTTTCCAAACACATTGATCAAATTTTTCATTTCATTCAATCATTCAACCCCATTTTTTAGTACCATTGCATCATTACAAGGATCAAGTGTCCTACTTTGAATCACAATGTCTAAGATTTCTAGTTTATCTTCACCATACTTCTAATGTCAACAAGGTGAGAGTCAAAATTATTGAGAGTATTTAAACTATTGTATAACTCAACAATCATATATTTAAGTACCACTATTAACTTATAGCCTTTATATAAAATCTCTTCTTCTTAAGGCCATCCAATTTATGTGTCTATATATTCAATTGAATAAACATTAGGAAACCAAAAATTACTAATGTCATTCAATATTTACATAGCCTTCTCACATTGTGATTTGATTCTCCTAACCATTTTGGTGGATTCCCACATAGATTCTACTAACACATTAATTTACTCAAGCTTGGCATATGGAAGTAAATTATCATATCAAATATTTTATGTTTCCATAGTCCATATAATAACACTAATCTTTTTGGAAAAAATGTGTCAAATTTTTAAGCTCAACATTTCAGATCCTCTTATGTGATCCTTCATCGGGAGATAAACATATGTTGATCAAAAAAACCTCACACCTTAAAAATTGAAGGAAAAATAGTTATTTTAAAAAGTTACCTAAAAAGGAACAAACAAGACAACTATTATAATTAGTTTTTAAAAATGAAAAAACAATTAAATAAGAAAGTTTAAATAAAACCAAGTTGAAATTTCAAATCTTTCTATTTAAATCATCAAATTATAATTTAAATAGTAAACAAATTTGTAAATAAAATTAAAAATAAATTCAAATTATGTTATGTTAATCCTAATGCTTATTGGTTTAAGTTATTATCATTCCTTATTAATTACCTTAATTCACAATTAAAATATTATATAAAAGTGGTAACCAATTATTTCCATTTTAAATATTTTAATGTTATTGTAATAGGTATTGACCTATTTATTATGTGAGTAATATTAATTATTATTAAAAATTAAGAGCAGAATGAAACCAAAAAACTTAATAAAATATATATATAAGAGAAAACAAAGAGAGCTATATAAAAAATTGATCCAAGAGATAAATAACTAAACTACTCCCCCTACACCAATGGAGAGCAAAAAAGAAAGGCACGTTAATTATTATAAACTAAAGGCTTCCACTCATGACTAATCCCTAGCCCCTCATATCTTTTTAAATTTGTAGGGTTTTTCAATATTTCTATATTCCCTTAACTTATGCTTTTGGAAGTGATCCTCTACTACCATAACTCTAACTTTCTCAATATTGATAGAATGTTTTATCTTGAATGAGTGTTTAGCAAGGGCTGATTTTTATTTCCTTTCAAGACAAATGTTTGATGAATTTTATTTAATCTTAATTTTAACTAACATTCCCATCTCCCCTTTTTGATGGATACCACAATAAAAATTAACAATGTAGACACCGCTCCTAAGGTTTGGGTCTAAATGATCTTTAGTAGAACCTAAAATCATAAGTAATTTATTGATGAGAAGGAAAGTGGAGTTAATATTATGGAAATTGAGAATTTTAACTAATTTATTAGAAAATCCTTCAACATAAGGTAGATAATCTATAGTTCCTTATACTAAAGACTCCTTACCTTTAGTTCTATTAATATTTTCTTTCACTTGCTTGATAGCCTTAGCTATTTTCTTACTTAAGTACCCATTCAATTTAAAAACTTTGTTTAGGTGTTTGATTTATTGATCAATGTTATCCTTATCACAAATTTTGAAATCCCTAGTGATTAAAGTTTTGATAACACCTAACTCATCCAAATTATTCATATATTAGGGTTTCATTAATTCTGTACACCTAAACAAATTTTTTAAGTTGAATGGGTACTTAGGTAAGCAAATAGATAAGGCTATCAAGTAAGTGAAATAAAATATTAATAGAAATAAAGGTAAGGAGTCTTTATTATAAGGACCTATAGCTTATCTTCCTTATGTTGAATACATTTCTAATAAATTAGCTTAAATTCTCAAGTGCCAGAATATTAACTCCACTTTCCTTCCCATCAATAATTTACGTATGATTTTAAGGTATGTTAAAAAACATTTAGACCTAAACCTTAGGAGCAATGTATACATTATTGATTGTTCTTGTGGTATCCCTTACATATGGGAGATAGGAAGGTCGATTAAAATATAATTAGGGAACATTTAATAGAAATTCATCTTGAAAGGAAAAAAAAATTGGACCTTGTTGAACACTCATTCAAAACAAAATATTCTATCAATATTTAGGTAGCTGGAGTTATAGTAGCAAAGGATCACTTCCAAAAGTTTAAGTTAAGTGAAGTCATATAAATATTGAAAGAGCCTAAAAATTTAAATAGAGATGAGGGGCTAGGGATTATTCATGCATGAAATCCTGTGCCTTTCTTTTTCACTCTCCATTGGCATAGGGGGAGTAGTTTAGTTCTTTATCTCTTGGCTTAGGTTTTTATTTAGCTCTCTTTATTTTCTCTTAGTTAGATTTTCTTGATTAAGTTTTTTGGTTTCATTCTGATCTTAATTTTTAATAATAATTTAATATTACTCACATAATAATTAGGTTAATACTCATTACAATAACATTAAAATATTTAAAATGGAAATAATTGATTATCACTTTTATATGATATTTTAACTATGAATTAAGGTTATGAATAATTAATGATAGTAACTTAAACCAATAAGCATTGATATTAACTTAACATAATTTGAATTTATATCTAATTTTCTTTACAAATTTGTTTACTGTTTAAATTACAATTTGATAATTTAAATAGAAAGATTTGAAATGTCAACTTAGATTTATTTAAACTTTCTTATTTAATTATTTTTTCATTTTTAGAAACTGATTATAATGGTTGTCTTGTTTGTTCCTTTTTAGGTAATTTTTTACAATAGTTATTTTTCCTTCGATTTTTAAGGTGTGAGGTTTTATTGTTCAACATATGTTTTTCTCCTGATGAAGGATCATAAAAGAGGATCTAAAACATTGAGATTCAAAATTTGACACAATTTTTCCAAAAAGATCATTGTTATATTATCATATTTTTAACTAAGCCTTCAAATTAATCCTTCAAAACTTTGATTAATTCGTTCATCTCCTATAGGGTATAATTGTCAATGTTTATCCTTATGATTTTTTCTCTGCTATCTTCAATTATGTTTACAATTTGTTTACTTTAAGATGAATAGTACAAGTAGAGGATAAAGTACCATAAATGTTAGGTGTATTATGTAAATAGGGAGATGTTATAGGTTCAAACAAGGAATGGGGTGTAACTGAAATATTTTTCATTCCATGAATGGTCTACTCCAATCTTCCTTACAACTGATCTTTTTTATCCATAATTTTCCTCAATTCCTTTTTTACCTTTTGAATCTAAGGTTTTCATTTATAAAATGTTTTCAATGTGCTTGTATCTCCTTAAAATTAGAGTAATTATAATGATCATAATCTAGGACACCTTTTGAAAATTTATCGTCTTCCACATCCCCAAATCTTAAGATGGTAAATTTTGCCTTAAAGTTTTATCGGGTTAATTGATTCAGGGGATTGTTTTCAAGATGAGATAAAATCCATGGAGCTAGAGTCTTTATATCTAAAATAAAATCATTAATATTTAAATAATTGTAAAATTAACAAGAATAAAAAATTTGTTCAAATACATTGTTGGTATCATATGCTTGCATCATTTTACACATAACCATGGCTTATGAAATTTCCCATCCTAGTAATAAGAGTCAACAAATATTTTGTAGAATCTTTTTATCTTATTATGAATGAGATCTTAAAAATAAATTTATTCAATTTGGATGGTGTAAAATATATGAATTTGGACATATTATTTTCATATTCTTAATTTTTTTCCTCTTCACCTTCTTCACGCATTGAATTTTTACCTTTGTCATTTTGATAAGCATAATTTCCAAAAAATGTCTTGAACTCTATAGATTTGATGAATTCATCATCATCGAGTAATAACTATTGTTATATTTCAAATTTTATAGTTAAGTTTAAAATTAGTAATAATTTTTATAACTTCAATCTCTTCTTCACTTCCCCCTCCATTTATTCACACTCCTTCAGAAAATGTCCTTTGTCTTTTATCCCTTGAAAGATAAGTGCTTATAAATTTAATGTCACCTCTTTAAATACATGATATATCAAATTTGTATCACCACCTTGAGTGAAATTTTATACAATTTAAACATATTTTTCCTAATTAAGAAGGATTGTTTCTTCAACTAGAACATTCATTTGGACAAGGGAAATAATATGTTCATTTTGAACTTTTTTTGTGATAACATTTTCAACTAAGACATCAGCTTGGCCAGGGGAGTTGAAATTTTTAGTATGAGTATCTATTTGACTATATGGGTGAACATTATCAAAGGGAATTAAACCCTCTTTGAGGCCTTCTTATGTACTCTATAAACTTTGGGGAGATATCCCACATCAATATGCTCAATTTGATTAAATTCATCTAAGTAATCAAGATACAATGAAATGGGCTTCTTTCCTTCCACACGAGCTCAATATTTTAGTCTATATTATCTAAATATTTTCCATTATATTGGTGGGGCTTCCAATTTTTGGTAATTCCCCTAGGAAATATGGATCCTAATTCTTTTTATTTTTATCAAACATTTGGAACCTAATCCACTTTGAATTTGTTTTCTTAACCTCATATATTTTCAATAAATTCCTTAATAGATCTTCCCATTCATCATAATCACATGTGTAATCACTTTTCATTTTGGTTATAACATTTTTTTAATTAATTACCATTTCAATGTCATGTTTCCTTTAGTATTCCATCGTAATGCATAAATGAACTAAGTTTCTTCTTGCAATAGATAAAGCACATTAGTGTTATAATAAAAAGGCATCCAACAAAAACATAAATGTGATGATGACTTGTTTTCCCACTGCACTAGAGTAATGCACATGTAATGGGGATTATAATAGGTGTAACTTTGGAACCATAGACTATGATGTAAGTGAAATCAAGGTTAGCCATCAATATTCCCAATTGTGTCATATGAACCATATTTAGGGGCATGTTGTAATGGTATCTAATATAGGATGATCTCAGTAAAACTATCAATCCTACACAACTAAGTTTTGGAGTGCGTGGATGAATAAGAATTAGGAACTAAAGTATGACATATAACTATTATTGATGAATCATATGGGGAAACCCATTAAGGAGCACAAAATTTTAAAGGTTAAAAGGCATGTGTAGGTGGTGTGTAGACCATAACCATTTAGAAGAGTATCGATAATCTAGATAAATATATGGTTTTAATAAGGAAGATATCCACCACCAAAAATTATAAATGGTTAATAAATAAAAGGGGTTATAATTTTGTCTTAGGCATGGAGCATATAAGACCCCAAAAACTTGTGGTGCAATGATTACATAAAATTAATAATAATTCTAGTGTTCATTGATAGTGCATGTGAAATAAATAAATTGAACCAAATATGTGAAGGATGTGTGAGCACACAATAGGCCAAGGCATAAATTATAGTCACCAAGGAACCCTCACAAACATCAGAATACACATGATAGTAAGCATGTGAGCTAAAATAAGGAATTCTCAAGAAAAAGCATCATTTAGTATAATACATGATGCAATAATCATGCACAAAACCTAAATCATGTGCAAAAATCTCTTAAGAGTGCATAAGGACTCTATTTTCACCCAATATGCAAATGAGACCGAAAACTAGTAAAAGGTCAATAAACTTAACCTTGGGTCCACATCATTTTGAAAAGACTTCATACCACTCAATTTTAAATTTGAATGACAACAAGAATGTGGGATCCCAAAACTAAGAAAATATGGTAGTTTGGATTGGTATCATAAGGACATGTCATTTGCCTCAAACTAACTAGTTGATAGATATTAATTTGAGATCTTCTTGGTAGTCAGGTTTCTTGATATGAAGAAACTTCTTGATCTCCTCCATAATGACCTAAATCCATTGCATAGTATCTAAGTGTTGAAGAATAATTTCTTGACAAATTATGGAGCCAACAGAAGAGTTAAGAGAGACACCTCTAACATATTAAAAGAAGTAATACCAAATTATATATAGGAGAGTACAATAGGGAGGAGACTCTATAAAGTGAAGATAAAGTGTAGAGGGAGAGAGTGAGATCCAATTTTGAGGACTAGATATAGATACATAGAGATCCATTATAAATTTGAATAGTTTTAAATACTTTATAACCTAAGAGGTTAATGAATATATGACAAGGAATTTGAGATTTTTTGTGTGCATGAATCCTTTTGGGTTAATTAGATCAGCTTCCATTAATTTTTAAATCCATATATGGTATTACATCAAGTGGTATTAGATAAATTTTAAGTACCTTGGGGGAATACAGGTAGAGAAAGAGTTTTTTAATAGAAATGGAAAGAGTTGAGAAAAGGGTGAAGTTAGAAAAAGCATCAATCTGAGTTAGGTAGCTAAGGAGAAAGAGTTTAGAGTGTTTAATTTTTAAAAATAGTATAATTTTGGAGTGCGAAAACCAACAAGAGGTGAATGAGTGTAAAATATAAGCTTAGAGGATGAGCTACTAGGGTGGTGAATGGATTCTATGACAATGGTTCATTAAGTTTCGTGCACTTACATAGGATTATGGCAAAGGAACATGGAAGTAGGAAACATGGAGATTTGGTGGGTAAAAATCAATACACATGGGTAGTTCCTATTTTTAATGGTGTAAAGTATGTTTGAAGGTCATAATAGGAAGCACCAAGAGTGTTTGATATTATAAGTAGGTGCATAGAGTCTCACCACACATGAGATAAGGAATGATACATATTCTAATGAGAGGTGTTGGGTATAATGTGTGCATATTATTATCCATTGTTCACAATGGGTATAGAATAAGGAGTAAATAATATGGCCCAATAGAAGGCCAAAGTAAAGGGTGACTCAATGTCACAACTCATGACAATGATAGAAGATTTAGCCACTAGAGTAGAGGTGTTCTAAAAGAGGATAGTGTAGGTGAAGAATAAATATAGGATGAATAATCTCATAAATAAAATGGGATTACTCTATATATAGGAGGAATGCACAAAATTTCTTAAGCATGCATAATAACCTAAGTGTGCAAGAGATAATGAACATGCAGAAACATCAAGACATGTGGGAGATCAGGCTGAATGATAAATTCATATATTCTTAAGGAGAGAAGATCATGAAGAGATGATGATTTGGGTGTTGAACGTAGAGAATTTTTTAATGATAGGAGGTGTTAAAGACTTGAAAAAGGTGGAGTTCTCATAAAAAAGGTTGTAGAGGAAGCATTCATAAAAGTTTTTATGCATGCATAATAACCTAATTGTGTAAGAGATAATGAACACATAGAAACATCAAGACATGTGGGAGGTCACGTAGATTGATAAATTTATATGTCCTTAAGGAGAGAAGATCATGAAGAGATGATGAGTTGGGTGTTGAACGTAGAGAATTTTTTTATGCTAGGAGGTGTTAAAGACTCCAACAAGGTGGAGTTCACATAAATAAGGATGTTTGGGATCATAGAAGAGTGTTGGAAATATATCCAATAGAAAATGAGATGGAATGGGAATTAGAAGGTGAAGAGTTGGGACAGGATGGTCTCAAAGTTGTTAGACCAAATAATGCATCCAATGGAATAGCCCAAGTGGAAAAGAATACTTGAGTTCAAAGGATAATGTTACACCAAATGGAAATGCACATATGGAGATGCTATTGGAATGGCACAAGATTATTCTGAGTAGTATCCAGGAGGAAGAGGTTCATTCACAAGCCTAAAAAGAATAAATCCTCATAGAATATTAGGCTAACATAATATTTATTGAGAAAGAACAGGGAGAGGCATTAGATAAGTTCATGCCTAAGGAGAAGCTTTCTTGAGAAGAGTCATAGACAAAGGAAGTATCCAAGGAAATTAAAAAATAGAAGAGTGAAGAAAAATAGTTACATTATGAATAATTAGAATCTGGAAGAACATAAAATGAGAGGAAACCATTAGAGGTGCATATGACTGAGGAAATTACAAAGGAGGAAGAGTTGTATCAAGTACCAACTGAGAAGGAAAGTGTTTTGAAATAACAATGCACATTCAATAATGGAGTGTAATAATAATTCCTAATAGAAGGCATGAATTATAAAGGTGAAGAGGATGCCAACATGCAACTAGATTGAATTTTTCTAGAGGATAGTGGAGTAACATTCTAGGAAGTAGAGAGAGTACACAAGGAAGTCAAGGAAGATTAGGGAGATTAAGGAGATAATAAAAATGCTAAGAGAGACCAGTTAAGAGTACATAAGTTCTACCTTAAAATAAGGAGATGTAATAAAGGGGAGTAGAATATCTTCAGCAAAAAGAATATAAGAGAAGAATATGGAGTGGTATCAACCCTGGAGGTAAGGGCTAGAGACATGTAAAATGAATCATTGGGTGAATAAAGGTGGATATTTGAGGTGTCATGTAAATGGAAAGAAAAAGATGATGTTTCATAGGAGAATTAATCTAGAGATGTGATAGAGGAAGTGTAAAGTGTAGGAATCACTTGCATAGGTGTTGAATGGGTAGGAAGATATCATCCAAAAGTTATTAAGAAGAGTAAAACATTAATTATGCATGATATGGAGAAGTTGTTAGAGGAAAGTGCAAATGAAGATCAACCTTGAGATAATAAGGCACAATCTTGATTGTGCATGGAAAAAATAAAGAGGAAGGAGAAGAGATGGGAGACTAAAAATCCCATAGATATGTGTATGTTGTATACACACAATATTTTTAAACTTTATCAATTACTGATGCTTTCTCTCTTTTAGGAACCCATAGAGTCTCAATCTCTTTGAGTGAATGCCTTAAAGGGTGCATCAAGAAAGGGTTGGGTATACCATTGGTGCTTCACAAGATTGTTTTCCCCTATACCACCACTTACAACCAACACAAACCTCTCCTACACATTTACCTAAGCCTTGGCATCTTCCTTACACACTCCTCCAATAAATTCACTACCTCAAATAGCCCCTACCTAATCCAAACCCTCTTTTTGACTTTTACCAAATGAATTCAGCCTAAGCTGACCCTATACTTAAAATATATGAGCTTGTATAGGATTAGATCACCTACATCGATTCAGTTTGGGACCTAACTACTTTTATTAATTAAATATATAGGGTTAATTAGCTGATGTTATCAACTAAAACTTTGGAAGAGTTTAGGGTTAGATCTAGCTATATCAACACATTATTTTTGTCATTTTAGAGAGAGAGAGAGTGAGAAAATCATTATTTTTGCATCTACTTATCCACCATTCTACTTGAAGAACATTGCTTAGGGTTTCAATACTACACTTGGATATATGAATCTTGTCTTGTGGAGAAGTCTTTTGGATGTATAGGAGAAGTTGTGTATCCTAGATCTAACATATCTTTGTTATCCTTAAAAACCATAACAACCTCTTTTGAATTACCTTGGCAAAGGGAGAGATTGAGGCTCATTGGGTTCATCTTCAAAGGCAAGTATTTCCAACTCTTTATCCTCTTTATTAAATTAAATATATTTGCATTTGCTAGCTTATATGCTTCTCTTTCCATACATTAGAATTACCTCTATATTGAATTAAGTAGAGTTATTTTATGCATGTTTAATTTTATGGATATTACTCTTATTTTATGCTAAAATCTTTGGTGATTACTAGGTTATATTTTAATTTACTTTGTTATTTACTTGTGAAATAAAAAACATAGGGCCTAACTAGGGTTATCACATGGTGTTGTTTGACTAGAGGATTTGGAACCCTATCTAGTGATATTATTGTGGTAAGGAACCCTTTAGTTAGGTTTAGAAAATATATATTAGTCATGACCCTATTTTTATAATTATAACAACAAGTATAAGGGATAGTGTGATATCTTTTCCAAGCTAGAATTGATTTGTAGATCAGTTTCACTTTCCCTTACATACATTTTGGTGAACTTGATATGAAATAACCCTTGTAGGTTTTTCTTCATGCCTTCATTTATTATCATCTATTATATATTTTTATTTTTAAATTATTAGAGTGGATAAGTTGATACATTTTAAAATTTTATGCATAGGTTTAACACACAGTCACTATGATCGACTCTATATTTCTCTGTGTAGGTCATATTCAACAATAGGTAATTGGATCAATTAGCTCGACTTAGTTCACTTATTTACATATAGGTTTTAAAACTCTGTCAACCCAATCAAATATGTTAGAATAATAAAAATCATCATCTAAAAAATATAGTATAAAAATAGAAACTTTGACATGTTCAAAAATTATTAGGTTCATTTTGACCTTCTTAGTCATTTTTATTATTCATTTATGGCCCTATTTTTCATAGTTATCATTTTATAAGAATATAACTCTATAGTGAACTGGGTTGACTAGATAAAAAAATTTATGTAGATTAATTTCCTATCTAGAATACTTAATTGACTATTCAACTATGTTCTTTTGGTTCTTGCTTCAACAATTAGCATCAACCCTATCGAATATGTTTTTTACTATTTACATATAGGGTCACCTAAACTGACTCTATACTCTTCAAATAAAATAACTAACCTATATTATTAGTAATTAATTCACTTTTCATTTTTTTTCTTACTTGATTAGATTAATATAGATACACTAAATATGACATTTTTTAATTTATCAATTTAGTCACACTATTTTTCTTTTTCACACACTTCCAAACCACATAAAATCAAAAAGCATTAAATAAATTCCACTCAAGGTTTACCTACTTGGATTTCATCATAAAGTGGGAAGCTAACTTGGTTTTAGGGCCAAGTATAAATATGTGGTTAATGGTATATATTGGCAAATCACTTGATAGTAGGCCCCAATACCAAGATAATACCATCACCAATATAGATCCTTTTCAGACTCAACTACCTAAAACCATCCTTAGATTAATTTTCTAGTTCCTTCTTATAGCCAAATATCTATCACATTTATTTCAAAAATTATTATCACTTAAAACATTAAGGGATGATAACTTAGATTAGAATTTTAATTATTGTTGTTTTCTCTCTAATAATTAAATGTTGTATTACAAAACTTGTATGAACTAGCATTGGTGTAATTTTTATGTTGTGTGCCACAACTTGATCGACTAGATTGATACAGTTGTTTGTGTATTTATTTCAAATATTCTAAAAAAATACACTGGATCATCTACAATCATCATATTCAATAGCTATATATACCTTTAGAACATTGTTAATCTGCTCAAATGTATTTCCTATAGTCTTTGTTTTCCCACATAACATAGTTACTCTATTTGACCCAATCTCTTCAGACTGCTTGTTCTATTTCCATTCAACACACATTCAACATATCCAAATATGTGTCTTTTATAATCTCTCAATTTACCATCTATAGAACATATTCAATTAGTTTGACTATGTCTTTTGTAACATGTTTTATTTACTATCTTACAAGATAGTACCAACTAGTTTAACCTTGTATCCTACTAGTTGATCATTATTTTTACCAAGTTTTTAGTCTCTCTCCTTCATCATGAATTTCTTTCTTGAGGATAATACATAATTAAAATAATCAAACATGATGATTTTTACCAACCCTAATAGGTTCCCTAAGGCACATCTTGTGACACCCATTGTGGATCAAAGCAACATCCATGTAATCATTCGCAACACCAACTATGGGAATCTTCCCCATTATTCATCAACACTTAACCATTTTTTTTATTTAAAATATGAAAATGATCTTAAATATACCATGGAAATGCTTTTCTACATTAATGAAAACTCTAAACATAGAGGAAAAGATTCTACAACCATCTATAATCTCATGATGGGTCCTCATATAGGAGAACCCCATTCACCCTCCCCTATCCTTTTTCATGGATTTGGGTGAATCCATTTCTTTGAATCTTAATATTTTCCCTCTTAATATCTCCTTCCCACACCATGACATCATCTTCTATGTCTTCTTCAACCTCCATGCCAAGCATTTCTACCAATATGGTAGGTTCAACTTCTAGTGGGCCTCTTCAAAACACCCAAATCCTTAACCATGCTACCAATTCCTCTTTTTATACAAATTCTTATTTTTATACCAATTCTACTCATGCTACTAGTGTGAAACATGCCACTACTTCATCACACACCCATAGTGCATCACAAGATCCTAACACCTCTCATAATACTAAGGCATCACATGTTGTATCCACTAGTCAAAATGCTACTCAAACTAATCAAAATCTCTTACAAATGCTTAACCAAATGCATACTTTTCAAAAAAAAAGTAAATCAGATGATGTAGATGTAAAATCATCTCATACATCTCCAAACCAACCTCACCAAGTTTCATGTGGAGTGAAAAATATTAATGCCCCCACCCCCACTTAGGGATTCCCATGGTACCCTTATCTGACAACTTCCACTCATCAATAAAACCATTAAACATTTAAAAAATGAACCTCTAATACCTCAAATTGATAACATTGACATAGGAGGTATTATCCCCACCATCGCCTATAATGGAACTACAGATCCCACCTTGCATTTAAAAACATTTGGTAACCTTTATAAAAATTGGGTTAAGCTTAATACCTTCACCACTAACAAATTATTAGTGAAAATTCTCTCAAGAGGTGATTTAGATTTGTACAATCAATTAGAAACCCAGTTTATCACTAGCCTAGAAGACTTGGTCAGCTCACTAGTTCAATAATTCCAAACTAGTGATCTTATTGAGAATAACTTAGCCCATTTTATAAATTACAAACAACTTGAAACTTAAATGGCACAAGCCTTCACAAATAATGAAATAACTTGTCTAAAAAATGTGAGCATAATATGGTAGATGATAACCTCTTCCACCTATTCACCAATGCTCTATACCCCAAATTACAATATTGGGTTAGGACCCTCTCTCTAAAAACCTTAGAAGAAGCTCTTAACCAAGCCAAACAACAAGACTTCTTCATGCATCAATTTAAACCATCTTAACCTAAAATGGTCACCTACATTCTCATCAAAAATAAAAAATTGTCATGCAAGCAATGATGGTGTTATCGACAGTTATGATACTATATATACCATCCAAATTATTGATAAAAACAATGCCATGGATCATGTTTATACCCTAACAACACTCCTACTCCCACATTTTCTCAACATAACCACATTAATGTGCATAAACCATTATCCCTAGAATAACTTCAAAGATGCCCCCAAGACCTCTACCATGAGATCTTGACCCCACTCACCCTATGAAATCATGGTATGATCCAAACAAATTATGTTGGTTTCATGAAAGTTGGGGCCATCTTGATGAGACTTGTAGGAAAATATAAAATCTTGCTATGGATTTTCTTCTTGGTCCTAATTTTGATTATGAATCCCTTATTTGAAATTATCAACAAGCTTATGACATATTTTTTGAATCCCATGAAATTCAAAATAAAATCCATGCTTTAAACCAAGGTAATTCTAATATTAATGTCTACAAGGATCCACTTCTTAATCACCAAGATAACATCAAACAACCTAATCCTACTCGTAAAAAATTTGAAAGTCTTATATACCATACCATTAATGATGAAAATGTGGTTAATATGACTGATATTAGAAGAGTAGTTTCTTTTATTGACTCAAATATAACACATACACATCATACCTCTCAATTGTTCTATTTTATTCAATACACTTACCCATACCACCTCATGTAATTATAAAAATAGGAACTTATACCCATATAATCACCACTCTCAACAACACAACTTATTTATACCTTTCATACCATTTCTACTCTTCACCCAACTTCTACACCACAAGACAACATACCCCAAACTTCCAATAATATTTATTCTACCCAAACACAATAAATACCTAAACCAACCACCACATTACCTAAATTAACTCAACCCACTTGAAACCAACCTAAACCAATGATACCCTATCAACACAAGTTGAATTGTACCTCCAACCCTCTTTCCTAGGAGCTCTTGCAACACTATGCACCTATATCTAATAATCCTCCCATAGGTTATGATGAATGGGATCCTATTATTTAACTTTAACATATCCCATCTCAAATACATTTCTTATAACTAATGAGAACTTATCCCCTTCATCAAAACCACCTAATTCAATTGTTATTTGAAATGAGAATCCCTCATCCTCATGTAGGACATAAAGCTACCTTATCTAGATCCAAAGATAGTATACTTCAACAATGTGAAGATGTCCATCCATGTTGATGAAATAGTGGAAACTTCTCTCTCACTTAAGTTCCCTATTACTTCCATGATTCTCGATGAGATATTGATTCATGCAGATGATCTTCTTATATTAATTAGATTCAAATTGGCGATATCCAAGTTAAGTATGCTTTAATTGATGAAGGTTCAAGAACTTGTGTTGTTTCCCTTAACTTCATTAAGAAACTAGAATATTCTAAATGCAACTTCAAGTATACCTATAGTACATGTCAAGGTTATGATAAAATGAAAATGCCTCCTCTAGGTTGTGTTTGGATTCCCATTATTGTTCATCTTGTTACCATATGTGTGAAATTTATGATTTTTAACTTTCCACTTTCTTACCATATTTTACTCGATGTATATTTGACTCATCATATGAGAGCAATAAATTTATCTATATGCCAATGTGTCAAATTCCCTCATAATGGAATTATATACAATATTCAAGGGGACACAAACCCTTCAAATTTTAAACAATTCTAAGAATATGGTGTCTTTAAAATACCCACCCTTGAACCCTTAATTAGTGTCCCATTTCAAGAATCCTAATAATTCAACTATCTAATCAACTCCACTCAAGGTTATAATGGTCTAACTATGAATATTCCACCCAACCTTTTAGAATCTGATGATGATAAGCTAGATAATATAACCCTTAAGAATAAAACCTCTGATCTTTCCCCTCACATCATTTCCCAACTTATTCTTTCTCTTCAACCTCGACCTCGTTAGCTACCTTCCAATGACATACCTGTTATCTTAACCCAAACCAGTCACTCCATTCATCATGCTTTCTCTAATGATAAAATCATTCCTACATGTACTATAAACTTACATACACCTAAGTATGATGATGGTTATGATTTAGATGACCCATTCTTATATGGATTTATCCAAGCTATAAATTTTAATTTCTTCTATATCGGTCTTCTTTATTTTAGTCTTTTCACTTTTCTTATAGAATTCCTTCTTCTATAGCACCTAATACTAGTTTTTCCACTATTATTCACAAGGTAAAAATGGATCACTCAAATGGCACACTTCCAATCACATCAAATTCCCTCAGGAGTATGTTCATGGATCATGCCATGATAAGACCTTATCATTTTTATAGATACCATGACCCTTATATTTTGCTTCCTCAAGATGCTAACTAGTATGTTTAGACTTATTGCATAGCTATCCTTACCTACCAATGAGCCTAGTCAAATTTATTATCTAGCTCCCCCTTTCTTGGTGATAGCATTATTCCCTTACCATATCTTGGTCCCTTGCCTACATAATGGGAAGATCATCCTTATTGTGATATTCATAAATTTTTTGGTTATTAGACCAAATATTTCCATTTATATCAACATCCCTATGTTTCTCCTTCAATACCTTCAACTAGTAGACCCCCAAAGTCTATTAATAAATGTGTTTGTTGATTTTATGGGATAAATAACCACTTGTATACCCACTACTAAAAACTTAAGCAATACATTGATCCATTGCACCCAGTCATTACTCTTGAGCTATTACCAAAGTATATCCCTAAATATGAGGAAGTATATTTTCTTTGGCACAAGTGTGGTGCACATCATACTGATCGATGTTAAGTGATCCATTATCATCTTTTAGATTTCCCATAGTTGACACCATCACTAATTATTTATCCTCATATAGGTCACCCACACAATAAGGCTCCTCCTTTTCCACTGGTTTCACCTCCTTCTAGATCCATATATACCATTCCCATTAAGACATATATTCCTCATCTTAAGTATCTCACACATGAGATATAACATGAACATTACTCTTCATCTGTGACACCTACCTTTTCACATGAGATCATATAGAAGGAAGTCTTTTCACAAATTTCTATGAAGATTGATTAGACTTGGGCTAGTGTTAGAATTTAGCTTCATAGAGATGTTTCAGATGTTATGGATAATATTTATGGTCAAATATATCAGTATTTATGAAAATGGCATGGTTTTATTTCACATTATTAAATTTTATGATTTATATTGTATTTGTGAACCATTTTTATATCTCTTATACACTTGACTATGTGTCAGATTTGATTTCATTTATCTATTTTACATAGATCATTTTTTTTTGTTTTATATGGTTTCATTCTCTTTCACCTTTTATTATAGCTTCTTATAATTTTGTTCATAAATGCAAATGTATGTATATGATTTCACTTATTTCATGGATCCTTTTATTTTATTTTACAATTATTGTTTTTTATCTTAATACACTAAAAAATTAGATAATTATAATTCTGATTTGGTTATACAACCCTAGTTCCCTTAATATTCTATCTCTATCATATGATCAGTTAGAAAACATGACTTCTCATTGTACTACTACCATATGCCAATCTATTTTGGATTTCCTTTCTTCCCTTATTTTCCTTTCACATACTAAGTGTACATATGGTTGAAACTTGAGATTACATATTGGTTCATAGGTAAGCCTAAGTTATTTAGTCAGCCATATCTCTAGTTAATTAGCCTCCTTTAAATCAATGTCTAAATATCAATCATGTGTATCACTTTTATCACTCATGTTGGTTATTCCAAATTCATATAGAGGAGGAATCATAAAATACATAAAAAATTTAAAATATAAACCATTTAAAATAAAATGAAATGATTCAAAAGGAAACATACAATTCAAAAGTTTAATCACACCAAAAGACATGATTCATAACACATCTCTTATTTCTAATCAAAGATAAAACTCCATAGTTGGCCTCATAATAGACCCAAGGTCCCTTGGGGTGAAGTAGGCCAGTAGACTAGGATAAGAGAACAAATATATATATATATATATATATATATATATATATATATATATATATATATATATATATATATATATTACCTACATTCTCACATAAATACCTAATCTTTACAATAGACCGATTGCTCTATAAGAGATCTTGAGGAATAGGAAACATGTTGTGGGAGGGTAGGTTCATTTTACTTGTTCTTGTTCATATAACCTTCATGATTTGATCTAAGTATCTCACCTATTTACCTATATAAATTTGTGCTTATTGTTAGTGGGTATCATTTGTATTTTGATGGTCACTAATCTCTTAGTATCTCTCATTTTTACCTAGTATGCCTCATGTTTACTAAGTTTTTATCATAAATGCCTATGTCATACTTTTTACATTCCCTCTTTCATTAAAACAATCCTAATATTTCCCCATAATAAATATTATTTTGTTAACTAATTACTCCCCCTAGGGTTTCCCTTTATCAGTTGCAGTGTAAGACCATCTATAGGACTAGGGTCTCTTTACAAATTACCACAATAAAACACTCCTTTATTTTTACCCTTATTACCATTCACCTCATTAGTATTCACCTTGTGAGTTGTAATGTAAGACCATGGATATGACTAGGCTCTTATCATAAATTACCATATTAAAATATCTTTAAATTATTCCCACAATTATTTCCACCTCATTGGTGTTCCCTTTATGAGTTGCAGTGTAAGACTTTGGATAGGACCAAGCCCTCCTCACAAAATATTACAATAACTAGTTCATACTATAACCAAGTCACAATACAATAACATGCTTTAAATTTAATATAATTTATGTTACATTATGATTTACACAAAATTGACATGCTTCCCATCTTGATTTAGTATGTTTTATGCTTACTTCATAAGCACTTCACTTTTATCTTCTTATTTTTTTTATTGTGTGTATGTTTACAACAATTTTATTAAATTTCTCATACTACCCATCTTGATTTAGTATGATTAATTTGATTTATACTTACATATTTTCTTTTCTTTTCATACTTCCCATCTTGATTTAGTATGATTTATTAACTTTATTATTTATTTATTTTTATACCATTTGGATTTCACATGTTTTCCATTTTATTATAAATTTTCATACTTCCCAATGTGATATAGTATGAATTTTATTTGTTTTAATTTGGTGAAAATATTTTTACATGGTTCGAAAACATTTTTTACCTTTTGATTTACCATTTTTATTTCTTATATTTATTCATACTTTATTTTTACACATTTCCCATCGTGATATAGTGTGTATTACATTTTATGATTATTTATACTTTTCCAAATCATTTTGCTTTTCTTTTTAACCATGCATGTGTATCACATAATGCTAGAAAAGAAAACATACATCACATATTTCCCATAGAATATAAAATGGAAGTAAAATACATGTGCTAGAAATGAAATATATCCATACATCCATCCACATACAAGTATAAATCATAGACCAAGAAATGTCCATATCAATATATATACCATGAGTTCTATACGAAACAAGTACAAAATATAATAGCTACAACTCTAAGGCTATTCCATCATGCATATCCTATGGTCAATCCATGCTACCCATGGATGCCTATGATTAACTCCTATGAATGGTACACTATAATGAGGTAGTCTGGGATCTCAAGCCATCAATCTAACCCTATAGATTGGTCACCTAGGCCTGCATGCATCCAAGCACTATAGTGGTTTCCATATGAGAAACTCACTCCTATTTCAATTCCTACCATAATTTATCCTCTCCCTCTCCTAATCATGCAGGTGGTTATGAACCATATTATCATACTTATAACTATTGAGTAGCCTCCCCCACCAGTCTAAACTAACTATCATAAGTTGGGGCAAATGGTACCACAAGATCAGCCAAGGTGGATGGCTCATAATGCGATAGCACCCCATCCAAAATATCATGGTGTGTGGCCATAATCATGTCTACCCATCTTATCTCCTTTGATGTAGTACCTAAAAAATATAAACCAATATACATCATATCTCATGTATATATATCTCAAACCATCTATCTATCACTAACTACGTAAATGATAGTGAAACTAGTGATCTATGTCAAAAATCAATAAAATAAAACATTTTTGACTAGTGTCAGTATCACTAACCATGGTCTCCCTATCTACTCACCCATTGATCACCTCCTCTGTCAACTACCTCCACATAAGTGTAAAACTAAGAGTCACCACCCATGTTCTTTATGATCCTCTCTTTAGTGCCCTCTCTATTGACTAGTTATGTCTTGTAGTTATTTAGGATCAACCTGTGTGACTACTCACACATGTGTCTCCTCTCATCAATGGTGCCTCCACATTCAATGAGATTGAGACAACCAATTTTTCCCATGCTATGGCTCTAATCCTAAATCCTCACTTTCAACATCCACATCTATAACATCTTTAATACCAGGTCTCACCACCTCCTACTAATACATCTACCATGTCCATGTTTTTGCTTATCAAGGCCTAATCATAATTATCTTAGTGGGCACCCCTATGCCTCCTTTCCCTCTTGCATCTCTATCATGTCATTATCAATACATAAGCACTACTAGAGGGGTCATTAAATGTGGTAGGCCTAATTGCTTAGGCACATAAATTATTGGATGTGGCTCCACCCATGATGTATAGTGGTTCATGATCTAAATACATTCCAAACCATTTTCAATAGTCACCCAAGATGGCCATATGTTATTAATGTTAGTGCAATGTTTACACACTATTTTCCCTCATGTAACAATCTACAAAGCTATAACATGGGGTACAACATGCACTACATAGTCTTACCTCCACCATACAACCTAATTTATTGATACATAAGGAATATCTCATATATCCATGAACTTAGAAAAATTATGGAGCCCATCATCTTTTACCCCTAGTTTATAATCCCATACATGTCATGCATGAGGTGTATCTAAATGATTAAACCAAAATTATATAATGCACCCTACTCTAAAATGGACTGACACAAGGCTATTATGTATAATGGTACCTTCCCATATAACTTGTGACACATCACTCATGTTGTCATATGTCCTATCAATGCCTTCCAAACATATTTAATGGTTGAGATATAAACATCAAAAAATCTAACACATAAATTAGGATAAATCCTATTTGAGGCTCTTGCCCACTAGGCTAGGGCTCATCTCTTATCCTCTACCTCTAGTGTATCATATATAACCAGATTCATAATGATAGGAAGTCTAATCAAGGCATGGACATCCTCAAAGGTGATGCCTACCTCTATTATGTCCCCCTCCACCCCCCATCAAAAAATATTGGTCAGTTGCTCCCATGCTCCTAGGAACATGATAATGAGATCAACACTCAGAGAGATCCTCCTCATCTCCATGATTCCTCCAAACCCCAAGGCCACTAGTTGAGCTTGATCTATGTCTCATAAAGGCTCTAAAAAATCTATTAGCTAGGATGAATCCACTAGGTACCAAAATCTCCGTTATCTCTACAAAATATCAAACAAAAAAGAATGTATTAGATTTTGATGTCATAATAATAAAATATATTCTTAAAAAACTATAAGTTAACTATTTCATCAAAAAAAAATTCTTAGGTTTCCATTTTTCCTATATAATCTTCCTATTCTATACTAAATTGGCCCCATCATCTCTTTGGCATATGACATCAGCCCTCTGCTACATACTAGACCCATTTTTAGAGACACAATCAACCAATTTAATACTAAATCATCCTTTTTTCATATCTAGTATACTATATCATCTCTCTACCTCATAATTAACCTCCTTTAACAAAATGTATCAGCCACATATTTTGTACTACATCAACTAAAAAGTACTATGTCAACCATTTATTTATTTTCAACTAGATTGGCCCTCTGCTACACAATTGTCCACCCTAGTGATACTAAATTGGCCCAATACGATGCAGTCAACCTCCTTGATTTATCTCACCTTTAAAAATAGTTTGATATGTTTGAATCTATTCTTATTTTGTGATGAATTTTCAAACATTTACCATAAATGCCTTAGGCATTTAATTGTCTAATTCTTTCCTACCCAGTATCCTAGTCTACCTAAAACTTTCCTAGGGTCATTTTTGGTATCTACATTTTTCCTAACATTTATTTTTTTCATTTGGCTTAATTTCAATTAAAATTACTCAAAAATTTTAAATTAATGCATCACTTACTTGAGCTACACTCGCCATGGCCGTTAAGTGTCCTTCGCATCATAGTTGTCATCTCCTCACCATGGTCACTCTCTAGGCTCAAATTGGGTCTCTCAAAGTAATATATTCTCATAATATTAAAAATAACAAAATAATTAATTTTCACACTATTTATATTTACTATTAAAAATTATTTACCTACCAATTATTTATAACTAGATTTTGTTTTTAACTCATAACTTTATTTTTACTAGCTCTTTTTCTAAACTAAAATATGTTCTAAAATCTTGACATCATAGAGAATCTTTTCATATATTACATGTATATTTTGCAAAAAAATAGATTTTTTACTTATTTTATAGGTTCACCTAACATTCCTTACATTAGACACCTTCACATTTATCTCACTTCCATCCTCTTATACAATACTAAAGTAAGTAAAAGTATGTGTTTTTCAATTATGTCCTTCTATTTATTGTATTCACTTCTTACTGTAATTTATTTAGCTTCAATATTGTGTGTCACTAAGTTATTTTCCTAAATCACCATCTCATGTTGTAACTACATGACATGTGATGAGATTTAAGTGGGACATATGTATACACATAATATTTTTAAACTTTATCAATTATTGATGCTTTCTCTCCTGCAAGAACATGTTGTGTCTTAATCTCTTTGAGTGCACGCCTTAAAGGGTCAATTGGGAAAGGGGTGGGTAGACCATTGGTGCTTCACAATATTATTTTCCCTTATACCATGACTTTCAACCAAAACAAACCTCTCTTATACATTTCTCTAAGATTTGACATCTCCCTTACACACTCCTCCAAATAATTCACTGCCTCAATAGCCCCTACCTAAGCCAAAACCTCTTTTATGACTTTTACCAAACAAAGTTAACCTGGGATGACCCTGTACTTAAAATATATGACCATGTTATAGGATTAGGTCAGCCTAGATTGACCCAGTCTAGGACTTGACTATTTTTATTAATTAAATATATAGGGTTTATTGGGTCAATTCTATCAGCTAAAAATTTAGAAGAGTTAAGGGTTAGATCTAGCTATATAAACACACTCTTTTCATCATTTTAGAGAGATAAGGAGAAAATCATTATTTGTGCATTTTATTATCCACCATTCTACTTAAGGATCATTGCTTAGGGTTTCAATACTACACTTAGATATATAAATCTTTTCTTATGGAGAAGTCTTTTGGATGCATAGGAGAAGTCATGTAGCCTAAAACTAACCTATCTTTGTTATCCTTATAAACCATAACAACCTCTTGAAAATCAACTTGGCCAAGGGAGAGATTGAGGCTTGGTGGATTTATCTTCAAAGGCAAGTATTCCAAACTCTTGATCCTTCTTTATTAAAGTAGATAAATTTACATTTGTTAGATTATATGCTTCTCTCTCTATGCATTAGGATGACCTTTATAATGACTTAAGTAGAGTTATTCTATGCATGTTTAATTTTATGTTTATTACCCTTATTTTGTGCCACAAACTTTGGTGATAACTAGGTTAGATTTTACTTTACTTTGTCATTTACTTATGAAATAAGAAAACATAGGACCTAGTTAGGGTTATCACATGGTCTTACTTGTTTAGAGGCTTTGGAACCCTCTCTAGTGATATTTTTGTGGTAAACAACCCCTTAGTTAGGTTTAGTAGATTCATATTGGTCATGAACCTAATTATCTAAATTTACTAATAATCAAAAGGGATAGTGTGATTTATATTCTTCAAGCTAGGATTGATTTATAGATTAGCTTCACTTTCCCTTATATACACATGCCATTGATGGCATCTAGTAGGAATAAGTGGAGAAAGATGATTGTGGTGGGATCACTACATGAGAGTGCCTAGTTAGAGACAAAAAAAGGTGGAGATAGTTCTCAAAGTGAATGTGAACAAGTGCTTGTTGAAGACACCCATGCTAAATAAATGTAGAGGCTATCCTATGCACAAAGGAAAGAAAGAGGAGAGTGTGAAAAAGAAATAAAGGGTGGAATCACATGATAAGTGTTTTTAATAAAACCCTTGGTAGAGGAAAGTGATAGTAGGTGAATTCATACTTGTAATAGATAAAAGTGGTCATAGACCCATAAGAGTGAAGAAAAGAGGAGAGCAAAGGAAAATGCATGAAAGAGCTTTGAAGGGTGCACACATGATAAGGAGTGTTATGAACACTAGGTGGAGGTGGATGGATAAATATGGTTACAAACCCTCAAGGGGAAGAAAGAGAATAAGAGTAAAGAAGCAAAGATAAATATGAGGAAGAAGTGTGTGAGAAGAGAATTACATAGTGTGTATGAGAGGAAGAAGTGTTATGAAAAATAGGTGGAGGTGGACTAATAAATGTGGATGCAGATCCACTAGAGGAAGGGAGTGAGTAAGATGAGGATAAGGAAGAGAAGAGGTATCATAGATAGGTGGAAGAGGAAAATTTCTATCCCTATAAGGGAATTTAATAATAGGAAGTGTAGAGTGAGTGCATGAAGGTTTCACAATAGGTGTTAGGGAACACTATGGTCTAGGAAACTAACCAAAAGGGTGGTTATACCACTCAAAACCTACTTATAAATAGGATATTACATTTTAATTAAATAAGTAATATGATATAGGAGCATCCCATGTGATCTTAAAATCCTTCATAACCATTTTTTGGAGTGTGTGGATGAAGAATAATTGGGCGTTGAAGGATAACATGAAAGGCTTATTAATGAATCATGTGGGGAGCCCATTGAGGAGTATTTAAGTTGATAGGTTAAAAGGTGTGTGTGATTTTAATGTAAACCATAAACATTCATAATATTCTCAATGATATAGATAAATATATGGTATAAATAATGAATATATTCATCATTGAATAACACATAAGGTTAATAAATAAAATGGGTTACAGTTTTGGCATAGGCATAGAGTGTATGAGAACTCAATATCTTGGGTTTAAAAGGGTTATGCAGAATGAATAATAATGTCAATGTTCATCGATAGGTTGCATGAAGGAAACAAAGTGGACCAAATACATGAAGGGCATATGAGTGCATAATAGGCTAAGGCATAAACACCAATCACCAAGGAACCCTCATGAGCAAAAATAGGGTGCAAGTAGCATGAAATCTAAAAGAGGGAAATCCTAATAAAATTTGATATTCATCAAAATATATGGTATAATAATCATGTGTATACCCTGAATCAACTACACAAATATCTCTAAAGCATAGAAGGACCATGTTTTCACATAATTTATAGATGAAAATAGAAGCTATTATAAGGTCAAAAGACTTGACCTTTGTCCCACATCATCTTGACAAGATATCTAACCACTCTAATTTAAATTTTAATGACATCAAGAAAGGTAAGAGCCTATAAACCAAGGAATTTTAGTAGTTGGTATTGGTGGCATAAGTACCTACACTAGTTGGATCCTAGAACTAAGCAACTGATAGACATTAATTACATATCTTCTTAGTAGTCAGGTTTCTTGGTAAGAAGAAGCTTCTTGTTCACCTGCAGAAGTCTTATAAATAAGAGGCTAAGATATATTTAATAATATCCAAGGGTTGAATAAGAAAACCCTACCAAATTATAGAGCTAATAGGAGAGCTAAGAGAGACACCTTCAACATATTAGAGGAAACATTGCCAGATTGTATCCAAGAGAGTAAAATAGGAAGGGGACTCTAAAAAGTGTAGATAGAGTGTAAAGGGAGAGAGAATGATGTCCACATTTTAGGAATATATATATATATATATATATATATATATATATATATATATATATATATCCATATAAATTCATTGTAAATCTTAATAGCTTTGAATAATTTGTAACCCAAGAGGTTAATGAATAATAGATAAGGATTTTGAGTTTTGTTGTGTGCATGAATCCTTATGGGTTACATGGATTGGTTTCCCTTCATTTAAAACTCCATTTATGGTATTTAATTAATATTAATATCTTCATTGACTAATTGAGTCATATGAGAATTATTTCCATTTTATCTATGCATTTAAATTTTGGATTAAGGCTAATATGACATGAAAAATGAACACTCAAATCACATAACTCAATTAAATTTTTTTATCTAAGAATTTATAATTGTAAGGAATATTATTTCCAAAATATCAAATATTTGAATCTAACCTTTTATACCTTTCCACTTATTTAGGCATTTAGACTTAAGTCTTCATGCTTTTATAATCAACATGTGCATGGGTGAATAGCAGTGTGTCTAACATTTCCCTTATTTAACCATTTAAACTATATATGGAAGTATTCATTGATTAACCCATGGAAAATTGAACATAACTTTTCAACCTTACTTCCTAGATTTAATTATTTTTAATTAAGTCATCAACCCACTTCCATTGATCCCAATCAAGCAAATGAAGTAGTTTATTGACTCCTTTGTGATTCAGTCATTTGGGAATAATGAAATTATGTTAATCAATCAGTAGTCAAATAAAGTATTGAGTGGTTAGATGAAAATAATTATTATTTAATTATCTTGAATGTATAAATAAGACCAAAATTTATATAATATATGAGTTTAATTGAAACATGTTATCCTTCAAGCCTTTTATTTTTCCATATGGGTAAACCCATAATTAACATGGTATTTCAACATAAGGCTTAATGCACCTAATATACATCAATTATTTCTCACATCTTGAGGGGTTTAATATTGTTAGAGTGGGACACAATCAAGCTTCAATCTGGATAGGATCAAATGCATGAAGTTGAACCTGTATAGAGTAGTGAAATCAATTACATTGGATAGGAGATTTCACATGGTAAGAAGAAACTCTGAAATGTGCAAAAGCATTCAAATTAAATAACATTCCAAGTTATTTATAGATTAATTATCCAAATATATTTAGGAAAGGTACATATATATATGTGGAAGATAGGCATGTCCTCACATCCTCATGAATGTGGGATTATCTTCCCCAATGATCTTTATTAGACACCTAAGTGACACCTAAGCAATATAACTAATGTAGGTAAAACCAAATAGTGGGAAAAATCCTACACCAACACCCCCCTTAAGTGTAGCTTATGTGGGTATAATAATTGGTTTCTATCACAAAGGCTTGATGAGGTACCCAAGTACATAGAAAATAGAGAACTAAGAAGTCCCCATAGAAGATGTTGAATATGCCTATAGTAGAGCTCGTAAAATGACCAAGTTCAATGATGAGATCCTCTACCTGAAGACTGATGAAGATCCATCTACATTGAAAAATCTTTCTTACCTTTTCATAAGTAAGAACACAATGTGTATATTAAAATTCTACCCATTCCATAATGGAATATGAAGGTAACAATATGAAGATATTTGAATATGGTCCAAATATGAAATATGGCATAAGTCTAGAAAGTTCATGCATAAGAACTAAATGTAATACCATTGAAATGAACTTGATAAATAATGACATAGGACATTTACTAAAAGAATGTCCATGTGAATTATGGAGCATGGCTCAATAATTCTCAAAATTGAAGAAGAGACTATAGATGAATCATGTGAATCCATAGAATAAATATCTATAGGAAGAGATGAGTCATAGATGATATTAATAAAGTGTACTCACATTATAAATGAAGATGAGATGATCCTCCAAAGAAAAAATATGTCATGGATATATAAGAGCAATATCTTGAATAAGAATGGATGTAAAATCTATAATAGGATAACTAAGGTCTTGTAGAATCTCATCCATTAATGGTGGCTCAAAAAAAGGAAAAGAATTATCCATTAGGAATGTGTCATCATAAGAAATATAAGTAAGAGGATAGAGTACAATAGTCTTGAAAGAGATAATAAGAAGAGGAGGAGGAGTGATATAAATCTTAGTAGGATCTCTCAAAAGAGTCTAAAAAGTGCTCCAAATAATAGAGGGACATTCTATATGTTCCACATGGTGGTGTATATCCCATGAAACATGCATCAATAACTGACCATAGACATAGTCATAAGAGTTGACCCAGTCATTGTATTGACTTGGGTCAATGGGAGTAGTAACCTGCCCATATAGGAACAGAATAGGGTCATGTTCTATGAGCAAGCATTCCATGTATATCCACCATGAAGTATAGTTGGTCTTTTCAAGAAGAACCTTTGGAGTATAAATAGCTATCATCATCTGATATCTCCCAAGTTTAGATAGGTGAGTTGACATGACCACAAGTAATAATGCATGTTCAATGCAATGGATGTTGGACTCGGATGAAAATGTGTCCAAATGAATAATATGTGCAATAGTCACTAAATTGCCCTCGATATTCCATAGGTTGGAATTTTTTAAAATTAAGTATGTATATAATCAACACATTTAAGTGTGTATACAATTATCACATATATAAAATTAACATAAGTATGTAAAATATAATAAGAATGCAACCCCTCATGAAACTATAGAGGATCAATTTTATAAGGCTTGAGCATAGTATAAATACATAGATCTAAAAAAAATGCACCTAAAAAGTAGCTATAAGTTTAAAATTATGTGAGTTTGAAATTATTTTAAAAAACTTCACATTACAAAATGAAAATTTTGGGTTTGTAAAAAATTGACTTGAACTTTTCATTGAAAAATTAAGCCCCCTTGGGTTAGTTATGACCAAAGGCTTAATTTTCATGTGAAAGGGGCTAAGTGTGATGATGGGTGTTCCCCCTCTTTATTGATATGATTGATGGGTGAGCGAACTCACCCAAAAAATGCCTCTAAATTGGCAATGAATAGTTTTTTACTCCACGTGTTTAAATTTTACATCCTTCAACAAGTCACACACTCCAAGCAAAAGTGTGGCAAAAATCTAGGTCATTGTATACAGTAAACCAGTAGGATGGTCATGTACAATAAACTAGAGGTCAATCAGGTGAAGAAATAGGTATAGTCAAGTAGGTCATGGATTTAATCCCATGCAATCAAATATCATGTCAAACAACTACTAAACAAACATTATATAATCTACCAAAACATCAAACCTATACATAAAATACCAATACGTCAAACCCATACACAAAACTTCATATCTACCAAAAATGATGCAGCTTTCTCCAAAATAAGTAAAAACCCATTAGCTTTTTGAGAAAACCTAATAAAAGCTAAAAATAAATTTTATCTTCTACCACCAGATGGTATAAATATGCACAAAATCTAAAAATTTGTCTTCAAACCCTCCAAAATGGTAAAAATGCCTTGTCACGAAACTAGGTTTTGTTTATAACTGATCTTAGGGTTTTGGAACCTTATGAATCCAACATCATAATTTTTTATTCATTTTTAGACCCTGATAGTACATACTTGCACATTTTTTTATAAACCCCACCAAACCCTTGAAAACCAAAATCATGAAGAACACAAAGAAGTAGCTAGAATACAAGTAAGATCACAGTAGAATCTATGGCATTCATCTACTAGCACTGCTATGATATCATGTCAGAGTGGCACATTATCAAGTTTAATATATATAAGATTGAATGCATGAATATAAAACTATATGGAGTACTGAAATTAATAACACATGAGAGGAAAAACTCCATAATGTGAAAAAGTATTCAAATGCAATAACATTCCAAGTTGGTTCTAGATTAATTATATAAATAAATTCAAGAAAGGTGCATATATAGGTGGAAGATATACATGTCCTCAAATCCTCGTGAATGTGAGATTATCTTCTCTAATAACCTTTATTAAACACCTAAGTGACACCTAATCAAACTAACTAGACCATGTAGGTAAAAATCACATAGTGGGGAAAATCTTACAACAACAAAGATTACTCTCTAGTACAAAAGGATGACACCTTTTTTACCCATGTTAAGAAAAATCATTAAGTGATGAAAATAGCTCCTTCTTGGGGACAATTATCCCTATCATGGACTTTATATCCCACTAATCATTAAGGTGAAGTAGACCAATGTCAAAAATGAGACAACACAAAAAAATTAAAATATACCCACCACATGGGAAACCCATGAATAATTAAATAAATGAAAATAAAACCAAAATTACATACACCCAACCATTAAAAATAACCTATGTACAAAATAAAAATAAATAATATAACACAAATAAGCATAAAAATAACTAATATTATTATGTATTAAATGTAAAGAATAAAAGAAAATAATAAATACACCATTTAGGACACACATAGTAGCAAATATGTTAATAGGGAACACCATAAAAGAGGAGGAATGAGGATATCTTACATTTTATATAATAGTGGTCATACTCAACACTAATGAATTTGACATATGTAATTAAGTTATGATTTAGGTGCACTCAAAGTTGTAGCTATAAGAAAAAGCTATACATGCTATATCACAATATATAGCATTATGCTAATGAATATACATTAAGAATGTATATCATTATCATAATGCTATTAAGCTAATGTATTAATAATGTATAGTTATTATTTCATACGTATATTCGTGAATTATAGCATTGATTTATAGATAGGTTGTCTGGTAATTTATTCAATGCTATAATTAAATATACATAGTTAAATATATATTAATACATATTTATAAACTGGTATTAAAAGACATTCAAATACATTCTATTTTAAACACTCAATTATATGTCTTTTCCTAATGATACAAAGCTAGATTATTTTTCATCTATCATGAACACTATAAAGGACACTAAGGATGTTATATATTTTGAAAATGAGGATTATACATATACATATACATATACATATACACATACACATACATATATACATATACATATACATATATATATATATATATATATATATATATATATGTATATATATATATATATATATATATATATATATATATATATATAACCATAGATTGTTAACCTAGTAAAGAATAACAAGGTTATATGATTAATATAATAAATTAAAATATTTTCTCATTATGATCCAAAAGTCTATGGTTTTAGTTTTAAATGTGTTTTAATATGTTTTAACAGCTATCTTATAAAATGATATTCACTTATTGCATGCAAGGGTTTTCACAAACTCAAGAACTTAGTCTTGATTAATTTTGAAAATGTGCCACATCTTAATGTGGTCTTGCACATTATTCAAGTGCACACCATTTTAGAAAATTTTGAGAACTTATGGCTAATCATTTTATTGTTTATGCATACTTTCAAAATTGTTGGTTGATCCCCTCCACACCTCTCTCAGATGTACAGATCTCTCTCTAGATCTCTTTCCCTCAAGAGCTCTCTCTCAAGTACAATCAACTCCAATAACCTGGAATGATTCACCTATACAATTCTGTACTGTTCTTCAACATTCACATACAATGAACTATAATAAGCTAAGAAGATCTAATTCTAATATAGAATTAGGAAACTTGAGCATGCAATTATAACCAGCAGTTAAGCCTCTTAAACAAGGGCTCTAAAAACAGTCTTACTAATAATAGAGACGTGGACTTAAGACTACAACATGCAAACACTCAGTTCTATCCTCAAAAATAGCTCTCTAGACGCACAGGTAACTGACACCGATTCCTGCCTGCTTGCCTGTGACCGACGTCGGCCGATCCCTGCCGATGCCAGAGTCTCTTCAACTACTCCTGACCGATGTTAGTCACTCCTGACTGACGCCGGTGACTATGTAAACCTACAACTTTGGTAATGCACTCCTTAGTGAAGCTTTTAGGCTACACACCTTAACAATCTCCCACTTGGAGATAAACAGCTACACCAGTACCTGTACAGCAACATCTTCTAGCTCCTCCATCTTCAACTCAATCATGAAGACCAACAGAAGTTGAATGAAGATTCAACTTCTCCTTTGTAACTGGCTTGGTTAACATATCAGCAAGATTCTTATCTGTATGGATCTTCTCCAGCTTCAACTCACCATCCTCCAGTACCTGTCTTATGAAGTGGTACCTAAGTTGTATATGCTTTGTTCTTGAATGAAAGGCTGAATTCTTAGCCAAATGAATGGCACTCTGACTATCACTGAATAGTCTGCAACTCTCTTGCTCCTTTCCAAGATCTTCCATGAACTGTGTCATCCATATCATCTCTTTGCTAGCCTCTGTGGCTATAATATACTCTGCTTCTATAGTTGACAAGGCAACAACCTTCTGCAACTTTGATATCCAGCTAACCGTTGTTCCACCAACAGTGAAAACATATCCTGTGGTGCTCCTCCTGCCATCCAAATCACCTACCATATCTGAATCTACATAACCATGTAGAGAAGTATCTAAACCTCCATAGCACAAATGCCTACTGTTGGTTCCTCTCAGATATCTAAGGATCCACTGAACTGCTTTCCAGTGCTCCTTTCTTGGATTGGCCATATACTTACTTATAACTCCCACTGCTTGGGCAATATCCAGTCTAGTACACACCATTGCATACATTAAACTCCCTACTGTGGAAGAATATGGAACTTTACTCATGTACTCTACCTCATCATGTGAATTAGGACATTGTTCTTTACTCAATTTAAAATGTCCAGCCAAAGGTGTGCTTACCGGTTTTGCATCCTGCATATTGAACCGTTTCAACACCTTGTTCACATAATCCTCTTGAGTTAAAATCAACCTGTGATTTTTCCTGTCTCTCTTAATGCTCATGCCAAGGATTTTCTTTGCTACTCCCAAATCCTTCATGGCAAATGTTTGAGCTAATTTCACCTTAAGCTCAGAGATATCCTGCATGTGTGATCTTGCAACCAGCATATCATCTACATACAACAATAAGATAATATATCTACCATTATCCAATCTCTTAAAATACACACAATGGTCAGATTGACACCTACTGTAGCCATGCTCAGTCATAAACCTGTCAAATCTCAAATACCACTATCTAGGAGCTTGCTTGAGGCCATACAAGCTTTTCTTCAATCTGCACACTAACTTCTCCTTACCTTTGACCTCAAATCCTTCTGGCTGATCCATATCTATTTCCTCATCCAAATCTCCATGAAGAAATGTTGTCTTAACATCAAGCTGCTCAAGATGCAAATCCTTAATAACAACTAAAGATAGTACAACCCGTATAGAAGTCATTTTAACAACAGGAGAAAAAATCTCACCAAAATCAATACCTGGCTTTTGTGCAAATCCTTTCACTACCAACCTGGCCTTATATCTCATCTGTCCATTCTCACCTTCCTTCAACCTGTAGGTCCATCTGTTCTTCAGTGTCCTCTTACCAGCTGGCAACTCAACCAAATCCCATGTTTGGTTCTCTCTCAAGGACTCCATCTCCTCAACCATGCCATGCTCCCACTGACTCTTGGACTCCACCTGTAATGCTTCTTCAAAACTCTCTAGTTCTCCACCATCAGTTAGCAATAAATAGAATAATGAAGGAGAATATCAAATTGGAGGCTTACTTACCCTTTTTGACCTCCTGATGGGCATTTGAGACTCATTCACAACATGTTGTCCACCCAAATTCTCTGACAGTGACCGACCTCGGTCATCTCCAGACCTGTTATTGGCAGATGCCAGTTCTTCCTGACCGACATCGGTTCCTATCCTACCAATGTTGGTCTCTGTATGACTGACATTAGTTTCTATACTGTCGACGTCAGTTCCTTTACTGCCGACGTTGGTCTCTGTGTTTTCCTACAAGTGATTATTTCTTTTTCCCGCGAGCTCATTTTGGACCGTCACCTCGTCCAATTCTCCATTACTCTGCCCAGATTGATTCAGCTTCTTCATCTGATCACTATACATCACTTTTTCATTGAAAACAACATCACGGCTCCTAATTACCTTGTTAGTTCCTAGATTCCAAAATCTAAAACCAAAATTATCTGAGCCATAGCCAATAAATGTGCACCTCATAGACTTAGCATCCAGCTTCTTTCTATTTTCCTTATCAACGTGCACAAAGGCTTCACAACCAAAAACTTTGAGAAAAGAGAGATCTACCTTTTTACCTATTCATGCCTCTTCTAGAATTCCACCATCCAGAGCTGTAGAGGGTCCTCTATTAATTAGGTACACTGCAGTGTCAACAGCTTCTGCCCAAAACTCTAAGGGCAAACCAGCATGCAATCTCATACACCTTGCATGCTCCATTATTGTTCTGTTCATCCTTTCAACAATTCCATTCTACTGAGGTGTCCTTGGAACCATCCTCTGCCTGTGGATTCCATGCATATAACAATAATCTCTGAACTTATAGCTGCAAAACTCACCACCATTGTCAGATCTCAAGCACTTCAATCTTCTGCCTGTTTCATTCTCAACCATAGCTTTTCAAATCTTAAAAGTCTCAAATACATCATATTTCTTCTTAATACAATAGATCCATACCTTTCTTGTAGCATCATCTATGAACGAAACATAGTACTGTGATCCTCCAATAGAAGCAACTTGAGCCAGTCCCCACACATCTGTGTGAACAAGCTGCAACTTATGCCTCTTCTTAGTTGACCCAGTCTTAAGAAAACTCACCCTCTTCTATTTTCCAAACACACAATGCTCACAAAATTCCAGATCTATGCTTTTCAAATCTGAAAGCTTACCTTTAGACTTAAGAATTGACATCCCCTTCTCACTCATGTGCCCAAGCCTTGAGTGCCAAAATTTAGCATCCACATCTGAAGTAGATAATACAGGAGAACTGTTAGTAACACAATTACAAAAATAGAGAGTACCTACTCTCTTACCTCTGGCCATTACAAGTGCACCCTTGGTCACCTTCCAAGATTCAGCTGTGAGAATTACTATACAACCCTCATCCCCTAACTTTCCTACAGAAATCAAATTTCTCTTCAAGCTGGGAACATGCATCACATCTCTCAACACCCATGTGTTGCCATTCTGCATTTTCAGCTGCACTTTTCCTTTGCCAATAATTTTACAAGGCTCATCATCCCCTAAATACACTATTCCAAAATCTCCATGGATATAGTCACTAAAATATTCTCTATTAGGGGTAGCATGAAAAGATGCACCAGAATCTAACACCCAAGATTCTATATTATTATGCAAAGAGAATATTAAAGCATCTTGTGCAATACCTGCAACCTTTGCTTCTTCCTTTCCTTCATGCTGATTGTCCTCCTTAGGCTTTGACTAGCAATCTCTGCTTATGTGCCCCATCTTTCCAAAATTCCAGCATTATGGCTTCCTGCCATTTCTAGATTTGGATCTACCTCTCACCTTTGACTTAGACCTTGATCTCCTCTTTTTGCCTTCCCCTGCTCTCAAAACTTAAAGCATTCCCTGATGTTTCCTCTATGCTTTTCCTACGAATTTCCTCATTCAAGATAACACTAACAACATCCTGTACTTTTAAAATATTTGAGGCAGATGTAGTATTAGAAACTGCCATTACCAAGCTATGCCAGCTTTCAGGCAAAGAACATAATATTAAAAGAGCTTTTATTTCATCATCAAACACAATATTGATTGATCTTAATTGATTAACAATTCCATGGAAATCATTCAGGTGATTAGATACAGATCCACCTTCTTGCATATGCAAATTAAATAACTGCTTCATAAGATATACCTTATTGGAAGCAGAGGGTTTTTCATACAAATTTGCTAAAATAGTCATCAACTCTACCATTGTTTTTGCCTGTGATAAATTAGATATCACAGTAGATGCTAGACTCAGTCTTATAGACCCCAGAGCCTTTCTATCAAGAACTTCCCATTCTTCATCATCCATGTTTGTGGGCTTCTTTGCAATCCCACCTAAGGGTAAGTATAGATCTTTTTGATACAGATATTCCTCTATCTGCATTCTCCAATGTTGATAATTCTTGCCATTAAACTTCTCCATTCTTAGTTTACTTTCTTCTGCCATTGCTTTTCCCACTCAAATAGAAATCCTTGCAGAAACCCCTGTGAGCAACCTGTAATCAATACACACTACACAGATCTGAACCACCTGTTAGTGAACCTGAGCTCTGATACCACTTGTTGGATATCAAGCTCTAAAGCTACAACCAAGGCTCTGATACCACTTGTTGGGGATCAACCAACAATTTGATTACACTTATGAAAGCAATAAACCGTGAAATTAAATCAGATAGATAAGTAAATAGAATGATAAATAGCAAAGAACAAGAGATACAAGAAACCACCCTGAAAACTTGTATTAAACTCTTTACAAAAGGAATAAAATTGAAGAAACTTCTTTCTTCCACACCTCTCTCAGATGTACAGATCTCTCTCTAGATCTCTTTCCCTCAAGAGCTCTCTCTCTCAAGTACAATCAACTCCAACAACCTGGAATGATTCACCTATACAATTATGTACTGTTCTTCAACATTCACATACAATGAACTACAATAAGCTAAGAAGATCTAATTCTAATATAGAATTAGGAAACTTGAGCATGAAATTACAACCAACAGTTAAGCCTCTTGAACAAGGGCTCTAAAAATAGTCTTACTAATAATAGAGACGCGAACTTAAGACTATAACTTAATCTCATCATGCAAACACTCAGTTTTGTCCTCAAAAATAGCTCTCTGGATGCACAGGTAACCAATGCTGGTTCCTGCCTACTTGCCTGTGATCGATGTCGGCTGATCCCTATCGATGCCAACGTCTCTTCAATTGCTCCTAACCGATGTTGGTCGCTCCTGACCGATGCCTGTGACTGTGTAAACCTGCAACTTTGGTAATGCGCTCCTTGGTGAAGCTTTTAGGATCCACACCTTAACAAAAATATCAATAAAAATGTCTAAATTATTAATTTTGATGCATGACTTATGTCTAAATTTTGCACATAGGTTTTTAAAAACTTTAAAGTATCATAATTTGGTGCATAAACTTCTAAAAAAATTTACTCTAAGATATTAAAACAATGACATGTTTATGATTATGCTCAATATACACCTTACACTATTCGCATCTTCTTGTATCAAGTTTTCAACTTCATAAGTTTGAGCTATTCAAACAATACCACGTAGTGCCTCGCAGTCTCGCATGACATCAAAACACTAAAAATTTATACAAAACACTTTGATAACTACATGAATACAAGTTAATAATAGAATGCCATGTAATTTGACAACCATGTACTACCTATGCATTCAAACAAGATCACTGATAAGGTTTTAGAGTTGTGTAATTTTAAGGCATTATTAAAGGAATGCATGTTGTAATCTTATTCATCACACACTTTATAGAATTAAAAAGAGATTTTTAGGGCTATGACAGTTGTGTAACTCTAAATAAATCATAGCATGCCATGTGTCTCATTCTAATTAGTTATGTATTTGATAAGGATTATAATGATTTTTTTACCACATGGACTTCCTGAGTCCAATCCAATCAAGCGATACTACTCAGCCAATTCTCTTAGTTATGTAAAAGGTAGATATAAGTTAATAGGTCCTCACCATATAATACACAACAAATGAGGTATCCAAGAAATATCACTAACTCTGAGATTACAAAATCACTGCATATGGACTATGATGTGATGTTTTGAGATCATCTTACACCATAGGTCTTCCTTGAGAACTTGAACCACTCAAATTCTACCATATTACTTTGGTTAAAATTGATAGTCATCATTGCCTATTAAACTATCACAAGTTTTGAGATAATTCATAAAATTTATCCAATAATATATATTTGATTGGAATGGTTACATAAGGATATTCATACAAGATGCACAAAGAAAATTAATAAGTGCTTAATCCATGTGAATATAGCCTGAAGGCTCTATTATGGAAATCATTTTCAATCTCCCTAAGAACATGTACAATTTATTATTATTCTCACACCTAATCTAGATCTCATTGTAACTCTTTGCTGGCTTGTTCAGTTCTTACATGTAGTTCAAGTAAAGCCTTTGTATGAGTATAGAAACAAGATGAAAATTTTTCATTTTAAGGAAACTCTCTTGTCCTCCTATTCTTCCTTTTAGACATAGATAAAACATCGTGTCTTTCCTCTAAAATCAATCCCATACTAGATTCATCTTTTATCTTTCTCTTTTTTACTATTTGGATGGTCCCTATGGCCTTGTCAAAAATAGAGCTCATAGTGGGTAGCTTTATTATTATCAAATTGGATCTTTGTGCAACATAGGCTTTGGGTCTTCTACCCACTATGGGATTACTAGTTGCCTAGGGTCTACAGGTTGAGTATCTTAGGAAGAAACATCTAATAAAAGATCCCATGAAGATTACATCAATTCCTCCACTTGTATTGGGTCTAGTTAGGAAGGGAAGATGATTTTATTCTAGTCCACATTACCAAACTAAGGGATGGGGTGCTCTGTATATGTATCCTTCTTATTACTAGTTCTTGTAGATTAAATAATAGAAGTAGCCTAAGTAGTAATAGATGAATGGATTGAAAACCCTAAATAAGTAGAGGAAATATGAAATTGAGCACTTATATGGACACCCAAAGTTTTTTTTAAATGGACCTTCTTAGTCTTAAAAACAACAAGGACAACATTAACTAAAGAAGCTATAGTAAAATTATAGGCAATAGAAATTAAGGAAATAATAGGGGCTGTAAAAATGATGGGAACAATAGGGATAATCAAGACTAAAGTAGCCACAACAATTGAAGAAAAAATAGAACCTAAATAAAGTGAAGTATTAGTGGCTATAGTAGTAGTGACCTCACCTAATTTATCATCCTCCATTGGTGTTTTTCCTTTAATTTAATAGAGACTTAAGACGTTAACCCTTTCTAGTTCTTCATCCTTATCTTCATCTTTAGGGTGGTCAATCAAAAGTGTTAGTCCTTCTTTCACTATTTCTATCTCTCTTTGTTCCACAACCTTCTCTTGTGATGATTCCCCCATAATTGAATTTATAGGGGAATCTAATGATTGAAGAGGATCCTTGGGATTTCTTGTTTTCCTCTTGTAACAAAGTGTTATCTTTTTTACCTAAGGAGGATTTTTTTGAGTGGTGGAAGGTGAAACATCCACACTTACAGTGATAGGATTTACACTTATGGAAGGAAGGCCTAAATATTTAGAGTCAGAAGAGTCAATGTTTATTGGTTCCCCTACTCCCAAATAATTGGTAATAGTGGGGGCCTCCTCCCCATTTTGATCTCACTTAATAATTGTCATCATAATTGGTGGTGGTGCTTGGGATGGATCTCTTTGGTCCATAAACTATTGGGAAGGCCCATAGGACCAATAATCCATTGATGCCCATCCACCTAGAGGTGAGAGTCTAGTGTGTACCCTTCTATTGTAATGGAGGGGTCCATTTTTACATCTCTTAAGAGATACTCCATTAATCTAGACACTTTTTCCATATCCAAGAGCTCATCATCATCCTTTGCATTTAAGAATATAAAATCATGCTCATATGGCTCATGTTCATAAGGGATACCTAGGCCTATGATATGTTTTTAAATGATTCCATGGGGATCCTAATCTCTATGTTGCAAGGACACCAATGAGTATAAATATCTGATCTTTCCCACTTCACCAAAGTGTCTCTTATTTGTATAATACATTCGTCTAATCATAAGAGAAGACCTATGAAATAGGATTTTATGTTTATTCTTCATATCTTCATCAATACTCCAGTATAGCTGGTAATATATTTCTTGTTTAACTAACTTTTTAGGGACATACTTGGGAAGACATAAAGGTGAAACATTAATTCCCACCACCATGATTACCATGTATTCTAGGTATAACCAATAATCCCCCCTTGGACATAATGTTTTCTTGATGTTTTCTGATACTCAGGATAAGGGTTCCTCATGAATTTCCTTCCAGACTTGAGGATAAATATTCTCATCAATCCTAACTATGTTCCTCATTTACAAATATATGTGTATCAAATAAAATAATTTTCATACCCTACTCTTGATATAGTCTAGGACTGGGCTCCATATTGATCTATTGTGAAAGTAGACAGTGGCCATGACCACATCCAATAGGTAAGACATCATGAATAAATGGCTACCCATTGGTTTTTTTATCTTTATTGACATTTTCTCCTAGATCTTGGGACTGATTATCTCTCTTAGGTAAAAATTTATCTCTAAAGTCATCAATAAATATATAAATGTCACCCATTCCACTTGAAGGAAGTGGATGCTAACACATCCATATAATCTATTCAGTAGGTCCATTTTAATATGGACTTCCATCCTAAATTTGGTGATTGGCATGGGGTCTCTGGCCTTGAGGGTGATTTTCTCTCTAAGAATTATCCATTTCTTGAGTGCATTTTAGACTATGCTATATTTATTCCACAATTCAAGTCTATGCCCATCATACATGGCATATATAATGGGGAGCCTTAGGTATCTCTAGAAATCAACTCCTAAGATACAAGCGACAACTATTTTATGCTTCATATGGTGTAAAAAAAATTTAGACACCTTCCCTATGAAAAACATGTCCTGAAGTAGGTCAATGCAGGGCATCACATTGGGCTTAGTTACAACAAAATATAGTTATTAATGTTTCAATGCAATAAATAGAGCTACCAATTGTTTTTACTTGGCTATTAAACTTTATTTTCATGCATGGGAATTGATGCTCTCTACTACATCCCATAGAGTTGTATAATTGTATAATTCACCATTGAACATTTTTGTGTCGAAGATGGTATCTATGTATTTTGTAAAATCCTTGATGGATAACTTAGAAGGTATAAAAACTCCCTTCAATACCTTGGATAATGAAGCCATTCTTTGTTTGGTTCACTCATGTAATTATTGTGACAACTAAACTATTTTCTTTCTCATTAGAAGTAGTTCACAGATAAACACAAATAGTTAGGGCTTCAAGTTCTTTATGGAATGCAATATCATTCGAGATATTTATTAATTAAAAGGCATGACATCTCTTCAAATTTCAATCATATAGCTTTGATTATGGGGACTTCAATTCTAGTTCATGTGCCATTAATGTCCAATGACTCCAAGCTTATTTCACTTGTTTAATTCAAACTTTATAACTTACTTTAGTGGGTATGCTATGTAGACTTTCTATTATTTTGAAGGAATGCCACACTATTATCAAGATAAGTGTCACCTTGTGACTAATTTTACGTGAAATAAGTTGTGCCATACAACATACTCTTAGAATTCAGGTGTCAAAACTTTTGTTGAAACCAAATTTTCCAAATCTTGTCATACCCTAGATGCATGAAATGTGAAGACAAAATATGTAAATGCACAAAACTTGTGAAGATGAAAAAGTTTAGAGATGCCGATGGTCATTGCAAAAAAATTTATGACAAAAATAATCTTTTGATAGACAAAATTTTGATAAATAAAAGTTATAATGAGTAAAAGTTTTGATGAACAAAAGTTTTAAAATGTAAAAATATTAAAAGGCAAAAGTTTCAGATAAAAGATACAAAGACCAGAAGTTTTGATCCATGGAAGACCCAAAGTGCCAAAATACATGAGATGTAAGACTTGTGAAAGCTAAGACTTTTGACAAGCAAAAGTTTTGAAGTGCAAAAATTTTGAGGACCAAAACTTCCAAAGACCCAAAAATCCATGACATGTAAAACTTATGAAGTACAAAGTACATGAAGTCCAAAATTTAGGAATTCTAGTTTACAATTCTTGTGCCTATTTAGAAACTTGTATACATACCACAACTCCTAAAAATTATTAAGAGGTTCATCCAAATAAATCACAGAGTAAAAAGTAAATAATAAGGAAAATATTGATTGCATTTATATTAAATAACATACTCAACAATAATCATCAATATGAAAAAAAGAGCTTTAAAGCCTTGAATCTAGCCAAGTAAACATATAAATGACAATGAAAAGGATTTTCAAATCATAATTAGGCCTTTTATATTCAAATGGGTCCCTATTCAAAAAAAAAGGAAATAATGGGGTGTGTTGAGTACAATAAATGGCAACTCATGAGGGGAATAATCTTGAGTATTCAAGAACCTAGAATCCTAATTAACAACTATAAATCAAACATGAATCACACCACAAAAGAATAATTAAATAAAAAATTTGAACAAGACTCTTGATACTTCATGCAACATATTAGCTTTACTTATACCTCAGATCTATGTGTGATGAAGGGATTCTCTCGTACCCTTGTTTTAAAGATTTTTAGCAGAGATTTTGATTAAACTATAGGTTTCATTTAGGTTTCTTTGAATCATATTAAAACTAGGGAGTCTCAAGTATTTCTCTACTATTAGTCAAGCATCCATATCCCTAATAGAGATACCTTTGATTCCTCATCTTTTCTCCCTTCATAAACTTGCATGAAATGTGATATATTGATCGTATTTCATCATGTGAGTCTTTGATCACATTTTTATATAGGTTTATTGATCACTCTTTAGGATGCTTTGGTCCTCCCTCTTTTTTATAATATGAATGGAAAAAAGGAGGGTGGAAATCACTATGAACTGGTGTATGTGAAAACTTGTTTTACTAGAGTGTCCCTGCTAGTTATATCCATATCAATGGTTATTAACTCAAATAATTATTAACAAAAAAGTTCATTTTGTCCAAATAAATAATAAAACTTTCTAAATATTTATGGATTAATGAGAGAATTTTTTACATACCCAATAGAAGTATTCAATTATGATATAACCATGGTTAATTTTTCATTGCATACCTTATTTTTGAAAATCTTATACACAAAGGTGTAAATCCTACAAACAAACCAGTTTGTGTGATCCATTTTATGTTCTTCCCACACTTGTTCTCTCTTTTAGAACCTCCCTCATGGGTTTATATAAATTCAAGCATAGATGAGGAATCTAGTGAATTGGATTTAGCTTGGTCATACTAGAATAAGTCAATCAAATTGTCATGAAATAAAAGACATATATCATAAAAATTAGGGAACTAAACTAAGGAAAGCAAAATGTTGAAATTAGAAAAGACTAATCTAGAAATCATGAAAGCTATTCTAATGAGATCAAATGATAGAAATCAAGAGAAAACTATGAAATTAGTAAGCCTAATCTACTCCTACCTTTACTGTGTCACTTTTCATCACTCAAAGACATATCTAGATGGCACATATATGAATTAATGCTTCAAAAACTACCCATTGACTGGATATATTAATCTGTTACCTTGGAGGTCCCTTAAATAGAAAGCATTGTTACCCAAGAACTCTAATATTTTATAAGGTTCAATCTATAGGGGTTAAACTTGTCATGATGTCCTTTTTTATCATGGGCTTTATCCCATAGAAGAACCAGGTTAGATATTGTGAACGTTTTAACCTTTGATCTTCTATCAAACCATCTTTTGAACAGTTCTTGATGTTTTCTAAAATTGTGCAAGGATTTTATCCTTGAATCTTTAATCTCTATTATAACCACTATTAAGGACTCTACTTTCTCATTGGGTTCCATGTATTACTAAATAAACTGATATGTTGGTAGTTGAAGAATAATTTGGAATTTTGATTATCATTCATTTACTATGATGAATCCTTTAGGGCCTACTTGTATCTCATTCTATTTTCCCTAGTGCATATTTTAGTAGGTAATGCCTCTATGGGTTTGTGTGAAGATAAATTTATGATAACATCAATCAAATTCTTATTTATGGATTCAATGAATCCATTTCCTTGCAGATAATGATTGGAAGATGACCTAATGTTGATTTGGTTATCATGGGCCCATTCAGTAAACTCTGCTAATTAGAACTTTGGCCTATTATCACAAACCAAGGAGATGCAGATACCAAACCTGGTTATGATGTCTTCTTCAATAAAATTAATCACATCTTATGTTTTATAATTTCTTATTGCTATTGATTCCATCCATCTAGTGTATTAGTCTATAGATGTGAGCACAAACTTGTGGTTAGATGAGGAATTTAGGTTGATAAAACTGATTAAATTCAAGCCCCAGTGAGAAAATGGTCTTCATTCAATTATATATTTTAATAGCATTGTTGTGTGCACTTCTCTCTTTTCCAAGACCTAGAATTTGTGGCATGTTCTCACATGAGTGTGTGCATCCTTAAATATCATTGGCCAATAGTATCCCATTTTGAGAATCTTATGTGTTATGGTGTTTCAAAATTGATGACCATAGCCTATCTTTTGATGCAGGTTCTCCATAATTTCTTGGGATTATTCTCAGGATATGCATCTCAAGTAGATGCCTTCATAATTTATTTTGTAGAGGATCCCCTTTATAATAATTTAATGAGCATATTTAATCCTCAAGGCTCTCTTTTGTTCTTTTTTGAGTTATAGGGGTAGGTACTTATAATTATTGGATGATATTAACATACTAGTATCCTTTAAATACTTGGGTGGTAAGGAACTCCTCAATGGTGATGCACGAGTCAGGTGTGGTCATAAGATGAATGATGCCTTATCCTCTAATAATTGTAGTAGGCTTGATTTCTATGTAAAACTCCTATAATTTTTCCATCCATTTTCCTTTGTGTTATCCTAATTTATTATGTCCTAAAGTGAGATTGACAATAGGATATGGTACAATAGAAATAGTTTTATTTCTTAATATATAATGCCAAAATTTCTTTACTACTTTAACCAAAGAAGATATATGCTTGTCTATTATGGAGTACTTAAGCTCTGATTCCTTTAGATTTGTGCTCATAAATACAATAAGATGTTCACTTTCATCCTTATTTTGGGTAAGTACAATAACAATTATATGTTTAAAAGCAAATGAATATAAAAAGAAGTCTTTATTGAAGTTAGGTTTGATCAAGATTGGGGCTTGAGATATAACATCTTTGATGTCTTGAAAATAATTTTGGGATTTTGACATCCATTCTACTTTGGCATCTTGTTTGAGCATTGCATTTAGAGGCCTAACAATTTTTTTTAAACTAGAGATAAACTTCTTTACAAAATTGATATTTCAAAGAAGGACCTGAGCTCTTTCTTACTATTTGGGAATGCAATATTTGAAATTCCCTTAACTCTATCTAGGTTAATAATAATGCCTTCCTTGGTGGTGATGTGCCCCAATAATTTACACTTCATAACATCCAATATGCTCTTCTTAGGGTTGATCAAGATTTCAAACCTTCTACATCTTTTGAATATTGATTGTAGATGACTCATGTGATTGATTTTATTCTTTGAGAAGATGGTGAGGTCATACATATAAATTATTATGAATTTACCTATCAACCCTTGAAATGCATGATTCATATCCCATTGAAATATAGTTCATATGTTGAATAAGCCAAAAGGAATCCTTTTATATGTATAATTACCCCACTTCATGGTAAATATAGTCTTCATCCTATCTTTATAATCGACCAACACCTGAATATAGCCTGAGAATCCATCTAAGAAGGACATCATTCCATAACCACTCACTAATTCATCTAGAGAAGATAGGGGTAATTGTCTTTCTCAGAAGCCTTATTAAGGTTCCTAAAATCAACACACAACCTTATTTCCCCACTCTCTTTTCTAACTAGAACCAAATTGGTAACCCATGTTGAGTCCATAATAGGGAACAATATCCTAACACTTAATAATTTATGTACTTCCTTCTGCATAAAGGGTTTCAAGATGGGATTGACTAGCCTTTGTCTTTACCTGAATGGCTTATCGTCCAATTTTAATGGGATTATATGGGTGATAACTCTTAGGTTGAAAATTTTAAGTCTTCATAATTCCATGTAATCACATCCTTATATTGTATGAGAAAATATCTCACCCTTTACTTTTATTTTGGAGTGTAGTTGAGACCTTGACAAAATGTAGGTCACTCTTATCTCCTAAGTTTTCCTTGTTGAACTTAGATTCATTAACTTTAGGCTACCTATTTTTGGGGGATTGAGGATCCATATCAAATGTTATTATGAGGAATTTATTCCCAAAGGAAGATGGTTTTCCTTGAGTTGAATGACTTATTCCTCTCCCAATTCTTCCTAACATAAATAATTAAATGTTTCATCCATAATGATTTGGAATGCAAACTATCTTGAATTCATCAAGAATTGGACAATCTACTAGTCATCATCAAACACCTAGAAATTTTTTATATTATTAAGAACTAATGGGAAAGGTATGAGATATATAGAAAACCTCTACACTTTGGATTCCTATAATGGTGCCAAATTAGAAATTGAAACGGACAATGAATCAGTAGTTTAGTTTCATTCTCTAGGAATAACTACTATATTAAATGCCTTAAATGATTTAATAAAATCCAAAGACCTATGTTCGTACCTATTGAGATATGATAACTTACATTGGTACTTATTCCTAACTTGATTAATCACTAGTTTTTAATCTCCATGTATGATGAGTTACCTAACATTGTAATTGAGAGAGAAATACAGCCCCAAAATGAGTGATTCATACTATACTCCATTATTTGTGCAAGGGAATTGCAACCTATATGTTACTAGGTACTTATTACCTTGTGGGTTAACTAGTTTGACACCAACACCTGATCCTTTCTTAGATCTTACACCATCAAAATGGAGAGTCCATAATTGAGAAATCCATAATATGTTTGGCTCCTACACTTCATGGTGAAGGTGTAAATCCCAAGATGAGGAGGTTTGTATCTAACCTCTTCATTCTTAAAATTATTTTTTGTAATGGGATACTTCATCCTAGGCTCTTGATTGATTTGATTTGATCTAGAATACCCCTCCATGACAACCATATGTGGGAGAAGTTTTTCACCACATACCCATTCAATGTATTTGACTAATATTTGCTTAGTAGTAATACATATCCTTATGGGATGTATACCACAATGATGTCAATAGTCATCTACACGCATGGCTCAAATACAACCTAAATATAGATGTTAGTCAATTCCTTGACCATAGGCACTACTCTATTGTCCAACTCTAAAACCATCCTCTTACATGGGATTGGAGTTAATCTAATATTTTTACAGATGGATGTTGGCATCATAGTAGTTGTAGCTATTAAATCAACTAAGCATTTGTGTAAATTTATACCAAATACTTTGATAATCAATAAGAATGGAGGAAATTCTGACTTGGTTTTGTAGATGATGTTTGTGTAGCATCTTTTGGCATGTCCATAGTAGACTTCCTCATGATATAATTCCACAAGATCTCATTCTATTTTATAATTTGAGATAACTCATGGATGATTACATTTGCCTTTATCTTCTTCATATCTTCAATAATATTATATCCTCCTTTATGTTAAATTTATGCATTCATAAGTTGATCATTCCATTTCGGGGGAGGTGGGTTATTATAAGCCTTTATATTTGGGGGGATAATCATGTTTTTAGGAGTAGATGTGGTGAATGTTTTCTTGTTCCTAAAATTGTAGATGCCTCTCTAGAACTGTTGAAAAGTGTCGACCTCTTCTAAATTATCCTCTGGTTCATTGTCATCCTTACTTGGAAATGAAAACTCGTGAGTTTAAAAGACCATAGCCATACTCAAGGAGTCATGAGTATGGATTTATAATGGTGATTTATTTATCAAATATTTCCTTTTCATTTCTCTTTATAATATTTCAAATGCTACACAAAACTCAACACAGTTAAGTTCACCATGTTGTGATGTGTTGTGAACCCTACACCAATTAGGAAGGGCTATCTCTATTGGGAATGTGTTACAAGGTATGCATGAATTTTTAATTGATGTCATGAAAGTGTCATGGATGTCATTCTATGTTATCACTATTGTTATTCATGTTTAGTTCTTGATGACTTAATTAAAGAGACCTAGTGAAATGACATAGGCCTAGTAGCATGATGAGTTGAGTCATATAAGACCTATGTGAGAAAGGATGTTAGTATTATATCATGATATGATGTTTTATGACATGTGGGTGGAGTGTTGAATATAGTTCAAGAGGTTTCAAGGAATGATCATACTCAAAGTATGTTTGGCAATATGAGGCCTAGTATATAAAGTGACCTATAATGGCATAAGTAGGGGTCAAGTTCATTTCCAAATATTTCAGAGCTCTTAGAAGAATTTAAAATGGTGTGATTTATTTTAATAATCATATTTACCAAGTTTAAATTCATATCCTACAAGATAAATCAATAAATTTGGTGGTAACGTTGACTGTGTACACAAAATAGGGTGTTACAAGTTGGAAAAGAAGTTTCTCATGATCATTGGCATGTGAAACCTTTACATGATATCTTTATCACTTCATGGTATTTGGGTAAGGTACATATATTTACTTTCCTAGAATTATTTTTAGGTTTGAGGGGCAATCCTTTATGAATGATTGATAAGAAGGTAAGGTAGTCAAAACCCTCTTAAAACCCTTACAAAGACCTAATAGGAAATATCTAATTGTTTATGGCTCAAAATGGTCCATTTGACCTAATTTGGTTTTTGTAACATGTAAATAAATTGTTATTAATTTTTCCTATCAAGGCTAAATTACTACCTATATTATCTGAAACTTTCCCCAGAATAGTCAATTTCCCCTTGTAGATGGTCAAACTGGTTAGTTATGGTCCTAAAAGTGCAAATTTTGGCCAAAATGCCAAAAATGGAGTTAAAAGTGTCAAAAATGGTTTCAAGAGTTATAAATTTTTTCCAAAATATCTTTATTCATGTTGAAAATGGTCAATTTATCCTAAGTTCCAAAGTTTTAATCATAAAAGTTCATTTAATAGGTTAAATGGCCCAAATTGGCTCCCACATGCCAAATTGTCAAATAAAAGATCAAAAATATAAAAAATTCCATGATAGCCACAAATTTATTCTCCAATTTTCCATTTCAAGTGGTTGAAGGTGATGTTTAGCTTTTAAAAGGAAGAAAAGGCTTATTTTCACTCATTTACAAGCAATAGTACAAAATTTTTATGGAATCCATATAATCTAGGGCATGGGAAGACATATCCAGGGCATATATCAGCTTCCACATCAATTTATGGAGTTTCATGGCCATACAAGCCCAGAACAAGATTCCTTTTGCTTTCTTGCTTATTGGCATAGAGTGAAATGCTTGTTGATTTTCTTCTAGTACAGCTTATTAGAGGATGGTACAACTCTCAAATTTGGGGTGAAGAAACTAAACTTAGAGGGTTTTTTGATGGTTCACATGGTTTCTCAATTTGATGCACCATTATCATGAACCATCCAGTTAAATTTAGGGAAAATTCTATTGCCTAACATCCAGAAAGGCAATTATTTTTCTTCAATTTATCTTCACCTAGGTAGAGTTTCAAAAAAATTCAAGTTGTTCCAAATTATTAAGCACTTTATATAACCTTCCATGGCATTATGAAGGTGTTATTCTTCCAATTTAAGGTTAAACAAATCCCACAAAGTCATCTAGTCTAAATCTCTAGTTTACAAGCTTGCAAGGAGAGGTTGTACGATCATGGAAGGAGATGTCAGCTTTAAGTTGTAAGAAATTCATTTTTGTATGGGTTTTTATCATGGTTTTCATGTTTATAATTAGCTTCTCAAATAAATATTTCAATAAATTCTTTGCTTAGCAATCTCCATGCTTCAAGGTGTCTTTAATGAGCTATTTTAGCATATTTTAAGGTTTCTTTGCAAATTTTAAGGTTTTTTCAGAAAACAAGGTTTGAATTTGACCCACTTCCTCTCCTTTAATGGCCTTCAAAGTCAAGTAGAATGTTGATCATATGTTCATTTTTGTGTACACTCCTCTCCATGGTTTTGGTATGTTTCATCACCTCTTTTCCCACCTCCATCTCACTCACCTCCATATCACTGTCCTACTCTGCTCTTTTCCACTATGTTTTCATCTTTTTCATCTTCATTCTTGCATTTTCATCATATTTCACTATTGTTTTTTTCTCACCTCATCTACTTTCCATAGTTTCTTTGTTGGAGAGAGCCAAATGCTAGTTAAGTCACTTCAAGCATGGTCAAAGGGGCATATGCATCAATATAGCATAAGTACAGTCAAGAAAAGGAGGATCTATAATAGGGTACATAGCCAAAGTATGGCTATAAGATTCAATGGGGATTTGAGAAAAGAGAGACCTTTCCTAAAGGTCTAGTGGAGGTAAGATATTTGTAATATATTCAAGTAACCATTAAGGAATAAAAGAACTCATAAGATCACCATGATCATGAAAGGAGCATATAGGTAGTGTAAAGTCCCATTTGAAATCAATAAAGTACTCCTATAGTAGATGTATATGGATAGGGAGATCAAATAAGGTCATATAAGTCTCAAGGGTATCAATCTTTGAATGTTTGCATTCATGATTGTAGTAAGGTATATAGGTATTCTGACCAAGTATATGAGAATCAAGGGTAGGGGTCATATTCATACAAAATGGAATTTAAAAATGCTTTGATGTTCCCAATCTATACAATGAGCTCATAATATACATTAAACCAAGGTGACACTATGTCTCTTTATAATGCAATGACTTTCATTAAACACAGTCATGAAGAAGTCCTTGTGTCAATATGACCTTATTGATGTCATAGTCAATAAGAGGTTTAGGATTAATAGACATATTAATACTTGAAAATTTCCTATAGGTCCATTCTGAGGGCTATCATAGTTAGGTTTTTTTTCCCTATATACCTTCAAAAGCTTGTAAAGTTTGGTCTACCTATATGTGAAAATGGGCAGTGTATATGTGGTCTAAATATAATTTCAAAGAAGTGACTTCTTGATGCTTTAAAATAAGGTTGAGTGACACTAAATTAAACCTACAGTGCTATTTTGGTGTCCCATAGGGCTGCACCCTTAAGGAGACCTAATGGGATAGACTAGTCTTGGACCTATCTAGGAGGCTAGTCTTGATTGACAGAGAAATAGTTTTCTTTGAAGGAGAGAACCTTATGAATGAAAAAGGGAAGATACATATAAGTGTTCAAATAAGGTTTTAATGATAAAATTGATCACTTATAAGCTACATCCATATGATCAAGCATATAGTCATTTCAAGGACATGATGGAATCCTATAAACTTGTGTTTGATCCCATATATTGTTGATGAGAGTGTTAGTTACCAAGGATATAAAGGAAAGTAAAATGAATAAGGATTAACTTTATTAGATGGTAAATTTTTAAATAAGTACTATGTTCATTATAAAATACACCTACAATAGGCTTAGGATAGTGATTTACAACCATGGTGAAAGGGTGAGCTAGTAGTCAAGAAAAATGAATGTTTCAAGAAGCCTTTGAATTCAATGTCTAGTTTTATATGGAATATGAAACCAAAAGATAAATATAAGCATAAATAAGGGAGGATATAGGTCAAAGTAACATCAATATATCTCTAGGGTCATCACCTATAGTCAACCTAAGGAAATACACGTACAAGGACCTAGAGGAATGAAACTTAGTCAATTAGCTAGATAGTAGTTTGGTACTCATCAAGGATTTTTTAAAATTAATAAGGGTTTTGTGTTCAAGGAAATATTATGATAGTGGAATGGATAAATAGGAGGTTATGGGGATTATATTATCATAATGATCAATTATGAGAAGGAAGCTAGTAGCTACCTATAGCCATTATAGTAAGGATGTCAATTTAAAACCCTAGATCATGATAAGGAAGTGGGAGAGGGGTTTTGAGTTTGTTGTAGGTCTTATGAATATGAGGAGTAAAAATTAAAGTATAGTGTGACATGACTTACATCCATCATTTTGAAACATCAATACAAATAACATCTATAGTTCCCTAAAAGGACACCTACAAGCATGTCTTTTCTCAAGGATGGCCTACATGATAGGTTTAGGGACTCTTTGACTCTTGGGAAGCATAAAATTGCTTGGATTGCATTTGAGATAGAGTAAAAATGGATATACCACCATGAACAGCTTAAGAGGATTAATAAACCATACCTATAGTCCTCTTTTGAGAACCTATACCTACAGCCATGTTATATAAGCCTACAGTATCTGATGAGGGAAAGTAAGTCTGCAAGCTAAGGGTTTAGGCTTTAACAAGATTTTAATCAAGTAGGCAAGGTTATCTAAAGACAATGCAACCATGAGTGAAGGAATAAGTCAAAAAAATGACCTACAATGACAAATTGAGACCTTACAGGCCTATGTTATAGCAAGGAAGGGCTTAATTGATCAAAGTAAGATGGTTTTCTAAAATCCAAAGAGACTAATAAGCTCCAAGAGTATTAAAATTAATAGTTTAAAGGAAAATTCAAAGGTAAAAAGGTAATTTAATTCTCTTAAGTGATTATAAAAGGAATATACACCTATATCTAGACCCCTTAGAGATACCTACAGTCAGGTATCCTAAATGGTAAGAAAGTGAGCTAGTATAAGAGGTTTTTAGAGGAGTTTTGACCTCCTTAGGGTGTGTTGAATGAATATAAAGAATAATCATGGCATAAATATCTTTCTAAACACTTTGATACCTATCACTAGGCTCTCCAAGGTCTCAATCATAGCTTCAGTTTGTACAAGGGATAATAAGCATGAAGGGTACAGTGAGGCACTTCTAGAAGATCATGATCAAAAGAAAGGGATAATGGCTTAGAAGAGGTTTGATGATTCAAAAGATGTATTATGAGAATAGTAGTTATAAGTAATCTAAAACCTTTTGAATGGGCTCTAAAACATTCATGTAGGAGCTTATTGTCATACAAGCTTGTAGGTACACTTATAGCCATATCTCCATCATGGTAAAAGCTTCTAGGAGCATTATGGAATCTAGGTCTCTCATGATGAGGGGGCATAGGAGTAATAAATAGTGAGAGGTGATCAATAAAGGTCCAAAACACACTAAAATTCACTCTCAAAGATGACTACAGTCAAGTTTTCCCTCATATAAATACCCTACAGGCCTCTTTTTTGATTGTGTGAGGGCCTATTTTGAAAAAGGACTTTTTCATGTACTGAGACTAGTTGAAACATTAAAACACAAATGAAAAGTGATAAGAAATATTAATTTTGGTGACTAATTATCAATTTTTTTCCTAGTCAAGCATGTGACTAATTAGCAAAGTTTTTCCCATCAAAATCTTAATTTTGGTGATGAAGAAATATTTTTTTAGGTGTAATTTTTTTTTTTTTAGGTTTCATGTCTTATTTTATGGTTTCATGGTGTCCAGGTTTGCAAAATTGACCTTTTTGGTTTAACTATTCAAATTGTATTAATTTTTTAAAAGGCTAAGTTTGAGTTTGATATTGGAAGATTATTTAAAGAATTATATTTTGAATTTCAATGCCACCTTTATGTTGTTCCATGGATCTTACATTCACTTTTCACTCATCAAGATTTAAATGGAGTTCTACATCCAAGTTTTAGCATGGATTTTCATGAAAATGGGGATGTTCTTTTATTCCAACTCAGATTTCAAGTACCTTAAGTGGAGTTTATGTTTGAAGTGTGGTGTAGCATTCCATGTAGGAGTGTTTGACTTGTCAAACTTGGGCCCACCTCTAAACTTATATGCCAACTTTGGACTCATGCACGTAATTTAGAGTTTTTATAATTTAATGTTTATTCTAAATAATGATTACCACATGGGCCCACCATTCATATTCCTACACCAAAGTTTGGAAAAGGCATGCATGTTTGTAAAGGGAAAAGCTTTTATTGAATATTTTAAACATTGTAAAGGTGTTAAGTCTTGAGTTAGTCAACCAAGACTAACCCTTTACCTTTTAAACTCTAATTAGGACTATTTTAGGGTTTGAAACATATATATTGGATTAATAAAGCCATTTTGGGTAATTTTTGAAGCTAAGAGAGAAATTGTAAGTTGGGCCATTATCAATAAAAGAAGTTGTTATTCTGAATCTGAGTTTTGATAGAAGATAGTGTGTATTTTATTGTGCATCAGTCTATAAGTGATATTTATATCATTTTTTTAGATCCCTTCCTCACCTATCTCTCCCTATCTCACCCTTTTTTAGGTCATTTGAAGAGGTTTTCAACCCTTCATCTAAAACATTTTTGTTTAAGGAAAAAAATATAAATTACATTGATTATATGTGTGCATTGATTTCAGTAACTTTAGAGGATTTGGAAAATTTAGGTGTATCACCCCCTTTTAATTAGAATTTATTTTAATTTTCCTCTTCCCCTTTTCACCCCAAAATCACAAAAAAAAATAACATTAGATCTGATATAATTGATAAATCAAAAGGGAACGAACCCTCTCTAGAGGTTCTTCTCATCAAAGAGTCACCCACACTTTGAGAAGTTCAAATTGTATCAGCTGGAGTGAGGGTGTACTTACACATTTTCAAGTAGGGTGCACTATAGAGTGATAAAAAGACTCTTCAAGGTTTCCTTGGATGGTTTTTATTCTTCTTGATAGTTAGTAGAAGCTATAGAAAAACCCTTGTTTTCAAGGTTTTTGATGTTACAGGTAGGGTTGACTAGGTCAAAGAATGAAAATGGATGGAATATGATTTTAAATACTTATATTTTATGCCCATTAAATTTTATTATTATGTTACTGACAAAAAATGTGCAAAACTAATCATGAAAGTTAGCCTATCACTAAACTGGCATAATGAGTAGAATAATGAGAAAACTAGGCAAGAATGAGAATGAGATTAGGGATTGGTTATAAAAGACTAGGTATGGATCATAAATAATGGGGTAATTATTAAATACCTATCCCTTATATATTATTATTCTATAATTTTTATGATGCCTACACCTATGCAAATAGTTATCATCAAACTAGTCTATCTAGCACAGTGAAGTCTATGAAGAGTGACATAGTGAGATTAGTTTGTAAGACCAATATTGATATATTACCATGAAATATATCTTTAAAAATATTATATAATTATTATAAATTTTCACAAAAATCCATTGTAATATCACATAATTTTTCCCATAGGTGTTCTATATGTTGATTTTCTTGACTGTGTTTTTGACCCTACAAGCAACTTTTTGTATATGTGTGAAAAAGATGTTCTTGAATCACTTTCACTAAGATGAATGATATAAATCCATTTAATTTATTAAAAATGAATAATATTATAATTTTAATTAATTTTTTAATTTTAATTCCTTGTTCAATTTTGGAGAGTCAAATGATGTATTAACAGTGTTTGGTGTTTCGTACTAAGCTATCTATAGGAGTGTTCCTGAGGCCTTTTGGCCTATGTGATGGAGACCAAAGAATTTTTGAAAGTTTTTAAAGTATTTAATATCCTATTATTATTTTATTCATTTTTTTTGTGTTAAAATTGTGTATTTGGCTCAAATTTTTAAGATAGACTTTTGGCAGTGAGAAGGCCTAAAACGCGAGTAAGCCTAATTGGTGGGTTTAAGGTGTGAAATGGGAAAAATGATTTTGGAGACCCCAGATGAAATTATAAGTAATATATTTTAGGAATTTATAAAGTCTTTAATATATTTTTTAACATAATATATGTTCATAAGGGTCATAATGGTAACGTGTGGATAGGATAGAAGGTCTCCATTAGGCCTAATTGTGGATTTGATCCTTATGGACTATGACCGACTTATGTATTATTTTTTTCACTCATGAAATGTGTGTATTGATATATTTAAATCATAATTCAATTATATTTATGTCTTTATCTGACTAAGATAGGTATGAGAAAGAATCAAGTATAAAGTCAAGGCCTAATAAGCCTATTTTGGCTAGTTGAGAGATTGAGCTATTGAGCGAAGGATATAGTATTTTGGAGAATAGGTTAAGATCTTGAACATAATAAAGAAGATAATAAAAATATTCCATGAGTATCTAATTTTGTTTCTATAGGTGTGGATCCATTTGACCTAACTTTTCCAAAGAGAGGGTTATTTGAGCGAGAAGGCTTAATAGGTTGTTTGAATGAGATTAAAGGGTGAAGAGGGAAAAATAAGGTCTTCATATACAATTGAGTTATCAACAGGTATTCTAAGGTGATCAAATATTAAAGGTGACTTATTTGGTTCTAAGATACCTAGGGGTTGGAGGATCCTTGCAAGACAGAGCTTACAAAAGACTAGTTGAGTGGGTGCTTAACTAGGTAAGGGTTGGAGCCCCTTGTGAAGTTGGTGTTTCACTAATAATTAGATCTTGACATTATAGGATTGTATTATATGGCATGTTTTAGTGGGTTTTATCTCCTAATAGTGTTTCCCATATATTTCTTATATTCTCTTATGATATGTTTGTATAGTTATTTTGCTTATGCATTGATCTTTAATGTGAATGAATGCTTCATGGAATGATGAATGGGTTTGAATATATTTTTTTAAGAACTTGATTCACACCCCCTATCAATACTTACTTCCAATAATTAGTATTAGAGTTAGGACCCTTGAGCAGACCTAATATTCTAAGGGAGATCTTTGGAACATAAATATGGACCTTGGTAATGAAAGTGCTTTATATGACTATAATGAAAACATACCCACAGTCTATGAATGTTGTTAAAAAGAGAAGGATCACATGTAAAAATTCACTCAATTTAGAATAAAAATAAAATATTTAGAGGAAAATTTTGAGCAAGTTGTTATCAAGATAAGGAATTATCAAAAGTATGAAGAAAGTATTGAAAATCTTAATAGTATATTGGATATTCAAATATCCTTTTATGAAATTAGAGGTCTTGGATTCATATAATAACAAAAGGATTTCAATAAATGTTAGGCTCTAATAGACATTAATCAAATATAGAGTAATGAAATTGGTAGAATTAAGACCTATGCAGAAGTTACCGAACTTGAAGTTAAGCATCATCAAGTCAATAAATTCATTGCTCCATAAAATTACATCAAAGGTAACAATGTATCATTTTATGCTCATCAAAGGAAAAACAAGGTCAAACAATCATAGTATATGGATTCCTTCATTGGTCATTATTTATTGTGTGGTAGACTTGGACATAAAGTTGTTAACTATAGATGGAATAGTAGAATTCTTTATTACATATGCAACCAAAGAGGACACATTACAAGAGAGTGTAAGACAAAGTATATCAATAAAACTAGTCATGTTGAGAGGTTATGGAATCATGACACTAAAAGATGGATCAATAAATTAGACTCTATAGAAAACAAGCAGAAAGATAGAGGAGAATAATCTATGATAGCCCAAACTATTTTCCACACTCAAAATGAAGAATTGAAATGGTATATAGAGAGTGGTTTTTCAAGTCACATGATAGGAGATAAAATTAAGTTCATCACTTTGAATAAAAATTCCATTGGTTTAGTAAGGTTTGGGGATAACACATCTAATAACATCATTGGAAAAGGTTCTTTAATCTTTGATAAGGGAAGACCAAAACAAAAAATGTGTTATATGTATATGGATTAAAACACAACTTTTTAAGTATGATACAAATGTGTATCCAAGTACATATTCTAACATTTCATGAAGAATAATGTGAGATTAGAAGAGCAAAATCAAGAATATTGATTTCCAAAGCCAAGAGAATTGAAAACAATCTCTATGTACTAAATGAAATCACAAAATAAAAATGTTTCATGAGAAAGATAAATGAGAGTGAGTTATGGCATAGGAGGTTAGGTCATATGAACTTTTACATTCTTGTCAAGATCAGCTCCAAGGGATCTATGAAGAATATGCCCAAAACCTATAAACTTGTAGATGCTCTTTGCAAGGCATGTCAACATGGTAAGTATACTAGGAGAAGATTCAAATATAAAGAGTATTCCTCCTTTATACCTTTAGAACTAATCCATACTGATCTATGTGGACTAACAAGGATTTAGAGTATTCAAGTAGATAGTTATTTCATGTTTCATATATATGATTTCACAAGAATGACTTGGGTAGCATTCTTAAAGGAGAAGTCAGAAGCTCTAGTCAAGTTCAAGACCTTCAAAGCTTTGGTTGAAAATGAAATGACTATAAAAATCAAGTGTCTTAATTCTAACAAAGGAGGAGAGTTTTGGTCAAATGAGTTTGATAAATTTTATGAGGTTAAGGGAATAAGAAGATAGTTCTCAACTTCTAAAACACCTCAACAGAATGGGGTGGTTAAAAGAAATAATAGAACAATCCAATAGATGGCAAGGATAATGTTTAATGAGTCCAATCTATCATATAGTTATTGGAGAGAGGTTATTAGTACTATAATTTACACTTTGAATAGAGCTCAGATCAAGATCAATGGTGACAAGACTCCATATAACTTATGGAATGGTAAACCTAAAAATGTTGAAAATTTCAAGGTTTTTGGGAACAAGTGCTATATTAAGAGAGATGGTAAGGAATTAGGCAAGTTTGACTCAAGATCTGATGAATGTTTCTTCTTAGGATATTCATCAGTAAGTGTTACCTACATATGTTATAAAAAAATGTTGCAAAAGATAGTGGAGAGCACAAATGTGATGATTGATGACATAAAGAATCCATATACTCAGTCAAAGAATGATGAATGATAAATATGTCTAGATGAGGATGAAGAAGAGATTGAGGAAAGAAAGGACTCAAAAGGTCCTTCTAGGCAAATTCAAAAGGAACATCTTAAATCTTAGATCATTGGAAATAAAAGTGTAGGTATACAAATAAGGAGAATAATGGTGAGTGATGCTAATCAATAAAATACTACCCTAATTTAAAAAATTGATCCTAAAAATTATATAAAATCAAGTGAAGATAAGTTTTGGTGAGAGGAAATGAATGAGGAGTTAAATCAAATTGAGAAGAATGAAACTTGGGAGTTAGTACCTATTAACATTTTTGGCCTCACAAGCCAAGTATCAACATCTATCATTCAAATCATGTTTATGACCATTATTTTAGATCATTTTTATTCCCCCTAGTGTCCTTGTTTATGAGAAAAATGACTAACACAAGCCTTGAGAAGCTAGACCATCATATGCACATCAGGTAGGGATGACTAGATGAGCTTGATTTCATATTTAATAAATGCACTTGGAAAGCCTCAAATTCCAAATGATCCCATGGACATCAATTTATTCATGCTAATATCATCCTCTATAAATTTCATGTCTTGATGAGCTTACTATCTTACGATATAAGCTTTTAAAGTTAGACTTGCAGAGTGAAATGTGCACAGGGATGTCAAGTTTAGGGCTCAACAAATAGCCATTTAAACTTAAAAGTTCTCAAGTTGAATGTGAATATAATAAGTTTAAAAATCATGGGTGTTTATATCATATCTAAAAGTGTGTGGGTGTTTAACAATGTCAATGGGTCCTAAAGATCCAACAGTGCACATTGGATCATACATCAAGATCAACAATAAGCAATGAGTTAAAAGGTTAGTAGGGTCCATACAAATCATGTGAGGCTGACAAGTGTCACATTATCAAAGGATAAAATCAAATACCAATGTGGGGATTCCAAGTGGCATGATCTCATGAGCCTGAATAGATATCCAATGACATGAATCTACTGATAAGGTTAGTGGGTATAAATAGATATATGGTACACGTTTAATCATAGCAAGTAAATAAATAGTGAGTGATGAGTCAAAGGGTCATTGGATCTCAAAGGCTAATAAGAAGATACCAATCATATTAAGTACATTAAACTATTATAATATCAATAGAGCACATTCATTCATATAGAAGGATATCTATGGTGCATATGAGGTCAAGGAGTCAAAGCGCTGACAACAAAATCCTATGGAATGTGGAGTCACCAAGTGGTACCACCTAAAAGACCCATATCAAGATTGGTAGTCAAAATCAAAATTCAAAATCCAAGGACTTTGAGTATAGGTCAAATATATGATCAAGGTCAAACCAGATCAAATGTTTCAAGGAGATACGATATAGGCAAACACATTAGAATAAAGGATTTCATTGCCCTAAGCAAGTAAAATGCATAAATTCAAGATAAATAATAATCTAATTCACTAAGAGTAGATCATGTAAAGATATATAATTCCATTAAATCTCTATAGATCCACTTGAAATATTTTAGACATAGGGTTTATGTCTTAGGATCGAAAGCCCTAGCCTACAAACCCTAGTGTAATCATGACTATAGGAAACCAATAAGGTGATTAGTTTTCATCCATAATAGATCTATATTCAAGATTTAGAAGAAATTTAAGAATGATTTATATGCAAGGAATGTCAAAAGTAACATCAAGATCTTGACAAGGATTCATGTGGTGAAGGTGGTTTCTTCCTATAGTGGCCTTGATATTCATGATCCATCTTCCCATGCCAGACAGAGTCCCAGTGACTTTCATGCAATCAAGAGATTGAAGAAGATGTGATCTCAATCATTATGACCCCTTCTCTATTATCACATTCATTCCCTCCCATCTCTCATCCCATTATGATATATATATATATATATATATATATATATATATATATATATATATATATATATATATATATGTTTCTAAGACTTAAAATGGATCCCTCTCTTGGGCATGACTAGACTCTGCCAAGATTGAGCTTTGTAACTCTTGAGATGAATAGATGATTGTTTCAAATTTCATTATTTTGGTATAGTGTGTTCATGTCAATTTGGTTTGCATATGTGTTAAAATATCTCCCTTTTCAAGTCTTGATCTCACCTTGCAACTAGTTCATCTTATTATGAAGGACATGTTTAGTGTTTAATTCCATTTGATTGAAGCTAGCATGAGGATACATTGACTAGTTAGTGCCTTGAACCAGACCTTTCCATCATTTCCCGTAGGTTTTAATCACTTGGTGAACTTATTCATGAAATATAGATGCATAACAAACATTTTTATTTATAGATCCAATCCTTTTGCTTGTCTCATTAGTGTTCTATCAGCTCAAGTAGGAGTGGATGAATAATCAATTTAGGTACGTCACCAACATTAGCTTAGGATTTCCTTTTTAGTTTATTTATTCCTCTTTTCACCCCAAAAATGAGTATCTCTTTGTGTAAATGAGTATCTCTTTGTGTAAATGAGTAAAGTGATGCATCGAAGGAGCTATCCTCATTAAAACCCTAGAGGTTTGACCCAAGATTAGGTAACCCACAACCTAGGGTCATTCCCATGTTGGACTAGATTTTAGTAGAGGATTTAAATAATCATTTTTTCAACTAGGGTGTAATCTAGAAACCCCTAATAGTTTTGGCATTCCTGGTGGGACACAATTTCAACCATTAGAGTATGTTTGCATCACATTCATCTTCAAAAGTAGTTTCAAGTACTCTTGGGTCCTTATTTCAAGGTATGAGGCAAATAGTTGTTCATGATTTCAATTATCTTAATGTTTTATAGGCTATGATAGCCTATAGATAAGAGTTATATCTTTCCTCCACTCATCATCAATTTTAAAATGTTCCATATACATCTTGATATGATCCTCATCAGTAGTATGAGGACATATATCAGTCATACATGTAGGAGTGTTGCTCTGATCCTCCCTGTGAATAATTATCCCATCATAATATTGCCCCTCCCCAGTCCTATGATAAGCCCCCTTGTTACCAAGATCATCGAACCTATTATGAGTCTCATCTACCCCCACTTCAACTTGGTTACCATCTTGATAAGGCATGGCAATAGCATGACATTCTTAAATAGCCTACTCATACCCCAAGCCATTCCATATATAGCCTTTAAAAAGCTCTATTAGAACAAGAAAAAAATATGATAAACATTGACACATTGAATGGGTATGGAAAAAATATCCAAAAACATGTCATTAAAGGGGTTAGAACTTCAATGAAGAAGTCAAAATAAAGTTGGATGTCCTTCATTAGGGAAGGTTATCCTAAAAATAGTAGTGACATGCTTGACATAGATGGACTCATCTCTAAGATTGAAGAAGTTGGTATCCCATGAAGAATAAAAAACACCTCATTACCCATCCTTCCTTCCCTCATTCACCCCATGTCAACCTCATGTTGAACTTCCCATCACCACTCATAAGCCCTCACAAAAAAGAGTTTCAATGGCATCATAGTTCTCCCCAACTCCTCTCAACCTTCCCCTCATTAAAATCTATCCAAGGGAGAATTTAGGAGGAAATGCAAGTTTGTGTTGGAAAGGCTAGCCATCATGGTCAATCAAGGTCAAATTTTGAAGCCTCTCTTGCTAGGTAAATTGAAGTTTTAGATAAAAATTTGCACTAAACATTGGCAGTTGCAAAGGCAACATCACCTCAATTGCACATACCTCCTTTTGTTCCTCAGGCCTCAATGCATATTACATAAAGGAACCATGAGCCCAAATTTCCATCTTGGAGTCAAGCCATGTATTCAAGTAAAACCAAAGCTACTCAATCCCCATCCCTACCCCTCAATAACCCAAGTCTGTTCCTTTATGGAAATCCATCTAAGATGTAGTGTAGCAAAAAGAGGAGGTGAATGTGATCTAAGAAGATTAGCTCCATGAGAAAAATTAGGTGTCTATGGTTACTTCAATGGACCTTTCTCATCTAATTGAGTACTTTCAGGGATGTAATGTACCTATCATAGAGAAAGAGCCTCTCCTTTTTTAAGCAAAAGAATAGCGTGCAACTAAGGAGATAGAAAAAAATGATGACTTCAATGATCAAGAAGAGGAAATCATTATTAGGACACCACTTAGCAAGGAAAATAATGTTTCAATATTTCATAATGTCAAAGAAGATGAGTTGCAAGAACAAGTGCAAATTGGAGATGAGATCTAATAGGAAGAAGTTTTAGATGTGTATCAAGAGGTTATTTCTCAAGAACCTCTTGATCACATATCAGCTGTCCAAATCCAAAGTTTTCTTAAGATATTATAGTAGCTGATATAGATCAAGTACAATCTTATCTTTATTTGGAAGGTAGCCATGAAGACAACTCACAGAGAACCATTACTAAGATAGAGAGTATTCCTAAAGAAGAAGACCATTGGTAATAGTTCTACCATGATTTCATAAGTGAGATTGAAGATGTAATGAAATTACTTATATGTTTGCACTGAATGATTTTATATTGCATAGAATAAGTAAATATGAGAGATCAGACAACAAAAATTTACAGTAGAGCAGAATATTGGATAATATAGAAAATCCACTTTGAGGGGAAAACCTCCATAATAATGCACTAAAAATAGAATACTTAACATGATGATCAATGACTAATCACTACCTCCTATATATAATCTATTTAGCCATGGTTATTCCATAGGTTGACCTAACTATGAACATAGAGAAATGTAACAAGAATATAAAAGAGGTATGTAAGCCATAAGTCAGCCACACATATCCCAAGACATGCCAAATTTTAAGGGTGTAACATGCCCCTCCCCTTCAAAACAACATTGTCCTCAATGTTGAGTCAACTTTGTATGTTGTTTCACAAAGGATTCATCCTCCCAAGTAACATCTTCATAGGATAGATTCTTCCATTTGATCAGGTACTTCTTAATCACTTGAGACCATAACTACTTAGTGCACATTTGAAGGATCACCTTAGGATCAAGAATAACTCTTCTTTCCTCATCTAATTTTGGTAACTAAATTTGGGTATAAATTTTGTGTCTAATAACTTTATTCAAACATGATACATGAAATATTGGATGTATGTGAGTGGAGGAAGGAAACTCTAACTTGTAGGCCACACTAGCAATTTTCTACAAGATCTGATAAGGCCCATAATACTTAGAGGATAGCTTGTTATCTTTTTTATGTTGCTTCAAGGACATCTTCTTATATGGTTGTAAGAAAACAAAGACCCAATCACTAATGTTAAAGTGCCTCTCACTCCTATGTTGATTTGCCTACTATTTCATGTGATTCTGAGCCATGGTAAATTTTCATGTAAACTCGTAAGAACCTACAATTGATAGTGAATATGTTCTTCAACTACATGAACTTTAAGATGGACCTTCAAGGTTGAAGTGATAGATGGAGGATGGTATTCATATAGTGCCAAAAAAGGAGACATTTTGGAATAACTATGAATAGTAGTATTATACCACCATTCAGCAAGTGGCAACCAATGAACCCATTTATCCTATTTATCAGAAACAAAATAATAGAGATATCTTTCTAGGCATTTATTGACTACCTCAGTTTGTCCATCTGATTCAGGATGATAGGATGAACTATGAGCCACCTGGGTGCCCAAACATGTAAATAACTCAGTCCAAAAATTACTAGTGAATATGTGATCACTATCACTAATAATGATCTTAGGGGTACCATGCAAGTTCTAAATTGTATTGAAAAAAGTAGAAGCGATTGTACTAGCAACAAATGGCTATGATAAATAACATAAATTAGTATACTTACTAAGATGATCTACCAAACCAATGATAACATTTTGACCATCAAATCTCAGTAACCTCATAATGAAATTCATAGACACCTCTTCCCAATGTTGGTTAAGGATAGATAAAGGTTGCAAAAGACCTAGGGTTTTGATGGTTTCTCCTTTATTTTTTTAATAGATCATACATTCATTCACATATTTCTGGACATCCCCCTTGAGTCCTTCACAAAAAAAATCATACTTGATTCTAGGATAGGTTTTCAAAAATCATGAATGACCCCTAATTGGAGTTACATGAAGTTCTTGAAGGATATTTTGTTTTAAGAAGAGAATTCTTACATAGGAAAAATATATCTTTATACCATAATGCGTCACCCTTCCATGTAAATTTTTCAATTCCACCCAAACCTTATTGAAGATTCTAAATCAAATCATGGGTAGCACTATCCTTGTCCCATTTGGATCATGTTTTCTCTAGTCAATCTACCTATAGAATGGGCATAGCATATAGCAATGCCTCAACTAATTCATCATTCCTAGATAGTGCATTTGCCACTACATTATCCTTGCCTTTCTTGTAAACTATTTCAAAATCATAGCCTAACATCTTAGTTACCCATTTCTATTATTCTTCAAATGATAACCTTTGTTTCAAAAAATATTTGAGACTATCATAATTAGTCCTAACCTAAAAGTGATGACCTATTAAATACGGCCTCCATTGTTTGAAGACATGCAAAATAGCCATCATTTCCTTCTCATAAATGGGATTGTGCTGATTTTTATGCTTTAGTTGATTACTTTCAAATGAAAGTGGCTTTCCTTCTTTAATGAGTACAACACCAATACCATACCTAGATGCATCACATTCAACCATAAAAGTCTTTGAAAAATTAGGAGTAGCCAACACTAAAGTGGTGCCAATCACCTATTTCAATTGTTCAAATGACTTAATAGCTATATCAGTTCACTAAAGTGAGTCTTTATTCAATAAAGATGTGAGTGGGGTTGCAATACTACCATAATTTTTGGCAAACGTGTGATAGTAACTAGTTATCCCCAAAAATCCTCTTAGTTATTTGAGTGTCTTAGGAATCAGCTAGTCCACCATTGCTTGGATTTTTTTAGGATCCATTTTTACTCCTGTATGTGAAACTAGATGACCCAAATACTCAACCTCACAAGCTCCAAAAGTAAATTTGGAAGGTTTAGCATACAACTGATGTTGTTCCAATATTAAGAGTACCTGTTTCATATGGTGCAAATGGCCTTTCCAATTTTTACTGTAAATGAGGATATCATAAAAAAATAACAAAACAAATTTCTTCAAAAATGGCCTAAAAATAGTATTCATCAAACTCTAAAAGGTATATGGTGTATTTGTTAGCCCAAAAGGTATAACCAAAAACTCATAATGGCCCCCATGAATCCTAAAAGTAGTTTTGGGTATGTCTTCATCATGGATCTAGATTTGATGACACCCAAAATGTAGATCTAACTTGGTAAAATAAAGAGCACCATTTAATTCATCTAGCAAATCATCAATTATAGGAATAGGAAACTTATCTTTGATAGTGTACTTATTGAGTTCTTTTTAGTTAGGGCACATCCTCCAAGTGTCATCTTTCTTTTGCACCATGACAATTGGTGAAGAATATTCACTTTGGCTATGATGAATAATTTTTCCATCCAACATCTCCTATACCATCTTTTCAATTTCTTTTTTCTATGCATAGGAATACATGTATGGCCTGATATTGAGTGGTTTAATACTAAGAATAAGTTTGATAGCATGATCATGTGTATGATTAGGTGGAAGTCCTTTTATAATGTCACCAAAAATAGTCGAATGGGCATCAATCACTTGTTTCAGATAAGGAGGTGTAAATGGCTGAGTTGGATGAACTTCCATGGAAAATAATCGAGCTACAAATCCTTCAGTACCCTTTTAAATAATATTTGTCATTTGATGGGAGATAACAAGTTGTGTATATTTATTCCTTAATCCCCTTAACTCAAATGTCCTTCCCTCAAAATGAAAATGCATGAATAATTCTTGGAAATTCATCTCAATAGTGCCCAATGTGGTGAGCCACTATACTCCCAAAATAATGTTAGCTCCCCCCCATGGGATTAACAAACATAAGAGAATCCAACAAGTAGTCTCCCATGGCCAGCTTAATACTATAGCATTTTCTTGAGTAGCTGATAGTACCACCATATACAAACATGATTTGAAATCATAGAGTGGGATAAATGAAATGGTTTAAGGGAGTAGCCAACTTATTGTTAATAAATTTGTGTGTGCTCCCAAAATCAATTAGAATAGTGACCTTCTATTTCTTTAAAAAACCCACCACCTTAAGATTTTGGGGAGTACTAATACCTGAAAGGGAATGATAGGAAATATTAGGTTGAGAGTCTTCAGATTCCTCTTCAGGACCTTTTTCATCCTCACCAAGTGCTTCCTCATCATCATCCTCATTGGAAAATTCGATGTAAAAAAGCTTCTTTTTATCACAACTATGGTCTTTTCTCCATTTATTATCACAACCATAATACAAACCTTTGGTTCACTTATTTTTAATTTGTTAAGGTGTCAATCTAGTGGGTTGAGGATATGATAGTGTTGAAAAGGTGTGATCACAACCAGTAGTGAAGGTTTTCCATTTGACCATCTCTTTTTCCTCTACCATGCATGCCCATGGGATATCTTTTGATACAGATGTTGGGTTAAACATCCAAACCTCCAATTGGATGTTATCTTTGAGGCCACCCAAAAATAGATCAATCAAAATTTCCTCAGTGATATCTTCCATCCATAAGGATAGATTCTAAAGTTGATGAATATAATCCTTCACAATTCCCATTTATTGTAGTTTGGCTAATTGGCTAAAATAGTTCTCAGAGACATTATTCTAATAATGAACCAACAAATCATCAATGAAAATATACCATATAATAGGAGCACCATTCTTTTTCTTTTGAGCACACAACCAGTGATACCAAATGAACTACCCAAGCTCTAGATATAGAGACACCACTATCACCTTGTGATAACTATGGGTTTGATGAAGATCAAATAAATTGTCAATTTGGGTAATCTAAGTGATAGTATCTTTACCATCAAACTTACACTTGTCCATTTTGGGCAACATTGATTTCACACTTGAATTGGAGTTGTTAGTGTTGAGAGGAAGAGGACCCAAATGATGAAGTGGAGGGTTATTTGATTGTAACTAAGATGAAAGAGAAACCAATAAAGTAGTGATCTAATTCAATTGATTGTGAACCCCATTAATCTCTATGTCCATCCTTAAAACATAAATTTGAACTATAATAAATTCATCATGCTACACCAAGCCTTTTATTGTTTGACTGTAACTAAGATGAAAGAGCAGTGATCTGATTCAATTGATTGTGAGCCCCATTAATCTCTTTTTGTATCCTTAAAACATTAGTTTAAACTACAATAAAGTCATTATGCTACACCAAGCCCTTTATGTTAGCCTAAAGTTTAGAAATCAATGGATCTAAAGTTCCAGATTCCATGTCACTGGCAAAAGGATTCTTAGGAGTTTCTTGCCCCCTTTTCATCCCCATGTAGGACCAACCATATACAAACCCTAGGAGGGATTTTTCTCAAAAAAAGTGTACCAAGAGATGGTACCATTTTAATTTCCTCACCAAGATGAATCAATGAATACCTTTGTGTACTAGGGTAAAAAAATTTGTCACAAAAAGGTATACTAGAGGAATATACCTTTACGATCATCTCATCAAGATGAATCCAATGACTACAATTGTGCAAATTAAAAAAAAAATCTAGACTTTTTTTTAATTATTTTTTTTCAAAAAAGCATTTTGAACAATAATACATTGATAGAAAAAATTAATTCTTCTTGGATTGAAAGTTATGTTTTTTTGCTCCTTCCCCTCACAAAATCACACCTCACCAAATCTAAAAAAACAATGCCACAGGAAACTTACCCAAATCAAAGCTCTGATACCACTTGTAATTAAATTACTTAGATGTTCACATAGAATGATTTTATATTACATAGAATAAGCAATTATGAGAGATCACACAATAATAATTGACAGTAGAGCAGAATACTGGGTAATATAGCAAAGCCACTTTGAGGGGGAAACCTCCAAAATAATGCACTAAGAGTAGAATACTTAACATGATGATCAAAGACTAACCACTACCTCCTATATATAGTCTACTTAGCCATGGTTATTCCTGACCTAACTAAGAACATAGAGAAATGTAACAAGAATATAAAATAGGTATGTAAGCAACAAGCCAACCACACATATCCCAAGACAAGCCAAAGGTTAAAGGCATAGCAAAATAACTTAAGGTGGTAGATTTGGATGATGAGATAGTATAGTAGGTTGAATCTTCATATGAGTATTCCATTAATGTTTTAGAGCTTCAAGAAGGCAGTGCTACTCTAGAGATACCAAGGCAGAATGAAAAGGATGGTCTTGATGTGGAAGAACTCCTTGAGGGATTCACATAAATTGAAATCATAGATAAGTTTGAGATATATCTTATTAAAAAGGATCAAGATACCATTCAAATTGATCCTATTTAAGTTAATTAAAATGAGGAATAAAAGGATGATTGGCAGTTATACATTAAATCTTTGTAAGGGGTTGAGGGACTTTACAAAGATATGTTACCCATTAGAGAACATGTTTATGAGTAGTTTGATCTAAAGGTACTCATTAAATTCTATGATGTAGATGGGGTTGGCCATTCAAAAATCTTTAAATATCCTGATGAGTTTGTAATTAATGGTAAGGAGAACAAGGTTACTCAAGGTGCTAAAAAGACTCAAAGACAATGCTTAGATAAGGAGTCACTTGTAAATATTTTAGCTGATAAGCACTATGAGAAGGATCCTAAATAACAAGACCAATTTATCATTGTTGGTGACTAGTTTTCTATTGATGACTCATTCCAAGAGATGCTAAGAGAGTTGGTAGGCAAGAAGAGTGCCTCATCAAGGGTCATGTTCAATAAATATACTACTTTTCAACTTGTGCCATCTCTTAGACTGAGTTTATGAATTTTCCTTTTAATCCAGGTGGATCATGATTTGTCTTAGTTAGTTAGGTTTTTTGTACATAATTAATTATTTGTTTTCCTCCAAGTATTTTCCTAGCACACTAGTTTATTTGCTCTTATTTTGTTTAGGTTAGTTTTATTATTTGTGTTCTTTCCTTTCTTGCTTTGTTGGGTGTTATCTTTTTCAAGAGGTTACTTGCAGTCAAGGTTCAAATTTGTCATTATTTCATAAGCCTAAGAAGTTATGTAAGTGTCTGGGTTCTCAAGCATAGTAGGCATGTTTCCCATCTAAGTCACCATAAAGGTTAACATTTTTGGACTCACAAGCTAAATGTCAACCTTTATCATTTAAATCATGTTTATGACCATTGTTTTAGCTCATTTGTATGCCCTATAGTGTCCTTTTTTAAGATAAAAATGACTAACACAAGCCTTGAGAAGCTAGACTGTCATATGCACATCAAGCAGGGATGAGTGGATGAGCTCGATTGCACATGGAAAGCATCATAGGCCAAAAGATCTAATAGACATGAATTTATTCATGCCAAGATCATCTTATGCAAATTTCATATCTTGATGAGCTTTTTAACTCAAGATATAAGCATTTAAAGTTAGACTTGCATAGTGAAACATGCATGTGGATGTCAAGTTCAAGCCTCGACAAATAGTCATTTAAATTTAAAAGTTCCTCGGTTGAATGCAGATATGACAAGTGTCAAATTCATGGTTTCTCAGAATATATCTAATAACATGTGGGTGCCTGCTAGTGTCAATGGGTCTTGAAGATCCAATGGTGCACATTGGATCATACATCAAGATCAATGATGAGCAGTGAGTTAAAATGTTAACAGGGTCCATAAGAAGCATGAAAGGCTAATAAGTTTCACATTCTCAAAGCATAAAATCAAATACCAATGTGGGGATGCTAAGTGGCATGATATTGTGAACCAGAAAAGAGATCTAATAGCATGCATTGAGTGATAAGTTCAGTGGGTCCAAATAGATCTATGATGTATGTTTAATCATTCCAATAAGATCAATGACAAGTGGTAAGTCAAAGGGTCAGCATATCTTGAAGGATAATAAGAAGCTACCAAGCATCTTAAGCACATTAAATTGGTAGAATATTAATGGAGTGCATTCATTTATATAAAAGGATATCTATGGTATATATGAGGTCAAAGAGTCAAAGAGATGATAGTAGAATCCTATAGAGTGAATGTAGAGTTGCCAAGTGGCACCATCTAGAAGGCCCAAATCAAGATTAGTAGTCAAAATCAAAAGTAAAAATCTAGGGACTTCAATTAGAGGTTAAACATGTGGTTGAGGCCAAACTAGAGTAAATGTTTCAAGGGGATACCATGTAATCAAACACATTAGAACAAAGGATTTCACTGCACTAAGAAAGTAGAATACATAAATGTAATATTAAGCATGATCTAAGCCACCAATATTAGATCCTTTAAAGATTTATAACACTATTAAATCTATGTAGAGCCACTCAAAATCTTTCAAACATAGATTTTACATCTTAGGATCAAAATCCCTAGCCTACAGATCCCTAGTGCAATCATTATTATATGAAAACTAATAGGGTTATTGGTTTTCATCCATAATAGATCTATATTCAGGATTTAGAAGCAATGGTACAATGATGGTTATGCAAGGAATTTTAGAAGGAACATTATGATCTCAATAATGATTCATTTGATGAAGGTGGTTGCTTCCTGTAGTGGCCTTGACCTTTATGATCCATCCTCACATGTCAGATAGAGTCTAAGTGACTTTAATGCAATTAAAATCTTAAGTAAGATGTGATATCAATCATTATGACCCCTTATCCACTCTCCCACACATTCCTTCCCATCTCTCTCATCCCAGTATGCTATATATATATATATATATATATATATATATATATATATATATATATATATAGGCTTTTAAGCTTAAAATGGATCCCTCTTTTGGGCATGACTAGACTCTACCAAGATTGAGCTTTGTAACCTCTTGAGATGAATAGATGACTATTTTAGATTTCATTGTTCTGGTATAGTGTGTTCATGTTAGTTTTATTTATATGTGTGGTAGAAATATCTCCCTTATCAAGTCCTAATCTCACCTAGCTGCTTGTTCATCTTGTTATGCAGGTCATGTTTAGTGTTTAATGCTATTTTATTAAATCTAGCATGTGGATACATTGACTGGTTAGTAATTTAAGCTAGGCCTCTCCATCATTTCCATCAAGTTTTGATCACTTGGTAAACCTATGCATGAAACATTGATGCATAACAGACATTTAGAGTTAGATCCAATCCTTTTACTTGTCTCATTAGTGTTCTAGAAACTCAAGTAGGAGTGGATGAACAATAAATTTAAGTGCATCACCAACATTAGCTTAGGGTTTCCCTTTTATTTTATTTCTTCCTCTTTTCACCCCAACAATGAATAGGTATTTGTGTAAATAATTAGCCTCATTAAAAACCCTAGAGGTCTGACCCAAAATTAGGTAACCCACATTGTAGGTTCATTCCCATGTTGGACTATATTTGAGTAGAGGATCTAAAAAATATTTTTCTCATCTAGGGTGTAATCTAAAAACCTCCAACATTACCTATACCTAATGATAAAAATATCATTGGTACAAAATGGGCTTTCAAGAACAAGTTTAATGAGATTAGAGAGGTCACTAGAAACAAATCTAGACTTGCGTGGAAAGTATATGCTCAGGTAGGAGTGGACTTTGAATAAACCTTTACTCTTGTAGCAAGGTTAGAGGCCATTAAGATGTTTATTTCCCATGTAGGTTTCAAAGGATTCAAGATATATCAAATGGATGTTAAGTCCACCTTCCTAAATGGGAACTTAGAAAAAGAGGTATACATTAAACAACCTAAGGGTTTCCTATTGACTAATAACAAAGATTATGTTTACTAGTTGAAAAAAGCCCTTTATGGCTTCAAACAAGCCCCTAGAGCTTGGTATGATAAACTTGATACGTACCTTTTGAACCAAGGTTTCAATAGAGGATTTGTAGATATTAACTCGTATGTCAAAACTGAAAATGATCATCAATTGATAGTTATAGTCTATGTGGATGATATTATCTTTGGTGGATCTAATGTAAACATGACCAAGGCTTTTGTAGAGGTGATGAAGTCAAAATTTGAAATGTCTATGCTTGGATAATTTTCCTTTCTTGGACTTCAAATTATTCAAACTAAAAAAGGTATATTCATTTCAAAAGTCAATTATATAAAGGAGATGTTAATTAAGTTTGAAATGTAAGATTATAAATTTGTAGGTACACCTATGATTATAAGATGTAAGATAATCAAGGAGGATAAATCCTCAAGGGTTAATCAAATAAAATATAGATCCATAATTGGGAGTTTGTTATATACTATTGCATCTAGGCCAGATATCATGTAAGCAGGTAGATCCTAAGTAAATCCACCTACAAGTCGTAAAAATGATACTTAGGTATCTCAAAGGGAATTTGAAAAATGGTTTATGGTACCCAAGGAGTAATAAGTTTGATCTATTAGTATATATATATATATGCAATTTGGGTTGGGAGTCTAGATGATATAAAAAGCACTAGTGGAGGAGCCTTCTTCTTAGGTAAGTGTCTAGTCTCTTGGTTAAGCAATAAATAACCTTCAGTAGTTTTATCTACTTGTGAAGCTGAATATATAGTAGCAGCCTCATGTTGTAATTAATTATTGTGGATGAAATAAACCTTGAGAGAATACAAGGTGGAGTTTGATGGCCCTATTCCTACTCTCTATGATAATAATATTTCCATAAGTGTTTCAAAGAATCATATTTTGCATTCAAGGACCAAGAATATTCCTATCAAGTATCATTTCTTAAGAGAATAGGTGAGTGAACAAAGCATCAAGCTTGAATTTGTGTCTACCAAGGATCTTATTGAAGATATCCTGACTAAGCCCTTACCAAAGTCTACTTTTGAACATATAAGACAATAATTAGGTGTGATTATTGTTACTATCAGCCACTGAGTGAGACAATATGCTTAAGGGCAGCCAATGAGGAGGTGTTTTTAGCTCCAAGTATAGAAAATAAATACACAAGCTATGAGGACAAAGGGGGAGTCATATCAATCTATCAAGAAGTTATCTAAGATATGAAATATAAAAGGGGGAGTTTCCTATAATATTTTATCTTTAAGTGTTATTTTAGATAAGTTCTTTATCATTAATGTCAAAGAAAGAGATTGATCTACATTAAGAAGATGTTTCCTAGTAAGAGAAGTCTCTCTAAATAGATTCCATCAATGATTTGTTGCCATCAATGACAAAGGGGGAGATTTTTGGGAATGTGTTACAAGTTATGCATGAATTTTTCATTGATATCATGAAAGTGTCATTGATATAATTATATGATATCAATGTTATTCTTGTTGTTGAGTTCTTGATGACTTAATTGAAGAGACCTAGTGAAATGACATAGGCCTAGTATCATGATCAATTGAGTCACATACAACCTATGTGAGCAAGGATGGTAGTATTATATCATTTTATGATGTTGTATGACATTTGTCTATAGTTTTAAAGATATTTCAAGAGGTTTTAAGGCATGATCATAATCAAAGTATGCTTGGTAATATGAGGCCTAGTGTACCAAGTGACCTATAATGGCCTAAGTAGGAGTCAATTTTATTTCCAAAGATGGAATATCTATTGATATAATTTAAAGTGTTTTTGAGTAATTTTATGAATCATATTTACCAATTTTGAATTCATAGCCTATAGGAGAAAGTAATAAATTTGGTGGTAAGGTTGACTATGTGCATAGAACAGGGTGTTGCAAACCTGAGAAGATGTTTATAATTCTCATTGGCATGTGAAACTTTTGCATGAGATCATAATCACTTCATTTTATTTTTGGAAGGTCCATATCTTTATTTTGCTAGCATTATTTTTTTATTTGATGGGCAATCCTTTGTGAATGATTGCTAAGAAGGTAAAGTAGTCAAAACCCTCCTAAAACCCTATCAAAGACCTGATAGGAAATATATAATAATTTATGGCTCATAATGGTATATTTTACCTAATTTTGTTTTTTTATTATGTAAAATACTCATCAAGGTTTCCTCAGGTGGTTTTTGTTTTTCCTAACAGTGAGTAGAAGCTATAAGAAAACCCTTATTTTTAGGGTTTTTTATGCTACATGTAGGGTTTACTAAGTTAAAGCATGAAAATGGATGGAAGATGATGTGAAACACTTATATTTTATTCCCATGAAATTTTATTATTAGGTTTATGAAAAAAAAAATCAAAACTGGTCATGGACGTTAGCTTATCACTAAATTGGCCTAATGAGTAGAATAGTGAGAAAATTAGGTGAGAATGAGAATGAGATTAGGGATTGGTTATAGAGGACTTGGGATGGATACTAATGCATTGGGTAATTATTAAATATCTATCCCTCATATTCCATTTTTCTATAAGTTTTTATGATTCCTACACCTGTGCAAATAGTTGTCATCAAACTGGTATGTCTAGTACAAGGAAGTCTGTGAAGAGTGACATAGTTAGATTGGTTTGTAAGACTAATATTGATATATGAACATGATATATATCTTTCAATATATTATATATTTATGATAAATTTTCAAAAAAATCCATTTGAATGTCACATAAGTGTTCCCACAAGTGTTATATTAGTTGATTTTTTTGACTATGTTTTTCACCCTACATGCAACTTTTTGTGTATGTGTGAAAAGGATGTTCCTGAGTCATTTTTCACTAAGATGAATGATCAAAATACATTTAAGGTGTTATAAATGACTAATATTATCATTTTAATTAATTTATTTTCATTTTAATTCCCTATTCAAGTGTGGAGAGTCAAATGATTTTGCCTATGTATTGACAATATTTGGTGTTTCTAAGTAAGCTATCTACAGGAGTGTTCTTGAAGCCTTTTGGCCTATTTTATGGAGAAAAAATAATTTTAGAAGTTTTTTAAGTCTTTATTATCTTATTCATATTATTTTATGCATTTTTTATGTGTTAAAATTGTGTATTTGGCTCAAATTTTCAAGACAAACTTTTGGCAGTGAGAAGGCCTAAAAGGCGAGTAGGCCTAATTGGTAGGTTCAAGGTGTGAAATGGGAAAAACGAAGTTGTGTACCCAAGGTGAACTTATAAATAATATATTGTATGAATTTATGAAGTTTTTCATCTATTTTTTAAGACAATAAATTTTCCTAAGGGTCAAAATGCAATGTGTGGATAGGACATACCTAATTGCATTTAGGTCTTTATTAGGCCTAATTGTGGATTTGATCCTTATGGACTATGACCAGATTATTTATTGTTTGTTTCAATAATGAAACACTTTTATTTATATATTTAAATAATAATTAAATTATATTTAGTTCCTTACCTGACCAAGATAGGTATGAGAAAGAATCAAGTATAAAGTCAAGGCCTAATAAGCCTATTTTGGCTAGTTGAGAGATTGAGCTATTGAGCGAAGGATATAGCATTTTGGAGAATAGGTTAATAGCTTTAATATAATAAATAATGTAATAAAAAAATACCATGAGTATATAACTATGTTTCTACAAGTGATGATCAAGTTTATTTGACCTAATTTTGTCAATGAGAGGGTTATTTGAGTGAGAAGGCTTAAGAGGCTGTTCGAGTGAGATTTAAGGGTAAAGAGTGAAAAACAAGGTTATCATATATAGTTGAGTTATAAATAGGTATTATAATGTGATCATATATTATATGTGACATATTTGGTGATAATATATCTAGGGTTTTAGAACCTTTTTTCAAGATAGAGCTTACAGAAGACTAGTTGAGTGGGTGCTTAACTAGGTAGAGGTTGGAGATCCTTAAGAAGTTGGTGCTTCACTAAAACCTAGATATTGACATTATATGACTATATTCCATGTGCATTTTTTAACGTTTTTTATCTCCCAAGAGGATTTCCCACATATCTCTTCTTTTCTCTTGTGATATGCTTGTATAGTTGTTTTGTTTAGGCATTGATCTTTTATGTGAATGAATGCTTCATGGAATGATGAATGGATTTGAATATATTTTGTTAATAAAATGATTAACCCCCCCTCTTATTAGATACAACCAATAATATCTATTATTTTGATCTCTGTAAACCTATTAGCTTGTTGTTATTCCATATTATTCATATAGTTATTGAAAGGCATGTTATATCTTATAAACCCAAAATTTCTGATTATTATTCTACCCTACAATATTACCCATCTTATTTTGCATGTTTAGAAAGTAATTACTAAAAAATTTAACCATACTTTGTATAGAATCAAATTCTATCTTGGTAAAATACACATTTTGAGAATGTTGATTTTGTTGATGATTACTAATTTGTACATGTTTGTTCAGAACGTTGTGATTCTAATTTGGTGTCACCAGTAGCAAAGGAGGTTATGCATATAATTTATTCTAATTATATTTAGGAACATTATGATTCACATGAGGTACTAAATTTAAGGATGGAAATCCAACATTGAGTATGGGAACTCTTAGTACTTTTGTATTTATATGCCTATCAATTTTTATAGCCTCGCCATAGGCCAAAACTAACGTGTTGATAGTGGTAACCCTTTGTATAAAAATTGCAATGATCAGATCTAAAGCATTCTTATACATCTCTAGTGATAAAACTTTTGATTATTTATATGTATTATTGACCCAAGTGTAAATATTTGTAATTTGGCATTGAAAGCATAGATTTGTTCATTTGGGCTCCCTCTTCATATTAGTGAAGTGTTGATATACAAGACTTGGGTCAGTAACCTTCCAAATTTAAGAAATAAATTTATTTTGAAAATCATCTCATGAATTAATTTAACCTTCTTGTAAGTTTAGGTACCAGCATATGTAGCATCCTACAATTTGAATGGGAAAATTATGCATGTATTGTCTTCATCAATAACATTCATCAATTTCAAGGTAGCCTTAAAATACTTGATATGTTCTTCAAATATTTTTCCTCCCATGAGAGAGAAATAAGGTAGGTACTTCTTTGAATTCCTTGGAAGATTATACATGTCACCTAGAATAGTGATAGTATAATTAGCTAACCATGGGTGACTCATACATTGATTAATGGGTTGAGCCACTCTCACTGGATATGGTGTTCAAGATTAGGGTATAGTGAGGATAACCAATGCATATCTAGGTCTTCAATGAGTTGATAATGGTGAGGCCATAAGATTGGATTGATCCCTAGACCCAGTTACTCTCTTAGGTGTCTCCAATACATCTTAAACATGAAAAAAGACAACTCCTTCTAGGGAAGAACACATGAAGTGCCCTCCTTCTATCTCCAAGAGAATGGGATTTTGATGTAGTTTATATTCACACCAAACCATGAATAAGGTGGCCTTTTACATTTTAGGATCTCAATAGAGGTATATTTCACTCTATGGCATGAGTTGTTGGTATGGATTAAATAAGCGGGTGGTAGAATAGTTATGAAGTTGTTAACCAAGTATGTGTGGGTGAGTGTAACATATTAGATTTAGATGGAGGAAAATCTAAGCTAAAGTGGGTATATCTTTAAAATAAACTTTAAAAGGAAGGGTAAATCAAATAATAAGGCTTATGTGATCATAAAAATGATTACTTCCAAGTTGGTCTCATTCATGGACAGGTATCTCAAATTGATGGTTGTAGCTAGTAGTTGTTACTCGCATGCATACAAACATTATGATGGATTCTGAGGATAAATGGTATAGTATACTCTAAGACTTCAGCTAAAGGTTATTTTCATTTAGATTAGTGTTTCCACACTCTTTTACCAAAATATTATAGCTCAGGCTAGGGAGGTATCTAAGATAGTTTTTGCTCACTCTTAGAAATATATACTATGGGAGACACTTCTACACACTTATATAAATGAAATAGTTAACCCAGTTACATAAAACTAATAATGTTTTCTAATCATCCAACAACTATTTCATATCTTAAATTAGCATACATTATCAATAACAACAAATAATTCTAAGTAACTTTTGAACTTCAAATTAAAGAATCAACTAGCAAGAAAATAAAACATAATTAATCACACATGTTTGGATAAGAAATACATAACATAGTTGTGTGATAATCAAAATATTTCTTATTGTATTAACAAAACTTTCAACTCTTTTTGAAACAAGAGAATTAAAAGTATATACAGATTTGGGGAGGGGTCACCTCATCCTCCAAATCCATGCAAAATACTAAAGTGTATGTTAGTAATCAAAATTAGAGTTTTCATTAGATGTAAAATTTATATGTACAATTAAATCTAGCCAAAAATGTCTTTAGAATAAGACTCATATTTATAAAATAATGTAATGTGTGTATGTTACCAAATTATTCAGTTAACTCTTGCATGCATTCATGAAGTAATAATAATCTCTAGCTACAATTGTCAATTTACATGCAAAATACATATAACATTGACTCAATAAAATTAGGGTTTACTCAAAACTGAGCCTGCATGGCACTTGAAGTAGTCAAAGGTATTGAAGTGGTCATAAGAGTTGAATTGGTTGGTGGAGTTGATTTTTATTTTGTAAACATGGCCTATTTCTTTTCCTCCAAATTTTGATAATGTTTATATCTGACACTATATTGCAATCTAATTACGTCCATGTTCATAAGTGATGACTTGTGTACTCTAGTGACTTTCACCAATAGGTGTGTGTGATCAACATTCGTGGCTCTGAACTCCACCCAAAATATTTCCATTTTAGTTACCTTCTTCTTAGCAAAACTTAGTTCATGTTAAATTTTCCTCCAATGTACACCCTGAAGACTTTGTTTGAAACTAGTAGATGATTTTTGGATTAATTTATCAAAATTGGTTATATCCATTAGTTCCCCAAAGGGTCTATAGCTTGGGATAGCTTTAGTTCTTCTAAAATTTACAAATCATTATTTTCATGCTCTATCAACTTTAGAATAAAATCTTGCGCACTTGACACCCAATCATGGGCTTCTTCCATTCTAATGACCACTAAATTGAGAGCATTGGTTGCTTTAAGTGGTGTCATAAAATATAGATTATTTTAGGCCTTATTAGTTATGTACAGTAAAAGTAAATTCAATTTATTCTCATCTTCTTTTAAATAATTAAATAATTTATATGTTTCAACAATATGAAGAGATAAATCTATTTTCATTGAATTGATAGTGGCTTAAGTATCATACATCCTAAGGGATGCATTTTGGACATCATTTTCAATCTTATAGGTAGCATGTACAATTTTTATTATTTTCACACCTTATCTAACTCTTATTACAGCTCTTGCCTGGCTTGTTTAGTCCCTTCATATAGTTCAAGTAAAGCCTCTATATGATTCTGTAAATATGTTAAAAACTCTTTGTTGTAAGGAGACTCTCATGTCCTCCTATTATTCCTTTTGGACAAAGAGAAATCATCTTGCCTTTCCTCTAAAATTAGGCCCCTAACATATATATCTTCTATATTTCTCTTCTTTACTCTTTGGAGGGTCCCTGTGACTTTGTCAAAAAAGGATCTCATAGTAGTCAGCTCTATTATTATCAAATTGGGTTTTTGTGTAGCCTAGGCTTTTAGGTCTACTACCCAGTGTGGGATTATTAGTTTCCCATGGTTTACAAGTTGAGTTTCTTGGGAATAAACCTCAAATAAAATATTCCCTAAAGATTACATCAATGCCTCTACTTATAGTGGATCTAGTAAAGAAAGGAAGATAATTTTGTGCTAGTCCACATTACCAAACTAAGACATGGCGTGCACTATATATGTAGCCTTCTTCCTACCAGTTCTTATAGATGATAGCCTAATTAGTAGTAGACAAAGGCATTGGAAAACATAACTGAGTAGAGGAAACATGAAATTGAGCACTTGCAAGGGCTCTCATGGTTTTATTAAAACTAACCTTATTAGTCTTAAAAATAATAGGGCTGATAATAATTGGAGTAGCTATACAAAAATTAGAGGCAACAAGAACCAAGGAAATAATAGGGTTATATAAATGATGGGAAAAATAGGGAAAACTAGGACTAAAGTAGCCACAACAATCGAATAAATAATAGGACTTGAAAAAAGTGAAGCAGTAGTGTCCATAGTATTAGTGACCTCACCTAATTTATCAGCCTTCATTGGTGATTTTCCTTTGATTCCTTGGATACATAAGACCTTAGCTCTTTCCAATTATTCAATCATATCTTCATCTTCAGGGTGATTAATCAAAGGATCTGGTCCTTATTTCACTATTTCCATCTCTCATTGGCCCATAACCTTATCTTGTGATGATTCCCCCACAGTTGAACTTATAGGGGACTCCACTAATTAAAGAGGTGTTAGGAATTAGCTTTTACATTAGTGTGAATTTGAGGTATTTACCGAGAGGTAAACAGTTATAGGTTATTATTTGGTAGTTAATATTTGATAAATCAGAATATTATTATAAATAATATTATGATTAGATTATATTATTATTATATAATTATTGTATGGGTAAAGAGGTTGAGAGTTTATAGGGATTTAGGAATCCCTTATTATAGGAAACATTATTCCTATATATTTGTATCATATTTTGAAATGAATTATTAGAGTGGAATAATAATATTGTGTTGAAAATTAATCTGTGTATTCAAGCTCCATTTGACTATGCATGATTTAAATTTATGTTTGGCTCTTTGAATCCACAACAGTGGTATTAGAATAGGTTATTTTGTGTCCATGATGGAGAATTAAAATGTATAAGGGGAATGCAATGTTTGCATTATTTCCTAGTTGATGTTTCATTATTTTTAGTAGTCTTGTTCTTTCTGTGTGAGGTTAGAAAATAGGTGTTTCAATCAAAGATTGGTAGACAATTTGGAGAATTTATTTGTGGATGAAGGGGGTACCACAATTATGAATGTAGTTCAACCTGATAGATCTTAAAGTGTGCCTTTTGCTTTCATTTTATAAACACATTTTTAGTTCAACATGTTTCTCACACCTTTCATGGCACTCTAGAGTTTCATTACCTTGGCCTAGGTCATTGGAATTTGGAGTGTCATTCATCAAATATTTCACAGGTAGATTCCATCAATTTATAAATTTTATCTTATGGATCTGATATGCTAGAATTGACTACATTCTATTGCATTTATTCATTATGTAATTAAATTTGTAGTCTACAGCTTCATGATATGTCATATATATCTTTATAGATCTGATTATGGAGACAATACTTTTTTCATGATCAAATTTGACAATGCCATATACCACACAATTTGGTCAGACTTGATTAAATCTATAATTGGATTCAAGTTATTTTCAATTCATGCACTATCCAAATTGAAGAAATAATAGTTCAATGATGTTTTGATCAACCAGTAGATTGTAGATCAAATACCATACAACTCTATATTTGACGTCAATCCTTTTCCTGATGGATCACCTATGTTCTTGTATCAATGCTCCTACATTTATTTACTCTCGAGTACACCTTCATTCCATCATCAACTTAGATCATGTTATTTATTGAGCCAAGCCATGAGCCATATTAAAGTCTTTGCCATATTCAAAGCAATTTAGCTATAAGTTATTTAAGCATCAAAATTTTATTTTTGGTTTCTTAAGTTCTGTCTTGTATTAGATATGTCATCATGTTTAAAAATTCATAGTATTTAATAGAAATCAAGTTTATAGTATAGTTTTTAATATTAAGTCAAATATCTATTATATGGTCCATGTAGTCATTTAGTCATATATGTTTTGTAAATTTTTGGGTCAAAATTTATCTAGTTTATACTCTGGGTCATTCTTGTCTTTCCTTAGTCTATAAGAGTCATTTTTTATCAAGATTTATAAGCCTTTTTTCATGTTTTCATAGTATTTTTTTATTATGTTATTAAATTGTCAATATTGTCAAAAATTATAAAGTGTCAAAGTTATTTTTTTATTCACAAGTAATATTCTAAGTCTTTGATGTCAAAATAGAGTCTTTATTGTTGTCATTAAAAATTCAAAAATGTTAGAGTTTCTCATTGAGTCTTATTTAGGTGACTATTAGGGTATTTTTTAGGTGATTACTGGGAAACATTTTTTATACGAATGTTTTATTTGTGTAAGCCAACATCCTTAAATTTCCAAAAATTGTAATAAAGGCATGTTAGTTAAAATGAGTAAAATAAAAGACACAAAGAAGAAAAAGGTAGAGTGAAATGAAGAAACCTATAAGATCTATATATATAAGGTACTAAAATAGGTGCACCTAGATCTTGATATTTCTAGCAAAGGTATGTGTATAATAAACTCTTTTATTAATGATATCTTTGATAAATTAGCTCAAGAGGCATCTAATATTTCTCATAACAAAAAAAAATTAGTTATTACATCCAAATAAATCTAGATAGTTGTACATTGTGTTTTGCCATGAGAACTTGTTAAACATGTCATTTATGAAGGTACCAAGGTTGTCACTAGTTTCACCAATTGTTGAGTAAGTAGTTTTGGACACTGGAAGTTGGAGGATAGATGGAAGAAGGAGGTCTTTCAGTGACCTCTCGTCAGTCACTAATGATAGGGTCGCATCAATGTTTTGGTGACTTGTATGTGTGTATTTTTCATTTCCACTTTGTTTGTAAAATAAGAACAGAATAATAATGCTTGTTCATGATATGTAATTTATGTGTAAATTCCAAACATGATTCCCTGATGTGAGAACATATTGAAAATATATAAATCACAAATGTAAGTCATTTCATGGATCTTGAAAGGGTTTGTGGTAGAGATCTAGAAAACAACAAGATGTGAATAGTGTTTTGGCAATAATTAGGAGAGTAGCTTCTGTAGAGATATCACAACTACCTTACTTATTTATGGATATGACCCTCAATGACACATCTATTTTAGTCACATAAATTAGATTATGGATGCATTATTTCACATATAATGGTCATTTGCAACGAGATTGCATCAGTAGTATGCAAACCTATGAGTATGTGATGGCATACAGTTATATTCATGACAATTCTTGGAGGTGGATGGTGTTCCTATTCATTTCAAGGTTTGTGGTAAACCTTTAAAACCATGGGAGGAATGAATCTCTCTTTATCAAGGTCATGATCCAAATAGGGCATGCTATAAGAGGTGAGCATATTGTAGATAAGAGTGTGAATGTTTTTGCACCATGTAAAAACTATGAGGGGGATGTTAGGAATTAGCTTTTACATTAGTGTTAATTTGAGGTATTTATCGAGAGGTAAATAGTTATAAGTTAATTATTAATTGGTATTTAATATTTGCTTAGTCAAAATATTGTTATAAATAATATTACGGTTAGATTATATTATTGTTATATAATTATTGTACGGGTAAAGAGGTTGAGAGTTTATAGGGATTTGGGAATCCCTTATTATAGGAAACATTATTCCTATATGTTTTTATTGTATTCTAAAATGAATTAATTAGAGTGGAATAATAATTTTTGAAAATTAATCTACGTATTTAAGCTCCATTTGACTATGAATGATTTAAATCTATGTTTGGCTCTTTGAATCCATAACAAGAGGATCCTTGGGAGCTCTTGTTTTCCTCTTATAACAAAGTGTTTTATTTTTTACCCAGGGAGTAATCTACTAAGTGGTGGAAGGTGAAACATCCATAATTGTGATGACATGATTTACACTTACAATAAGAAGGCCAATCCTTAGAGTCAGAAGAGTTGATGTTGATTGGTTCCTGTAATTCTCCCAAAAAATTGGTAACAATGGAGACCTCCTCCACATCTTTTTTTTTGTTTAACAACCATCATAATAATTGGTGGTGGTGCTTGGGATGGATCCTTAGTATATAGAGTATTGGTAAGGCCTAAAGGACCAATAATCCATTGATTCCCATCCACCTATAGGTGGGAGTATAGTGTATGCATATTTAATTTTAATAGAGGGGTCCCTTTGTATATATCTAAAGAGATCTTCCATTAATCTAGCCACTTGTGCCCTATCCAAGACCTTAGCATCATCATTTGCATTTAAAAAAATAAAATCATGCTCATGTGGCTCATGTTATTAAGGGATACCCAGGCATGTGATATGTTTTTTAATGAGACCATGGGGATCCCAATCCCTATGTTAAAAGGATACCAATGACTATAATTATCTAATCTTTCCCACTTCATTGAAGTGTCTCCTACTTGTATAACACATTCAGCCAATGCTTAGATAAGACTCATGAAACTGGCTCTCATTTTTCTTATTCATATATTCATCAATACTCCACCATAGTTGGTAATTTATTTCTTATTCAACTAATTTATCGAGGATGTACTTGGGGACACATAAAGGTGAAACCTTGGTTCCCACCACCATGATTATTGTGTAGTCAAGGTATAACCAATAATCCCTCCTTGGCCATAATGTTTTTTTTTATGTTTTCTGATACTTGATACAAGGGTTTTATTGGGTTATTTTCCTTTAGTCTAGCATGGCTTTTCTTAGTTGTGTGCCTAAGATAATAATAGGTTCAATGAACTAACATGCTAATATATCATGTGATAAATGTTCTCTCATGCTCACCTGAAACATGCATCCTAAGAACAATTCCCATTGCTTTCATTGTGTGGTAGTGTATTCATTCAATTTCTTAAGCTAGGGTTCTTGAATAGGCATTTAATTATAAACATGTACTTGGTTCCATGACTAAATCTTAACTATTCATTTATTCCCTACTTAACTAGTCACAAAAAAATATGGGCACAAACTGAGAATAAAATAGTATTGATCCCATTGTATTCATAACCAAATTATAAGGTATCTCATCAACACAAGTGCTTTCTCTCACTTTATATTTGAGTCACATCCATAATTATGATTACTCAAGATTACAATTACCAACCAACTAAGTAAAACTAGGGGGTATTTATGCATGGTTCTACCCAACCATTCAATTATAGAAATAATTATAAAGTGATGACTTGTCAATGCCCATTAAAAATAATGAGTCATGGGAAGTCATTACATTGAATTCCTAATGACCCAATCCTAACTTCCCCTATATGCTCTCTATGATGGATATTTATTATGATGTATCTATCTTCTTGTAGACCAGTGATAGATTCATGCTTGACTATTATCTTATGATGTCCATGTGAACTGTCTCCACTTCCCATGCCCTTGCCCAAGTCTTTTTCTATTACTCAAGTCCTTCAATCTTAGTTCTTCTATATTTTATGTATCTTTGTTATTTATGACTTACCTCTTCTGTACCATGGTCTTCCATGTCGTGTCTCTTTCATTCCTATGTTTTCATCCATGTTGTTATCTTCAAAAAGTACTTAGGATAAATAGATACAAAATTTAGGGCCCAACATCACCCCACACTAAGTCAATAGTTTATCCCAGACTATGCATTATCCTTAGGTCCCTCTTATATCAAAAATTTAGGTTTTGTGTGTTTGACTTGGCACATTAGTTTTTCTCAATGATTCAACACAGTCTGTAACTTGGAAGTAATCTGATGTATTTTTTATTTGAGATGCTTAGTCTCCTTAGTTTATTTTAAAAAGTCACCCACTTGAGTTGTCAAAAGATCAAGTCTTTTCATGGCATCCTTGTGAACATTTTCAAATGAGCACTTATTTTATTCTTAATTTCCTTCACATATTGAAATGTTTTGATGTGCTCTATTCTATCCTTCATTATAAAGGCATTCTTAGCCAATTATTGGTGTTGAAGTTCTTATGCCCAAATCCTAGCTTCCAAAATTTTAGTGAGTCATGCTGATTTGATAAAAAAAAACCCATCAATGACAGGAAATGTAGCACCAACACTAATCAAAAAGATTTTATAGACTTCAACAGCTTCAGTGAACTGCTCGTGGCTAAAGTTTGCTCATATTGGGGATTTACCTAGTCTTTACATTTTTTAGAAAAAATTCTACTAGGGTCCCCAATTTATCAACAGCTTCTCCTTTGAGGGGAACTCCATCAGCAAGGGTCGTTGTAAAATTGTCTTGTAGAGTGTTAGAGTCTTCACTCTAGATATAATTTTTGCTTCTAGGTGGTATTTGATCTCTTCTTATTCCTCTTCAAGCTTTATTCACTTTTCATGCTTGTGGTGGTATAGAGTAATGACCTATTGATGATTCCACTTAATTTTATTTACATAAAAATCTTATAAATCATTCCACCTTATCACCTTGAGAGATAACTTAAGAAGAGTTGTGGTTGACTGAGTTAATGTACATTACCAAGGATTCACCCAAAATGTGTCAGGAAGCTCTATCTCTCCTAGAACTAAAATAATACTATCAAAAGGAAGTTCAAAGTGATGCTCTTAATTAAATACATCCATATAAAAGGTAAGATCTCGTCGAGTCTAATCAATCAAGTCTTCCTTGGGGAAAAAATTTCACATATATGGGTCTTTCTTTGGGATGTTCTATTAGAACTGGGCATAAATAGAAGTGTTATCATGAGTAGTTGGTAGTTGTTGCTATGAAAATTCATCAATAGGCTATTTACCTCTATTGGGGTCATGCTCAAGTACTTCAATATCTATTTCATCTTATTTATAACTTGTGCTAACATCTAAGTCAACAGTGTCCAAAGTTGTGCCTATGTTGTCCCCCTCTACACCAATGGGATTCCTTGTGTCCACTTGTGTGTCATCAAGGGCAAAATTTAAATGTTAGGGAGGGTCCCTTATCTAGTTTTAGTGTGTCTTATTTTTCATCCTTAATGGAAGGTCAGGTGGTGCTTTAGGACTTATCGTTATTAGTTCAGATTCCCCAACTTTTGGTACAGAAAGATCTTATTTTGAAAGAATGGATGTCTATGTGTTAGAATCAGGGCCTTCGTGTTTTTGACCTATAGGAACTCCTAAATATTTTAGTGGTTATAGGGTAGTCCTTTTATGCTTTGATTATTCCTTTTGTATGCTTAAACTAGCATCATCCCTCAGCCTCTGCTCCTTCCAATGTCTTCCAAGTTTTGGTGGGGGGAGAAAGGTTTCATTTTTGACCTTGTTATCCCTGAAGTCTTCTTCTTGTACTTTATCATATATTACAATAAGTGAAACTTATCCCTAACAAAAATTTTATGTGCTTTAATATCAATATTATCTGATTCCAACCTCTTGATAAGCTTTATTTCTTAGACATACATATAATTTATAGAGTGTGAGACTTAATGTAAATCTTATCAGCATCAATGTTTAGTTCGCACATATCATATATATGATTCATAGAATTCATGAAATACCTAGTTATGAAAGCGTAAGGTATATATAACCACCCAAAGAAGTTATATCTAGGGTCCATCTAGATGCATGATAATGAATAATGTTACTTCACCACAAACTGAACTTAATCTTCCATTTATGTGGGCAATTCCTCAGGAATACAACATTTGTTCCCCAAGGCTTCCTTCATCCCATCAAACCATCCCTTAATTCTTAAATTATGGGAGGGGGTAATGGTGCCAAGGTAGGTGAATGATTTCAACCATTTAGCTGAATACTTATTCTTAGGTGGGTAGGCCCACTTCAATTCACTGTTGATGTATTTAGGCACACCAATCTCATCAAATACCAATAAAATAAGAATTGTGCCCCAAGTAAAATATTGATTCAGTAGTTGATGGGCCTTTTTTGCATCTATAATTATTTGATCAACAAAGTACTATGAATAATTATACTTAATTCCCTAGGCCATCTAGTTTGATATGTAAATGTGTGCCATATAAACTTCCTTCCATTTGTTAACTCCTCCAATCTTGGTCATGGCCAAGTGCACAACTTTTGGAAGGGTGCGATCTTTGAGACTAGATATGTACATGGAATGACCCTATTTCTTATACTCTAGTGCCACTACCATTTTCTCAATTTCATCTTAGCCATCCAAGTCCCCATTAAGGTTAGTTCTTGAACATTATAAACTTGTGACCTTTTTTATTCTTTGGGTAGTTATCCACATCTTATGCCCTATGAATTAAAAGTAGTCTGTGTGGATGCACGAGATTATAAATCTCATGACCTCCACGAGATTTATGGAATAAATTAATTGGAACATATAGAAAACTTTGACATCATTAAGAAGATTGAAAATTGTGAGATCATAAATGATCTTGTTCTTAGTGTTTTAGCAATCAACCCTATAATCACATTGTAATTATGTCTCATTCCTAGGTTTTCAGTAATTATAATCAAACACTTGACAATTTGAAACCTTAGATTCCCAGTTATCAGTATGCAATACCAACTTGGGGTAGTACATTTCTTTGATCAACATAGGGGGGAAGAGGTGTTGTGGTTTTCTTCTTTGCTTTGCACATCATCTTTGGTTCCTTAATGTATGTTCCCTCTGCATGTTGTGTCAATTTTTCCACTTGGATGTCAGACTCACTAGGGACTTCCTCTCTAATCAAAATTGGTTATCCTTTTGTGCCTTTGAATTCTTCCTTTTCATGGATCACTAATAAAGGCTCAATCCAATGTTGACTAATGAAAGATGTTGACACTTGTAACTTGCAACTCTTTCAACCATGTTCCTCTAATCATAATTTCACTAGTCTCTTCATTTAAGATAATTGCTTTACTTCAAAACTATGAATTTTTTATTTAAATTTATTGAATGTTCCTTTTGATAGCTTAAAAATGTTTTACTTGGCTATATTAATTTTAGAATTTACAATCATAAATTATTAAAATGAAGACTTTTTAACCTTTTATAGCTTTGATGGATAGCCCATATTTACTTCTTAATGAATTCATCCATAATTTAATGTGTTAATGCCTCTAATGGTATCCCATGATGTCCATTTAGCATGCTTGCCATTATACTTATTACTTTATCACATTTAACACATTTGTCCCATCCTGCACTTTTCTAATAGTGCATGAAATTTGTAAAAATAATTTAGAATTTTATATTTCCAAGGTGGGAACCTAATTTTTCTATCTTGATCCCTTAATAGAGGTTATCCACTATATCTTGCATATCTTCTTATCCTTATGTTTTTTTACTTTCATTTCCTTTTTTTGTATGTATTTCCTTCCAATATTTCCTTTGTGCTCTCTAGCTTTACTTCATTCACACTTACCCCACACTAAAATATGTTTGTGGTCCTCCATGATATGCTAAAAAATAATAGATAACCAAGTGTTGATCTATACCTAAGCAAAAGGCACATAAACAATGGCATGCTTTATTTAAAAATAAACCAAAATCCTAAACTAATCTAGTGGCATACACATTATTAACAAAATGAAAGTGTCACTCAAAATGGTAGGGTTGAAGTTGACTGCCATTGAAATATCTTGGAAGGAACTAGCCATCTAACTTCTTTAACTTGCATGTACCTGTGGGATGAATGCTATGAATGATGAATAGACCATCCTAATGGACACAAATTTTACCAAAGTGGCATGTGAACTTGGAGTCATAGACTAGCACATGCATACTAGGAGAAAAAAAATTATTTTGAATATTTCTATCATGCCAAGATATTTTTTATCTTATCCACTCCTTTACTCCAATGCACAAGAAAACTTGTTTCATCTAGTTGTAGTAAAGCATCCAGGCATGCTTTCAGATATTTTTCATAATCTAACCAAATAACACATGCAATATGTAAATACATTATAATGAACTAAATTGAGATAACTACCTCAGTGCCAAGGAAAAGGTTAAAGGGAGTGCTCTTATCCAACCTTTTATATGTGGTATAATATTCATATAATACTACAAAAATTTGATCATCCTAGTCAGTGTGACTAATATTATAATTTTTTTTCCATGTATGACCCAAGATTATATTGAAAGATTCAATTATACCATTAGCCTGAGGGTGATATAATGAAGTCTTATAGTGCAAATCATGAACTCATCCAAAAGGATGCATATTGTCTCATTAAGGAAATAAGTTCTATGTTCACTATTCAAACTTAAAGCACATCCATACCTTGTGTTGATATTCTCCCAAAGAAACCTAGCAATATTTTTAATGGTACAATCCCATGTGGGCACTAATTTATCCCGGTATGTGAGGTAGTTATTGGTGGTAATGATATAGCACATACCAATATACTTCACCACAAGAGTAATGGTCCCAACAAAATCAATAACCCATTTCTCAAAGGGTTCATGAGCAAGTATCATATGAAGGATAATAACATCCCTCTAGTTCAATTTACCCATGCACTAATAGATATCACATTAGCATGCATAAGATTTTTCATCCTTAAATAAATTGGGCAACCACAACCCTATAAAGAGAACTTTTCATGTTGTAGCATCACTAGTATAATGTCTTGTGACAATGCCTTCATGAACCTCCTAAATAAATTCAGCATGCTCGTGTTTCATCATGTATCTTCATAATACATCATCCTTTTATTGATGTCACCTCCAATTAGTTGGAAAGGAGTAATGCATAAAACTAATTGTTTTTTATCTTGAGTGTTGAGGTGGGCTGGCACTAAACATATGTTAAAGAAAGCTAAGATATCTTCTAATTCCTCAAGTATGTGCATGACTTGAAAAATATATATATAAGGTAAGTAATCATATGTATCCCATACTTGTTCACCAGATTCAATGTACAATAAGTCATCTAGTCCACAATTAGTCTTACCTAGTTTCACCATCACTCAAAATTGAAATTCCTAAAAAGAATAATCAATTGGTAAATGCATCCAAATAACATCATCTTATTCATGAGTTACTTAAGTGATTTATAATCTATAAATAAAGAGAATGGAGTGGCAAAAAAATGCTATCAAAACTTCTGGAGTATGTACACCATGGACAAGAGTTCATATTTTATAATTGAGTAACTCCATTTAGCTAGATTGAGCTTATGACTGATAAAGTAGATGGGATGATCAAGATTTCCCTCACTACATTATACAAGGATAGTACCCACTCCCATACCTGAAGTGTCAACATGTACCTGAAATGGCTTTATCTAGTCTAGAAATTGGAGAGTGGGTGCAGTGACTAGTTTGTCTTTGAGTGCTATGAATTCTTGTTGGTGAGAATTTATCCATAAGAATTGAACATTATATTTAAGGAATTCATCCAATTATTTTAAGATCTTAACATATCCCTGAATAAAATTTTGATAATACCCTATGTGTATTAAAAAGGCATAGATCTCGCATTGGGTGGTCGATGTTGGAAGTAGAACAATGACTAAAATCTTATATGAATCTACTAGTAGTCCATCACGATAAATAAAGTGACCCAACAAAATTACAAAAGGAGTAACAAAAACACACTTCTTTAGATTCAAATAAATATGAATTTGATATAAATGCTCAATAATGAGGTGAAGATTAGCACAATGATCATTCACTAAACCATATACAGTCCAGGAATCCAAGTATACTTGAAGGAACTTGTGAATAAAATATTTACAAGCTTATATCGTAATACATGAGAACACGATCACGATATTCTTTAGACTTAAAGGCATCACATTGTATTCAAACGAACCCCATTAAATTAAAAATATGTTCTTTACTTTATCTTCTTATATGATATAAACCTAATGATAGTTGGAAAAACCATGGATGAAGGTATAAATATTGCACCTAGAAACTCCTAAAATTTCCTCTATAAAAGGCATTGGAAAAGGGTCAGTGATACAAGCAGCATCGAGTACCCTATAGTTGACACAAATTTGAATGTCTCCATCCTTCTTGATATTGACCACCATATGACTCACCCATTAAAATTCATCAATAGTAGTGATAATTCTTGCATGCAACATACTATCAATCTCCTCTTTAACCTGAGCATGCAGAATAGGATTCATTTGATCTAGGATTTTTCTTATTGGTCAAGCACCTTCAACTAACTTGATGTGCATATTGCCCAATTAAGGATTCACTCCCTTAATCTATGTGTAATTACATGGGAAAACATCTTGATACTCTATTAAGATTTCAAAAATATTGGTTGCCTTATTATCAAAAGAATAATTCCACACATTGCCATCTTAGGCACATCCTCTATTCCAATACTGCACTGAACCATCTAGAGTGGCTCAGAATATGGTTGTTTCTTATCCCATATGGTGTCTATAACATTTTTCACTCCATATTTAGTATGTAAAGCTAAGTGGTCAAGTTATGGATCTTACGGGTCAGAACTGGTACCTTCCTCAACTTGGTACATAACCTTTTGCTTGCCTTCCATATATATTCCGTCAGTACATGGTCTAGTTGAGAGACAATTTGTAATGAGAATGGGGTAGGATTATTAAGTTATTTAAATATGGATAAGTTATCTTCACACTTGCCATGTATGTGTCATATGTGGTCTTCAATCGATGTTGAGACACCTAGAATAACTTGATGGGTCACTTTTAGGGACAAGCATAAATCCATGTATTGGGATGAGTAGCCTAGTGATAAAATCATATTACTTCTAATGTTACTCCAAGAATATGTGTCTAGGTGTTATTTTTGATGAATGTACCATTCTCTATCTCAGGTGCATAAAGTACCATAAAATGCATCAACCTATAAATATTTAGGCAAAGATGTCTCATCAGCATTCCAAAGTTTTTCATAGACCTTGAGATGAGATTCTATGGAATTAACACCATTATAACTTAAAGAAGTGCAAACATGATTATCATGATGGAAATGATAGTGAATGGTGGTGTACACTCAATCCTAGGTGAGAAAATTTTGAGAGTGAATTTCCAATTATTGAGAAGTTTTCCCTTGAAGAACATGGATAAGTGAGCACATTCATTCATCTTCAAAAACAAAAAAAAATTAACTACTACACATACTCCCAAACCTCCATTTGACCATGAAACCTAGGTGCTTGATCTATCTGTGGTGGTGTTCTAACCATCAAACATCCATCAATAAGGTCAAAAAACTTATGGTCCTTGAGTAACTTGTGTAGAACATCATTTTAACTACCAACTACACCACAAATTTGTCCCATAAGATCATATTATTCATTATCCCGATGTTTGTAGACATTTCTAATAGTGTCATAAATAGAATGTGCATCCACCCACTATAATATACCATCCAGACTAAGAGCAAGATGCTCAATTCCCTGAGATGTGACATTATAGATATGATTGAGATCCTCCTCAACATTAAATATTTCAACAAAAGGAGGTCCTTGATCATTGTATAGGGGAGTCATTATGTGTTGATCATCATTGTCAAAACTGATGTAGCACTTTTTGAAGCTCAAGTTAGCATTATTTGCATAGCACCATGGATGACCCAAAAGAGCCATGAAATCATCAACTTCAGCCAACTCAATCACTTCAAAGTCAACCTTGAAAGTGACACCCAAAATTTTAATGGTGGCATCCTTAATAACTCCTATGGGTAGTGCATGATTCTTATTAGCCATTAATAATACATGTGGAAAAGGATGCAAAGGATGCCTCGCCATCTTTTTCCAAGCATCATTGATTAGTACATTTACCTCCATGCTAGTTCCACTAGTATATCTTGAATGATCCAACTACTAATATCTACATTTACTCAGATTTATTTATCACACCCCATACTAGGTTGGACATGAGCCTCTTCTTATCATGCATGGTTCAATTGATGATCCTCCATAATCTTTGGTGCTTGATGACTCAACCAATTCCTTAAAATTGGAATGATATCTTCATTAATAAGTTATTTTTATAATTCATAAAACTCATCACATGTCAATTTTATGAATACCAAGGTTTTCTAAATTTCAATACACATAGCAACACCTTTTTCTTTTAGGAACTCAATTTCACCTTGTAGTTCTCACACCAAAGTCATTGTGTCCTAAAATATTTATTTCTATTACTGATCATCTAGGTAGTACTTTGCATGAGGTTCTTCACATTGAGCCTTGTCAGTGGGTGGATTTGAAACTGATTGGGAAGGAGTGCCACTTCATGTAGTAATATTTACCTTAGGTCTAGTCAGAGTGGTAGGGTGTGGTCTCCATTGAGTAGTTGGATTTTTTTCAATCCATACCATCTTATCACCCTTCTTATTTTGCTCTTTGGTGATGATGACATATAAGTCTAGTCATTCTTCCAGATGATGTTCATTCTTGCAAAAGGCACAGGTTGGATAGATTATGTAATCATGTTATTAATGCTCTAAGAAGCCACACTTATAGTAGGTTCTAGGCAAAAAATGACCACCTCTGCATCCATGGCCATGACCTCTATAGGACTGACCTTTGCCATTTTCATGGTTGTTATCTATATAGGTCTAATGAGTACCTCATGTGTGCACCTCATGAATCTCATTGATGAGTTGGAAATCATTTTTATCATGTGTATATGCATCACATATTTTATAGTATGATGATATTTAAGCTTGAGTGGTGCATTGAAGCAAGGGGCAATCTCTCACATCATGGTATTCTTGGCAAATCTCACATGACTAATTCACCACTATATGAATACTCTTCCTAGGATAATTATTTTGATTATGACCTTCTACTTCACAGTCAACACACCATAAACTATTACGAGTGTCTGGGGAACTGTTCACGGTAAGCTTCTCCAATTGATATGTCATAAAAATAATATGGGCTTCCATAAAGGGACTAATACCTGTATTTATACTTCCAATAGCTTTAACATAAAGGATAATTTCTAATACCTCACGTAGGTTAGTGAAGGTCTTCTGGGATAAGGTGCATTGAAAAGGAAGTAACAAGCCTCCTAAAAACCTTTAAGCATGATATGTTGAGTTCATCTCAAATGATAAATTGGAAAGAAGTGTTTTAAAATGTGTATCATACTCATGCACACTCATACTAATTTATTGTTAAATATCCTTTAGGGCAGCAATTTTTTGTTTTTCAAACTCTATAATGTCAAATTATTGAACAAAATTTGCCTTTAACTACTCGTAGTTAAACATAGCTTGTTGTGGATCAAACTTATGATATTGTTTATGTGTGTGGTCTAAAAGGGTAGTGAAAAATGTTGTCTTTGGTTCAATAAAAGTGATGCCTCATGCCTACAAAATGATTTCACACTTATGAACATGTTTTGTTTCATTTGTAACACCAAGATATTTAGATAGATGAAGCATCATATCATAGTATACTGTAGGTAGATTGGGCATTGGTAATGGATCCTTTTTCAACACCCCTCTAGTTCTTCTTGGACCTTTTGGGAGAGGTCCACTAATGCTTCTTATGCCACCTCCAGATCCTCTAGTAGAATTACCACTAGTACCACCTCCTGCACCTCATGTGGAAAAATAAGCACTTGATAAGTTGGGCATATAAATAGGTTGATTAACTATTGATGGGCATGTACTCTATGCATTAGTTATATTTATTCCACCATACATTCCAAAATGATCCATAGGGTTGACTTGTAATGGAAAATAAATCAAGGATGAACTATTATCTTGATTTTATACTTCAAAAGTTTCTTCTACAAATTTAGACTCTAACTCCACACTATTTGTATCTCAATTTCATATAATAACTTAATCCAACTCAAATGCATTAGCATGCTTTATGGGTGGGGAAATGGGCCTATCTAGATTGGGTTCTACAATCACCAATGCTTGATTGTTTCTTCTACATGTACCTATGTTAGCATAGGGTACACTATTTTGGTTTGGGAGTTCTCATTATGCCTTCCTTCCTCCCTATATATCCTCATAACATTTTAAGATCCCTCATGTTCCCTCCCTAAATCTCTTCCAACCATATCCCTTCACCTAGCCTCATCATACTTTCACTTATGCAACTCCCATTGACTGGTTATGATGTTAAACTAAGAATCTCATACCAATATGTGCCCCTTCATTCCCCCATCGATTGTGTTGCTCATAAGAGGGAGAGTTTAACTATCCATGTGGAAGTTTTCAAGTCCTAAGTCAATTATAAGCTTCTTAATTTTAAAAAAAAAACTACCTTAAATACCTTTTTCATGGCTCCCAAAGGAAGTTAAATTAGACTTCCTTTGGACAAGAGTACGTAGAGATTGTGTATTCCAAAATATAACTATTAAGTGTTCCTCTCCACCAAATGTCCACCACATGCATCCATGGCACTTCCAATCTTACCAAGGCTGACTAACATTATACTAACCATGAAACCTTCCATATGTAATTCCTTGAATGGTCTTGCACATATGCCTAAATACAAGCAAGCAAGTGAATTAACACCTCTACAAAGAAAGCTTCATAGATTGAGTCATAAAGGTGTTATTCTACCCATGTGTTCACAAAAACTCATAGTTTAAAATATTAAAGTACAAAATTATCTTCTACCATAGTAACCCAATGTTTGACATTTTATAGAGATAATCATTCAAGCATTTTCCCACCATCATTTGAACAATCACAATGGGTCCCAGCAATGGAACCAAAATTTTGGGATCTTCTCCTTTAGTCTATCATGACTTTTCGTAGTTGTGTGCCTAATATAATAAGAGATCCAATGACCTATCACATCAATATATCATGTGAGAAAGGTTTTTACATGCTCACCTGAAGCACAAAGCCTAAGACCGATTCCCATTGGTTTCATCATGTAATGGTGTATTCATTTAGTTTATTAAGCTAGGGTGCTTAAATAGGCACTTAATTTTAAATATATACGTGGTTCCATGACTAACTCTTGACTATTCATTCATTCCCTATTTAATTAATCACATAAAAAGTTAGGTACAAACTGACACAAGTAGTTCATCAACCAAATTACATGAGGTAGTTCATCAACAAAAGTGATTTCTCTTATTTCATATTCAATTCACATCTATAATTATGATATCTTGAGATTACAATTGCCAACCAACCCATTAAGTAAAACTATGGGGTATTTATACATGGTTCTACCCCAACTAATTAGTTATAGAAATAATTACATAGTGATGAGTTGCCAATGACCATTAATAGCAATGAGTCATGGGAAGTTGTAACATTGAATTCCTAATGACCCAAGCATAACTACCCTTATATGATCTCTATGTTGGATCTTCATTATCGTGCACCTATCTTCTCATGGACTGGTGTTAGATTTGTGCTTGATTATTCTCTTTTGTTGTCTATGCGAACCATTCCCTAACCATATCCACTTCTCATGCCTTTGTCCAACTCTTTCTCTATTATCTAAGTCCTTTGTTCACAGTTCCTCCATGTTTCATGTACCCTTTTTCTTTATGACTTGTCTCTTCCACACTATGGTCTTCCAAATCATGTCTCTTTTGTACCTATGCTTCCTTATGTAATGTTATCTTCATAAAGTACTTACGATAAATAAATAAAATTAGGGCCCAATAGGTTCCTCATGAATTACCTTACAGACTTGAGGATATACATTCTCAATAATCTTGACAATGTTCCTCATATACGAATAGATATGTAGGAAATAAAATAAGTCACATACCCTATTATTGATGCAGTTTGGGGTTGGGATCTAGAGTGATCCATTATGAATGTAGACAGTGACCATGACTACATCTAATAGGTAATACATTATGAATAATTGTTTTCCCATTGGTATTTTATCTTTCTTTAACATTTACTCCTAGATCTTAGCATTGATTCTCTCTCTTAGGTCCAAATTTAACTCTGACATCATCAATAAATCCATCAACAACACCTATTTTAGGTGAAAGAATTGGATGTTTGCATATCCATATAATATGTTTAGTAGGGCCATTTTAAAATGGAATCCCATCTTAAATTTGGTGATTGGCATGGGGTCTCTAGCTTTGAGGGTGACTATCTCTCTGGGAATTATCCACTCATTGAGTGCATTCTCGACTGTGATAGATTTCTTCCACTATTCAAGTCTATACCCATCGTACATAGAATTTTCAATGGGGAGCCTTAGGTATCTATATAAAGCATTTCCTCATATACAAGTGACAATTGTTTTATGCTTCATGTGGTGTAAAAAATCCATTAGACACCTTCCCTTCAAAGAATAAGTCTTGAAGTAGGTCGACGTAGGGCATCACTTTAGGTTTAGCTACCTTAAAATGTATTTTTTGACATTTCACTAGTATCAAGTCAACTACCAATTATTTCTTCTCAATTGTTAAACTTTATTCACATGAATGGGCATTGACACTCTCTACTACATTCCATAGTGTTGTATAATCGACAAATGCATCACTAAACATTGTTGCATTGAAGATGGTGTCTGTATATTACATAGAATCCTTGATGGAGAAATTCAAATGTGGAAACACTCCTCTAAATACCTTGGATGATGAAACCATTATTTATAGGGTTTGTTGTTCCCAAAATCTGTCACTTGCTTTTGTGGACAACATACCGACCATTTTGGTCCTGCAGACCAAAACTCTCTCTTTTCTTTCTCAAAAATGTTCTGAGTAGTTATGTTTTTCAAATATTCAAGCCTTTTCAGCTAAGGAAGTTGTAGGTTCAACAGGCAGGCTTTCTTCAAAGGAAGTTCAAAACACTTAAGGTTTTTCCTTAGTATTTTGAGGATGGTTCAATGCAAAGGTTCAATCAAAAGACTTAATGGTGGGCTTTAAATAATTAGAATGAATCACTTTGAACCATTGAACCCCACCTCCACAAGGTTTGAAGGTTCAACAAGTTTGAAGGTTCAATGACTTTGGCAGACTTATAGAAAAGAAGGCTTCAAAGAGTGAAGATTGAACTGTTGAACCATTGAACCTTGAACCAAAAAGAGTTCAAAGGTTCAACAAGTTCAAATGTTCAATGAATTAGATGGACTTAGAAAATCTAGAGAGTTTAAAGCTTCAAAGAATTCAAAGAAATAAGATTGAACCATTGAACCATTGAACCTTGAACCAAAATGGTTCAAAGGTTCAATGAGCTCAATAAGTTCGATGAACTTAGAGAATAAAAGGCTTCAAAGAAAGAGAATGAATCGTTGAACCATTAAACCTTGAACCCAAAAGGTTCAACGGGTTCAAAGAGTTCATAATTTCAAATGGAAGCTTCAAGTAAATGGATGAAGTGAAAGATTCTAGAAATAGTTCAACCGAAGAAGAAAAAGAAAGCGAACGCAACCCTTTACAAAACATTGAACATTTGAACCGTTGAAATTTCAACCAAAAGAGTTCAAGGTTCAAGGTTCAAAGAGGTTCAAGGCAACCAGTGACATCCCCATGGATGTCAATTTTAGGGTGATGGAATAACCAGTGATTTTCAAAAGACCTAAGAATAAACTCAACGACTAGCCAAGAAAAGAGCTGAAGCAGCCAGCTCAAAGCGAAAAGATAGCCCCAAGAGCTTAGATCACCAGGAATAGACAAAACATGGCAAGGAAAGAGATAACAACTAAAGGAAATCTAAAAATATCTGTAGGAGAGTTATTTCTAGTAGGTGGAATAGTCCACCAGGTGGACATCAGAGAGCGTGAACATTCAAAGGCATGGCCTATTTTTTTGCATTAAGTAAAGGTGAATAGATAGTCATGTAAGCATCATAAAGAATACCAGACAACCCATGCTTAGGAGGAGACATTTGAGATGATTTAGAATGCCAAAGTCAAGGCCAATGACCTATTCTAGCATGGCCCTTTCACAGATATTCAATGCATTCAATTCAGCATGGGTCATTTTCATGAAAACAAGAACCCAAGTCTTTCGTGTGATTCTATATATTGTAATCTCTCATTTTGAACAAGGGGATATCTCTCTATTATCAGAAGTGAAGCTCTGCCTAAATTGAAAGGCACTCTTGAGACTTTGAGCTCAGGCTGTTAATCATATTTTGTTAAATGAATGAGAAAGCAAGCGACCTTTTAGACTTTGTGTTGCAATAAGCTTGTGTCATCTAGGAAATTGTTCTTATGTCTATTTCCTAAATATAGTCTTGTCCATTTAATCAAACAAGAAAAATAAGTGGAAAGAAGATGGAAGATGTCCTGAAGCTGACTGTGAAAGACTTTGCGCTATCATAAATGTCTTCAGTCTGTGTTTTGTGTAAAGGATACTAGAGAGACTTTGAGCTCTCTTTATCCTTCATAATCCTTTACTCTGTTGTAGTTTTAGGTAGAGACTTTGAATTGCACTTAATCCTATGGTGTTTTTTGTCCTAATCAGTTAGATAAATAATTAAAGACTTTGTGCTTTCATGGGTTTCTTGTGGATCCTGTTACTAACCTAGGAAGTCTTCCTCTAGTTTTCTAAACATCATTTCTGAAAGAAGAGAAATGCCTTCAGCAATTACCCAGGAATTCTTCCCTTTTCTGTGAACATCATCTCTAAAAAAGAGAGATAGATGGTATGATTTCACTCCTGAGTGTATTTTCAGCTTATATATATATATATATATATATATATATATATATATATATATATATATATATATATATATATATACTATAGATTATAGGGAACCTCCCCTTGCTGAGAGGAGAGATTTGTCTCAATTTGGTTGTGGTCACCACATCCATTTTACTATATGTCTCCTTATGATGTGGTTGATGCACCTATTTTTTCGTCAGTCAGTTGGTGACAAAATATTCACCCAATAATTTTTGGTGACTCTGCTAGGGAACGACGTGAAGTAGGAAAGAACAAGATAGCTTCACGCCAATAGTTTTTAGAGACTCCACTAGGGATGAAAGAAATATTTAGTTCTTTTCCATTAGCATTTCATATCTACTGGGGATAGAACATAGACAACTCCATGCCAATAATTTTTGGCGACTTCCCTGGAGATGAATGAGTAATTTTGATCTTTTTCCAGTAGCTCCACCCCAACAATTTTTGGCAACTCCGCTGGGGAAGAACACACAGTTTGAAGCCTCAAGATTCAAATTGAAGTAGTTCTAATTGTTTTCCATATCCATTTTTACACTCTGGTAGATCCATCATACACATGAAACCAAAGAGCTCAAGGTATTGTTGACCCTGTATTTGAGTTGGTGTAGCTAAGTAATTTTGATCTTTTTCCTCCACCATCTCACCTTTAGCAAACCAGGAGTTTTCCTCCTATAAACATTAGGTCCCCAATACTAGGCAAAGCTTCTCTTTTCTCTGATAGTAGAGATTTGTCTATACATATCCCACAGAGATTTATTATCCCTCTCTTTAACAGCCACATCATGGCAGCTCAAGGCCCCTAGGGTAATACTTTTGGTCCCCTGAATCTAACTCCACCTCTACATGAGCTACCCCATAGTTTAAATAAGAATTTTCCCAAGTTCTATGGTGATGGGGAGGTTCATCCTGATGAATATATAGCAGCCTTTTGCATAGCCTGTGGTGTAATAGGCATTGAATATGAAGACATTATAGTTAGACTATTTGTGAAAACATTTCAAGGCACTACTATAGACTGGTTCTATCATCTGCAAGCATAAACAGTGACTAACTGGAACACTCTCAAGGCCAAATTTGAGGCTAGGTTCAAGCCTATAGAAGATGCACATGCCTTGTTAGCCCAGCTTACACAAATGAAGAAAGAGCCTCATGAACCCATGAGAGACTTCATTGCTAACTTTAACAAGCTGAGGAATAGGTTTCCCATAATTGCTCAGCTGACAGCTGAGAATCTTAATCAATTCTTAGCTTCCTAAAGTGAGTTTCTTGTTGAGGTGGGCTAGCCACATAGATCTTTCCGTAGCTCAAATTTTGGTGACTGAGGTTGAAGATGACCTTATCTTAGAAGGAAAGATAAGAAGAGATCCTAACAGAGATAAATCTTCTTCATCTTCTGAATATTCTTCCATAGGCACCACTAATCCTATGGTGCAAAAGCTAGCAAATGAATTTCTAGCTCTCAAAAAATAAATGGCACAAGGGATGTCTGCTCCTTCTTATCAGGATATACTAAGGAGGACATTTCCCAACCAGTAATATCAAGGCAATGCTGCCATAAATTAAGGGAAACCAAATCGCCTTCCTCCCCCACTAGGGAAACTTGCTATTGAAGTAGCACCAGCTAACTCAGTGGTTGGTTATCTTGAAATTGAATCTAATTTTTCTTTCCAACCTGAGTTAAACTAAGAAGATGACATTGATCTCTTTATAGAAGGCCAAGAAAAATCAGCTGGTAACTCCAACATTGGTTTCTTGAATTACCAAGATGAACCCAGAAGTAAAAGTGAAGTATTTGATGGATCATACGTTGTATTTACTAGGTCTCAGAACTAGTCAGCTCAATAAGTAGATTAGGGAAAAATAGGGGAAGAATCTCGACCAGCAATCTCAATTACTAAACAAGGGGCTTCTCTGCCTTTCCAATCAAAGGACCCGATGATCACTACAAAAGTAAATACCTCAAATATTCCTTCACCTTCTGCTTCAAATTCGTAGACCAGTCCTACACCCAGAAAAAACCAAATTGATGGACTGCCTTCCTCTATCTCGAATTCATTTCAATCATTTGATATAATTGACCATGCTAAGAAGACCAAAATTCAAATGTGTGAGTTTGAATTCTTGCAATCCAACCCTGAGCAGTTGGATAGGTTAGTTCAATGCATCAAAAATAAAATCATCCCTATAGGACAAGAAATTTTGAAAGTAACTCTTGTTCTCCCAAAGAACACACCTGCCCCTAGAAAGATAGAACCATTTTATGTCTCCCTGCTAATAAATGGTCATCAACTGAACAATTGCATTGTAAACTCAGGAGCTTCTAACAATGTCATGCCCGCTAAGGTGGCAAAATCTCTTGGTCTCACGCTGATTAAAACCTTTGGGAGATGTTTCTCCATGGAAAACAAACAAGTGACACTTTTAGGACAAATTAGCAATGCCCAATTTACATTTACGGCCTTCCCAGATAAGAGAATTATAATGACAGTCCTAGTGGTCGACGTCCCAGCCTACTACGGCATTCTTCTTGGGAAAATTTTTTGTAAGGACGTTGGTGGAGAATTGAGTATGAACCTGTTTGAGGTGAGGATCCTTGTCAAGGGCATCATGCAAAGGCTACTTTCTGAGAAGGAATTGAAGTACATTTCCACTCAAACATCAGCCCCTAAAGCTCAAAGTTTTTATGAGTCTTCAAGCATGGGTAATTACTTTTTGTCTACTGAATATGTTCCTATTTTAGCAAATGAAAGTTCCATAGGTGATGATCCAAAATATTTAGATAAGACATTAGAAGAATTGTTAGGGTGCAGTACACATGAAAAAGGATCTTTTCTTCCTGATAAAAAAAATTTGAAAGAAGATCAGATTCTAATGATGTCTGAATTCTCAAATTTGATGGCAACAATTTTTCTACTGGTTCTAGAGCTGGAATTGTTTTGATATCTCCTCAAGGAGATATTTTTCCATAGTCATACAAGTTACAGTTCAGAAACACTAATAACACTACCAAGGATGAGTCTTTATTGCTCGGATTAAAGTTTACTCAAGCTAAAGGCATCAAGCAGCTTCATGCCTAGGGAGATGCTAAGTTGGTGGTTTGTTAGGTGAGGAACTTGTATCAAACCAAGAATGAGAGATTGCAACATTATCACAATTTGGTGTGGGATTGTCTTGAAATTTTTGATGCTTTTAATATTTTTGTAGTGCTGAGAGAGCTTCATAATCATGCAGATTTATTGGTTGTCTCTACAACCCTCATGGTTCCTCACAAAGACTTTGAAGAGCATAGTTGCATTATCAAACTGGTCTTTCAACCAAGTTTACTTGATAATACCAACCATTGGTAGGTGTTTGATGCTAACAATCAAATCATGTGCTTCATTGGACCTAAAGAGCAACAAACTATGGTAGTGGATCATACTGTTGCATGTCAATGTCAGGCAAAGAAACTCTTTGACAAGAGAGCAAAGATCATGGTAGAGATTGAGTCTTGTTAAGGGACAAGAAGAGGAAACCAAAAGGAAGGCATAGAAAATTGGATTCCTGGTGGAGAAGTCCATTTTCCAATTACTAATTTTGGGGTGAAAATAGTCTCTTGCTAATTTATCGAGATGAGACACCATTTTATCTACCTCATAGTGGACAGCATCTGAAGCACTTCAATCCTTGAAGTATCAGATAAGTCTAGTTATACATATGTATAATTTTTATATAGTATTCCTTTTGTTTTGTGTTGTTCATTTCTTTTTGGCACCTTTCTTTTTGGGTAAGCATGACTCCATAGCCCAAATGGCATAAATGAAGGCACTGAGATTCTAGTTTCTACTCCCTTCAACTATTTCAAAATTTCAATCGATGGAAGTTCCCCAACTGGAGCCAGTTGTTGTTTCCAAAATCTGTCACTTGATTTTATGGACAACATACCGACCATTTTGGTCCTGCAAATCAAACCTCTCTCTTTTCTCTCTCAAAAATGTTTTAAGTAGTTAAGTTTTTCAGATATTCAAGCATTTTCAAGTAAGGAAGTTGCAGGTTCAACAGGCAGACTTTCTTAAAAGGAAGTTCAAAACACTTAAGGCTTCTCCTTAGTGTTTTGAGGATGGTTCAATGCAAAGGTTTAATCAAAATACTTAACAGTGAGCTTCAAACAATTAGAATGAATCACTTTGAACCATTGACCCATGCCTCCGCAAGGTTCGAAAGTTCAATGAGTTCAAAGGTTTAATGACTTCAGCAGACTTAAAGAAAAGAAAGCTTCAAAGAGTGAGGATTGAACTGTTGAACCATTGAACTTTGAACCAAAAAGAGTTCAAAGGTTCAACGAGTTCAAAGGTTCAATGACTTAGATGGACTTAGAAAATCTAAAGAGTTTGAAGCTTTAAAGAATTCAAAGAAATAAGATTGAACCGTTGAACCTTGAACCTTGAACCAAAATGGTTCGAAGGTTTAAAGGTTCAACGAGTTCAATAAGTTTGATGGACTTAGAGAATAAAAGGTTTCAAAGAAAGAGATTGAATCGTTGAACCTGAAAGGTTCAAAAGGTTCAAAGGTTCAACGGGTTCAAAGAGTTCATAAGTTCAAACGGAAGCTTCGAGTGAATGGATGAAGTGGAAGATTCTAGAAATGGTTCAATTGAAGAAGAAAAAGAAAGTGAATGCATCCCTTTACAAAACATTAAACCTTTGAACCATTGAACTTTGAACCAAAAGAGTTTAAGGTTCAAGGTTCAAAGTTCAAAGAGGTTCAAGGCGACTAGTGACGTCCTCATGGACGTTAATTTTAGGGTGATGGAATAACTGTTGATTTTCAAAATACCTAAGAACAAACTCAGTGACCAGCCAAAAAAGAGTCGAAGAATCCAATTGAAAGTGACAAGATAGCCCCGAGAGCTCAGATCGCCAGGAAGAGACAAAACTTGGCAATGAAAGAGAGAAAAACTACATGAAATCTAGAAATATTTGTAGGAGAGTTATTTCTAGTAGGTGGAATAGTCCACTAGGTGGACATCAGAGAGCACGAACATTCAAAGGTGTAGCCTATTTTTTTGCATTAAGTAAAGGTGAATAGATAGCCATGTAAGCGTCATAAAGAAGACTAGACAACCCATGCTTAGGAGGAGACATTTGAGATTATTTAGAATGCCAAAGTCAAGGTTGATGACCTGTTCCAGCATGGCCCTTTCACATATATTCAATGCATTTAATTCAGCATGGGCCATTTTCATGAAAACAAGTGCCCAAGCCTTTCTTGTGATGCTATATATTATAATCTCTCATTTTGAACAAGGGGAGATCTCTCTGTTATCAGAAGTGAAGCTCTGCCCAAATTGAAAGGTATTCCTAAGACTTTGAGCTCAGACTATTAATCATATTTTGTTAAATTAATGAGAAAGCAAGCAACCTTTTAGACTTTATGTTGAAATAAGCTTGTGTCATCTAGGAAATTGTTCTTATGTCTGTTTCCTAAATACAGTCTTATCCATTTAATCAAACAAGAAAAACAAGTAGAAAGAAGCTAGAAGATGTCCTGAAGCTGACTGTGGGATACTTTGTGCTACCATAAGTGTCTTCAATCTGTGTTTGGTGTAAAGGATACTAGAGAGAGTTTGAGCTCTCTTTATCCTTCGTAATCCTTTACTCTGTTGTAGTTTTAGGTGGAGACTTTGAGCTATGCTTAATCCTACGGTGTTCTTTGTCCTAATCAGTGAGAGAAACAATGAAAGACTTTGTGCTTTCATGGGTTTTATGTGGATCCTGTTACTAACCTAAGAAGTTTTCCTCTGGTTTTCTGAACATCATTTCTAAAAGAAGAGAAATGCCTTCAGCAATTACCCAGGAATTATCCCCTTTTCTGTGAACATCATCTCTGAAAAAAGAGAGATGGATGGTATGATTTCACCCCTGAGTGTATTTTCAGCTTATATATATATATATATATATATATATATATATATATACTATAGATTATAGGGAACCTTCCCTTGCTAAGAGGAGAGATTTGTCTCAATCTGGTTGTGGTCACCACATCCATTTTGATGTATAAATCTCCTTATGCTGTGGTTGATGCACCTATTTTGCCATCAGTCAGGTGGTGACAAAATATTCACCCAACATAGTTCACTCACATAATTCTTGTGACAACTCAACTATTTACTTTCTCACTAAAAGTAGGTCATAAGTAAACATAGACAGCTAGGACTTCAAGATCTCTATGGAATACAATTGTGTTCTAGCTATTTGGTAATTAATAAGCATGATGTATCTTTAGAGTTTGATCATATAACTTTGAGTATGGGGACTTTAATTTCATTTCATATTCCATTAATATCCAACGTCTCCATGTTTGTTCCACTTGTTTAATTCAAACTTTGCAATTTAATTTGGTGGGTATGCCACGTAGAATTTATATACTTTCAGAGGAATGTTACACTATTATTCAGGACAAGTGTCACCTTGTCACTATTTTTATGTGAAATTAGTTATGCCACCTAACATTCTCTCAAAATTTAGGTGTCCAAAATTTTGTTAAATCCAAATTAGCCAAATATTGTGATGCCTTGGATGTACAAAATGCAAAGATAAAAGTCAAGAAGACAAAAGATGCAGAAGCTCAGAGATGTTGACAGTTGTTACAAAAAAATGTTGTGAAGAATAAATATTTTGAAATATAAATTTTTTATGAATAAAATTTTTGAAGCGTAAAAATATGCAAAGGCAAAAGTTATGCAAATAAAAGATGTGAAGACCCAGAAATTATGATTCATGAAAGACCTGAAGTGAAAAAATACGTGAGATGTAAAACTCACAAAAGCCAAAAGTTCCAATGAGAAAAATTTACAAAGTGAAAAAATTATGAGGACCAAAATTTTTGAAGACCCAAAACTTTCAAAGATCTAAAACTTCTGAAGACCCAAAATTTCATGATATGCACAACTTGCAAAGTGCAAAATATGCAAAATCTAAAACTTAGGATTTCTATTTTATAATTATTGTGCTTGCTTGAAACCCTATATACACACCAAAAATTCTAAAAACCATTAATAGATTGATTAAAATAAAATCACATATTAAAAACCTAGATAAGAGGGAAAATACTAATTGCATTTATATTAAATAGCATACTCAACAAGAATCATCAACATGAGAAAAAAAGAGTTCTAGATCCTTGAATCTAGCTAAGTACACATATAAATGACAATGAAAAGGATTTTCAAATTAGATTTATGCTTTTCAGATTCAAATGGATTCCTCTTCAGAAAAAAAAGAATCAATGGGTGGTATTGAGTACAGCATGTGTAAATTATTTTTCCATAATCAATTTATCTTTTAAGGAGAGACTAATTAAATTCACTCATAAAAAATTAATCCTTAGACTCTTGTGTCATATTTATTCAATATTGAACAAATATTATACTTGATTGATGCTAGTTGTGGTTCAATAAATCTCAGAAAGTATTGCTTGAACAAAAGGATTACGTGGATGAAAAATTAGAAACCTTGTTTTTTTCTCTACATGCCTCTCTTTTTAATTTTTTTATTAGATATAATTATTTTAATATAGAATCATAGTAAATATCCATATTGAGGTGTTTTTTTAATACTTGGGTGAACTTCCCTTGATAGGTTGTAGGTCACATGTTGTTATTCCACCACTACATAGGATAGTCACACCTTGTAACTCATGCCCTAGATAAAATTCTCAAAATGAGAGGGTGAAAACCCATCACATGTGGTGTGCATAAAATACACATAGATATGTTAATTATTACTAAAAATTAAGGCCTTTATGACCAATTTCACCCAACTTTTATTGAGTTTATTTCTATTTTTCGTCAAATATGTCAAAAATCCATTAAAAATAGAAAACTATAAAATCAAAAGAAATAAAAAAAAAACATGACTTGGCTTGGTGAAACTATTGTAATAACAATGAATAAGAGGGGGAGGGGGTGAATCAATATTCAAAAAAAATCAATCAATTACATCCTCTCATCTATGAACTATGAAATCAACACAGTGATCTAGCAATTCATTAAGAACTAATCACATGAGCATGAAACAAGATAACACTTAACATATGTGAAAACCCCTCATGGGGGATAAAACCCACTAAAATAAATATTTTACAAAATATCCTATAAGATAATGTATAAAATTTAGTTGAGCACCAACCCTAAATTTATCAAGCACCCATTTGACTTTAGCAAGCACCCACTTGCTAAGATGCTACAACCCCCTATGACTAAGAACCAACTCAGTCAAAGGACACTTTTGTAAGCACCAACCTTAAAGGTATATTAAACTCCCTCTTAATCAAAAACCAACTTAACCAAGACCAATTTTTCAAGCTCCAACCTACAAGGAAGCTTTAACTCCCTTTTTGACTAAGCACCAACTTAGTCGATCAACCTTATTTATTCTAATCTTCCACTCAAATATCTATCTAATCTATCCAATATCATACATAAATAACAAATATCTTATGAAAATTTTATATACTCTTAATATTCAATGATCACTCCTTCAACTCTGCTCCACTTGATCTCTCTCAAAACTGCCTTTAGGCTTCGTCACTCAATTAGCCCTCTTCAAGACTGAATAGGTCATGTGACCTTGATCTTCAACTGCATAACACCTATATGATCATAATGAAATGATTTTCTTCTCTTTCCTTATTTTTTACAAGATGTTACCCAACCTACTTAGGCTTATTGATTTTTCAATTCATTCACTTCCTCTAAGCTTACTCAAATAGGCCTAAAATTGCCTTGTATATATACCATTCCTTGTTCATATACCACTTAGTCAGCCACACACCCTTAAAATATTATGTAATCCATATAATAGGTCTTATTACATCTCATAAACAATATTAAAATGACCTTTGAGTCCCTTTTGGTCTGTCATGACTCAATTAGGCCTTATTTCACTTTTAGGTCTCATGGAGATCTAATTACATTAGGTCTATCTAGTAACATGTTACCATTTGATCCCTTGGAAATAATTACACATATATACATACAAAAATAATTTCACACAACATCAAAAAATACTTTCTCCAACATACTTTGATCTCCATAACACCTTTTAGGTCCAACCTCTTCATGAAACCCCTACATAGTACTTAGTCCTATTAGGCATGTGTACACCAAAAAGTCTCCCTTTCAATACTAAAGTTCAAACACACTTGATCCACTCAAAAATAATTTAAAATTACATATATATATTATACATGACCTCAGGGTCATTACCAAATTCATTATACACTTTCAATCAGAGCTTAAGGCTTCAAGAACACCTCTACAACTCACTCAAATCTACTAGTTTCCTCAAAAACACAATCATGGTGACTTAGACCTCCAACACCTATAAAGACCTTTCAATGAATATTTATGCATGTAAATGGTTCTTACATATCCTTATTAAATCCTCAAATTAAAATCTCATATGGTCTAATGACAAATATTGGTCTTGTACACCAATTTTTTGACCTCATGTTTCATTGTCTTATCTGAACCAGACAAGTCATCTTGTGAGAATAATTTTCACCATAATCACTAACCTCCAAAAATTATTCCAAGAATTAACATGTCTTAAAATTCCTTAAAAAAATCTCCATGCACTTGTTTTCATCATTCTATCATGAAAACACAATCCAAATCATCTTCTCACTATTGCCTAGGTTTTACATGGTTTACACCATTAGGTTTGTCTGCAACTGGCTAACATGGAAGATCAGTTTAGCACATTATAAGGGTGAAAACTATCCAAAAACCTTCATGTAAATTTATTATGATTCTCTATATCATTGTTCCATCCATTTTATTTTCTTTACCAATGCAAATTTTGACTGCTATATTAAATTATTCACAAATAAGCCTGTATCTACACATTTTCTCTCTCATCTAACTAACCACCACCACCTAGAGGTACCTGGGAGATTTTAATACATGATCCATTAGTTTTTATATTCATTTGAGACCATTATGGTATGTTTTGGATAATATATTTAACATTGGGTCCTTATTAGGGTTTTAGAGAGGTTTACCATAGGTTTTGGTTTTAACGATTTTTCATAAAGGACTGCCCCTTAAATCCAAAACTAATGCCTAAATATATTATCTAGGACCCTTCCCCATATCTCCTTAACAACTAATTTTCCCATGCAGAGGTTACACATGCTAACGAACACTTGAAAGTCCTTCTTAGGTTTGCATTCCTTCATTATGTGCACTCGAGAGACCTCAAAACCACTTTTCATGCCTTTTCTTAAAAACCATGATCTCATACTTCATAAAAAATATTTAAAAACATATTATACCTCTGTCCATGCTCACATATGCAAAATTCCATTGAAAACTTATCTTCATGCCTCATTAGGCCAATCCAGGTCTAGGAGTGGTCTAGGTGTATACTTGATCTAAAGGTCCTAACCCTATAGGCTCACCCTGAGACTCTCATGGATGCTTCTAAACCTTATTCTTATTCTAACACAACCTTCATAACCTCTCACATGTGTGATATAATTCATCTCATCATGCCATCATCTCATACCTTCACCATGCCATGACTAGGCTCAAGCTTCCAATGCACTTGACAACTTGACCTATTCCTTCCATGTCATGACCTTAATAAAACAAAAAATAAGCAATCATAAGACATAATATCACACTCATATCACTGCACCATTCTCTTTCTAATGACAACAACCTCTCATATCCTTATACAGACCTTAAACCACATGACCAAGCTTCATATGACTTGACATCTCTCTTCCATGCACCTGCACCTTCCATGCTCATGATAGCATCAAACTTGATCACCAATCACCTTTGACAACATCATGTTTCTAATTGAGAACACAATATGTTTTCATGATGGCATTCTTATCTTTCATGGCAACACTTATGTATCTAACATTTGCCCTTGGTCACCTTTAACATCAACCTTAACATCAATCTTCATAAGATGCTTCTTGATATCACACACAGTCAATCTTGGTGTGATATACCTTTGACATCAATGATCATTATGCCTTTACATGATGCACCCTTTTGACATCAATGATAACAACTTTCCAAAAAAATCCCCCTTTGTCATTGATGGCAAACATATTGATTGCAAACACACTACACAAATGAAATTACTTCAAAAAGGTACTTTTCCCATCTACTTATTCTCCCCCTTTTGACATTAATGACAAAGGGCCTTCCACATATTGTCATCTAATCCTTGGACCTAAACTTCAAAAACACAAAGCTACAAATCTCCCCATATCTCCATGTGTACCTTCTTCAAATGAATTCATAGACATAGGGATACTTATCTTGACCTTGATATGATTGGTATAGAGAAAACACTTGATCACTCACTAGGCCATCACATATGTTCTTATATGACATATATATTCAAATGAACTCATATACACAAGATTACTCACTTTCCTTTATGCACCTTGATACCACAAAGATGAATAATGTCCATCTTCATTTCCCTATTCTAGTTTCACAAACATCCATCATGCTCTTAGTCTTGGACACATTCTTAAACCTATCTTCATGTTTTTGGTATACAATATTTGACATAGACCACTAATTTTTTTCTCTTGAAGCTAATGAATCATCTTATTAGCTCCCCCTTTGTCCTCACAACTTGTGTTCATCATATGAGTCATCAGGACTCATAGACCTTTCTCAACATCCTTCAAGCATATTAATACCAATACCACTTCTCAACACAAATCAATTTATCAACTGTTACAAACATATAAAAACTTTTTGCTTACCTCTCATATACCAAACAATTACACAAGATTTTGTCACACTTCCAGCTCTGTCAACAACATTCAAATTGTCTCTATGACCATATTAGTCTTGCAAACCAATCCATATTCCATATGTCTCTAGACACATTCCTATGCTCAAAAATATATTCCATACCATGACTCCTCATGAACTGATATCTAAAATCAATGCTTATACTAATCAAAACTCCTTTCACCTTATCATATGCATACAAGCTACAAATAAAACAAATCATACCTTATAATACAGACAACCTGGAATCCTCTCAATATGAATCCTTTTTTGATTGCAACCTCATGATTATATTGATAGAAGAGTGTCTCCCTGAATCCTAATGGACTCACCCCTTTCCATAGGGCTCTCAAAACTCCATGAACTCAGGAGATTCCCAAATCTCCAAATCACTCTACTCAGTTATCTTTGAATCATGAGATTGATAGTCCCTCCTTAGAATCCACTTAGATTTGACTAAAGCATTTGACTCATCCACCTTGTCATCCTTCTTCTTATCTTTGATTGCCTTATCAATACAAGTAGATAACAAGTGTTCTTAACATTCCTTCACTTCTGATCCTTGCTCTATCTTAGCAAATAATCCATTTTGACTCTTGGACTCAATATGATCATTCTTGACTTTCTTTGGATTCCATACCAATGTTTGACCCTTCTTATGCACTCTAAGAGCTCCATAAACCTTTTTAAGTCTTGAGGGCCTTATAACTCTATGAGGATAGAATATTTCAATGTGTTCCATAGTATGACAACTATATAAAACAACATTTATGTACTTACCTCTTAATTGATCACTACTTCTCCCATGTTCCCATGATAACTCATTCCTTTAGACCATTCTATAATCACTTGCTTGATGACCAAAGTTATGATAATCAAAACAATAACCATTTAAATAATTGGCATACCTCATTGCATTGGGATGCCTAATTGGTCTTTTCATGCTAACTTTCATGTTGGTACTCTTGACTTGTTGATGATCACTATGAGTCTTAAATTTGAGAGTTTCTACATAGGTATTTGAGGTCTAACTATTCTTATTCTCCTTTTGGTCTTCTTTGAACCCAAGACCTATCTTATGATGTAGATACCTTTGACTACTCAAAATATCACCAAGAAATTTAGTACTCTTCTCAAATATCTGATGTGTTTTCAACTTGATTTTTACCTAATACAATTATGCCTTCAAAGACTCCATTTCTATTCCAAACTTGATGCATTCTTCCTCCTTGGTCTTCAGATTTGTAGTGATAATTTCAATCTAAGTTTCTAAATTTTTGATGATCTCCTCATGTTCAATGGTATTGATGCTTAGTCTCTCTTCAAAGAGATTGATTTGATCCTCATAACTCTTAACTAATGATCTTAGTTTTTGATTCTTCCTTCTTTGGAACTTCAACTCCTCTAGAGCACTCAAGAGTTCAACTTCAAGGTCTACTTCAGCTTCTCCTTATTCATTGTCATGGTAGATTTATTCACCATCCATAAGGCCTTTTCCTTTTGATAAACCCTCATCATTTTTTTCTATAACCATTAATAAGGATTCATTATTATCATGATCAGTACAGTCATCATCATTATCAGATGTACTATTGTCACTTACATTAGATAAGTTACTATCTTCTTTGGTATAGAAACTTATCTTATTATTGAATGACTCTTTCTTATCTCCATACTTTATAAAACCCTTTTTTCTCTTTTCAAGATTATAGGTCTTTTTTTCATCACCATGATGTTCATCATGCTCAGTCTTATCCTTGTTAGGACAATTAGATGCACATTTTTCATCCTCCCTCATTCTCAAGATTTCAAAATTCCTTCAATGAGTCTTTAAATTTTCCAAATTAACTTTGGTGTCTCCTTCATAGATGGTCTTAAAAAAATTACAAATCCCTTTGGTTTTATCATAATGCATGACCTTAACAAATTCTGCTTCTGAAAGACCATATAAAATGGCATGCATTACCTTGGAGTTGTTCTCACTTGCCATCTTGCATGATACACCAATTGGTGGTGAAGAGGGTGGAGTGAATCCATAAACAATAGATTTCAATATGTCATAACCCAAGGACATTAGATAGGTCTTCATTCTAATGCTCCAAAATACATAGTTAGTCCCATTGAAGAGAGGAGCCTTATTTATTGAGAAACCTCCTTGTGCTTGTTAACTAGACATGCTTCTGCTTCAAAGATATCCTTAAAGCTATTAGGCCTACTTAAAAAAACCAAGATTTGATACCAATTTTTTAAAGCACAATTACTAAGAAGGGAGGGGGGTGAATTAGTCTTCAAAAACTTTAAATCAATTGCATCCTCTCATCTATGAATTATGAAAGCAACACAGTGATCTAGCAATGCATTAAGAACCAATCACATGAGAATGAAACAAGATAACACATCACATATGTGAGAAACCCTCATGGGTGATAAAATACACTAAAATAAATATTAGACAAACTATCCTATAAGACAATGTATCAAATTTAGTTGAGCACCAACCCCAAATTTATCAAGCACCCATTTGATTTTAGCAAGCACCCACTTGTTAGGAGGCTACAACCCCCTATGACAAAGAACCAACTCAGTCAAAGGACACTTATACAAATTCCAACCTACAAGTTAGATCCAAATCCATCTTGATCAATCACTAACTCAATCAAGACCAATTTTTCAAGCTCCAACCTGCAAGGAAGCTTCAACTCCCTTTTTGACCAAGCACCAACTTAGTGAATCAAGCTTCTTTTTTCTAATATTCCACTCAGATATTTATCTGATCTATCTAATATCATAAATTAGGAACACATCTCTTATGAAAATATGATATCCTCTCAATAGGCAATGTGTTAGGACCTTAGAGTACAATTGATTACTTTTGTATAAGCAACTAAACATGGAATTGAAACCAGAAGTAATAAGTAACTAGAAATCAAAAACATATAAAAACACAATCAGATTGCTATAGCAATCATGGAACAATATTTTTTAATAATCTTCTTGATTCTTGCAGATCTTCTTGATCTTGCTTATCTTGCTCAAATTACAATACTACCCCATGGGTCTCTTAAATAGAATTGAAAAGCAAACAATAATTAGAAAAATAGACTCAAGACTAATTTTAGTCTTTACATGCAAACTAACTGTTCTCCTAAAAATAATAATTCTAATTCTGGAAATGCATAGAAGTCAGTGTCAGTCTGAAGATGACCGATGCCGGCTGACCCCTAACCGATGTCGGTCAACCCCTAACCGATGTCAGTTGGATCTGATCGATGCCGGTTACTGTGTAGGCCCAGCAACCTCCACATTAGCTCATTAGTGAAGCTTTTAGCTCCATAACTCAACAATCTCCCACTTGGAGATAAACAGCTACACATGTACCTGTACAGCAACATCCTCTAAACATCTCTAGCTTTTTTATCCCTCTTCAAGTTCAATCTTGAAGACCAACAAAATTTGAATGAAGATTCAACTTCTCTTTTGTTACCGGCTTTGTTAACATATCAGCAAGGTTCTTATCTGTATGGATCTTTTCCAGCTTCAACTGTCCATCCTCCAATACCTGTCTAATGAAGTGGTACCTAAGCTGTATATGTTTGGTTCTTGAATGAAAGGCTGAATTCTTTGCCAAATGAATTGCACTTTGACTATCACTGTACAATCTGCAACTCTCTTGGTCCTTTCCCAACTCTTCCATGAACTGAGTCATCCAAATCATTTCCTTGCTAGCCTCTGTGACTGTAATGTATTATGCCTCTGTAGTAGACAAGGCAACAACCTTCTTCAACTTTGAAATCCAGCTAACCATCATTCCACTAACAGTGAACACATATCCTGTGGTGCTTCTCCTACCATCCAAGTCACCTGCCATATCCGAATCTACATACCCATGTAGAGAAGTGTTTGACCCTCCATAGCATAAATGCCTACTGCTGGTCCCTCTCAGATATCTGAGAATCCACTGAACTACTTTCCAGTGTTCTTTTCCTGGATTGGCCATAAACTTGCTGACAACTCCCACTGCTTGGGCAATATCTGGTCTAGTACATACCATTGCATACATCAAGCTCCCAACTGCTGAAACATATGGAACTCTACTCATGTACTCAACCTCATCATGTGATTTAGGACACTGTTCTTTGCTCAACTTAAAGTGTCCAATCATAGGTGTGCTTACCGATTTTTCATCTTGCATATTGAACCTCTCCAAAACCTTATTCACATAATCCTCTTGAGACAAAATCAAACTGTGATTTTTCCTGTCTCTCTTAATACTCATGCTAAGGATTTTCTTTGCTACTCCTAAATCCTTCATGGCAAATGTGTGAGCTAATTTTACCTTAAGGTTAGTAATTTCTTGTATGTGTGAACCTGCAACAAGCATATCATCTACATACAGTAACAGGATAATATAACTACCATTATCCAATCTGTTAAAATAAACACAATGGTCAGATTGACATTTACTAAAGCCATGCTCTGTCATAAACCTGTCAAACCTTAAATACCATTGTCTTGGAGCTTGTTTAAGACCATATAAGCTTTTTTTCAATCTGCACACAAGTTTCTCCTTACGTTTGACCTCAAAACCTTCCGGCTGATCCATATATATCTCTTCATCCAAATCTCTATGAAGAAATGTTGTCTTGACATCAAGCTGCTCAAGATGCAAATCCTCAATAGCAACTAAAGACAATACAATCCAAATAGAAGTCATCTTTACTACAAGAGAAAAAGTTTCACCAAAATCAATACCTGGTTTTTGTGCAAATCCCTTTACTACCAACATGGCCTTATGTCTCATTTGTCCATTCTCTCCTTCCTTTAACCTATATACCCATTTGCTTTTTAGTGCTATCTTTCTAGCAGGCAAATCAACCAAATCCCACAGATGGTTCTCTTCCAAGGAATCAATTTCTTCATTCATGCCATGCTCCCACTGTTTCCTGGATTCTACCTGCATTGCCTCATCAAAACTTTATGGTTCTCCACCATCAGTGAGCAATAAGTAGCATAAAGGAGGGGAATAACGAATTAGAGGTTTACTTACCCTTTCAGACCTTATTATGGGCATTTGAGACTCATTTACAGCTTGTTGTCTGCCCAAATTTCCTTCTGACAGTGACTGATCTCGGTCATCTCTTATCGATGTCGGTCTACACCTGATCGATGTCGATTCCTCCTGATTGACACTGATTTCCACCTGATCAACGTCGGTCTCTGCATGACTGACATCAATTTCCACCTGATCGACGTCAGTCTCTGTGTTTTTCTGTGAGTGATGATTTTTACCTGCGAGCTCATTTTAGATCATAACCTCTTCCAAATCAAGATTGCCCTGCTCAGAATTATTCAGCCTCTTGAGCTGATCACTGTACATCACCTTCTCATTAAAAACCAAAGCTTTCCATTTCTTAAATGTGTCAAAAACATCAGATTTCTTCTTTATGCAATAAACCCATACCTTTCTTATAGCATCATCAATGAAAGAAACATAATACTGTGATCCTCCAACAGAAGCTATCTGAGTTGGTCCCCACACGTCTGTGTGAACAATCTCCAACTTGTGCTTCTTCTTTGTTGACCCAGTTTTGAGAAACCTTAATTTCTTTTGTTTTCCAAAAATACAATGCTCACAGAAATCTAGATTTATGCTTTTCAAATCTGAAAGCTTACCTTTTGACTTAAGAACATTCATTCCCTTCTCACTCATGTGACCAAGCCTACAGTGCCACAACTTTGCATCTACATCTGAAGTAGATAAAACAGAAGGAGAATAATCAGTAATACAAGTAGATAGATAAAGTGTACCTACTCTCTTACCTTTTGTTAATACAAGTGCACCCTTGGAAACTTTCCAAGATTCAGCTGTGAGAGTTACTGTGCAACCCTCATCACTCAACTTTCCTGCAGAAATCAGATTCCTCTTCAAGATGGGTACATGCATGACATCCTTCAACACCCATGTGTTACCATTCTACAATTTTAGCTACACTTTTCCTTTGCCAACAATTTTACAAGGCTCATCATCCCCTAAATAAACTTTTCCAAAATCTTCATGGACATTGAAAAAATCTCTATTTGGGGTTGCATGGAAAGAGGCACTAGAATATAAAACCCATGATTCTACTTTATTATCCAAAAAATATATAAGAGCATCCTGTGCAACAATACCCACAACTTTTGCTTCTTTATTACCTTCATGCTGATTTTCTTTGTTATCCTTCAACCAACAATCTTTCTTTGCATGCCCTTTCTTTCCACAATTCTAGCAGATTATTCTTCCATTTCTGGATTTAGATCTACTTCTCATCTTTGACCTTGATTTTTCTTGCTTGCCCTTCTCTCTTTGCCTTCCCCTGCTTTCAACACTTAAAGCATTACCTGATGTTTCTCTTGTGCTTTTCCTACGAATTTCTTCATTCAAGATTACACTAACAACATCATCAACTTTCAAGATATTTGAAGTAGATGCAGTATTACTAACTGCCATTACCAAACTATGCCAACTTTCAGGTAAAGAGCATAAGATTAAGAGAGCCTTAATTTTATCATCAAAAACTATTTTGACTGAATTTAACTGATTTAATATTGTATGGAATCATTAAGATGACTAGATACAGATCCACCTTCCTGCATTTGCAAATTAAATAATTGCTTCATAAGATATACCTTATTCAAAGCTGAGGGTTTTTCATATAAATTTGTCAAAGTATCCATTAACTCTACCGTTGTCTTTGCCTATGATAAGTTGGAAAACACAGAAGCTGCCAGGCTCAACCTTATAGATCCAAGAGCCTTTCTATCAAGAACATTCCATTCTTCATCTTCTATATCTGTGGGCTTCCTTGAAACCCCACCCAACAGTAAATACAGATCTTTCTGATATAGATAATCTACATCATCCATAATTGATAATTCTTGCCATTGACTTTCTCCATTCTTAGTTTACTTTCTTCTGCCATTGCTTTGTTCCCACTCAATCAAAAACCCCTGTGAGTGAATTCTATAATCAACAAACACTAACACGCTCTGATATCAGTTGTTAGTGTATACACATAGCTCTGATACCAATTGTTAGGATCTTAGAGTACAATTGATTACTTTTGTATAAGCAACTAAACATGGAATTGAAACCAGAAGTAATAAGTAACTAGAAATCAGAAACATATAAAAACAAACTCATATTGCTACAGCAATCATGGAACAAGATTTTTTAATAATCTTCTTGATTCTTGTAGATCTTCTTGATCTTGCTTATCTTTCTCAAATTACAATACTGCCCCATGGGTCTCTTAAATAGAATTGAAAAGCAAATAATAATTAGAAAAATAGACTCAAGACTAATTTTAGTCTTTACATGCAAACTAACTGTTCTCCTAAAAATAACAATTCTAATTTTGAAAATACACAAAAGTCGGTGTCGGTCTGAAGATGACCGATGCCGGCTGACCCCTAATTGATGCCGGTCGACCCCTAATCAATGTTGGTTGACCCCTAACCGATGTCGGTTGGTTCTGACCGATGCCAGTTACTGTGTAAGCCCAGCAACCTCCACATTAGCTCATTAGTGAAGCTTTTAGCTCCACAACTCAACACAATGATCATTCCGTCAACTCTGCTCCACTTGATCTCTCTCAAAACTACCTCTAGGATTTTTCGCTCAATTATCCCTCTTCAAGATTGAATAGGTCATATGACCTTGATCTTCAACTACATAACACCTATATGATCATCATTAAATTCTTATCTACTCTCTCATTATGGTTTACAACATGTTACCCAATCTACTCAGGCTCATTTATTTATCAATTCATTCACTTCCTCTAAGTTTACTCAAGTAGGCCTAAAACTGCCTTGTGTGTGTGTGTGTGTGTGTGTGTGTGTGTGTGTGTGTGTGTGTGTGTGTATATATATATATATATATATATATCATTCCTTGTTCATTACCACTTAGTCAGCCACACACCCTTAATATATTATTTTTGACATAGAATATGTCTTATTAAATCTTATAAACAATATCCAAATGACCTTTGATTCCATTTTGGTCTGTCATGACTCAGTTAGGCCTTATTTCACTTTTAGGTCTCATGGAGACCTAATTGCATTAGGTCTATCTAGTAACATGTTACCATTTGATCCCTTGGAAAGCATTCAACCTTTATAAACAACACAATACTATCACAAAACATCCAAAAATACCTTATCCAACATCCTCTGATATCCATAACACCTTTTAGGTCCAATCACTTCGTGAAACCCCTCAATAGGACTCAATCCTATTAGACCTGTGTACACCAAAAAGTATACCTTTCAATATTGAAGCTCAAACACACTTGAGACACTCAAACATGGTCAAAAAATTATATATATAGAGTCTTAATTACCTTAGTTTTTTACCAAATGAATTATATACTTTCACTCAAAGCTTAAGGCTTCAATAACACCTCTGCAACTTACTCACTCAGAACTACCAGTCTACTCAAAAACATAGTCATGGTGACTTAGACTTCCAACACCTGTAAAGACAGTTTGAATGAATCATGATGCATGTGCATGGTTATTATATATCATTAGGACACACTCAAATAAAAATATCATATGTTCTAATGATAAATATTGGTCTTGCAGACCAATTTCTTAACCTCGTGTTTCACTATCTTATTTGAACTAGATGGGTCATCTTGTGAGCAACTTTTTCACCATAATAACTAACCTCCAAAACTTATTCTAAGCATTAAAATGTGTTAAAATTCCTTAAAAACATCTCCATGCACTTGGTTTCATCATTCTATCATGAAAACACATTCCAATTCATCTTCTCACTGTTGCTTAGGTTTTACACTATTTACACCATTAGGTTTGTCTATGACTAGCTAACTTGGAAGACCGGTTTAGCATAATATAAGGGTGAAAACTATCTATAAACCTTCATGGGCATGTAGCATGAGTCTCTATCTTCTTCTTCTATCCATTTATTTTTCTTGAACAACGTAACTTTTGACAACTACAGCAAAATCTTTACAAACAAGCATGTACTTACACATTTTCTCTCTCATCTAATTAACCACCACCACTTAGAGGTACTTGGAAGAGTTTACTACATGATCCAATAGTTTTTATATTCATTTGAGACCATTTTGGGCTATTTTTAACAAGATATTCAACATCGAGTCCTTATTAGGGTTTTAGGGAGGTTTAACACAGGGTTTGTTGTTAACGATTGTTCATAAAGGACTGCCCGTTAAATCCAAAGCCAATTTCTAGAGATCTTATCTAGGACCCTTCCTCATCTCTCCCTAATATCTCAAGTTACCGTGCAAAGGTTACACGTGCCAATAAACACTTTAAAGTCCTTCTCAGGTTTGCATTCTTTTATTTTGTTCACTCGAGAGACCTCAAAACCACTTTCCATATCTTTTTGTATAAACCATGACCTTCATGAACATGCTTAAAACAACATATCATATCTCTGTCCATGCTCACATATGAAAACTTTCCTTGAAAACTAATCTTCATGCCTCATTAGGCTAAGCAGGGTCTAGGAGTGGTCTAAGTATAGACTTGATCTAAAGGTCCTACCCCTATACGCTCACCCTGAGACTCTCATGGATGCTTATACACCTTGTTCTCATGCTCACACAACCTCTCACATGCCTGAGATCACTCACCTCATCATGCCATCAATTCATACCTTTACCATGCCATGACTAGGCTCAAACTTCCAATGCACTTGACACCTTGACCTGTTCCTTCCATGTCATGACCTCAAAAAGAAACAAGCAGTCATAAGATATCACAGCACACTCATATCACTACACCATTCTCTTTCTGATGACAACAGCCTCTCATAGCCTTATACAGACCTAAAACCACATGACCAAGCTTCATATGACTTGACATCTCTATTCCATGCACCTGTACATTCCATGCTCATGACAACATCAAACTTGATCACTAATCACCTTTGACAACATCATGTTGCTAAATGAGAATGTTGTCTCTTCTCATGATGACATTCTTCTCTTTCATGGAAACACTTATGTATTTGACATATGTCCTTAGTCACCTTTACATCAACCTTGACATCAATCTTCACAAGATGCTCTTGATATCACACACAGTCAATCTTGACATGATACACCTTTGAAATCAATGATCATTATGCCTTTACATGATGCACCCTTTTGACATCAATAACAACAACATGCCAATAGAAACAACCCTTAACATTCATGGTGTTCAACATGAAATTCTCAAAAAATGATTTCACTTACATTCCCAAATTTTAAAATGATATAACAACTGAAAGACATGTTCAAGCTTTTAAAAACACTATGAGATTCTTAAATATTCAACATGACTATGTAGCTTATATGTTGTTGCATTTCACATTAGATGGCTTTGAATATTAATGATTTTTAAATCTAATGCATGGTTTAACTTGTATCTGAAAGGAATTGGAAGATGCATTTATTTTGTAGATTAGACAACTCATAGATCCATTGATTTGTTTAATCAACTAGTCATACTCAAAAGACAACCCAATCAACCAATTAGATATTTCAATCTCAAATACCAATACATGTATAACAACATTCTCATTAACCATAAACGTTAAAAAGTTGTCATTATGGACATATACATAAATGTTTTAGATCCCCTCATATCCATGTTCTTGAAGACATCTACAACAAGCACATTAGTCTCAAACTTATATGGAGGTTGTAAAATTAGATATGTAGTTGTTTTCCCAAACAATAAAAAATTTAAGTTTTTTGATGTTTTCACAGTCCATAAGAGTGAGAAGTGTAGATTTCCAGGTAAAAATGTGTGCAATATTTTTGCTCGACGTGTTTCGAATCACAACCCATGATTCATCATCAGGAATAATTATGCTTCCTTTCAAAATGACATACCAACCATCCCTCATGCATGCTAAATCTGAATTTTATAATAGTTGGTAATTCAAATCGGATTTTTGTTCACAATATTAAGTCCATTACTAAACAAAATTGTAATATTTTTGTTGATTCAAACCCAAATCCTCTAATGGCACAAACTATAACGTGTGTCCTATATACAAATGAATGCAATGAACATGTAGGTTTTTATGATAATGTGTGTTATGATTTTGAGGATGATGCAAAAGAAGATACAACAAAGGAATTACAAGAGAATTTAGAAGAATCAAATGAAGAAGAGACAATGTCTTGCATGGAATTTGAATAGCAAGTCATTGTGGAAGATGATTTGTTAAAACAAGATGATGGTGATAAGGTAACATGGAATATTAGCAATATGGAAATAGAGGACATCAATTGCATACAACAAGAGGAAGTAAAATAGTATGATGTTGATGTTGATTTTTTTGCCATATTCAAACAAGGATATGAAATTCTAGTTGATAAAAAAAATTGGTCATTCAACAAGAGTGTTGCCAAGAAGAAAGAGACATCAAAATTGACAATATAAACTATTTATTCCATATCTTTGAAGTGAGTTATGTTCCTCTTTGTGAAGACCTCGAAATTTTGCTTCTTGAAGAGGATTAGCTAATTGAAAATGAATATGACAAACACATTTGGGAATAGCACAAGAGACTCTCGTTGAAAAACGAATGCTTTATTAAATCTTGAGTTCTCTTAAAAACCAGTATGGTGGAAAATTAAAAATATGGAATAATTCTAGAATTTTAAAGTCTTGTCCTCATAGAAGAAGCTCTAGTTGTTGATAATAAACAATCGGGAATTTCATAATCAGAATAACACATTGAACCTATGCAAGATGAAGAAATGGAAACTTGTTCACTAGCAGAATCACATCATAGAGAATTGGTATCCATTGTGTCTCTAATTCCAACTATCACAAAAATCAAGGTAGAAGAGTTTCATGAAGTCATTTGTTCGAATTTTGAGGTATGTTTACCTAAGATCAATACTTTTTATAATTTTATATTTAGAAATAATCACCATGTTAAATAGAAAATTGTGAATCTTCTTGATTTTGAAAAGAACAAATTGAATGATCTTTGTAAATAATATAAGGATATTTTTGCTAGATTAAGAACAAAAAAATGTGAAAACTTATTATTGCCAAGTAGTGGCAAATGTTTCATACAAACTTTCCAAGTTCACCCCCCAGCGTTCGTTGTGAATTGTTAGTGCAAGGTAGGAATAGGATTAGGTTAATTTGCTTTCCATTCAACTTTTGATTCCATAGATTAGTTTGATTTAGTAGCATTAATACGCAATAAGAGAAACTGAGAAAAAAATTTACCCGCCATTTGTCATCGACCGAGTCCACATTATCGCAGAACCAAAACATAGAACTTGTAGTCATATTCAATTGACTGAAAAGAATTGAATTCACCATGAATTGTTGAAAATATCAAAAAAAATGGTAACCTTTGGATGAATTTTAATATTATGTGTTATTGCTTTATGTTTTCACTTGGAAACTAGATATTTGTTTCATAATTATCATACGAATTAAGAATTATCTTTACATTGAAAAAGAGTCATGAGTGCACTTAATCACATAAAGCATTGTCTTGATATGTATGAGACAACAACAAAAGCTCACATGTGATTGAATTTTTTCAACAACCCATTTCACCTTGACTACATCTGTTTCCAACCCTTTGAGTGACTCGGTTTTTCCGACAATCTATTTCACCTTGACTACATTGGTTCCCAACACTTTGAGAAACTAAATGTAAAATTACAAAAAAGTGAAAAAAAAAAATGAAACGCTGAAATATTCAAAGCAAATTCATAATATTTCCCCTGAAATAATGATTTGGGAAATCTCCATCAACACTATAGATGACTGGTTGGCAATGGAGCAAGGCCTTTAGTAGAGCCAGCGGTATCTCTAACAAGGCTATAGATGCATAGTTGGAATTAAAGAAATGTTTGAATCTTCCCCCTTCTGAATCATTCCCATAAAAAATTTATTAATAATAATAATAAACACCCTTCAAAGAATTTTGATCAAGTGGTTGATCTTGAGCTACATCAAAAACATTAAAGGCAATTAAATGAATCATTTTTCACACACATCTAACTCTTTGTTGTGTGCTAAGAATGAAGCTATTATTCATATTTCTTTTGAAAATATAAAATTTGCTTGTATAATTGCTAGTTTTCTTTCAAAATTAATGAGAGATTTCGAATTCTAAACACTTAAATGTGTTTTCTCCACAAAAATCATAATTAATTGTGACCAACACACCTCTGTGTATTTTAATAAATGGAGAGCCACTCGTCTAGAATGAAATTTTCAAAGAATCACATGATTATATGACCAATATAAGCATTTGAAATATTTTTGCATTTTGATCCAATGGTCTATGGTTTGGGTTTTAAATACATGTTGATATATTCTAATAGCTATCTTACAAGATGATCTTAGTTTATTGCACGCAGAGGTTTTTGCAAACTCAAAAACTTGGTTTTGATGAATTTCACCGCAATGCATCACATCTTAATGTAGTCTTGCACTTTATTCAAGCACACAAATTTTGAGAATTGTGAGACCCTACCGCTGATCATTTTATTACTTATGCATTTTTTTGCACCATTAATAATTATTTTATTTCATTTGAATTAATACTTTTGATCCCTAACTTATGTTTAAATTTGACCCAAGGTTTTTACAAACTTTGTAGTATCATACTTTAGCACATAAAATTCTAATATTGCATGAATCCAAGCTATTCAAACAATGTTATATGTCATGATTATGTTCGCTAGACACCTCACATTGTTTGCATCTTCTTGCAACAAGTTTTCAACTCCATAAGTCTGAGTTACTCAAACGATGCCACATGTCATTCTCGTAGCGCCTCATAGTCTCACACAACCTCAAAACGCTTAAACTTTTGCAACACACTTCTAGAGCTACGTGATTACAAGTTAATTGGATGATTATATTATCTTGCAACCGTAGACTGCCTCCACATTTAAACAAGAGCGTCAAAAAAGTTCGATAACTATGAATCAATAGCAATGGACATGTGTCATGATCTTATTCATCAAGCACTTCACAGAATTCAAAAGAGCTTCATAAGGTTCTAATCATTGCATAACTCTAAAGCAATCACAGTGTGCCACGTGCCTCATCTTAACAAGGATCTTAAAGAATTTAGTCACCACATGGACTCCCTGAGTCCAATCCAATCCGAAGACTCAACTCGACCAATTTTCATTAGTCAAGAAAATGGCAAAGATAAGATAAGGGGTCCTCACCATGGAATGAACAGCAAGCGAGGCAACCAAGAAAGAGCATAAAAAATTTTGTAATTCTAAGATTGTATAATCGTGACACATGGACTATGATGCGACACTTTGAGATAATATTATGTTGCAGAGCTTCCTTGAAATCTATCGTGTCACTCTACGAACATGAAATTAAAATTTTGGGTCATCACCCCCAATCAAACCATCACAAGTTTCACGATAAATCACAAAATGTCTCTATTGACATAGCTTAGCAAAATAGTCATACAAGGATATTCGCACAGAGTGCGCAAAGACAATTAATAAGTGTAGAAGCCACGTCAGTATAAAGGGGGAATAAATTGATCAATGGGGCTTGATATATGATCATAGGCAGCTATAATTTTAGAGCGAAAGATTGGAAAAAACACATAGATTATTTGAATTAAAACATAAGGAGAGATTATTAAACATTAATATAGCTTGTGGGCTTGTCGGGGCTAACTTTTTTAGGTTTTCTTATATTTTGGACCATAATATCTTTTTGGAAAGCTTGGATTCTAATTTAGAAGATCACACAACTTTAGCTGTGTGTTGAGACTCTACGAGCTCCAAAAACACCCTGAAGGCTCCCAAAAATGCCATACATAATGTGTAGCAAGGGAATTCTCAAAAAATTGAAGTCACAATTGCATGGATAAAACACTTACACTTTGCATGATTTCTAGAAAGACTAAATTTAGACAAGGGACAAATTAAAACCACCTCAAAGTGAAAGTCATGTTTCAAGTTATCTTTCAAATTAGCTTAGCTTGCTTTAAATTTAGATTTAAAGCTTAGTTTTATTTTTTACCTGCATTAGAGAATTTTAGATTTGATATGTTTTAATAAGATATCACATGCAAGCTTTTTTTAAAAAGCAAAGTGGTGGTCATGGGATTTTATAAATACATTGTATTGAAACAATTTATTCAAAAAGGTTTTTAGGAGAATCGACAAGCTCGAAATATTTTTACGTGTGTTTTGTATTCTTTATCACAATTTCATATTAATGTTACGTATTTTTTAGCTTCAAGTGATTACCATAGAGATCTATTTACTTATTATGAATAAGTTAGAATGTGCAATTGTGTTATTCTAATCAGTTTTGGCAGTATAAAGACATCCACATAATCCTCCATGGAACTCTCTAATCAATCTGCATGATTCTTCCTCACTCGCACATAGCATCAAGTTTCATTTAAAGCCTCTCCAAGAAAGCCCCTATTTTATGAGGGCATAACTTTGTGTAGACAACTCAAGATACCTTCTCTAAGTTTTATTCATATCAAGCGGGCATGTTTAATTCCTAAAGTAATACAAGATATCCTTGTACCAAGTGGAACTATCCAACACATTAGCAGTTGCTAAAACATAATCATCTTCATGATTAACCTCCATTGTGTCTATATTGATATGTGCCATGGCTTTATCTAGCCTTTGCCCCCTGACCACTTTAGTAGTATAGATCTCCATATCAAACTATTGCAGCTTGTTTACCAATCTATATCTCTTACCTGACGACTCTTGTTGGATAAATATGGCCTTCACCATGGTGTGAGGCACATATGCCTTGATCTTAAAACTTACAATGCATTATTTGAATATCTTTACTCCCTTGACAAAAAGCATAGGCATGTTCTTCCATCATGGTATACCTCAATTTTGCATGCTATAGTGCCTTTCTATAAAAAACAGTTGGATGCCCCTGTTCTTCGCCATTCTTTCTTCAATAAAACAAGAAACATTGTATGGGGTGAAGCAAATGATAAAGTATAAAATCTTTGTTGTAAAATGGGCTAATAAGAACAAGAGCTTGCTTCAAGGCTTATTTAATGTTCCCAAATGACTGCGTGGAGTCTTTGGCCTATTCAATCACGTTTATCTTTCTTTAGCATTCTAGTGATGGGGATGGTTGTCTCAACAAAGTTTGGGAAAATCTGCCTTAAATTAATTTGACCAAATAAAGATTTTACTCCCTTATTTGAATGGGGAAGGGGTATGAGATCAATTTCCTTGACTCTTTTTGGACCAATCAACAGCCCATGCGTCGACACAATGTGCCCAAAAAACTTTCCAATCCAAAGACATACTTCTTAGGATTGAGAGATATACCTTATTCTCTACACCATTTGAAGATAATCCAGTGTGTCCCAAGTTTTCTACTCTTTTCTTGTAGTATGTAGTCAACTCATTTTGATAAACTCCCAAGATTTCACTGGTCAATCTAGAAAAACCAGTCTTTGGCTCTCTGAAATGTTTCCCATGTATTCATCAAACCAAGTGCACTCATCGTTGAGGAAACATAAGGCCACCCGTCCATCACTAGAGAAATCATCAATGATTAGAGCCAAATGCACTCATCGAGGAAACATATCTAAAAGTAGTTCTCAAAGACAAGCATAAGTAGCTCCATGACCTAGCATCAATCCACCCAAAATCAACAAAATCATTCGTGCTCCCTTAAACAAGCATGGCTGCCATCCAGAAACATAGATAGAGGCCTAAAACACCCCCTATTTTAAATATGAGGATGTTGATGCTGTAAAGATCCTCTCAATGGTCCACTATCAGGTTTCGAAGAATCAAGTGATGCTTAAGAAGAATCTCCCAAAGCAGCCTCATGGAAACCAAGTCCTGCTATCGCTGGCCTAAATACCTCCTTAACAAGAGCAACAATACCGTGTCCATTATTACCAAGTCCACCACCTGTATAATCCATTTTTCAAAGCAACTTGGAAACAATCCCCTTTCGTATGCATCTCAAATTCACCAAAATCAGCAAAGGTAGCCAAACAAAGAGAGATAATTGGTCACCTGAAACAAAATTTCGCTCTTCAACAACAGAGACTCCAAAACGTTGAAAAACTCCTCGACCTCATTGGCACTCTAATCCAAGGTGCAACCAAGGAAAGTGTAGGACATACTCGTGGTACAAAGCTTAAACACACTCAAGCAGGCAGCTCAAGCACAACTTAAGATCAAGCCACAGGCTGACAGGTTTCCATTTATCTTCCTTAGGCTCAATTCGTTCCTAGCAGCACTTGAGTCCCATAAAAGACCATGCAAGCAGAAGTAAAGGGAGCTTGGAAACAACCTGGTCTTGGTGGAAATGTACATGAGAACTATACAACCGATCTTCTTGTAAACATCTAGCTTGAGTCCAATTATGTTTAATCAGCAGAATCATACTTTGAATGATCTTTCGAATACCTGCTATTGTTATTATAGGTCTTAGTTGCAGTTTTAGTGGTCTTAGTACTATCCCTCCTCTCTATCTTGTCTATTCTTTATGGTTTTGATGGGCCTCTGCTCCTACTCCTAAAAACTTTTATGCCGATGTAACCATGATCGCCAGCTTATGATTTTCTCTCATAAGACGGGCTGTTTGAACTTTGTATTTCCATCTTTATCATTAGTACAATACTTTTAAATTCTTTTCAAAAAAACAAGTTGAGGTAGCCAAGGCATTATCATAGGAGCAACAATATGAGTGCCCTCAATAAAAAACAAATAGAGGTAGCCAAGGCATTATCATAGGAGCAACAATATGAGTGCCGTCAATAACATCAAATGTATTGTCAATAACATGAGTACCATCACTAATATCAAAGTACCTTCACATCATGAGTAGCATCAACAATATCAAAGTTACCATCAATAGCATCATCACTATGCCCTTCATGTCCAATGATATCCTTACACTTCCTCATTATTTCAACAATCTCCTCCAAAAAGCCTTTGCCATCAGCCTCGCTGGAAGACAACTCCATTCTCAAACAACTCCTTGATTTTCTCCCATACTTCATTAGGGCTCTTCAAGCCATAAATGTGATGATGTATGTTGAGTTGTGGAGCTAAAAGCTTCACTGTTGAGCTCTTGTGGAGGTCGCTGGACTTAACCAGTAACCGGCATCGGCAATATCACCGACATCAGTCAGGGGTGGACCAGAGGCTGCCGACATCGGTTAGGGATCGGCCGACGTCGGTCATATGCAGACCGACAGCAACCGACGTCGGTCACCTGTGTGTGTGCATGCGTTACCAGAATTAGACTTGTCTAATTTTAGGAGGTCCGAGTGTTTGCATGTGAAGACTAATTTAAGTCTTGGGTCTGTGTTTCTAATTATTGTATGCCTTGGATCCTATTTAAGAGACCCATGGGGCATGTATTGTAATAAGGTTGTAAGTAAGATCAATTAGATCTGCAAGGTGTGTAAGATCAAGAAGATCTGCTGAAGTAATTGGTTGAGAGAGAGAGAACTCTTGAGAAAAATATTGTACATCTAAGAGGTGTGGAAGAGTGTGATTTCTTCATTGTATTCTGGAAGAGTTTTAATAGAGATTGGTTGTTTCTCATATCTCTTCTTATTTGCTATTTCTGATTTCTAGTTACTTATTGCTTCTGGTTCAATTCCGTGTTTAGTTGCTTATACAAAAGTAATCAATTGTACTCAGTAGTTCCTAACAATGTAGATGTATGCCAATGTGACCACTAATGAGCATGTAGGCTGCTGATACATGGTTCTTATACTCTATTAGCTTCTCCGGTTCAGTTGGGACATAAGCTTCACATATAATAATCTACCACAAGCCTCTGCTTATCAAAATTGTTTGCATATACACCTGCGGCATTTCATTATTTTGCCCATCCAACATAGGCACACATGGAGTATACTCCATACTCAGCTTAATCAAGGACAGGCCATAAGTCTTTGAATGCTACCACCATCTGCACCACTACGTAGGGCTAACAAATACTTTTCCAATGATTCAAAAAATGGAGTCAAACGAAGTTCATATGACATATGACAAAGTAATGACCTTCAGAAGAAAAACTGGCCTATAACGGGAAAAAGACTTGCAAACTTATCAGTGGTGCCTTTGACAGGGGAGAATGTCTTGGTGGTGAACTTCACAATTGGCAAAGATGGAGGATTTATTCACTTTTTGGCCAACCCTCCCAATTTATTAATTTTTTTAATCAGAATACCCATTTATTTGGAAGACCCTGAACGAAAGGTGTTTTTCAGCTTCTAAGTTGTCTTGTCGAAATCCGAAGACTCCAATAACCAGGGTGTTTAATACTCCCACTTTCTGTGAGAGGTGACGATGGGATTCAACATGGAGGTCCTTATATGTGTGTTTTTTCTTTCGGTAAACACCATGTGATAGGCAGCCATAAGGGTTCTTGAAGAGAAAAACATCAAGAAAGGGATGGCAATTGGATTCCACAGTTTCCTTGGTGAATTTTATATGATCAGATTGCTTATTAAGATGACCCAAACATCCATCTAAGCTACCATCGCCATGTTGAATCAGAAATGTGTCATCTACAAGTATATAACAACACACTAGTTTGAGGGGATGAGCATTCCATAGATAAGATTGCCACAATGGGTAAGAGAGGAAGATGGCAGGAACGGGGGCAGTAAGGGAGCCCCTGGCTATTCCTTACATTTGAATTTTTGATCAAAAAATATCTCACCTTTGAAGCTAGGGAAGGTGGATTGTTGGCAATTGTTAACATGATTGGCGGTCTCCGCGTCAGAAAGTTTTGTAATGATACTAATAGCTTCATCCATGGGAACATTCGTAAACAGGTTAACCATGTCAAATCTAAAAAGAAATCTGGAGTCCAAGGAGCGGTGATTCTTAATTTTGTTAGTGAAGCCAGAGGAGTACTTAATGAATGAGGATGCCTTACTGGAAAGGGGGAGGAGCTTTTTGGCTAAAAAAATTGGTAGGTAGGCTGGTTATCTCTACAAATTTGAAATTTTCAAGGAACCAGTATGTGAGGCAGTCGCATGAAAATATATTATTTGGAAGCTCCACAATATGCTCAAAATACTTCTGTCATTGTCTTGTACCTAACGGTTCGGTTAGAGTAATCTGTGAAACTCCTCTTTAAACTAGACCAACGTGCCCATTGCCAGATCTTTTCACTTTCATGGACACTAATTGTAAAATTCAAAATTTTCAAGTGGAAAAAGAGAGGAAATATATGAATATTATCTATTATTTTTTCTTTCTTTCTATGACCAGGTGGAATCGAATAAAATAACTGAGTGAACTTGAGGTGGGTTAACTTCACTGAAAATATTTTCCATCTTCCTGAAATAAGACTGCATAGAACTGCGGAAGCTTTAATAGAATTAAGAAGGATAAGGCTGTAAGCTCTCTGACCAGCCTTTGAGTATTACCATTGATACTCAAGCACTGGACTTACCTTCAGTTTATTCCAATCCCAATGTTTTGCTTTTGGCCCAAAAGGACTCGGAAAAATCTGGTAGAATTCTCCCTTGACACTATTACTGGCATATAAAAATTATAACCATGAACTATCTGTACTTCTTCTGCATGCTTCTTAGGGCAGAAAGCACTTTCCCAACAGGCATGTGCCCATACCCTATTAGCACATTAAAAAAATATCAAATGCACGATAGGGCCTAGACACATAAAATAATAATATAAATGGGGAAATATAATCTTGAAATGCGCATACCCTGTTAGGCCTTACTGTATTTTAAAAAGCATCTATATGCCAACTGTTAAAAACTTGAATTTACTATTATAAGTCATTTCCACCCAGACTGATTTCCTTATCAAGCTCAATTGTCATCTCTATTTAGAAGCAGAAACCATTCTCTGAATTTCCTTTTAAGAACGAAAAAAGTACACAGACTCTAAAATTGAAAGTTCAATTCAACAATCAACGTCTGAAATTATCCATTTTTTCTTTCTGAAAAGGCATTCAATCACCAAAGCAACGAATATATAGTAACCAGAGCTCATCCTAACTTTGAAATACAATAGTAGTAATTCGTCCTAGTGAGTGCATATACAAAATAAGAGATCTTTTCGCAGCACTTTGGAGGGCAGCATGTCCACAAAATTGGAACCTGTGTCTAATCGCATCCCCTACTTGCCACTCCATGGAAGATTCGAACAAGTTTTCATCTAGGTCTGGTAAAGTGCCCCATAAACCCCACCTCAGTCTGTCATATTGAGTTATGGTGACTGGATATGATATTTAAAATTAGACCAGGGGGTGCCTTTCTTCCCATCCAAGCTAATTTGATGAAGTTGGAAAATGACTGGATCAAATTTGCAATCATGCATGACATTTGCAACCCAAGCAGCCTGACTGGAAGAAGTGGCATGAAAACAACGATAAAACAAAGCTTCACAAATTTGATGATAAAAAATCGCTGGTAAACTATGTTGAACAAGAAATGTCTTGAAACCATATTATTTTATTAACTCAAGAAAGAATTTCATCATTGAAGCACACTCTCAAAATGCAAAGAGCCTGTATTTATAATTAGGTAAATAGAATAATTACAATATCCTTTGAACTCCTAAAATAACCTAGTGGTTATAATACTAGTGCAACCACCTAACAACATGCTAATATATAATTACTGGGGTGTCTCAATGAAATGCATGCCCACTTTTATTTATTAACTACAACATTTATTTGGATCAAACTGAACAAACCCCCCAATCCAAAGGCGACAAAAGATGTATACTAGATAAAAAATCGCTCCTTGATGAAGTCATTGCAACCTGTAAACCATGTACTCTGATCAACCTGTGTCAACACGTGTAATGCTTCCCTCACAACCTGACCTCCTGTGACTTGTGCCTACTAAAATCTGGCAGCCCCTTGACACTACCTAACATGAACATGATGTGTGTTTCATCATCGTCCTCTAATCCCTGTACATATAACCATAGTATAGAACATCCACGGAATGCTTCAACTACAGCAATCACTGTTGTCTCCTCTTAACCCATAACAAAGTCCATGGTTTCATACTCCATAAAAAACTCAAACGTTAATCTATAACACATTCCCCCCTATCAGACGAGAGATGGAAAGTCCATGCAACTCCATATCACCAACTTGCTCCACATCATAACAACCTCAAATAAAAGCAACAAAGAAACTATCTCCTAGCAAAAACTGGAACAAAACCAACAAAGCCAAAAGCGAAAGGCATAACTGCCACTAAATTATCATCCCTATCCTCAAGCCCATAGAGAACTCAAGATGGGATTCTCCAAGTTATTTAAAAGACACTGCCATGGTCTTGTCCATCTGAACCAAATTTTTCCGCAAAACAAGATACTTCTTAAATCTTAAAGCTTTTGAAATAACTGTGTTCCTCTTTTGTTGCTCAACATTCGGATCAAAGGGCTCAAAAGCTTTAAAATTTATTTGTATGGACTGTGAAAGCATAAAATCTCTGAGATACCTCTTGTTCAGAAGAAGAATATCTACTAGAATCAATGACATATTGTGTAGAAGGCTTTTTCCATCTTTGGATTACTTTTTCCTAGAAGGGCATTCGATAGCATAGTGTCCCAACCGACCCCATTTATAACATCACACCTTTTGTTTGGTTTCATGAGATGATTTGTTAATATTAGTACTGGCGTGTGAAGAAGTGTCACTAGTGTCATCCTTGATAAAAATGCCAAGAAGTGTGCTTATGTTTAGATTTTTTTTTTTTTTTTTTGGGGGGGGGGGATGCTTCTTTTCCACTTGTTTCCTTTTCCCCTTATGTTTACATATCTTTGCAAGATAGACATCTTCAATATACTCCACACTAGAGTTTCCCTTCTTTGCAAATTGGTGTTCATGTTGTATGAGCAGTTCACAAATGGAATCAAATGTTGTCACGTTAAGTTTGTCACTGAGTTGCAACATTTCTAAGAAATTTGTGTTAGTTGAGTTAAGCCCATTCAGAACTATCGAAATCATCATGTCATCATCAATTTTCCCTCTCATACCATATTCTTGCTTTACATTCTTCAACCTGGAGTTATACTATGAAATATCCTCATCATCAGTAAGCTTAGTGTTAAGCAGTTGCACCAAAATATCAATCTTTTTAGTGGCAGGTTGTTTACAATATAATTCCTCAAGTGTTTTCCAAGTTTTCCATAGTTTTTTATCTGATGACCTCTATGTGAACAATAACCTGTGGAGAGCAAGAAGATTTTAACAAGACTAGAGATTTCCTATCCTGTTTTTAGAACTCGAGCACTTTGGCAACATCAGTAGGTAGTGCAGGTTGTTTCTCAACCAATTCCCAAAGGTCATTGGAATAAAATAGTGTTTTCCATATTTAGAGTCCAATCTTTAATGTTCTTAGGTGCTAATTTTCCTACTAAAAAAAGGCTAATTACCTTAGCCATATTGATACTGAAAAGGAAAAATAAGATACATGTTTTACTAGGATTTTACCTTTACACTCAAGTAGACCCTTGGTTTACAATCCCACTCACTCCAAAACAAAAACTACTTACATCTCCAAGAATATATTCCCTCCTAAAAAAATGCATATTTCCTTATAAAAAAATAGGAAAATGCATTTTGAAGCAAAAAAAGGAGGGATTGGAACCCAAAGACTCAGCATGCAAAGTCTTACAAAACCTGTATCTCCTTTTTCTTAGCTTCCAAAAATAAATTGCAGACGATAATACATGGATAATGCATAGGAAAATAACAGTAAATTCCAGGGAGAGTAGCCTCCAAAAAGAAAAAGAAAAATTAACTCAGTTTTAATTTTGTGTGGCAGTAGACAAAAATACTTGACAATATGCAAACGCCTACATACAACAATAGCAAAGGAAAGACCACGTCTATATTGTATGCTGCTAAACGCTCTTCTGACAATTGTCATTTGACATGAAATTACTTTCACTGCCCAAAACATCTTTGTCCATACAGAGGTATGGTATGGATCTCTGTTGAATGCCTTTGACAAAAAACACGCCTTCATTCTCGTCCAAACGGCAAAAAACCAAAAATAATCAAAGTCCATTTTCATGCCTTCATTCTTTTCCCGTATGTGCAATACGAATCTGATACAACAAAAGTCAAATACAGCAAAAAAAAACAAAATGCCTCTGCACACTATGGTGCCTCTGCAAATATATGATGTTTCTGCAAACCTCTGTTCATACACACCTCTACAGATTCACGACTTACTCCATAAAGCACTTTTACAGCAAAGATTAGAACAACCTTTCTATAGCAAAAAATGCTTCTGCATATTTGAACGGTTTCTCCCGAAAAACTTTACAGAGTTTGATTTCTTCATAAGGTTGGCTTCTGATAAATTGGCGTACAGACTGACAAGGCTCCGATACCACTGATAAAACAAAGCTCCACAAATTTGATGATCAAAAACCATTGGAAAAACCAAACTGCATAAACTATGTTGAACAAGAAACGGCTTCAAGCCATATTATTTTATTAACTCAAGAAATAATTACGTCATTAAAGCACACTTTCACATTGCAATAGAATCTGTATTTATAATCAGAAAAAAATAGAATAATCATGACAACCTTCTAACTCCTAAAATAACCTAGTGGTTATAATATTGGCGCAACCAACCAACCACATTACAGGGCTCTTTCAAAGAGATACATGCCCCATTTTATTCATTAACTGCAACATTTATTTGGATCAAACGTAACAACCATTGGGTTCATCCCTCTACAAGGAAGAGCATTTGCAACAATATTTTCTTTATACGTACTAAAATCTTAAAGTTATAGTAGGCCCATTATCTGCCAATCGACTTTTTTTATTCACTAAAGTGTAATCTAAGAAAGAAGGTACTTAAGACTGATATAGCCAGTCATAAAAACCAACATTGCATGGCATTGGCATGTAGAATATATTGAGAAAGAGCTTCACCCAATCCAAATCTGAAAGCGTCGTGATCTTGGAACCAAATGGGGATTTGGTGATATAGCTAGACCAAAGGTCATCTTTTGAGAAAAATATGGAACAATCAAGTTCATCCATAGGATCATTAATCTCAGGCATTAGAAAGGTACTTTTTATCGCAAACATCTTCCATTCTTTGCTTCTTCTCAAACTTCTTTTCTTGACCTCAACACAATGCTTACCATTATATCAAAACTTTGCACCTTCGAGTATTTGTACGAATTTCAAGTTTGGATTATCAAATCCGAATTCCTAGACTCAGTGTCTTTCTAATTTGTGGTTGTGCATGATTCGAGCCTTGAAATATCTTGGTCCAAGCTCCCTTGCAACTTTATACAAGTCTTCACAACTTAGGCAAAGTTGCAACCTTGTGCAATAGATTGCATCTTCAACGACAACACTTAGTGTCAATGCCAATCATTGACATTCTTATATTTTTTTGTAATCAATTTAGTGCCAAAGTCTCGTAACATCTCTTCTATGTTTGCTTGAAACTAAGAAGTAACTAGTGGATCTCATATCTACATGACAACATATCTTCTTATGTTTTTCTTAATCAATTTAGTGCCAAAGTCTAGTAACATCTCTTTTAAGTTTGTAAGAAACTAAGAAGTAACTAGTGGATCTCATATCTCCACGACAACATATACAAAATTTCTCAATAACGATTTCTTCCCTAACCTGATGTAGGATTAAAACGAGAAATCCTGGCATCAGTTGAGCCCCAATTATTTTCAAAAAACTCTTCATGACCTCTTTAGATTTATATTCAGATTATACTAGCAAGTCCCCTTCTCTAGTAAGCTCCATCTTCACCATTGTCCCAAATAGTGAGCTTAACAATATATTATGTTATGTTCTCGTCTCCTTCATAATGCATTTAGCTCATATGTGATGTTTTCTAATATCTGTGCTGCTATTGGCAAGTGAGATGAAGCAGCAAAGGTGAGGAAATTGATGAACGATAGTGGCTAGAAAGCAAGAAGGATATAGTTGGATTGAAGTTTGACACAATGTGCATTTAATGTCAAGGTGGATGAGAAGAAATACTATCTTTCCTACCACAATAAAAAACTTGTAATTTCTTCAAAACTCATAACTAGGAGTCTAGGACTATATGGTCTGACCCGTGCAGATTTTGACGGCAGACTTTTAATTACAAGTTTCTGAGTTTCAAAATTAGGCAGCAGAAAATTGACTGCAGAATTTGACAGCAGAATTTTTAATGCAGAAATTTGACTGCAGAATTTTTGAAGCAGGTGAATGCTGATCTGAAAATCTAAAATCTACAATTAGAAAGGCCTTTATTAGCAATCTGAAATCTGATAAAACATCATTGACGTGTATCTTAGCTGTAGTGAGAGGACACAGACTGCTGAGCAGAAATCTGAAATCTGGAAACAACCAGAAAAATTCAGAAATAGAAAGGCCCAGAATGTTAGACGTTGTGCTGGATACACAAGGAGAATAGCAAAGCCTGGGTAATATGTAATTTGAAAACATGCAGAAATTTTCAAATATGGCAAGGCTTGATTGTTAGGCTCTAAACCAATTGATGTGATTCTTTCTGATATTATTTTTGAGCATCTTACGAATCTTCATTTACAGAAAAGAACCCTGTATATATAGACTAAACAATAAAAATCTTCCAGCTGTTCCAGATGTCCACCTACTTTTCATTCATTTCCATCTACCCTTTACAGTTGTTCCAGCTGTGCACATACTTCTTGATTTATTTCTAACGGTCCTTTACAGTTGTTCTACCTGTCCACCTACTTTTTGATTTATTTCTATCTACCCACTTCACATGCATATGATTGATAAATAAATATAGTTATATTACTGACTATATTAGATGTCCTCATCCCATAATACAATAGCTTCATTCAACATCTTAAGTGACATTTTCCTCTATGGCTTCATAATTAAGTGCATACTGTCGCACTGATTATCATGTAATGCGGAATAATTTGTAAAGATACTATCATGTAACAAAAATATAACAGATCATAGATAATTCAGCATGGTACAATAGTTTTATAACAGAGCTCCATATCAACCTCTGTCACTAGAGAAAACAAGTATAGGGTCGCTATTGTATTTATTTTGACCACAAAGCATCCCAATCAGGAAAGGACCTTCAAAACGATGCAATCTGCTGCAAAGTCTCAAAAAAGTAGGCAAGTTCCTTTTTCTAGGGCTACAATAAGCAACAAGGTCAAACTTGGAAGAGTCCAGCGTGCTGCTTCCCAAATCTACCACCTTTGTTGGTGGCTTCCCTCCTAATGCAAATTGGTCCCTTTTCAAATATGTCCCGTGACACAGAATTCAAGTTGTTTCCTAAAAGTAAATGCTGATAAATGTAGGTCGATTGGTTAAATGGGTGGGCTGTTTCCAGCCCCACCCATCTTTAATTCTCTCAGGTATCATGCTACATGGATATGTGGATATGTGGCTGATTGTGGCTGATAGTAACACTGATTCATACCTCCAGTCAAAAGCTTTTACTCTTAGTAAAAAATATAGTTTTTCCCAAAAACAACCAAAAATTGTGCAATAATAGCAGAAACAATGTTAGAGAATGTTATAAGTACAATCAAATGTTACAATGAGACCAACTTTTAGAGGGTCTAATATTTCCTTAATGTACCTCGTATTCCCCTTTTTTTAGAGGGTCTAAAATTCCTTAATCGACCTCGTATTCCCCTCTTTTTAGAGGGTCTAAAATTTCCTTAATCTACCTCGTATTCCCCTATTTTATTTAGATATATTCCACTTAAGTCAGCCTACTTAGATCCTAGCAGACGGTGTAGTAGGTAGTAGATTGGCCAGCAAGTCATATATATGTTGCATGGCCACTCTTTAACCAAGAAGAGGGCCTTCTATGTGGTCTTTAAACAGGGGCTTGCCTCTTATATACAATAACTGGGATCATAAGAGCCCTGGCCATTAAATCCTGGCCTCAGACGATTAAGTAATGTTTACAAGACATCAATATCCTTAATAAACGCTGTCGTAATTAGCATTCAGAGCCTGATATTTGCTCATTTTCTTTTATATTTCACTCCTCAAAACTGTAATTAATTATCAACTACAAAAGAAGAATTGTACATATACGAAAAAAACTAAATTTATTATTCAAGGTAATCCAAAGCAAATACGAATGTGTTCGGCAATATAGGTTAGCACTTGACCTGCTCAAAAGCTGATAATTTATACTCATAAATGAACCTTCAAATGGCCATAAGAGCAAGTTCCCTGTGCATTTGTTACAGGCAGTAAGCTCAACTATCCTAGAAATACAATTTCCTTCATTGGGGCTTACAATAAAAACAAAAATTGTTGTTGTCCCATTTCAACCCTTGAACTCAGATAACTTTCAAAGTATTTAGCTGCATATATATCTTGTTCACATTCAATGTCTTCATGGTGTAGTCTCAGACCGTGCACTAAAATAGCTCACTTCCTACCAAAATAGGAAGTCCCTGTTATTGCTTCTCCCACTGACATCACCAATAATCCCCGCAAGAACAGATCCCATCTTTGAAGTGATGAAACCGGTTTCTGTCCCTTAAAACAATTTCTCGCCCAACAACCTTGCACATAAACTTGATGGCTGTATGGCAATCACCACACACACGAAGGTTCTTCATTATTTTAAGGGTGGTCCCAGCAGGGGTGTTTATGAGCCCAAAAGCAATTGCTAGTTTTTCACTGTGGTAGGAAAGATATGGTTCCTTCTCATCCATCTCAACTTTATGAAGCACATAGTTTGTATCAGGCATGTACCCTGCTTTCTTCATTTCTTCTGTCAATGTCGCCAACTTCGCATAGATTTCCTCCATCTGTGGGTTTGCGGGGTCCCCAACCATAAAGAAATGTACCTTGTTTTTCACTTCAATCCAGCTGCAGCCTGTCTCCTTTCTAGCCCCACTATCTTTCATCAGTTTCCTCACTTTTCCTACTTCATCCCACTGACCCACTGCAGCATATATATTGGAAAGCATCACATATGATACATGATCTTCTGGATCCAACTTCAATATATGCTGTGCCACGCGAGCTCCAAGCTCTGCATGGCGATGTACTGTGCAGGCACCAAGCAAGGCCCGCCATACAACTATATCAGGAGAAAATGGCATTTCGTTGATTAGAACCTCTGCGTCCATCAATTTCCCTGCCCGGCCAAGAAGGCCAACCATGCAAGTATAGTGATCCATTTTTGGTGTGATTCCATGATCTCGATACATAGAATTAAAATACGCATAGCCTCTATCTACCAAACCGACATTTGCACAAGCAGAGAGAACACCAATAAAGGTAACATAATCGGGCTTCATGCCTGAATCTTGCATCTGATCAAAGAATTCGAACGCCTTCATGCCATGCCCATGCTGGGCACAGGCCGCGATTATAGCATTCCAAGAGACCAGGTTACGTTCAGGCAAATCGTCGAAAACCAAGCATGAATTCTCTATGCTGCCACATTTAGCATACATGTCTACAAGGGCGCTCCCCACAAAAACATTTGATTCTAACCCGGCATAAATGGCATGGACATGAACCTGCTTACCTTGTTCCGGAGCTGCTAAATTCGAACACGCCCGAAGGACACTAGACAAAGCAAAGGGATTCGGCCTCATGCCTTCTCCTTTCATCAGACAAAAGAGCCCCAAAGCCTCTTCAGCACACCCATTCTGCGCATATGCACCGATCATGCCACTCCATGACACCTCGTCCCTTTCAGGCATTTTGTCAAACAGATTGCGTGCAGCCTTGGTATTCCCACACTTGGCATACATGTCCACCAGTGCACTTGCAGAAAACACTTTGCCTTCTAATCCCAATTTTACAACACAAGCATGAATCTGTTCCCCTTCTTCAGCAGCTGCTACACCGGAGCACGCTTTCAAGACGCTTCCGAAGGTGAACTGGTTTGGCGTTGGTCCTCTCTGTTGCATTCGGTGGAAGAGTTTGAGGGCCTCCTCGCAGTGTCCATGCTGGGCAAACCCTGCAATCATTGAAGTCCATGAGACCACGTCTGGTTCAGAAATTTTGTCAAACAATTGCTGTGCATTCGCTAAACTATTGCATTTGGCATACATATTGATGAGGTTGTTCAAAAGAAACATGTTTACCTGGTATGCGGTCTTGATAAGGTGGGCATGGATGAGCCTGCCTAGTTTTATATCTCTGGTCTCGATGCATCTTTTCAGCAGGGCAATGTACCTATGACTGTCCATCACCAACTCAATCCACTTTAGGTATAAGAAATGTTGAACGGCAATAATATATTAGCTTCAACATCAGATCATTACAGCCACTGCCATTACAGTCTATACACTACAAAACTATTTCTATCTATCGGCTTCCCAAACCCTATTGATTTATATAGATAGGGCGTACTTCAAACCGAATAACATTATTGTTTGTTTTTTAATTTTTTTTTCCCCCCCTCTTCTTTTGGGTTAATTGCAACTATATACTGTTAGTCGCTACTTTCCAATTAGTTTTGCCATTAATTACTACTCTTGTTCATTGATGCCAATTTTTTCATTGTGGAATAAAGAAAATATGATTGGAAACTTAGAGAAACTTGTTTTGTTAGGTTTGCATTTCGGTTTTGTATTGTGTTGGTCAGTTTCATCTTATTATTATATCGTTTATGTAAGACTTTAAGGACTAAGCTCGCATTTATTACATTTTATTCTCCACCCTTTTGTTAAATTATTTTTCTTTAACTAGCCTTCAACTAATCTGTCTCAACCATTATTGCTGACATTGGAAAAGATGGCATTGAAACAAGGTTAGAAGTTCATCCTAAAGTTTTACGATGAGATATGGATTTTGATAATCCTCCTTAGCCTAATGTTTGTTTATAAGTAAATGTTGTTGATAATGTATGTAGATGGTATGAAGATAATTTTCTTATTGATTACTATGTCAGTTGTAACCTCTCAGAGGACTCCCTTAATGCTTGGATTCGACACCACTAGGAACCTTTCGGTTTTCAAGTTATTGATGTTTGTAACCTTACTAAGGGTTTTTTTTTTGTTCTCCTGTAAGGAGCCCTCTCGAGTCCAAGCCCTCCTTTCTAATTCAAGTTTTTGGTTCTTAATGAATACCCTCATGATTATGTCCCCTTGGACCTGTAATTTCAAAGTGTTTAAACAGACCTCCCTTAAGGTGTTTATCTAGGTTGAGCTTCCATGAATTTCACTTCCTATATGGGCATTCCTTGACTAGATTGTCAAATCCATAAAGAGAGTGCTTTGTCATGAGGTTGATAAATTATACTATGGACACCCTAATAAGCATGTTTATGTCAAGGTTGATTTGACAAAGGACTTGAAAGAGTCCATTGATATTCAACTAGGGATAGAAGGCTTCTCATTGAAGGTCACGTACTTCAATCTCTCAAACACATGCTTTAGATGTCAAGCACTTGACCATAGGATTCATGATTTTCCCCTTATGGTTCGTTTAAAGCCATCCATTGAGTAGGCAACACCTTTAAAAGTAAAAGGTGGTCAAAAAAATAATGGTTGGACTATGGTGGCTATCAAAAAAAATAGCCAAAAATAAGAATCATAAGGTGACCTCCATTCCCCTCATTAACTAACCCCGCCAAGAGGAAAAGAAGGATAAAGTTACTCCCCTTCCCATTAGTCCTCTTTAGTCTCATAGTGATTTCGCGGCCTCTCAGAGCTATGTTTCTCAAGTTAATCATTTACCATTAAGTTATTCTCATGTTGGGACACCATTTGCAAGTGGTCCTACCCCACGATGGTCATGCAATTCACTTTCACAGTAACAAACATTCTCCTCCTGAAATAAATGGAGCTAAATATCACTTTATTTCACTTGGGGATTTTATCTTGCCAAACCAATAATCATTATCAGACAACCATTTTGTAGCACTTTTTTCAGAAGAAGATGTAGAGGATGGACAAGGAGAATTATTTATGGAGGATTCATCCCAATGAATTTTCTCTCCTAAGATATTTGAGGTCTTGTAGAGTTCTCCCACAAATTCTCTGTGTGCGCCATTTGTCATTGGTTGGGTGTTCTACATCTCATTTTTTTACAAGAAGTTAAGATTTCAAGATTTCTTGTGCAATCTTCTCTAAGGAGTATATGGTCTAATGCATCTCACTTTTCCACTTTGCATGAAGATGGACAAGGTGGTGCCAGTATTTTGGTTTCACCAAAATTTACCCCCTTAAGTATTGCCTCAAGAGAAGATCTATCACATTGAGTTATATGGGTATTACTTGACATTGATGGACATTCCTTAGGGATTCTCAATATTTATGCCCCAAATGCTTACCTTGACAAAATGGTGTTATGGAGATGGTTCCCTAACAATCTACCTCTTTCTACCCTAGCTGATTTTTGGTAACTTTAATATGATTAAAAGTCCCAAGGACAAAGTTGGTGCCCTTCTGATGAGAGGGCGTGTCAGAGAACTTGAAACATGGTATTATTTTAAACATCAATGGGGCTAAGTGGACTCACTCCTTTGGTAATATACATTAACTAACATGCCATGGTTTACATGGTTTGATTTTTTAGTCGATGTTGATAGGTTCTTCAAATGGTTGGACCAAGTCATTCTTTTTTAGTAACATATGTTCTTCTCAAATTTTGATGAACAAATTGTCATGGTCCATCCAAAAATTTACCTTTCTGATCATAATCCCATTACTTGCATAGTGGAGTGGGGTGGTGGCCATCTTAAATTCCCACGCAATAAATTATTTCTAAACATGTCCCTTCTCAGTTAGGAGGGCACTATCCAACTCATTTCTAGAGGGTGGAATTTGTCTCCACATTTGTCATATGTTACCAACCAGATCGAGTGATGGAATGAGGCAATCAACTGCATTGGCGCCTTCCTCCACCATTATGGAAAGTAGATTGTGTGAGTTCAAAATTGGGTCAATGGCTTTGTCATCAAGGAATACTAAAGGATTCCCTCCATCCTTGATCAAAACCCTTTTGACTTGCACCTATAAGCCATGGTTTATTCTCTCAAGTATAAGATTAAAATTATTGATAGCGATGCAGTGAGAGGGGAAAATTAGGGATCGTTTGCATTAGCTTAAGATTGGGGATCGTGTCTCAAAGGATTTATTCAAGTCTCTCAAGGAAAAATAAGCCAAGGAGTGAATCAAATCCATCAATATTTCTCATAAACACCTCACCAATCTATTGGAAATATCCTCAACTTCATTGGACCATTACAAATTGGTGTTCCAAGCCTAGGAAGATTCTATGGAAAGAGCATAGGCTTTTTATGAATGTTTGGATGTGGTTCCCTGCAAATTAAGTCTTCCAAACCAAAAACACTATAATGTTCCTCTTTCTCTTGATGACCTCTTTTATGTATTGCAATGCATGGTCAATGAAAAAGCACCAAGGATTGATGGTTTTCTTTATAAATTCTATAAAGCTACTCGGCAATATGTAGGGCCCTACTTATTACAAGTTTACAAAGAAGCCCTAAAAAATAAGTCATTGTGAGCTATCACCAATAAATGTAATATTAAATTCATCTCCAAGTCTAGTGACTTGAAACTTATTACCAGTTGGCACCCGTCACCCTTATAAATGTTTCTTATAAATTCATTGCCAAAGCCCCAGTGAATTATCTTCACCATATTCTACCTACAATCATTAGAACTAATCAAACATGATTCATAAAAAATAGATATATACTAGATGATTTAATTTTAGTTTGGAAAGGAAAGGAATGGGCTCGAGCCTCTCATCATAGAACCATCTTTATCAAACTTTATTTTGAAAAAGCTTATGATCAAATAGAATGGTTGTTTATTCTCACTATGCTTAAGGCTATAGGTGTTGGCCTATTCTTTCTCTTGGAAGTGTGAAATTTGTTTTCTAATGCATCAAATTGCCTCATCGTCAATGGTAACAAGTCCGATAGCTTTAGACTTTTTGACTCTATTAGATAGGGTTTCCCACTCGTTCATGCTTTATATGTTTTAGCTTCAAAGGCATTTAGTTATCTTCTTACTCATAAAGCAGATTGAGGACTTATATTATTCTTCTTGATCACTTCTCTCAACTAATCAATGGGCATATTGTAGATGATACCTTCCTCAATATTGATGAGTAATAATCTTCTTTCAAAGAGGAACTTTGATGCCTTAACATTTTTTTATAAATCCTTAGGGTTTAATTTGTAATGGACCAAAACCTAGTGTTATAAACAAAGTATGGTGTCTTTACCTAAATGGCTCCATCATTATCAATGTAAGTGGATACAAAAAGGATAAAGATATAAATTCCTTTGTATTCCTTTTGCTTTTAATAACTTTCATTCATATTTTTGGTAGTATGTTATTGATAGAGTAGAAAAGAAGGTTTCATATTGGATTTCCAAACCTCTCTCTTTAGCTGATAAATTTCAAGTTTATACCAAAATCCTTGCAACCACTCATATTTAATACTCCTCATGTTGGGCCCCATCCAATGCCTCATATTAGAAATTATCAAAGGTTCTTAGAGACTTTCTTTGGGCCAATGCTAAACAAACTAGATATTATCACAGGGTTGTTTGGGATATCTGTTGTCTTCCTCGTGACAAAGGAGGAATGGGTATTATTGATGTCTATAGATAAAGTATTTCCCTTTGTGTTAAGTGGGTGGCTAGGTAAATTGAAGGTAACAAGGCTTGGGAAATACTTCTTAGGTACTATATTTTTATTTAGTAAAGTAGTTGGGAAAACATTAGTTTAGATACTATGTTAATTACCACTGCCCTTATCATGATAGAATGTTCTTTTGTAGCCAAAAGCATTTGGAAATATTTTGAAGTTGTCCAGCCTTTTTTAAAATGGGTTGGAGATGGATATTATAGTGTTTTTTATTATAATGACCATAATATCTAGTGGTCCCTTATAATGAACAATATTAATCTTCTTTTAGTTGAAATTCTAGGTATAAAAGCTTGTGTCTATTTAAAAAAAGAATTCACATTATTAAGGATTTGAATTCTTCTCAAGATTGGATCCCATGACATCTACTAAAATACACATATAAGTTGCTTAATATATATTTACCTTCCATTTTACGTATCCAAGAGTCGATGCTTAATGTCATGCTACATAAAATGGGTTTACAACCTCCACATGCATGGTGGAAGGACTAAAGGTGGAATTGTGATAGTTTAAAAATTACTCTTCTTGTCTCATTTATCAAATCATGAGTTTGTTTTATTATAAAATGTACAATTTAATTAGGCATTGGAATTTAAATTCTTCACCCAGGACTTTCCTCACCAAACTTAACAAAATATGGAATACCAAGCTAGAGCCCAAACTCACACATTTTCTTTAGCGGCTGGTATATCAAGGCCTTCCTTTTGGGGGAACAACTATTACACATTAGAATTTATCAAACCATATGTTTAACTTGATCTATATTTGATTCCATCAAACATCCCTTTTGGACATATCTAAGAGCTCATGATACTTATATTTGATTGTTACACACACACACACTATTTTTTGATGCCATGAGATCTCTCATGCATCTACCTAGCCTTGATGGGCATCATACCCCATCTCCCTAGGTAGTTACTCAGATTTTAATGATTTTATACATTGCTTACATCTATCTTGACACCCTTGACTAATGTTAGATTACAACATGCATCTTACATTTCCTACTAATACTCAGATACATTCACATTTCAATGTTATGTTTGTACATTATATCAGGCAAGTCATCCATTTGATTTTATCATCAATAACATCAATATTATGCATATCCATGTCAATGTTATTACTTTTCCATCATACAAATGCATTGTTACTACAAGGAAAGCAAAGCTTACCCTCCCAAGTGCATCATCCTCTAATGTTAAATGCAAGTACAACATTATTGACCATCTTGAGAAAATGCCAACAAATATTTCAATTTTATACCTTCTCAAAACATCCCCTATGTATAAATATATTTTATATAAAGTTATCCAAGAGTCAAATGTCCCTCAAGACATTAATCCTAAAAATTTCCAAGTGTTAATAGGTTCTTTGGCAACAAATAATCAAGTAACGTTTGATTATTTGGATGACTCTCCTTTAGGATCAGACCAGAACCTTCCATTGTATATAGAGGTTACTATTTCTAGGCACAAAGTGAAAAGGTTTTTATACATAATGGTTCGCCACTCAATATATGTACACTAAGACTTATAAAACATCTAGGATATCAAATAACAACATTGGAAATAAACATCATTACTATAAAGGCATACGATAATAATGAGTGACAATCTATTAGAACAATCCATCTTCCTTTGATGGTGGGGTCTATTATTAAGGAAATTCTTGATCCTGTTCTCAATCTTGATCTACCATACAATATACTTCTTGAATTCCATTCCATCCACTCTTCACCAATGTTTTAAATTCTCTCATGCAGGAATGGAAGTTACTATATAAGGTGATCCTCATCCCTTCCAATATTTCAAGCTATTGGAAGGAAAATATCAAAATTCAACCTATCTACCAGTTATAGATGATAATTTTAATCTCTTTAAGGATTATCCTTCACTTGAAAATTATGTCCATCTAGAAATATTATTTAAAACACCTCCCATAGGTGGTTGGATTAATACACCAACTACCTCCATATCTATTAAAAAGCTTCAACCTCGAAACATCTAACCAACCATATGAGCAGCTTCAAATAAACTTCCTGAGCAAACTTCAAATAGATTATCTGAGCAAGCTTTAAATTAATCGTCTACAAAACAAGCATCCAATCACCATTCTATTGAATAAGATTTCACTCCACCACCTACTACCAAAGCATCTTCATCTACTTCTTCCCACTTTATGATCATTGATAGAGACATAAATGAGTATATAATTCAATATTATTACACAAATATAATACATACCAATCCAAATGATTATGGTAGGCCTCGCCATCTAAAGGACAATATAATTGTTAAGAATCTTGGTAAGATAAAATGGTTTTCTTTCAGATGAACATATTAAACATTCAAATCCTTCTTGGATTTATTCTAATGAACTAGCTACTTGATTATCCAACAGTAAGTATCATATTGCAAAGTCCATCATGTGTAATATAATGAACTATAAATGTAATGGTCTTGGCCTCCATGAACAAGGATCCATCAAACCTATCACAATAAAAGAAAGTGAGGCAAAACATGGTATAGGATCTAACCCACTCAATGTGCATCTTACACTCTCCTAAAGTGACTCTTCTAGTGAGTTAGAGGATGATTATTCAGATAATGAGATGGGTTCTATAATTAGTTGCTTTTAAGATCTTACCCTTACTTATTTCATGAAAATGTCATCTTTACACTTGACCTTGCATATCCATGCCTCATATAATGGGACTAAAAAGCAACACCTCAACTTAATAATTTTTAGAATGATGAAGTTATAACTGAATTCTTAAGAACAAGAGATTAAATTCCAATAGGTGACCACAAGAAAAGATTTCTAATTTAGTTAGAAGATTCAACATACTTTGGGGAACATAAATTACATCACAATATCAGTGCAGCATCTACATCCAACCAAATAGATTTTGAGGAATGTTTCCATCTTCCTATACCACCCCTCAATTACAAAGATGAATCAACTCTACTTGTTGAAGAAATAATTCTTGTGAACATTGGCACCGAAAAAGATCCTAAAATTGTTAAACTTGCCATATCAGTCACTAAAGAAAGGGACATATTTACACTTTGCTTCATGAATTCTCTGATGTGTTCGTATGGTCTTGTGTGGATATGCCAGGAATAGATCCAAAGTTAATATTTCATCACCTTATGGTGTATCCAGATGTAAAATCAATAAAATAAAAACTCTATAAGATGCATCCTAAAATTGTACTACTAGTAAAGGAATAACAAAAGAAGTAGTTATTTGTTAGTTTCATACATCCTATTGATTATTTAGATTGGATATAAAACATTGTACCAATATCAAAGATACCAGAAGGGATTAGAGTATGCATGGATTTCTATGATATAAATAAAACGTGCCTAAAAGATTATTTTACATTGCCCAATATAAACATGATTGTAGATTCAATTACAAGTCAGGAGATGTTATCTTTGATGGATGGATTTTCAAGATATAATCAGGTTGGTTTGAAAAATATTGGAGCTACATATCAATGAGCAATGACTGTCATTTCCCATGGCATGCTTCATGACATTATGAAAGACTATGTAGATGATATCCTTACTAAATATAAATATAGGGGGAAACACCCTTAAGTGCTTTGACGTATTTTTGAAAGCATGAGAGAGTACAACATTAGATTGAATCCAAAGAAGCGTGTGTTTGGTGTGACATTAAGAAAGTTATTAGGGTTCATTATTTCATAATGTGGCATTGAAGTTTATCCCTCTAAAGTTTTAGTTATCATGGATATGCCTCTACCTAAGAAAATTAAACAATTTAGAAGTCTACAAGGAAAAATTCAAGCAATCAAAAGATTCATATCTCAACTTGCAAACATTTGTCACCCATTCACCTTTTTATTGAAGGACATTCCTTTTACATGGAATGAGAATTGTGAAAAAGCATTTGACAATCTCAAACAATATCTTTCCAACCCATTGGTACTAACGCCACCTATTGTTGGTAAACCTTTTTTGTTGTACATTTTAGCTACTCAATTTGCATTGGGGACATTATTAGCACAACATGTTGACAGTGGGAAAGAATGATTAGTGTACTACCTAAGTAAAACATTGATATCATATGAGCTCAATGACTCTCATATAGAAAATCATGTCTTGTAGTTGTTTTTACTTCTCAAAAACTATGACATTACATGCTCAACAATCACACTAAGATTATTGTTAATATCGACCCTCTTATATATTTTATCCAAAACAACTCTAATAGGTAAAATGGCTAAGTGGGTTATGATTCTTAGTGAATTTGATTTAGAGTATGTTAACCAAAAAATAATCAAAGTAAAATTTTTAGTAGATATATTGGCAGAAGCACCACTCAATGACAAAGCACCTATTCTTGTTGAATTTTAGGATGAAGTAATAATGTCTATAGACGAGTCTCTAATTTGGCAGCTTTTCTCTGATGGTTCCTTTACTAATCATGGATCAAGGGCAGGGGTCTATTGGGGATTACATTCCTAAGGCCTTTTGAATTGAAGTCTCTTGCACCAATAGCATAGTAGAGTATGAAGGTCTCATAACATGCCTCAAGATGGCAATCCAATGGGAAATCCAACATCCCCTTGTGTTTGGTGATTCTAAGCTTATCATAAATCAAGTCAGTAATGAGTTTCAATCTCATGATGATAAATTAATCTCATACAAATGAATGGTGGATAGTTTGAAATTATATTTTGAGTACATCTAATTTGAATAAGTGTCAAGAATCAACAATAGAATATTATAAGTTATGGCTACCATTGGTTTCCTACTAAATTTAAGCATAAAACATAACAAATTTCTAGTTGAGTACTTAAAGATACTAGCTTATGATACACCTGATTCTGAAATGGTTTGCGAGGTGGTTGTTCCCACTTCTCCATGGTACTCCAATATACATACATACCTTCATAATCATACCATCCCATATAACTTATCACCTAACCAATGTAAATATTTTATTTAATGCACATCTTGCTACACTATCCTTGACAACACCCTATACTGTAGAGGCTATGATGGAACGCTTTTGCACTGTTTGAACTTTGAAGAATCTACTTTGGTAATTAGATAATTTCATGAGGGAGTTTGTGGAGCACATTCAAGTGGTATGGTCCTTACAAAGAAGCTTCTATGGGTAGGTTACTATTAGCCTATAATGGAATATGATTCATGTGCCTATGTTAAGAAATGTATACCCTATAAAAACATGGGGACATTATCCATAGTCCATCGCAAACCTTACAACCCATAACAATACCTTGGTCATTTTCCACATGGGGGTTAAACCTCATTGTAAAAATAAATCCTAGTTCTTATGATGGACATAAGCATATTATAACAACAATAGAGTATTTTACCTAGTGGGTCGAGGCAATGCCCTTAACTTATGTCATTGGAAAGAAAATTTATAATTCATCCTCAACCACATTATCTATCACTTTGGTATTACTTCCACTCTCATTTCTGACAATGGTAAATCATTCAAGAACAGAGATGTTAAGACTTTTTATCATACCTATCATATCAAGCACAGGTGGTCCACTCCTTATTACTCACAAGGAAATGACCAAGCTAAGGAAAATAACAAAAATATTTTGTACATCCTTAAGAGAGTTGTCAATAAAGTTGGTCAGGACTGACATACTTAGTTATATCTCACCCTCTGGGCATACTACACTAGTATCCACACACCCACGGGGGTAAACCCTTATTCCCTTATCTATAGCAATGAGTCTAATCTTCCCATAGAGGTTGATATTCCATCTTTATGAATATCCTTACAATAAATCATAGATGATGAATCATATCAAACTTCGTGCCTAAGTAAACTTGACCTTTTAGATGAGAAATGATTCAATGCTTTAAACCATCTATAAGTTTACCATAATCACATTTGTTGTAGCTATAATAAGTAGATTAAATCTAGGGAATTTGAAATTGAAGATCTTGTTCTTAAGGAGAACCAACAAAACACTAATTATAAAAGAGAGAGGAAGGGAAAATTTGAACCTAACTGGTTAGGCCCATATGTTGTCATTGCCAAGTATGGATCAAGAGCTTACATATTAGCTACTAAAGATGGAGAGGAGCTTGATGAAGCTATGAAAATCATGCACCTTAAGTGATTCTGTGCCTAAATTTGTTCTATATGTTGTTATTGGTATCCTAGGTAGATAAAAAAAATAAACAAAATAAACAAGAAAAAAATACATAGATTGTCCAAATGTGAAAACCAATTTACTGGCACTTTGGACAAGTACCATGGTAAAACCAAATTTCTGACACCATGTGTAAACCATTATCTATATTCACCCTAGTTACTTGGGGGCATCGTGTTTCATCAATCTAGTGTATATTCCCATGTTTATCATTTATCATTTGTTAGTCATTTATCCTATAACATGTTAAATTCAAGTTTGATATTCCTACATGTGAACCCACATCCTTGCTCATGATAACGAAAAAACATCTTTTATATTCCTTGTTTTAAAAATCCCAAAATACAAAAAATCAAAATTATTATAAAAACAACCCAAAAAATATGTTACACACTTATCTCAACACATCTACCATTCTAACTATATTCCACATCATTCACTCATTCTTGGGTGGGTCACTCATGCATCTTTTTCATCCAGCACTCAAATGCTTCATCAATCACCCACTTTCTCATCACTTCTCATATTGGGAGAGCTACATATGGCCTTATATCCCCACATGGACTTTGTCTAAGGTGGATTTTGTAGGAAATTCTTAGAGACATGGGGTCTCTAGGGTCAGCTCGACCACTGTCTTCCCCATCATCGATTTCCCCAAGCCTAGATTAGCTTATCCTTATGCCTCCTTATCGATTATTTGGTACTTAGCCTAGCTCTTGGCTAAAATTTTAAAGCTCTTGCTTCAAATGTTAATTCTTTGTTTATATCTTTTTTTACTCAACCATTTATTTATTTTCATTGTTGTCTTGTTTGTTTTCTATCCTTATCCATTCAATTGGTTATATATCCATTTTCTAGTCTTAACCATTAAGTTGGTTATTTATTCATTTTTCTATCCTTAGACATTAGGTTGGTTATTTAATCCTTTTTATCCCTAACCTTTCAAAAGGTTATTTCTTATTTTGTTTACTTTATCCATTATGATTATTTTTCAATGAGTAATTTGTTTATATTTAGAATTACTATTTGTTTGTTTGTTTTTGTATCATTTTTGTTTAATATTATTAAAACAACATTTTATATGTTTACATCATTTAGATTACTTTTGTTTTCACATCTTGTTTTTAATTTTTATTTTTATGTGTTTGAAAATATTATTTTGTGAAAAACATAACAGTATGGTTATGGTTTTGCTATATCATGACATATTTTACTTTTACACAATTTATTCTTTCTTTAGTTTTATATGCCTAAAACATCAACATTCATCATTATTATTTAATATCATTGGTGGTAATGTGTTTTATGCTATATTCGAAATCAGGTTGCTCAAAAAAATTTATTATTGGAAATATAATGTAAGGAACAAAAAACATAAGTAGCCATGTCACATTATAATCCATACACAAATCCAGTCATACATCATATAATCCATAACCCATATGTTGAAAGAATTAAAACATGCTAGCGTAAATAAAAATGCAAGAAATATAACTGGTGCTAAATATATCCATATGTCCATCAAAACCATGAATAAAGTCCATATAAAATCCATAAACAATCCATACTATTCATCCACATATTATAAATTCTCATAATAATCATGAATATATATATCAAATGTGTCTATACAAAAAGATACATCTTAAGATATATGTATACATCGATGAACTGATCCATCATCTAAACACTGTGTCATGTGTCATCATGTCCCTCTGAAGGAGTGTCTAGTCTTAGGAATATCTCCTCACACTATGGTGTGCCTCTTGGAGAATCCATCGCATGTTGTACCTTCCCCATTGACCTCTTTGACTCAATCAATTGTATTGATCTCCCTAATTCAGATAATCTCACAAAGTACTCTCTAAAAGATGCTACCCTATGAGCATGTATCACAACCTCCTCATCTAATATCCTATAATATGTGGCCTACTCCATGGACCTCATCACCTTGTCCAATGTTGTAATTTATCCCTATCCATCTAGTAATACCCTAGCCTCTGATAGCTCAGTTTTAGCAGTGTCTCTCTCTTGTCTATAGCAATATTTCAATGATGAATAATCTAGAGTCTTAGTCTCCATGTCATGTGTCACAATTATTGTAACCATATCATTTGTATATATCTTGTTATTCCCAAAATTTGTCACTCATTTTGGGATAACATGTGAACTATTTTGGTTCAACAGACCAAAATCCTCTTTTCCCTTTTCATAAATTGTTCTGAGCATTCAAGTTCTTCATTTTTCAAGATTTTTCAGATTTCTACAGACTCTACAGACTTGAATCTATGAACTCTGCAGGCTTGAATTGAATATATGAACTCTGCAGATAGATTTCTACAAACTCTGCAGGCTTGTAAGTTCAACAGGTTCAATGGCTTTAACAAGTAAATTCTCTCAAAAGAGCAAGTTTCTAGCACTTAGGCAATTTTAGGATCGGTTCAACACCTTGGTTCAATAAAAAATATTCATTGGCAAGCTTCAAAGGAAGAATCACACCATTGAACCTTGAACCATTTCAGTTCAAAGGTTCAACAGGTTCTAAGGTTCAAAGTCGTCGACAAGAGTTAATCGCTTTGTCAAAGGTTCAAAGTTTAACCGCTTCAAAGTTCCATGACTTCAAACACTTAGAAAAAAGAAGAAGGCTTGAACCATTGAACTGTTGAACCTTGAACCATTTTGGTTCAAAGGTTCAACTGGTTTAATGGTTCAATAGGTTCAATGCACGGTTGGTTCAAGCGGCCAAAAGACTTAGCCAAAACAAAGAGATTGAACCAATTGAACCATTAAACCAAAGTTGGTTCAATCGGTAGTTTCAAGGGACAACCCCAAAGCCAAAGGAATAAGTGCCCTTGCGGAGGGTAGTGAACCAAGGTCAAGTGCCCTTGTGGAGGGTAGTGAGCAAAAGCAGTCAAAGTTAGAATTCCTTTAGAAAAATGACTAAGGCCAAAAGGGAACATTTCCTTCGAAATTTTTGTCCGAGGAAATGACTAAGTGAAGGAACCATTTGAATTCCTTCGGAAATATTTTCATCAAAAAAATTGATAAGGCAAAGGCGAATGATTTTAGACAAAATGTCTGAAGGAATTCCTTCGAGCTTTTATCTGAAAGAAAAGTCTGAAAGCAAAAAATGGTGGAAAACTGACTAAAGCAAGCCAAGGAAATATTTCCTTCAGACAAATTGTTTGAAGGAATTCCTTTGGACATTTTGTCTGAAGGAAATAAAGGATAAAGTCCACCAAAGAAACAAAAGTCCGATGAAGGAATTAAATCCTGAAGGATCCCGAAGGGTAGGTACCCTTGCGGGGGGCTTTCAGCACCAAGAAAAGGACCTTTCCCAAAAGCTCGAAGGGACACCTTCCCTTCGGGACGTTCCAAAGGCTAGATAACGATGTAGAAGAGAGCTTTCAGAGACTTAGCCAAAAAAGGGCTTCAAAGGTTCAACCAATTCGATGAAGATCAAAGGGCTTAGAAAGATCAAGCAAGTGATGGAACAAAGAATGAACCAATGAACCGATTGAACCTTGAACCAAAAGAGTTAAAAGTTCAATGGTTCATAGGTTCAACAGTTCAAAGACAACCTCAAACTAAGAAACGAATGAACAAAGGTAGCGATTGAACCAGGAAGCCAAGAAAGATCACCTAAACCAATGAACCAATGAATTTTCAATAGGTTCAAAGGTTCATGGTTCAACATGTTTCAAGTAACTAGTAACCAGTGACATTCCCATAGACGTCAAATTTAAGGTAATGGATTATCCATTGAAATTCAAATATGGTGCGGAACTTAAAGAGTAAACAAAGCAACCAGCTGAAAAGAGAGCCCGAGAGCTCAAATTGCTATAGGGAAGAGATAACAATACAAAAAGAGAAAAAATGTCTACAAGGGAGTTATTTCCAGTAGGTGAAACAATGGATCAAGTGGTCATATGAGCACACCAAATCAAGGACACAGCCTATTTTTCTTCCATGAAGTAAAGGCAAAGTGGACAGATGCACAAACATCAGAAAAAAGACCAGACAACTCCTACTAGAGGGGAGACATATGAAATGAATGGGCATGTCACAGTTAAGGCCAATATACTAGTTCCTAGCATGGTCTCTCGATAGGACTGAAGATGCATTGAAGGCATTGACTGCAGCATGGGTCATTTCATGAGAAGAAGCACCAAGCCTTTCTTGGTGGCTATACATTGTAATCTCTCTCATTATGCAAAGGAGATCTTTTCATTTTACAGAAGCAAAACTCTGCCCAAATTGAAAGGGGGATACTGAGACTTTGAGTTCAAATTGTTGTTCATATTATTTTATCTAAATGAGAAAGCAAGTTATTTGAAAACTTTGTGCTATTATATCTTGTGCCATTTTAGGAGATTGTTCTTATGTCTGTCTTCTAGATGCAGTCTTGTTTATTTAATTTAACAAGCATAGCTAGTGGAGGTAATCCAAAAGATGTCTTGAAGTCTGTTACTTTCAAACTTTGTGCTATCATAGTTGTCTTCAATGTGTGTTTTTAGTTTCTATCTGTGTTGAGGATTCTGAGATGACTTTGTGCCCCCATTATCCTTTGTGTTTCACTCTTTGGGCAGTTGAGGTGGAGACTTTGGGTTCCATTTCATCCTGTTGGTTACTACACTTTGTCACCAGTTTCTTGTCACTACCTGAAAGAACTCCTACTATTTCTTGCAAGATCACTTTTGAAAGAAGAGAAGTGCCTTTAGTGTTTTCACCAAGATTTTATCCTCTATTTATTAACATCATCTCTAAAAAAAGAGAGATGGATGACACTATTCTACCCCCGAGTGTTATTTTCTGCTTATAGATATAATATATAGCCCCTCATATTTAACAGGGAACCTCCCCTTGATGAGAGGAGAGATTTATCCCCTCTTGATGTAGTAAACCTGCACATTTGGCTAACCAATCTCCCTTACTATGGTTGATAACACCTATTTTTCTCACCAGTTAGCTGGTTGACAAAATATTCACCCAATAGCTTTTTGGTGACTCTGCTGGGGAAGAGCATGCAATTTGAAGCCTTAAACTTCAAGCTGAAGCAAGACCAATCCCTTCCCATTTTTATCTTACAATCTGGCAACTCCACGCTATAGTAGGAGTCAGAGAGCCCAAGGTGTTGTTGATCCTATTTTTGAATTGGTGCAGAAGGACAATTATGATTTGTTCCCTTCCCAACTTCAAGTTCAATGATCCAAGAGTGTTCCTCCTACCCGTATCAGGACACCAACACAAGGCAGAGCTTTTTTTTCTACTGTTAATAGAGCATTGCCTATCCATACACCACTCAGATTTGCTATCCCTCTTTTTCATAGTCAAATCATGGCAGTTTAAGGCCCTTGGGGTAACTCATTCGGCCCACTCAATTTGACTCCACCTCTGCATGAGCTACCACGCAGTTCAAAAAATAATTTTCCCAAATTCTTTGGTGATGGGAGAGTTCATTCTAATGAACACATTGTAGCTTTCAGCATAGCCTGTGGTGTGATAGGGGTGGAATTTGAGGATGTGGTAGTCAGGGTTTTTGTGAAAACACTACAAGGTGCCACTATAGACTGGTTCTACCATCTGTAGGCTAGGTCAGTAATTGACTGGAACACACTTAAAGCTAACTTTGAAGCTAGGTTCAAATCTATATAAGATGCACATGCCTTGTTGGCCTAGCTCACATAGATGGTAGAAGATGACCTTATCTTGGCTGAGTTTTCTGCTGAGACGTGCTGGTCACATAGACCTTACTACTACTCAAAACTTGGCTACTGAGGTGGAAGATGACCTTATCTTAGATGGAAAGATAAGGAGAGATCCAAATAGAGGTAAACCCTCTTCATCTTTTGAATACTCACCTACAACCACCACTGATCCAATGGTGCAGAAGCTAGCAAATGAATTGCTTGCTCTCAGAAAATAAATGGCATAAGGGATGTCATCTACTCCTTCATATAGAGATGTACCAAGGAGGACATTCCCCAATCAGTTATGTCAAGGCAATGCTGCTAGGAATCAAGGGCAAGCAAATCATCTCCCTCCCCCTCAGAGGAATAACCTTGCCATTGAAGCACCTCTAACCAATTCAGCGTTTGGGTATCTTGAAGCTAAATTAGATTTCTCTTTCCAGCTTGAGTTAAATTCTGAAGATGACACTAATCTCTTCATTGAGGAAGAAGAATAATTAGCCGGTGACTCTAACATTGGTTTCCTAAATTATCAGGATGAACCCAAAAGTAAAGGTAAAGCAGCTGAGGGATCATATGCTATATTCACTTGGTCCAAGAATTAGTTAGCCCAGCAAGCTGATAAAGAACAAGTAGAAGAGCGACCTCAACCAACAATTTCAATTGCTAAGTGGGGAACTACTCTGCCTTTCTAGTTGAAAGCCCTGATGATTGCGAAAAAGGTAAGTACACCAAACATCCCTATGCCTTCTACTTCAAATTCGCAGTCCAGTCCTCCCCCTCCCAAAACTCAAAAGGATGAACTCCCATCCTCTATGCTTAGTTCATTTCAAACATTTGATATCATTGATCATATAAAGAAAATCAAAATTCAAATGTCTGAATTTGAATTTCTATAGTCCAATCTTGAGTAGTTAGATAAATTGGTTCAATGTGTTAAAAATCAAGCCATCCCTATAGGACAAGCAATCCCCAAGGTGACTCGTGATTCCCCCAAGAACACATCCACAAGGAATAACCTTGTCATTACTCCTCCTATTGCTCCCAGGAGGACTAAACCATTTTATGTCTCCCTGCTGATAAATGAACATCAACTGAACAATTACATCATTAATTATGGAGCTTTAGACAATGTCATGCCTGCCAAAGTGGCAGAATCCCTTGGTCTCACATTGACCAAGACTTTTGGGAGATGTTTCTCCATGGAGAACAAATAAGTACCTCTATTGGGATAAATCAAGGATGCCCAATTTGCATTTGCAGCGTTCCCAGATAAGAGAATTAAGATGACTATCTTGGTGGTCGATGTCCCAGCATCATATGGCATCCTTCTTGGGCAAATTTTTTGCAAGGACGTTGGAGGTGAATTGAGCATGGACCTATCCGAAGCAAGGATTCTAGTCAAAGGTGTTATGAAAAGATTGCTTCCTAAAAAGGAAGCAAAATATGTGGTCACCCAAACATCAGCACCTGAAGGTGACAACCTGAAGATTAGTTCAGCTAGAATAGCAGAAGAATTGCTGAAGTGCAATGCAAGTGTGGAAAGATCTCCCCCTCCAAATGAAGAAGAATCCAAAGAAAAATTAGTGTCTAATGAAGTATGGGTTCTAGAATTCGATGGTAGCTACTCCTCTACCGGTTCAGGAGCTGGGTTGTGCTAATATCTCCTCAAGGAGATATTTTTCTGTCATCTTACAAATTACAATTCAGTAATACCAATAATACAACTGAGTATGAATCTCTATTGCTTGGATTGAGGGTTGCTCAAGACAAAGGCATCAAACTCCTTCATGCTAAAGGAGATGCTAAATTAGTGGTTTGCCAGGTCAGAAACTTATATCAAACCAAGAACGAGAGATGGCATCAATATCGCAATCTAGTCTAGGATCAGATTGAAAGCTTTGATGCTTTTGACATCTCTACCATTTCAAGGGAATTTAATGACCAAGCTGATGCACTAGCCATTTCAACAACTCTCTTAGTTCCTCACCCTGACTTCAAAGGAGACAAGTACACTATTGAATTGGTATTTCAACCAAGTGTACCTGATAATGCCAGTCATTGGCAAGTGTTTAACAATGACAACCAAATTATTACCTTCTTGAAGCAAAAGGATAACTTTCAGCAGCTTCACTTTGAAGGTAGTGAACCTCAAAATCTTGAATCAGCCCCGTAATCAAGTTCAAATGTAGGTGAAAAATTCCTATAGCTGAAAGGGAATAAAATTCCTAAAGGCTTGGTTTTCCTTGAGAAGTTGTTTGATAAACATGATAGGTTCACCAAATAGTAGCAAATAGATTCAAGCTCCTCCTAGGAGTTTGATCAAGTAAATCTGGGTACCAAGGAAGATCCCAAGATGGTGAACATTGGGAAATGTTGCACTCCTGAGGAGAGGTTCAAGTTCACTACTTCGCTCAGCCAGTCCATAGACATCTTAGCATACTCCTATGATGATTTGAAGTCACTCAGGCCTGATGAAATTCACCATGACATTCCTCTCAAAAGTGATTTGGCACCTTACAGGCAAAAATCCAGGCAGTACAATTCAAAGATATCAGGTACTATTCTATTTGAAATATAGAAAATATTGAATGCTAGAATCATTTTCTCCATCCATCATTCCACATGGATTGCAAACATAGTGCCTATAAGGAAGAAGAATGGCAAAATTTGCCTTTGTATAGATTTTAGGAACTTGAATCAGTCATCCTTAAAGGATAACTATCCTCTACCAATCATGGATCAAGTGCTTCAGATAGTGACCGGTTCAGAAATGTTATCAATGTTGGACATCTTCTCTAGATACAATCAAGTTGAAGTTAGTGAGGTAGATTAGCATAAGACTGCCTTCACCAAACCTTGGGGCACCTTTGCCTATTAGAGAATGCCATTTGGCCTGATAAATGCTGGCACCACCTTTCAAAGAGCAATGGACCTTACTTTCAAAGATGAAATGGGTAAGTTCATTGTAGTATACTTTGATGATTTAAAAGTCTTCTCCAAGCGTCACCCTAAACATGTGCACCATTTGTAATAAGTTCTAGAACGTTGTAGCCATTGTGGCATTTCTTTGAATCCCAAGAAGTCTATTTTTGGGGTAACGGAAGGGAAACTTCTTAGACACATTGTGTCTAAAGGAGGCATAAAGATTGACTCAGAAAGAGTCAAGTCCATCCAAGAACATACTTTTCCCACAAGTAAGACTGTAGTTCACTCTTTTTTTGAAAAAGTGAATTTTTTACGAAGATTCATCATTGAGTTTGCTGAGAAGACTCATCATATTGTAAATATGATGAAGGGAAAGGTCACTTTCAGCTGGACTAAAGAAGGCAAATTGACATTCCAAGATATAAAGATAGCTATTGCCCACGCCCCAATTCTAGTTTGTCTAGATTATAACAAGGATATCACCACGTATAGTTATGCTTCTGAGCACACACTTTCAATAATTTTGGTTCAACAGAACCAAGAAGGTGTGGAATCTCCTATTTCTTTCATGAACTATCCTCTCAAAGCTCATGAGCTAAAGTACTCAAACATGAAAAAGCATGCTTATGCAGTGGTAAAGGCTGTAAATCATTTTTGCTTCTACATCTTGAATTCACACACTACTGCCTTGGTTCCTAACACCACAGTCAAATCCATATTAACTCAGCAGGAGTTTGGGATGAAAAGAGGCAATTGAATTTCAAAAATCTAAGAGTTTGATCTAGTCATCAAACCAATGAAGCTGGTGCGGGGAAAAGGCCTATGCCAATTGATTGCTGATAACAAGCCAGAACATGAAGAATCAGAAGAAGATGACATGTCAACAATCCTCTTTGTCTCTACCACGAATGAGTGGTACTTAGGTATTGCTCATTTTCTTACTTATGGTGAGTGTCCTGCTCACCTATCTCATAAAGAAAGGAGTATCAAGTTGAAAGCTACCAATTTTGTCCTCTGGGACAACAACCTATATAAGAGGAGCCTTGATGGGTGTTCCTTCGCTACATGGATAAAGAACAACAGAACCAACTTTTGAAGTCCTTCCACAATATAGCCTATGGAGGACATTTTTATGATCTTGTAACTACCCATAAAATCCTGTGAGCTAGGTATTACTGGCCCACTCTTTTTCAAGATGCATACAAATTGGGTAAGAAAATGTAAACTATGCCAGCAGTTTATTGAAAGACCCAAGTTAGCTGCCTTGCCTCTCAAGCCAGTGGTTATAAAAGAGTCATTCCAGTAATGGGGAATCAATTTCATTGGTGCTGTAAACCCATTTTCAAGTGCTAGACATGATTATGTCCTCATAGCCACAGATTACTTCACCAAGTGGGTGGAAGCTATCCCAACCAAGCATGCCACTTCAAAAGTAGTGTGCAATTTCTTCAAGGACAACATCATTTCTAGGTTTGGGGTCCCAACCAAGATTTTCACTAACAATGCAACTTGTTTCACTTCTCAGGAGATTACTCAATTCTATTTTTACTATGGGACCACCCTCTCCCACTCTTCTGATTACTTTCCATAAGGGAATGGACACACTGAATCAAGCAACAAAAACTTGGTGACTATCATTAAGAAGTTGGTAGATGACAACCAAAGGACATGGCATAAAGCATTGGTTGATGCTCTATGGGCTGACAGGATTACACCAAAGAGAGCAATTGGTATGTCTCCTTTCCAACTCCTTTATGGTCTCAATGCTGAGATACTAATCACCCTGGAATTGCCAGCATTGAAATTGGCTAAGACAATTGAAGATCAGACATATGAAAGCTCCTTCGATAAGAGGATCATGTCCCTGACTAAACTGGATGAGCAACAAACTATGGTGGTGGACCGAATTGTTGAACATCAAAGTCTGGTGAAGAATCTCTTCAACCAGAAGGCAAAAAACTGTGATTTCTAGATTGGAGATCAAGTCTTACTGTGGGACAAGAGAAGAGAACCAAAGGGAATGCATGGGAAATTTGACTCCCTTTGGAGGAGGATGACCATGCCATAAAGCATGAGTTAGAGGAGGATCAGATGAATATCTTTGAACAACTAGAGACTTTGATCTTTGAGCAAGGCAAGGAGAGGCCTGTTCATCTTGAAGAAAACCTTAAAGAAGAAAGTTTTGAACAAAGAGGTGATGTTTTGTGGGATGAGCAATCAGTTTGTGATTCCATTTCAGACATCACAATAGTCACCCTTCTTCAAGAAAGCCTTGAGGAAGCAGAGGATGAGTTTGACAGGGTCTTCATTGAAGCAAAAGGGAACGGGTCAAACCATGATGCATTGCAAAGGGACTATGCACATCAAAGGGATTATGGTGATGAGCCAACAACCATTGATTTCTTGGTGAAATGCACCAGCATGAAGGACTAGCAAGAATGAAAAGAGTACATGTATGTTAGAATCATGTTCGATTCTAATCCATTCGGATGCAGGCCAATCGAGGTGACAGGCAAGAGGAACAAGTCACCAACTCTCCATTCCATTCAGCCACTTGTCTAGCAACATAAGTTTCCTTGCTAAGAAGGGGACTTAAGAAGTTTTCCCTTTGATTTAGGAGGGAGGCAAATATACCTGGTTAGCTGTATATAGTAGTTTGCTTTCAGTTTTCTTTCTTGTTTTCCCTAAGTGTTGTTTGCACAAGTAGTTTTTTTAGCCTTGTGTGTGTTTTTCTTTGTGTGTGGGGTAAAAGCTCATGATTGATTCTGGTATCTCTCAAGGCTATTTTTAACGTTTCTTTAAAGCTGCATTTTGACTCCATGCCCAATGGACTTCAAGGCAACTAGTTTTTAAGCATAGAAGGCATGCTTCCCCTGAGAGTCACCAATTTGTTGACCATTTTGGTTCTACAGGCCAAAATCAATCCCCTTTTTTCCCTGCTATCCTGATCCAGTTCAATTCGGGCTACACAAGCCTTCCATCAGAAGATGAACTAGTTCAAGGAATGAAAGGGGCTTCTGCAAAGTTTCTTCAGACCATTGAACCATTCAGTTTAATTGGCTCAATTTTAATTGGTTCAATGGGTTGCTTCAATGGCTTGTTTCAATGGCTCAGTTCAACGGCTTAGTTCATTCAATTGATTCAATAGATCAGTTCAAATGAGACAAGTTCCCACTTAGGCACAAAATGGACCATTCCAAGTGCCCTTGCGGAGGGCAGTGCTAGACTCAAGTGCCCTTGTAGAGGGCAGGGAACATTTGCAAAGGGCCAAAGAGAAAGCTGAAAAGGTAAGTTTCTTTCAGAAATTTTGTTTAAGGAAAAAGACATAAGCAATTTATTTCAAACTTTTATCTAAAGGAATTCCTTCAGACAAAAAGTCTGAAGAAATTTGCGAAAGAGCCGCGGGTAAAAAACTCGAAGAAAGTCTCCGAAGGAAAGGAACGAGCAAAGACAATTCTTGCAAACTTTTTGTCCATAGGAGAAGTGGTCGAGTAAAAAAGCTGAAGAAATTCCAAGGGGTGACATGCCCGAAGACATCAAAATCAAGCACGATGAACTAGCCATTGGTTTTCAAATAGTGACGGGCCTATGAATATCAATTTTACACCAGAAAAGGCCTAAAAGCAAAAGCTGCCAAGTGTCATCTGCCAGGACACATGATAATTTGCCTCTAAAAGTAGCGAAATGTGCCATGTGTCCCTTGTAAAACCCATCAAAGTGTGACAAGTGTCTGCATCTGAGTCCCAAAGCTCCTTTCAACAAGCTTCCCTCAGAGTTCCGTGGAGGGCACCAAGTGACAACTGCGGAAGGTTTTGACATGTTTTTCTAAGAGCAATGGAACATGCCACATATCCCTTGTAAAACTCAGTGGAAGCTGACAAGTGTCAACATTTGCGGTCTCTCCCTTTTTTTCTATAAGGATTGTGGTCGGCCTCAAATGAATTGCTAAAGAGAGTGGAAGCCACCATGTGTCATCTTCTATAGGACTCTCAAAAGGTGTCTAAAGCTTTTATAAGTTAAGTAGATGTTGCCACGTGTCCTTGCCTATTTCACAGTAGAACACGCCACGTGTCACTTGTTGAGATCAACAAAAATCAGCCAAAGTAAGGTGAAAAGACATGAAGAATTAGCAGATGATAGCCCTTGAAAGAGGAAGGGTAAAAAGAGCCAAGTGTAGAAACAAACAAAATAGTCCAAGTGGCAAAGGAAGGTGTCGACTCAAGGAGTTACTCTAGTGGTTGGCATAGTGTCTGTGAATTAGTCATCAAGAGGCATGAATAGTGAACAATGTGACCCATTTTTTTCACCTTGCATTGATGAGTAGACAAGCCATGTGAATGACTTGAAAGGAGTAGTCTATTTGCAAAAAAGAGGTGCAGCCCATGCTTTCTCATTAATGTTTGAATGATAAAGTCAAAGTAAGAGCCGACACAAAATTATCTTTAAGCGACTTCCTCTTCTCAATGATTAGAATGCACGTGGGCCACTTGTAAGAAGGAATGCCAAAGTCTTTCCTAGAAAGCACCAAGTTCTCTTCTCTCTCTATATATTGTAAACTTCTCATTTTGAGAAGAGATAATCTCTTAGCCTGTAAGGCAAAGCTCTGCCCAAAAAATCTCTGGGCTTTTAAGGTAGAACTTTATCGGATTTTACCTTCAATCAAGACTTAGCAATTTTTTACCTCCATTTGAACTTGCACTCACGCATATGTCTATGTTTTCCTTTTGTGTCAAGTCATTTTCTTTTATGCTTTCACAGAACGATTCCAACATGTCTAGTGCAATGTGAAGTTTTTTCTTCTACAGGTCTGCCAGAAGTGTCTACAACAAGAATATAGGTGCATGTGAACAAGCTGTGATAGTGTGTCTCAGAACACCTTTGATAGTTCTTCCTCCCTGTATCTCTATGGACCCCTAACTCACTGATACAGAAGAGTTTCCCACATTAGATGAAGTGTATGAAAGCTTCTTCTTGGTGAAAAGTGTATGTTCGGGTTGAGTGGATCAAATTTTTTTGTGTATCACCTTTTATTTTAGGTTTAGGTTCTATTTTTAGCATCCTTCTCCCTTTTCATCCCCCCTTTTTCATTTATTTGTTAGCAGTAGGGAGTCTAGGACCTAAAAGATACATTAGAGGGAGCTAGCCCTTATCTAGAGACTCTCCCCCCAGTTTTGCCAGGCCCACAAGCAAGAGGGCAGTTTTCATTGTTGCGTGTGGAAGGCAGGAGCTCGATCTCCTATCCAGGGTGCAATCTACTATGTCAACAAATAGGTTCAAAGGTTCATGGTTCAACATGTTTCAAGTAGCTAGTAACTAGCGATGTTCTTATGGACATCAAATTTAAGGTAATGGATTATTCGTTGAAATTCAAATATGGCACGAAACTTAAAGAGTAAACAAAACAACCAGCTAAAAAGAGAGCCCAAGACCTAATATTGCTATAGGGAAGAGATAACAATACAAAAAGAGCAAAAATATCTACAAGGGAGTTATTTCCAGTAGGTGAAATAGTGGATCAAGTGGTCATATGAGCACACCAAATCAAGGACGCAGCCTATTTTTCTTCCATGAAGTAAAGGCAAAGTGGAAAGCTATGCAAACATCAAGAAAAGGACTAGACAAAACTTGCTAGATGGGAGACATATGAAATGAATGGGCACACCACAATTAAGGCCAATACACTGTTCCTAACATGGTCTCTCAACAAGATTGAAGATGCATTGAAGGCATTGACCGCAGCATGGGTCATTTCATGGGAATAAGTGTCAAGCCTTTCTTGGTGGCTATACATTGTAATCTCTCTCATTATACAAAGGAAATCTTTTCATTTTATAGAAGCAAAACTCTGCCCAAATTGAAAGGTAGATACTGAGACTTTGAGCTCAGATTGTTGTTCATATTATTTTATCTGAATGAGAAAGCAAGTTATTTGTAGACTTTGTTTTGTTATAGCTTGTGCCATTTTAGGAGATTATTCTTATGTCTGTCTTCTAGATGCAATCTTGTTTATTTAATTTAACAAGCAGAGTTAGTGGAGGTAATCCATAAGATGTCTTGAAGTCAGTTACTTTCAGACTTTGTGCTATCATAGTTGTCTTCAGTGTGTGTTTTTAGTTTCTTTCTATGTTGAGGATTTTGGGACGACTTGGTGCCCCCATTATCCTTTGTGTTTCACTCTTTGGGTAGTTGAGGTGGAGACTTTAGGTTCCATTTCATCCTGCTGGTTACTACACTTTGTCACCAGTTTCTTGTCACTACCTGAAAGAACTCCTGCTGTTTCCTACAAGATCATTTCTGAAAGAAGAGAAGTGCCTTAAGTGTTTTCACCAAGATTTTCTCCTCTATTTGTTAACATCATCTTTGAAAAAAGAGAGATGGATGGCATTATTCTACCCCTAATTGTTATTTTCTGCTTATAGATATAGTATATAGCCCCTCATATTTAACAGGGAACCTCCCCTTGATGAGAGGAGAGATTTGTCCCCTCTTGATGTGGTAAACCTGCACATTTGGTTGACCAATCTCCCTTGCTGTGGTTGATAAGACCTATTTTGCTCACCAGTTAGCTGGTTGACAAAATATTCACCCAACATATCCCATCAACAACAACTTGTAACCTATCAACCTCAGATTGTAATCATCTAATCTCAATAATCTTATCCCCTTACCATCTACGACTCCTTATAATCTATACACCTCCTTGTGTAACCCATCTATCTCTCAGTAAGCTCTTTCAACAGTGCCCTATCTACTCGAATCTCTAACATTTGTGTAATGTACGATAATCTCATCACCTCTAGAACTTTGAACTCACACTCTATAAAACTTTCCATCCAAGCCTTCATTTCCATGTCTTCAACATTGGTAATACTTCCTACAAATCAAACACATTAGCATCAAGTTATTTTTACTCAGCATAATATTTAAACTTTTCCTACATTAAAATCATTAAAAAAGAACAAAAACACCATCGAATCAACATTTTCAATATAAGTATTGATATGTTATTCTCATACAAATTGTTTATCTTTTCTTAAAACCTTATTTCACTCTTTAAAACACATTTTTGCTTCTACATTAAGCATTTTTGCTACTAACTTGTGTAATTTCACTATCAATCCATTCAATTTCACCTTTCTTTATCCATATTCTACCCTAAAATGAATTTTCCCCTCATCTTGATGATTTTGTAACCCATTTAGATGATTTGCTTCACTATTCTATGATTTCATGACTATTAAATTATGAATTCATGATTCTTCACAATTTATACCCCTAACACAATTTTGCTACCCTATTCTACGAATTGAATTTCATGTTTGAAAAATTCATAATTTCCTCTACCAAATTCATAACTTTCGTTGCCAAATTCGTAGATAGCCCATTTGTAAATTCATTTTGGTCAACTTTTAGCCCTAATAAATGACATTAAATGCAAAAGTTTCAAAACAAAATCTAACTCACTGGAGGCCCACTCCTCTCAAGTCTCTGAAATATCCTTAATCGCTTTGCACAGTGCTCACGGTGTGGAATGTAATCCATTTTTCCTCCAAGACCTCAGAGCAAATCTCTCCAATCAAATTCTTTTAGCAAATAGATTTGAAAATCATATTTCTACATCCCATTTATTCTATTTATATTTTTACCCCATTTCAAAAAAAATCCCCCTATCCCTCCATTCTACTCATTCTTCATCCATTTTGAATTCAAAATTTAAGATACATTAAATCAAGCTATTCCATTTTTTTCTCAAAATCTTGCCATAATCAATCTCTATAAATTTATCATTATAATTTGAAACTCAATATATATTTTTTATTTTTAGATCTGCAACTTATTATCGATGTGATATATCATTCCCACAACCATTCAATTGACCCCTATGTCATTAGTAAACACTAAGCGTGCAATCTCTGAAGGGTAAAAATATTGTTTTTCTAATCAATACTCTAGTTTTGATTAACTAAAGGCAAACTTTTTACACAACCTAAATATTGTAAGTTTGATATCAATTCTACAATAAGCTGATTTATTGATCATCCAAATCACTTTGATACTTTCCTCTTTTCATCAATTTTGATCATTTTTCTATTTTATCACACAAACCCTCAAAGGGGCATCATCACACTCATTTTCATTCATTTGGGGTGACTTTTTCCTTCTTAGTCATCAACACTCTACTTCTTCTACTATTATTTGAAATAGTATTGCTTCACAACACTATTTCAAATAGGACCAAATATAGACACCTAAATTATATTTAGTGTCAAAATGCACCTGAAACCTATTAATAATTCTTCTTAATATAATTCGTGACATCTCTCTCAAAAAAATTAAATAAATCAAATTAATCAATTATGTACACTTTTAAGTTCTTTTTTAAATATTAAATACATATTTTACACCTCACCCAATATATTCCATTTTATTCTCCCTCATATGTTGGCTCATCCCAACCAAACCCATAACTTCTTCAACTTCCTTTGAGTCATCCTCTGAGTTTTCAAAAAGTTTGACTCATTCTTGCTGACTCAACTAACCATTCCCATATTTCTCTCAACCATTTTAAATGGTCATCATCCTCATGGGTGAAGACTCATTAACCACCGTTGATTATTTGGATCATTTAATAAATCCAAATAATCCTCCACCATTGGATCTTCCTCTAGAAAACTATAAATAAGCTTGAAAACTATCATTTTCATCCATCTTGACTTATGCTAACGAAGTGCTATTCAATTCACAAGTGAATCAAAGAATTAAAAAATATTTTGTTACACCAAAATTCTGCATGTTTTCCTTTACATTGGAAGAGTGAGCAACCACATTGTTGAAGAGAAAATCAAGTTTACATCATAATGGAGGAAACTTGCATATTTAAGGTAGAAGTTCGCATTTATTATTTTCTTTATTTGTTACTCTATCTTAGGTTGAATTTAGCTTAGAATAAGATTACATTATTAGTTGATTTATTAACATTTCTAGATTTAGTTCATATACTAGTTAATCTTCAGCCCTATCAATATTTTAAACATCTTGAGGCCGAGTACAAGAGTTATAACTATCATTTTGGCTTGAATCCTATGCCCAAATTTGATAGAGGAGGAGCTAATAAAGCTAAAGCCATTGAATCAAGAGTAGAAGCCGATTACATTGAACTAGATAGCTTAACTTCTACCTCATATGCACCTCCACCAGATATTACCAACCACTTTTACATATCTAAAAATGGTATAGGAGAATGCAATACCCATGACTCCTTCCACATTGCCAAATTACCACATAATCTAAAAGCCTATGGGAGACCCAAGGCCAAGGCTACTCACATAGATTGGCATACTAAGGGAAAATATCAGCTCAACAAACCTATTATTTTTAAACCATCATCTGGCCTAGAACAAGATCCCTTACTTGAATATGATTCATGGATTTATAATGATGAGTTACCTAACTATTACCAAAGTGTAAAGTATCTTATCCCTAACTAGATTATGGATAACCTAGCTTATGAAGGTAGAGGCCTTGGGATACATTAGCAAGGAATGATTGAGTCTGTTTCAATGTCTGAGTATAAATAAACCCATGGTATTAGATTTAAACTACCTAAGGGTAACCCCACATACCTTATTCACATTCCAACACCATTGACTAGTGAAGGTGAAGTTGGTAGTGATGCCGGGTTTGATTATAACATCTATGATAACCTTGCCAATACAAATTTTATTTAACCCCCATGTTATTTATACCGTTAATCCTATTTATTAAACTTTGCCATTAACCCTTTATCATCCACAACTGATATAATAGGGCCAGAAATAGTAAAAAATGCCATTAGATAAGTTTGAAAATGATGAGGCCATTTATGACTTTCTAGTTTGAGGGATCATATTCCTCTAGGAGATCACAAATAGGGATTTTTCTATTTGATTAGATCTTGCTTCCTATTTTAGAGAGCAGGTGAAATTCCTTGGCCAAAGACAAAAATAAAATTAACCAAGAACATAGGTAAGCCTATAGATTTAGTGAAAAGGGGCCCTAAGCTAATCTAGTGTGGATAAGTGTTGATAAAGCAAAAAACTTGGGGACCTGGAGATAGAGCCCTATTCGATACATGACCTAATGGGGTAAACCAAATGACATGTTGGCATCTTATAATCAATTTGAGCATATCAAAGTTGTACGTCATATTACTCATCAAAATAGTTGAGGCATGGGATTGGACTGTGTGCTCATTTTGATTCAAAATGAGATGAGTGGGCCAAGTGGGGATCATCTCTACATAACATTGTAGCAACTATGAGTGACCATCATGATCAAGCTAGATTTTTTTTCAGAATCTCAACTACATTATCCAATAATCATTAAATATTTATAACCACCCCATTAGTGGGTTAAGATGGAAGACAGGGCTATGAGTTCCCTAAATTGCCTATTAAAGGTGGGGTTGCATCTCCATTATCAGGGGTCGATACTTTTAGGGATAAAATGCTATTAGGATTATGTTAGGATTACACCTGTGTTTTCCTTGGTGTTTTCACCTTGACTGCACATTTAGGCATCAAACTACTATTGGAATTAGCTTGGATTACATCAACATTTCTCCCATGCCTTTGGCCTTAATTTCTTGCCAAGGGATATTGATTGTCATATAATGATTTTAGAAAGTTGAATATAGATTTTACTAATTTTTTTTGGTTTAATGTCTATAGTATTTTGATTTAGCTAGTTAATTGGTGTTAAGACTGTTAATGTGATCTATCTGTAGATGATTGTCTTAGTTATGTTGTGTAGTAGTTATCATAACTATTTTAATGAGTTCTTTCATGTTATATTTAGACTTTCTTAGTCATTGTGTGCAATAACTACATACTCCCAATTGTTTTCCTTAGAATGGATTCAATGAATAAGAGGATTTCACACTTATCCTTAGAATTTTTCCCATTGAGTAGCTCATGTTTGTGCAATAGCTAGACTAGGCACATAGTGGTATAACTATGGTCAGGCATGCTTTTAATTTTTTGCAGTACCAAGAAACTTGTTTAGATCAAAGACACCCTCTCTTTTATACCTTACCTAACTCTCTCATTTTTATCTTTTTTTTGATGATGTCCTACCCTAGTTTATGTTGTGATAAGAATTGTAATGAAGCAACACATAAAGGTTTTATCAGTTAAATCAAGTAGATAGTAGCATTTAGGTAATTAATTAGGAAGCAAGTAGTAAATGAACATTAAAGCTCATATCAATTGAACCCCTAGTAGTAATAGTTGTTTTTCTTAGAGCACAAGTTTCTACTAGGAATTGCTCATCCCTTGGACCACCAACAAGGTCCTAAATCAATGGAGACATTTCATCCTATGTGTTGTTATCTCTATTTGTCCCATCATAATAATTAATCTCATACATGGGTCACAAATTGAGAGCAACACTAATTACTTTCATGTGGAATATTAGGCACTCTCACTTTAGGATTTTTTAGTGTTCTCTTTGCACACCTACTACATTTACACTTTTGGAGATATTGGGCTACTTTATCTTCACTCCTTAGTCAACATTAAGGGTGTGTTTTTTACTACTAATTTTTACTTGGTTCTTTGAGTATGCTATGTGTCTTGTGTTTTTTCCTACTCTATGCATATGCTAGTTATTTTTGTGCCCACACATTTTTGTGTCACCCCTTATAGGGTTTTTAAAATAATTCTATAATTTTTTAATGGAAAAATTATAATCAAGCCAACCCTTCTAGGGTTTTGAAAATTTATATAATTTTATAAGCCAACCCTTTCTAGTTTTCACCATGCATTTCACCCAGAGGGAACATGTATCAATAGTTAATCTTGTTCACATAACTAGATTGAAGGAAGAAACTTTTGATTCATTATGTTGGAGGCTTCATCAGATTTGTTAGTCATCTATAATAGTGGAATCATTATTATTTTCTTTTATTATTGCACATGGGTGCCTCATCAAGCCTAGTTGTTGGGACCCATAATTTGAGCTTAATAATTCTTCTCCTTTACCACATCACCTAATTTGATTTCCAGGTAGAGTTTTGGTGTGTTTTAATTTCACACTTGATGTTATTTCCACATTAGATTATGTGTTAACACGGTTTGACTTATTATGTGCATTTATTATGTATACAACATTATTTAAGTAGTAGTTATCCTCACCTGTGTGAGAAGCATGAATTTTAATTTTGGAAATGATCTTATCTCACCTTTCACTCAACCAATAACAATCTCTCACTCACCTCTTTATTGTCATATATAAAGATTCTTTATGTTCTTATGGAAAGTTACATTGGAGCTTAGAGTCCTCTCCGGAGTTGGTGGAGATGTAGTTTGTTATAGAGTTATATTCTAATGTAATCATTTTTGGTTTCACACATGTATATTATATATTCAGTTAGTGTAATACAATGTGTTCTTTGTTGATGAATCTCTTTCTATGATCTAAGCATTGTTGTGTGCATGGATGTTCATTACAATTTTTTTATGGGCCCTCCTCAATTCCTATAGTTCAGTTAAGATCAACCAACTTAGATTATAATTATTTTATCAAAAATTAAATTAATAATGCAATTAACTCTAATCAAAACAAACTAAATAGAATAAATTAGAATTTTTTAAATGAACTTTTTATTATATAAATTAAAATAAAATACTAAATTAAATAAAGTATAAAAGAATGAAATAAGACTAAATATGAATTGAAAAGATAAGTTTAGTTATTTTTGCCTCAAACATTATTATACTAATGGATAAAAGGTTAAAAAAAAATAGGAATAGGATATGTAAGCTCTCAGAAGTAGGAATTGAAACTCAATAAAGACAAAATTGGTAGACTAAGGATAGGATTAACTCCCACTATTGTCTCATTTGGTCAATCCTTTCATTTGCTAAAAATCATGAATTTAGGACATGATCACTTGTAACAACTTAATTTAGGTATATATGCCCATATTTGACCTTTAAAAGTGTGTGGAAGACCTGCAAATAGCTTTTATAAGGTTGAAACCTAATAGGGCTATCAATGATTGAAAACTTACAAATAAAAAAAGGTGAAGTATAACTAGGTTGAGGTAACCCCAATCACCCCCATGATGATTGTGTTGGGTGAATATTTTGTCACCAGCTAACTGATGGGAAAAATAGGTGTTTCCACCACAACATAGAAAGATTTATCGGCCAAATGTGCAGGTCGACCACATCAAAAGGGGACAAATCTCTCCTCTCATCAAAGGGAGGTTCCCTATAAATATGAAGTGCTATATAGTATATATATATATATATATAAGCTAAAAATAACACTCAGGGGTAGGACAACACCATCCATCTCTCTTTTTTTATAGATGATGTTCACAGACAAAGGAGAAATCTTGGTGAAATTACAGAAGGCACTTCTCTTCTTTCAGAAGCGATCTGCAGCAAACAGTAGGAATTCTTTCTGGTAGTGATAAGTAAATGTAACAGGGTGCAATAACCAACAGAATGAGGTGTAGCACAAAGTCTCCACTTCAACTGCCAAAGAGTGAAATACGAAGGACAATGGGGGCACAAAGTCATCCTAAGATCCTTTACACAGAAACAAACTAAAAACACACACACTAAAGACAATTATGGCAGCACAAAGTCTCTCCACAGTTGGCTTCGAGACACCTTCCTAATTACTTCCACTATTTTTGCTTATTTAATTAAATGAACAAGAATGCATTTAGGAAATAGACATAAGAATAATTTTCTCAATAACACAAACTATTCTAGCACAAAGTCTGAAAGGTCACTCACTCACTTTCTCATTCAAATAACAAAATACGATTAACAATCTGAGCTCAAAGTCTCAGTAATGCCTTTCAATTTGGGTAAAATTTTACTTTTATAATAGAGAGATCTCCTTTTGCATAAAATAAGAGATTACAATATATAGCAGCCAAGAAAGACTTGGCACTTTATTTCATGGAATGGCCCATGCTGAATTCAATGCCTTGAATGCATTTTCAGTTCTGTCAAGGGGCCATGCTGGAATAGGGCATCGGCCTTAACTGTGGCATGTCAATTCATCTCAAATGTCTCCTCCAAAGTATAGGCAACTTTGTCCTCTTCCTGATATTTGTGCAGCTATCCACTTTGCCTTTACTTGATGGAAAAAAATAGGCCACATTCTTGAGTGCTCACACTCTCTGATGTCCACCTAGTGGACTGTTTCACCTACTAGAATAACTTCTGCACAGATATTTCTGGTCTTTCCCTCTTGTTCCCTCTTCTCTTAATGTATTTTATCTCTTCCTCATGATCTGAGCTCTCAAACTATCTCTTCCCTTTCTACTGGCTCTTTTAGCTTCTTCTTCAACTGGTCGCTGAGTTTATTTTAAGGTTCTACGCCATATTTGAAAATAAATGGGCATTTTATTACCTTAAATTTGACATCCATAGGGACGTCACTGGTTTCTTAAACCACATTGAACCTTGAACCTTTGAACCATGAGAGTGCATTGGTTCAATGGTTTAATAGTTTAGGCGGTCTTTTCAGTTCCTTGGTTCAATCAGCTCCTTGGTTTAATTGGTTGAACCATCTCTCCGAACTTGTCTCTGAAATCTTCTGCTTCCTTCCTTCACTTGAAGCTTCCTTGTGAACTTTGAACTTCTTGAATTGGTTGAACTTTTTAAACCATTTCAGTTCAAAGTCTAATGGTGTAATAGTTCATTCTCTTTCTTTGAATCCTTTTATTCTCTAAGTCTTTTGAACTTTATTGAACCTTTGAACCTTGAACCATTTCAGTTCAAAGTTCAACAGTTCATTCTCTTTCTTTGAATCTTTTGAAGTTTTGAACTCTCTAGATTCTTTTCTTTTCTATTGAACTCATTGAACCTTTGAAATTTGAAGTCTTTTGGTTTAAGGTTTAATGGTTCAATGGTTCATTCTTTGCTCTTCGAATCCTTTTATTCTCTAAGTCTTTCAAACTTTATTAAACTCATTGAACCTTTGAACCTTGCCAAAGCGCTTAACTCTTTAAGTCTGCCGATGTCATTAAACCTTTGAACCCATTGAACATTTGAAACTTTGGAGGCGGGGTTTAATGGTTCAATGGTTCAATATTTTGTTTGAAGCCCGCTGATAAGTCTTTTGATTGAACTTCGACGTTGAACCAGCCTTGAAATACCTAAGTGTTGGGAACTTGTTTTTTTGTGAGAGCTTGCCTGTTGAAGTTGTTGAACCTACTGAACCTATGAGTCCCTTAGTTAAAAAAAGATTGAATAATTGGAGCACTCAAAATATTTTTTGAGAAGGGAAGAGACTATTTTGGCTTGTAAGACCAAAATAGTTGATATGTTGTCCCCAAAAATGAGTGACAGATTTTGGGAACAATAGTTGGCTCCAGTTGGGGAACTTCCATCGATTGTAAAAATAATTAAAGGGAGTAGAATCCAAAATATCCAGTGCTTTTAAGTATGCCATTGGGCTACGGAGTCATGCTACCCAAAAATAAAGGTGCCAAAAAGAAACAAAAATGAACAACACAAAACAAAACTAAAGACTATACAAATATACAAATGTACAACCAAACTTATCTGATACTTTAAGAATTGAAGTGCTTTAGATTTGCCCACTATGAGGCAATGAAAATGGCATGCCATCTTGATACTTCAACAAGAAACTATTTTCACCATTGAGCTAATGAATAGAAAATGGGCCTCTTCATAGGGAATCGAATTTCCCATGCATTCCCTTTGGTTCTCTTCTCTTGTCCCATAACAGAACTTGATCTCCAATCTAAAAATAATGGGTTTTTGCTTTCTAATCAAAGAGCTTCTTCACCAGAATTTGATGCGCAGTGATTCAGTCTACCACCATAGTTTGCTGCTCATCCAGCTCAGTCAAGCACATGATCCTTTTGTTGATAGAGTTTTCATATGTCTGATCTTCGATCGCCTTTGCCAATTTTAGTGCTGGCAATTCCAAGGTGATTGGTATCTCTGCATTGAAACCATACAAAATTTGGAAAGGTGACATATCTATTTCCCTCTTGGGTGTAATTCTGTCTACCCATAAAGCGTCAAACAATGCTTTATGTCAGGTTCATTGGTTGTCATCTACCAACTTCTTGATGATGGTCACCAAGTTCTTGTTGCTCGATTCTGCCTGACCATTTCCTTGTGGAAAATAGTCAGAAGAGTGGGAGAGGGTAATCCCATAATAAAAATATAAGTGAGTAATCTCATGGGAAGAGAAATAGGCTGCATTATCTGTCATAATCTTGGTTGAGACCCCATACTTGGAAATGATGTTTTCTTTGAGGAAATTGCATACTACTTCTAAAGTAGCATGCTTGGCTGGAATATCTTCCACCCATTTGGTGAAGTAATCTATGGCTATGAGGATATAATCATGTCTAGAGCTTGAAGACAGGTTTACAACACCTATAAAATCAATTCCCCATTGCTAAAATGGCTCTTCTATTACTACAAGTTTGAGAGGTAATGTAGCCAATTTGGGTCTTCCAACGAACTGTTGACATAGTTCACATTTACGCACCCATTTGTATGCATCTTGAAATAGGGTAGGCCAATAATACCTGGCTCACAAAATCTTATGGACAGTTACGAGCTCAAAAAAATGTCCTCCACAAGCTAAATTGTGGAAGGATTCCAGAAGTTTGTTCTGCTACACTTTATCCTCGCAGTGAAGGAATACTCCATCGAGGTTCCTCTTATATAGGTCGTTGTACCATAGGACAAAGTTGGATGATTTCAATTTGACAATCCTCTTTCCTTTATGAGACAGGTGAGAAAGACACTCACCATGAGTAAAGAAATGAGCAATACTCAAATACCACTCATTCATGGTGGAGACAAAGAGGATTGTTGGTGTGTCTTCAATTTTTGCTTCTTCATGCCCTGTTTCTTCTGATCTATTATCAGAAATCAATTGGAAGAGACCCTTACCTCACACAAGATTCATTGGTTTGATAACAAGATCAAACTCCTAGATTTTAGCAACCCAATTTCCCCTTTGTGGTTCCAAACTCCTATTGAGTTAATATGGATTTGACTGTGGTATCAAGAACCAGGGTAATAATGTGTGAATTGAAGATGTAAAAATGGAAGTGCTTTACTGCCTTTACCACTGTATAAGCATGCTTCTCTAAATTTGAATATTTTAGTTCATGAGCTTTGAGAGGATAGCTCATGAAGGATATGGGAGATTCCACACCTTCTTTATTCTGTTGAACCAGAATTGCTTAAAGTGTGTGCTCAGAAGCATAACTGTACATGGTGAAATCTTTGGTATAATTTGGACAAATCAAAATTTGGGCATAGGTGATAGCTTTCTTGATGTCTTGAAAAGCTGATTTGCCTTCTTCAGTCTAATTGAAAGTGGCCTTTCCTTTCATCATGTTCACAATGTGGCGAGTCTTCTCGGTGAACTCATAAATGAACCTTCATAAAAAATTCACCTTTTCAAAGAAAGAGTGAACTACAGTCTTACTTGTGGACAGAGTAAGCTCCTGGATGGATTTGATTCTTTTTGAGTCAATATTTATGCCTTTTCAAGATACAATGTGTCTGAGAAGTTTCCCTTTTGTTACCCTAAAAATAGACTTCTTGGGATTTAGAGAAATGCCATTATGGTGACATTGTTCTAACACTTGCTGCAAATGACACACATGATCAGGATGATGCTTGAAAAAGACTGTTAAATCATCAAGGTACACCATAATAAACTTACCCATTTCATCTTTAAAAGTAAGGTCCATTGCTCTCTAAAAAGTGGCACCAGCATTTATTAGGCCAAATAACATTCTTTGATACATAAAGGTGCCCCAAGGTGTGGTGAAGGCAGTCTTATGTTGGTCTACTTTGCCAACTTCCACTTGATTGTACCCTGAGAAGCCATTCAACATTCATAACATCTTTGAACTAGTCACCATCTAAAGGACTTGATCCATGATGGGCAAAGGGTGATTATCCTTTAGGAAGGATTGATTCAAGTTTTTGAAATCCACACAAAGGTGAATTTTGCCAGTATTTTTTCTCACAGGGACTATGTTTGCAATCTATGTGGAATGATGGATTAGAAAAATTATTCTAGCGTTTAACATTTTATATATTTTAGACAGAATAGTACCTGATATCTTTAGATTATACTACTAGGATTTTTACTTGTAATGCACCGAATCACTCTTGAGAAGAATTTCATGGCAAATTTCTTTAGACCTAAGTGACTTCAGGTTATCATAGGAGTACGCCAGAACATCTATGTACTAGCAGAGTAGAGCAATAAACTTGAACTTCTCTTCTAGAGTACAACACTTCTTGATGTTCACCATCTTGGGATTTTCCTTAGTACCCAAATTTATTTGATCAAACTCCTAGGAGTAGCTTGAATCTTTTTGTTACTGCTTGATGAACCTGTCATGCTTATCAAATAACTTCTCAAGAGAAACTAGTCCTTTTGGGATTTTATTCCATTTGAGCTACATGAATTCTTCACCTGCATCTAGAATTGTTTTTTGAGCTGATTTCTATGGTAGAGGTCCATTGCCTTCGAAATGAAGTTTTTTAAAGCTGTACTTTTGTTCTAGAAAGGTGATGATTTGGTTGTCATCTTTGAACACTTGCCAATGATTGGCATTGTCAAGAACACTTGGTTAAAATACCTATTTGATGGTGTACTTGTCACCTTCAAAATCTTGGTGAGGAACCAAGAGAGTCATCAAAATAGCTAATGCATCAGCTCGATCATTGAATTCTTTGGGTAATATAGAGATACTAAAAGCATCAAAGCTTTAAATTTGATGTCAAACTAGATTGTAGTAATGATGCAATCTTTTATTCTTGATTTGATACAGGTTCTTCACATGATAAACCATTCACTTAACATCTCCTTTAGCATGAAGGAGTTTGATGCCCCTATCTTGAGTAGCCTTCAATCTGAGCAGTAGCAATTCATACTCGGTAGTGTTGTTGGTGTTGCTGAATTGCAACTTGTATGAAGAGGGAAAAATATCTCCTTGAGGAGATATTAGAACAATCCCAGCTCTAAAACTGGTAGAAGAGTAGCTACCATTGAATTCTAGAATCCAGACATCATCAGAAACTAATTTTTTCTTAGATTTTTCTTCATTTGGAGGGGAGGATTCCTCTGGGCTTGTACTGCATTCTACAAATCCTTCTACTATTCTGTCTGCACCAATTTTTAGATTGTCATTTTTAAAAGTTTCATCAGCTAGGACAGGAAGTAATTACCCATGCTTGAAGACTCAAATAGAATTTGAGCTTCAGGTGCTAATGTTTGAGTGACAACATATTTTGCTTCCTTCTCAGGGAGTAATCTCTGCATGATGCCTTTGATTGGGATCCTCGCTTCAAACAGGTCCATGCTCAATTCTCCACCAACATCCTTATAGAAATTTTGTCCAAGCAGAATGCCGTAGGAGGCTGGGACATCAGCCACCAGGACTGTCATCTTAATTTTCTTATCTAGAAATGCTACAAATGCAAATTGGGCATCCTTTATTTGTCCTAGTAGTGGCACTTATTTTTTCTCCATGGAGAAACATCTCTAAACTATCTTGGTCAGTGTGAGACCAAGAGATTCTACCACTTTGGCAGGCATAACATTGTCAGATGCACTTGAGTCTATGATGCAATCATTCAGCTGGTGACCATTTATCAATAGGGAGACATAAAATGGTTTTGTGTTCCTAGGAGTAATAAGAGGAGAAATGGCAAGGTTATTTCAGGTGTATGTGGGAGTCACCTTTGGAATAGCTAGTCCTGTAGGGATAATTTTATTCTTTACACAATGAACCAACTTATCCAACTGCTCAGGGTTGGATTGCAAGAATTCAAATTTAGACATTTGAATTTTGATTTTCTTGACATGGTCAATTATATCAAATGTCTGAAATGAATTAGGAATAGGGAAAGGTAATTCATCCTTCTAGTTTTTAGGAGGGGTGGTACTGGTCTATGAATTTGAAATAGAAGATGAAGGAAAACTTGATGTACTTATTTTTTTAGCGATCACTGGGTCCTTTGATTGAAAAGGCAGAGTGGTTCCCCACTTAGCAATTGAAATTTCTTGTTGAGACCACTCCTCTATTTTTTCCTTATCAGCTTGCTAGGCTGATTGGTTCTAGGACTAGGTGAATACAACATATGATCCATCAAATGCTTCACCTTTACTTCTAGGTTCATCTTGGTAATTCAAGAAACCAATGTTGGAGTTGCCAACTGATTCTTCTTGGTTTTTTGTGAAGAGATTAGCATCATATTCTGGGTTCAACTCAGGCTAGAAGGAGAAATCAAATTCTATTTTAAGATATCCAACTACTGAATTAGTTGGAGGTGCTTTAATGGCAAGTTTCCCTTATGGGGGAGGAAGACGATTTGGCTGCCCTTGATTCTTGGTAGCATTACCTTGGTATGACTAATTCATAAAAGTCCTCCTTCGTATATCTCGGTATGAAGGAGGAGCAGACATTCCTTGCACCATTTTATTTCAGAGAGATATCAACTCATTTGCCAGCTTTTACACCATTGGATCAGTGGTGCCTGTAGATGGATATTCAGAGGATGAAGAAGATTTACCTTTGTTAGGATCTCTCCTTATATTTCCTACCAAGATGAGATCATCTTCCACCTTAGTATCCAAATCCTATGCTACAGTAAAGTCTATGTGGCCAACACATCTCAATAGAAAACTCACTTCAAGTAGCTAAGAGTTGATGAAGAAATATTTGAGATTTTTAGCTGTTGGCTGAGCAATTATAGGAATCCTGTTCCTCAGCTTGTCAAACTTGGCAATGAAGTCCCTCATAGGTTCACGAGGCTCTTTCTTCATTTGTGTGAGCTAGGCCAATAGGGCATGCACATCTTATGTAGGCTTGAACCTGGCTTTGAATTTGGCTTTGAGAGTGTTCCATTCAGTCACAGTCTAGGCCTATAGATGATAAAACCAATTTGTAACAACACCTTGTAATATTTCTACAAACAGCTTAACTGCTATGTCCTCATACTCCACACCTATCACATCATAGGCTATTCTGAAGGTTGCAATATTTTCATAAGGATGAACTCTCCCATCACTAAAGTACTTGGGAAAATTCTTCCTGGAACTGTGAGGTAGCTCATGTAGAGGTGGAGTTAGGTTGAGTTGACCAAAAGAGTTACCTCAGGGGCCTTGAACTGCCATTGTATGACTTGTGAAGGGGGGATAACAAATGTTTGAGGGGTATGTATTGACAAATCTTTGCTAACAGTATAAATGAATGCTTTACCTAGTAACGAAGACCTATCTTTTGTAGGAGGAAAACTCCTGGTTTGCTGAAGGTGAGATGGAGAAGGAAAGAGGTCAAAATTACTTTGTTGAGCCAACTTGAATATAGGGTCAACAATACCTTTATCTCTCTAGCTTCGTGTATACCATGGATCCACTAGAGTGTAAAAGTGAAATGGATAAAGACAGGGACTGCTTCAATTTGAAGCTTGAGGTTTTAAACTGTGCATTCTTCCCTAGCGGAGTCGCCAAAAACTATTGGGTGAATATTTTGTCACAAGCTGACTGATGGGAAGAATAAGTGTTTCCACCATAGCATAGGGAGATTTATCAGCCAAATGTGTAGGTTGACCACATCAAAAGGGGACAAATCTCTCCTCTCATCAAGGAGAGGTTCCCTATAAATATGAGGTGCTATATACTATATATATAAGCTAAAAATAACACTCAGGGGTAGGATAACACCATCCATCTCTCTTTTTTTAGAGATGATGTTCATAGACAAAGGAGAAATCCTGGTGAAATGACATAAGGCACTTCTCTTCTTTCAGAAGTGGTCTGCAACAAACAACAAGAATTCTTTCTGGTAATGATAAGTAAATGTAATAGGGTACAATAACCAGTAGAATGAGGTGTAGCACAAAGTCTCCACCTCAACTACCAAAGAGTGAAATACGAAGGATAATGGGGGCACAAAGTCATCTCAAGATCCTTTACATAGAAACAAATTGAAGACACACACACTAAAGATAATTATGGTAGCATAAAGTCTCTCCACAGTTGGCTTTGAGACACCTTCCTGATTACTTCCACCAGTTCTACTTATTTAATTAAATGGACAAGAATGCATTCAGGAAACAGACATAAGATTTTTTTTTTCAATGACACAAGCTATTTTAGCACAAAATCTAAAAGGTCACTTGCTTTCTCATTCAAATGATGAAATACGATTAACAATCTGAGCTCAAAGTCTCAGTAATGCCTTTTAATTTCGACAGAGTTTTGCTTCTATAATAGAGAGATCTCCTTTTTCATAAAATAAAATATTACAATATATAGCAGCCAAGAAAGACTTGGCACTTTATTTTATGGAATGGCCCATGCTGCATTTAATGCCTTGAATGCATTTTTAGTTCTATCAAGGGGCCATGCTGGAGCAGGGCATCGGCCTTAATTGTGGCATGTCAATTCATCTCAAATGTCTCCTCCAAAGTATAGGCTACCTGGTCCTCTTCCTAATATTTGTGTAGCTGTCCACTTCACTTTTACTTGATGGAGAAAAATAGGACACGTCCTTGAGTACTCATGCTCTCTGATGTCCACCTAGTGGAATGTTTCACCTACTGGAATAACTTCTACACAAATATTTCTAGTCTTTCCCTCTTGTTCCCTCTTCTCTTAATGCATTTTATCTCTTCCTCATGATCTGAGCTCTCAAGCTATCTCTTCCCTTTTTGCTAGCTCTTTTGACTTCTTCTTCAGCTAGTCACTAAGTTTATTTTAAGGTTTTGCACCATATTTGAAAATAAATGAGCATTTTATTACCTTGAATTTGACATCCATAGGGACGTCACTGGTTGCTGGTCACTTGAAACACATTGAACCTTGAACCTTTGAACCATGAGAGTGCATTGGTTCAATGGTTCAACGGTTCAAGCGATCTTATCAGCTCCTTGGTTCAATCGATTGAACCATCTCTCTGAACTTGTCTCTGGAATCTTTTGCTTCCTTCTTTCGCTTGAAGCTTCCTTGTGAACTTTAAACTTCTTGAACTAGTTGAACTCTTTGAACCATTTCAGTTCAAAGTTCAACGGTTCAACAGTTCATTCTCTTTCTTTGAATTCTTTTATTCTCTAAGGCTTTTGAACTTTATTGAACCTTTGAAGCTTTGAACTTTGAACAATTTTGGTTCAAAGTTCAACGGTTCATTCTCTTTCTTTGAATCCTTTGAAGTTTCAAACTCTTTGGATTCTTTTATTTTTATTGAACTCGTTGAACCTTTGAACTTTGAAATCTTTTGGTTCAAGGTTCAAGGATTCAATGGTTCATTCTTTACTTTTTGAATCCTTTTATTCTCTAAGTCTTTCAAACTTTATTGAACTCATTGAACCTTTGAACCTTGCTGAAGTGCTTAACTCTTTAAGTCTACCGATGTCATTGAACCTTTGAACCCATTGAACCTTTGAACCTTTGGAGGTGGGGTTTAATGGTTCAATCTTTTGTTTGAAGTCCTCTGATAGTCTTTTTATTGAACTTTAGCATTGAACCAGCCTTAAAATTCCTAAGTGTTGGGAACTCATTTTTTTGTGAGAGCTCACCTATTGAAGTTGTTGAACCTACGAGTCCCTTAGCTGAAAAAAGCTTGAATAATTGAAGAATTGGAGCGCTCAGAACATTTTTTGAGAAGGGAAGAGACTGTTTTGGCCTGCAGGACCAAAATAGTTGATATGTTGTCCCCAAAAATGAGTGATGGATTTTGGGAACAACAGATTGAATGTTGTCTATGTATCTAATACTCTAATGAGGCAAATTAAACCCATGTAGTTCTCTAACTTATATTAATTTATTTAATTATGTTCCTTTGACTATATGAATTCATCTAGGAATGTATTGAGTACTTGATCATGATTTTCTTTGGGTTGGATAAAACAATATTTTTACATAGCTAAAGATTGATTGTAGTGATAATAATTAGAATTTTTAAGAATAGGGAACTTTTTTTCAATTTGCAACAATGTAAAAATGCATATGTATTAATATTTCCAAGTTATAGAATAATTGATTTGAGTGTGCCTTTATAGCAATCAAAAAATGAAAACCACACATTAAGAATCCTAAAAACATGAAAGATACAGATAATAAAGGGTTAAAATTTAGAAATTGACCATTAGAGTACCAAGGGATAGGATTGACCCATATGGCTGAATCCTATGGCCACTATTGTCCCTATTGGCCATTTTCCTTTAGGGAAACACATGAAATTTGAATTTGGGTTTGTTTGTATAGATGCATAAGGGTATTTTTAGAAATAAAAACACTTTTGTATATGAAAAATAATAATTTGAAATAGAAAATAGACTTTATAGATGCTTAGGATAGGGTGAGGTATCAAAATAGGTATTTATTAAGTTCAAAAGTTAAATAAAGTGAAAAAGGGCCAAAACTAACATGATCAAGTATTCATGACTAGATTTAGGTGTCTACAGTTGCCCTCCTAGTCTAAAAATTAAATTAATAGATTAAAGGAAAGATATACCTTAGTGTGTAAGACACATTTTATCTTTTAGAAATTACTCCAATCATGTAGGGCACTGTAGACTTTGGCAAACCTTGCAAAACACATGAAGTAGTTACTTTGTTTTTTTTGTACATTTGAAATTTGAAAAAGTTTGAATTTGAATAACTAAAAATGCTTGAATTTTAAAAACTTGAAAAAAGCAAAAAAAACAAAGGAGGAATACACTTGTATGTGTTGAACAAATTTTTCTTTTGTGACTTTTCTTGGGGATGATGCTTCCTTAAATCATTAGAGAGATTAGTTCCTTAATTAAACCAATGGAGAATTTGAGGGTGATCAAGCCTTAAATTTAATTTTTGATTGTATAAAATAAATGGCACCCATTAAGGGATGCATAAAACTCAATTTAGCTCATCTAGTCTTTGTAACCCCAAGACATGAAATGGGTTAAAATCCAAAATGAATTTGTAAACATAAAGATAGATGGCATTAAAAATCTATGTTATACATTATGCACTTATATTCAATCAACCACTATAGATGTATTTTAGAGTCAATTACAATATTTTTATTGAATGCATGATCAAAAGATAATGGGTTCCACCCATGCTCCTACCATTTTTATAACTAGCAAATAATATTAAAATTTTGAAAAATAACATAATGTGCATGAATTTGTATCATGCCCTATTGATAAATGTATATTTTATAACTTTATGAAGATTTTCATTGTAAATTATGCTTGAAACTTCTACATAAATATGTATCATGCACTCAAAAAAATGTGAATATATACTTTGTTCCTCTGCATATACATGGCATATGCCCTATAAGTTGTGTCAATAATCAAAATTTTCATCATTCTTATATTATATTTTGTACCAAAACTTATTTTTTCTCTTGGAAATTTTTATAACGTGTATGGTAGTCCCTCTAAAATCCCCCCCTTTTGAGGTGATGGAATTGATCCTAATATTCACTCATCTCAAAATAAAAGTTAACTGCAACATGTGTAACAATATATAATAATGTAGTATATGTAAAAGTATGTTAGAATAGTAATATTTGCATCATTTAAATTTTATATGTAACATGATTCAAGGCCTATATATTGTATTAATTAAGCTCAACAAGTTCAATGTCATAAAAAAGAATTCAATGTATGAGAAAGTTTGAAATATTAAATAGAATAGATGCCATCCATAGATTCCAAATTACTAGTCAAAGCATGACTTTTCGATAAGATAGGAAATAATCTCTCATATGATTAGATGCAGACAATTTTACATAAGATGGAAGAGCTAAATAAAATAATGAAAGATCTAATGAAGCAATAACAAATTAGAGAGAAGATGATTAAAATCTAGTCAAATTTATGGAGCTTACATTCTGATTTGCTTAAATAAGATAGTTATTGATGATAAATAGAAATAAAGATAAAGGAATAATTCAAAAATAAATCAAAGAAGGGATATTAAAATAAGGTGCATTAAATGACCATCCTTGAATATATAGTTAAATTCATACTTCTCTAGAGGAGTTGAATTCCTAGTTAGCAGACTTGGTAGAGATTCTAAATATGATGATGATGCTGATGTTTGACAGATGGCTGGTACAATTCAAGGATATTGTGATTCCCAATGGAAATTATATTGCTGAGGTAGTAAAAAAATTCTAATTATTCAAAGCATTGAAGTAACAATAAAAATTTGTAGGTCATATGGTCACCTAGCTACCAACTCCATCAAGAATATATCCTTCTTTAGGGAAAGCTTCTTAGGAAGCATTATATTTATTTTATGACTTGTTTTCCTCCTATTTTTTTGTCATAATTTAAAAATATTTCTCTATATTCTATGTATTTTTATGGCCTAGATGACCATTAGTTTTATGGTTGTTATGCTCTGCTACGTAGTGAGATTCCATTCGATTGATGACTCAAGTTTGACATTTTGATGATGGGTAGATAATTGCTAATTTCCTACTTGGGACCCTATCAATGTCATTTGGTGGATGTGGTGACCTCTAATTGGTCTTGATCCACCTAGGCCTTGATAATTATGACAACCTTTGAAACTAATAGGTCTTATAGCTTTCATGTGGCTCTTCTTCATTTTTCAATCTCTTGAGCCTCTAACAAGTATGACACCCCCAAGAGACTAGTAAGTTTTATAACTTATACGTATCTCTTGCCCATTCACCAAGCTCTCTCGAGGTTCAATATGCCTTCATTTTTACACCTGGTGGCCATCTATTCTTCTCAAGCTCTCTTCTCCTTGCTCTACCTTTGTCATCATTATGACCATGTGAATTCTTCTTGATCATCCTGAGATTTACTCTCTAATTGCTCAGTCATCACCATGTGGTGTATTCTTAGGTTATTTAGATCTACATGCATTTTTAATTATATTACTAACCCCATAGGATTTCAAGTTAATGCTATAATTTCTTTAGGCTCCTAAGAGGGTGCCATATGGTGTCTTATTGAGGCTTCAAAGCCACGAGCATTTGCCAATGCCATTAAAATCCTAGGCTTATAGGTCTATAATAACCCCGATGTTCTAAACTTTTTATGTTCTGAGATTTTGTTAATGCCTTTAAATCTCTATCGATTTGAGACATTGTGATTGTGCCTCATGGAAAAATATCAGGCACTAGTGGATTTAAAAAGGCTTAGTCATTATTTCAAAATATTTGACTTTGAAGCCATGCACCGATGAGATTTAGATGTGTGGAAGAATTTGAAGGGACCTAGGAGTATTTAAGACCCATGAGAAAATAAGAAAATCTAATAATAAAATATTTTTGAGGAAGCCAAGTCTTTGCCAAGTGAATTTTATGCAAGAATGATATAGGAAATTAAAACCAATCATTCACATAAAACAAATATTCAAGTAAGAATAAATTCCATACCAAAATGATTTATAATAAAGGATTAATAGACTTTATCTACTTAGGAAAAGAAAATCATGATTATCTAAGATATAGATAAGTCTCATATGAATCACTGTAAATATTAAGTCAATTTTCTGTGAAAAATGTAGACACCTAAAAAGTGTCTAACCCTTGGTCTTCCTCTCTCCCCTTGGTCCCTTGCCACTTCGACTATCCCTAACCTACCTAGGTCTTATTAATTGAAAAAAATCACCTATTTTTAATTAAATAAGCCCTTTTTTTCCTCTCCTTGCCACCTCGCCACCCTAGGATACCCTCCTTGGATCCCCTTCATTCCCCACATGGCCATTTAATGCCTTAGACTCCCATTCCAATCTCTTCACTTGCCCATTTAACCTCCGTCGACCGTTTCATCCTCGCATTCATTTGACCTGGCGGCTGGAAAATGGATAGAAGGCTATTTTTAGCCTTTTTCCGGCCTTTCAGCCGCCGACGTCGGTCATTCGTCGACCGACGTCGGCGATATTGCCGGCGTCGGCACCTTTCATAACAGTTTCTTCTCCGTTTTCTCTCCCCCTGGCTTGGCTTCCCTGGGCTTCTCTTCGCTTCTCTGCGTTTCTCCCTGGCATCCCGACTCTTCAACCTTCGTATCAGACCCTTGTATCAGTCCTTTCACTTGACCTCTCTGCCAATCAATCTGACTCTCTCCCTCAGGTACACAGCAAGCTTCTGCAAGTGAACAACAGGGATTCTTCATCAGCAACAGGTCTTCAACAAACGACAATAACAACACTTTCTTCAGCAGGGCACAGGTAAGTACTCTGTTTATCTTCTTTATGCTTTCTAGTCATCTACTTTAACTAGATTCAGCTCTTCTTTTCCCCAACCTAGACTACTAACCAAGCCAGGCAGACCCAGATTCTTATCTCCCTGATTGGCTTCCTCTATCTCTCTGTCCCTCTCTGTCCATTTGACACCCCTATATCTCTGCACAGACCCCCTGACTACCTCAAATCAGACTCAGACCCGTCCACAGACCAAGCCCAGACCAGCCCACAGACCAAACCCGGACCATCCACAGACCAGAATTTGACCAGACCCGTCTAGAGGCCATTGCCCCGACCGACGCCGGTCATTACCCCGACCGACGACGGCAACATAGCCGACATCGGCAGACCCGACAACCGACACCGGTAGAGACCACCGACGCCGGCGACTGCAACCAGGCCGACAGCTTCTTCCAGGTAAGCCTTTGCTTCCTTTTTCTCTTTCAGTTTGCTATCATTTCAGTCTATTTTAGCATTCTGTCATTTATCAGATTTATCTTTTATCAAAACAGTGGGTTGACCTCCCTTAAGGAAGTTCTCATACTTCTGGGAACAGGCTTTTGCCTGGCAACCCACCATCTATCCATCTAACGCCTTTTTGTTCAAGTTTTCTTCTTTGCAGGTGTCATTCCTCCACAACCAAAGAGGGGTGCTCACAAGCGTCTGGATTACGGTGCGCAGACTATATCCAGGTACTTCACATGCCTTGTCCATTCATCTCTTTAGTTTCTTCTCTCTCTTTATAAACTGAAAAAGCAAATTAGCGATAGAAACATCTCTGGCACACCCGGTGGGACCCTACGTTCCTCCTGGGTTCCTTTTCTTCTTCATTCATTTAGGAGCATTAGGTTCTTACCTTTTCTCCTCCTTCTTTTCTTCTCAATGACACTATAAGCAGGACTAAAACGAATCTTTCTTCCTTGCATTTCTAGACTAGTCTAAACATCATACTCTCAACTCTTTCTCAAACTTGTCTTCATAACAAACATCACATTTCGACTTGGGCTTAAAACGTATTGCACTTTAATTTCTGCTTGTGCTTGCATTAGTCCACATCTAGTAACTTAAATCCGCATATTGAATAAACCGTAGACACTTGATGTTACACTACCTAACCACATGCACTAAAACGAACATAAAACTTACCTGAGACAAGGCCCGACTGGGATTTCATCCCCCAGCGGATACCTTACCCGTCCCGGTGACCCTACTTGGATTTCATCACCAAGGGGGAAGCCCACTCCGTTCTCTGGCGAAGGATAAACTCTAGGCGAGGTATATCTTGGCTAAGCGAGACCAGCTAACCACTGGAATCGTGAAGTGAGGGGAGCTTGCTCCTTAGCACCAGGCCACGTACCAGACCCTAACACAGACTTTGAGTGCCTAAAACAATTCCCGAAACCAGCTTTAGACCGCCTTCTTCTATGACCCTTCTTACAGCCAATCTCCCCAAACATTCATCTGAGGCATAAGCCGCAAATTCTAAGGTTAATTTCTAGGATTTATCGCTTAGGCTTGTCTGTCTCTCTCTGTTCTTCTCTTCTCATCTGTTTGTTTGAGTGAGTGAGGACGCTTTCTTCATTGTTTTTCCAAGAATCTTTTGGTTCTCTGAAAGACACAGTCACCGACATCGGTTCTGCCATCGACGTCGGCTTTCCTCTCTCACCGGCATCGGTTATCTGACCGACGTCGGCCATCTTCCTTACCGACATCGGTTTTTAAACCGACGTCGGTCTCTGTCACTATCTTTTTTTTTCAAAACCAGCAGCCTAAAACCTATCCCTTCTTTGTCAAAACTCCATTCTGGTTTTCTGAGACTGTAAGAACACAGTTTCTGGAACCAGGACTCTCCTCTTAACCACTTTAGCCAACAACCGCTTCCGTCTATCCCGTCCCTAACAAGTCCTATCATGGAGTTCCACTTGGAGACTGAAAGAACTCCTACAGGACCAACCCCGACCCCGACCCCGACTCAAATTCCCATCATCCCTGAAGGGGACCGAGATTTTGCGAGATTCTTGGACCTCAATGCCGCAGCCCTTCAAAACTATCTCGCGAAAAACCCAACACGAGACCTTTCGGGTGACGTGGCGACGACATCCACGCCATTCGCCACCCAACCCTTTATGACTCAGCCTTTCGCCTCAACTATTAACCCAACCATGGCCAATACGCAAAGTTTGGCCTCCCCGTCTATTTTTAGACCGACCTCCATCGGGGTTCCATTACCCCCTCAACCACCTGCAATTCAACCAAGTTCTACATCATATCAGAACTTGATTGTCTCGACCCCTCATACTCTTGCACCCACAAATGTAGGCATGCCAACCTATCTTTCTACCAGTGCCGCCATTCAACCACCTTTGGCGGTGCCCAGTCAACTTATACCTTCGACCTTCATAACGCAACCACCTTTAGCCTCCACTTTTGCCCCTGCGACTAGTCATCCGTACATTGTACAACCGACTATGTCGCACGCCTCCTCTAGCCTCTTCCAAGCGCCTTACAACCTAGGAGGCGCTCAACCTGCCAATCCGTCAGCAGATCTTATCAAGATGCTGATGGATAAAATGTCCAGTCTCGAAGCCTCCATTTCCGGTTCAAGCGATACTTTGTCATATGAGCAAATTTGCAGCGAGCCCATCCATCCTTCCGTCCCTATTCGACCATACCCTAACCATTGGGAGCTTCCTAAATTCACTCGCTTTCAAAGTAAGGAAGACCTACAACAACATCTACGGGCATTTAGACATGCCTGTTATCTTATTGCCCATGACAATGCGTTGCTTTTACGCACGTTCCCTATGTCGCTTTCTGGCCTAGCCCTTGACTGGTATAGTTCTCTTGCCAGACACTCTATCTTTTCATTCATTCAACTTGCCCAACTATTTCTTGACCATTTCTCAATCAACATCACCAAACAAGTCTCAATCACAGACCTTTACTCCATCAGGCAATTTGACGATGAATCTGTTGTCAACTTTGTCGCTCGTTGGAGAGGTCTGATCAACCAGCTCTCCTTCTCTTTGCCTTAACCTGAGCTCATCGAGCTTTTCTCTTGAGCATGTGCCAGACACATCTCTTCTACCTTGCGGATTCAGACATTCCGCACTTTTGACGAAGCTTTCATCATGGCTCGAAAGCTCAAACTCCGTGCCCTTGAAGAAGATAAGGTCAAATTGTGTAATACCAACGCAAAATCTACTGACCATTCCTCTTCCAGACCTTCTTCTGCCAACTCTAAGTCCAAAGGAGTGGCCAACACTGTGGTCGTTAGATCACCATCTTCGACGTCAACTAATTACTCTCAACCTTCGACATCTCCAAACATCACCAAACAATTCCAACAACGGTACATTCAGCGTTCTTACACTCCACTTGGAGAACCATACGCTTCCGTTTTGGAAAAACTTCTCAAGAAGGGGGTCCTCAATCTCCCTCCAATCCGACCACCTCAATTCGACCCTTCAAAAGCCATCCCTACATGGTATAGGGAGGCCGACTTCTGTCCCTTTCATCGCGTCCAAGGCCATGACATCGACAACTGCCGAACCTTCAAAAACATCGTCCAAGACCTTTTCGACAAGGGGGATCTTATTTTAGATAACCCGAACGCCCCACCTAACCAACATATCGACATCTTCAAACAACCTTTTCCAAATCATCCGCCTACTCAAAACAACGTCCAGACTTCGACCAATGACCCTCAAGACCATGACATTCACACAATTAGCACTATCTTGCCTCTTGTCCTTGACCAACCTCTTCCATTAAAGGATGAGGAACCTTCTTCTCCTACTAGTCCTCCATCTACCTCTCTTGTGTTGGAAGACGCTTTGACCACATCAACGCCATTAAGCCCACCCCCATCCGAAGACCCTACCTTGCCTACTCCTCAGCTACAAGTAGAAGGCACGATCATCCATGCCCTCTGCCCACTCGAGGAGCCGCCCTCTCTTATTTCTTCTCCACCAAGAGAAGAACCAGTCTCTCCACCCATTTCAATTGAGGGGGACCCAGTCACGGTTTCCTCTTGCCCTTTGCGTGAGATTTCTACATCTCACTCACCTTCGTCCACATCTAAACCCAAACCCACATCTAACCTCGCCTCACACAATAGTGGCCCTCGACCCAAACACGCGAAAGCTACTAGACCTCACCGGAGAACTCCTCCCCCACCTTCATCATTACCTTCAATCTTGGGCCCGCATCCGTCCACTTTAATAAGAGTGCTTCCCACTCCCATCCTTCACAGAGGCACATCGCCTCCATTACTCCCTCATCCCATCAGACATACATCTCCTCCAAACCCTCGACCTATGCCTCCTTCGCCTCCCAAACCAACGTCACCAATCCTCACTGCAATAAAACATCCAGACCCGTTAGCATGTTCATATGCCTTGCTCTTACGGCAATTGTTGCAGTCCTCTCGTATCGACCTCCTACCTCTTAGACCATACCAATCTCTCGAACCTAAACCACCTTGGTTCGACCACACTTGCATTTGTGCGTATCATCGCACGCCTGGACACGACACGGAGCATTGTTGTGCCCTCCAGGTTGCCATTCGCCGATGTTTGGAGAATGACACCTCTCTTTTCGACTACATTATCAATAAACCTTCAACACCGCCTCACTCATCACCTCTCGGATCAAGACCCTCTTGGTTCGACAACTCTACATTCTGTCACTATCATCACACTCCGGGACATGACACTGAGCGTTGTTGCGCTCTCAAAGCTGTCATTCGTCAGCACTGGAAAAAGGATTCCCTTCTCACTAAGGATCCTCTTGACCACCTTTTCGACAAAACATCAACCCCGACTCATGCCTCTCCAACCTCATCACCTAAATCGGGATCTCCACGTTGGAATATGGTCCCTTTGCCACCTTTGACCCCCTTATTTGACATTAATACCATCCATCTGACCACTAAACCTCAACCGACCTTAACCAATCTTTCAAACATTCTCCCTACCCGCTGGGGGAACTCATCCTTCATCCAAACCTCGACCAACCTTTCAACCCAGTCTCTACCACATATCAATCACTCATCTCGACCAAGTGTCCATCGACCCAACCCCCAACCAATTATTCGACTAGTCTCTACCCAACTTCGACCACATATCAATCAACCAGACCTCTCGACCAAACATTCAACCTTTTTCAACCAACCAAAGATAATGTCAACCAACTTCACATCCATCAATCAACACCTGACCAATCTGGAAAGAGGCAAATCGGGGCAAGTTTGCTCCTAATTGACTCGGACCTTAACGCACTAGCATGGCCCAGGGTCTTATTAGACCCTAAACCCCTTCTAATGTCTTGCATCTTCGACCTTTCTTCTGTTAGTCGAGTACTCATCTACTTGACACGTAACTTGAGCTCGTCCCTTGAGCAATCCCCGTCCTCTTAATCCTAATGCCTTTCAACCCTATTCCTCTTAACAATTCCTATAACCCTTTTATGCATGGATGCTTTGTCCTAATAAAAGGGAATCCTTGAGCTTCTACAGTCTTGTCCATGACTCACATTTCTCTAAAAATCAAAATCACGATGTCAAAACATATTCATGGTCACTATATCAATATCAAATAAAAAAGACAGACTACTCCCTCGAAGGACAGCTGTACTATCAGTGCTGTATTACTAGACTGATCCCTTGAAGGACAGCTAGGCCAACTTATCAAACATTATCAAGCAAAAATATAGACCACTCCCTCAAAGGATGGCTATGACTAATCTTGCTACAAATAGCAACCTTTTCTTAGAAGCTTCCCGCATTGATCAGCTTCGCAACCTGACCCATACATCAAAAGACATCTCTATGTAGGCTTCCCGCATCGATCAGCCTGCACCCAAAAAAAAAAAAAAAAAAAAAAAAAAAAAAAAAAAAAAAAAGAGTCACGGACTTGGCTTGTAGTTGTCTCAAGGTCTCCTATACAAAGGGGCAAGGTTATTCATGCTCTTAAACTGGTTACCCTATCCTCCTCCTATCACCTGCTCAGGGGACTTCGAGCTCACTTTAATGTCAAAGTGATTCGATTACCGCCCTAACACCATACTGGTCAACGACGTAATGCGTGAACGGGGTTTTGGTTCTAATAACCCCTATCTATGCTCCCTTTCTGGTCCTTGTCAATGAAAGAGCGATTTGCCTTTCATCTTTTCTCTACACTTTGATCACATCAATTGTCAACTCATCTCAAACCCAACCATTTTCATCATTTTCAGCTGACATCATCCTAGACCATTTCACATAGTTTCTATGGACACCAATACACATGGAAACTATCGACCCGACCCAATTTATGTTAAGCATAAACCAATACTTGCTGAAGCATAAATAGACCTTCATTTATTTTTAGCATACATCCATCACGACTATGGAAACTTGCTAGGGATGAAAGACTCTCGACCAATGTTACAGAATACACCATTTGGAAAAGGCTGTAGCATCATCTTCCCCTCATCATTTCGACACTCAACCAAACTCATCATCGACCATTTTGACCCTCGCAGTCCGAACTACATTGGTCTGAGGCCCTATGACTAGGGCTATGTAGGCAGCACTCAGATAACACATCCTCTGAGGTTAGCTCGACCACCCCCATTTATTCGTCTCTATGATGGACAAACCTTCTCTTCTTTGACTCTTATCACGACCAACTCCGTCAACTTTGACCAAGACCAATCATCGACTTTGACCAAGACCAATCAATCCCTCTGACCCTTCCTCCCTTTTAGGGAGAACTACATCGGCCTGAGGCCCTTCACACAAGGGCTATGTAGGCAGCACTCAGATCACATGACGTTTTCTGAGGTTAGCTCGGCCGCATCCTTTCGTCCATCCATCCCTTTGACCATCAACCATTGGAGATCATGCCTATCTCCTTCGACCTCGACCACTTCCAAGACACTGTTGCCTTGGTTGTTTTTGCGTGTGTGCTACCTCATGACTGGTTAGCAGAATTGTCTGCAGACCCTATTTTTGACCCTCACAAGTATAGGATCGCAAGCCGGTTGATCACTATTACTTGTGGCTTTTTCGTGTTTTCTGGGAGCACTTCCTGAGCCTGGGATACTTGGAACACGATGACCATTTGGAGCTTCAGCTTAGATTGAGTGACCCGATCAGCAGACGACTAAATGCTAGGGCCCGGTTACTTCAATTTTGGCACTCCTCGACCCTTGACCTGCGACACTTTGACCTAACCCTCTTGTGCAGTGGTATGCGCGCAATCATGACTTTTGCAGCGTTTTCACTCACTTTTCATCTTTCTCATCCACCTTTTGTCAAATCAGTACCCGACATCAAGTTCCCTTCCCTCGACTCCTGCTTTGAGGGGGAATACCTCATCCATACTTCGGGGCAATCTCCATCATCCTTCACCTGGGGCAACACTCCCTGTTTTTGTCTTGCAGTTCGTCTAGAACAACCAACAAGACAAAAAGGGGCAAATGTAGACACCTAAAAAGTGTCTAACCCTTGGTCTTCCTCTCTCCCCTTGGTCCCTTGCCACTTCGACTATCCCTAACCTACCTAGGTCTTATTAATTGAAAAAAATCACCTATTTTTAATTAAATAAGCCCTTTTTTTCCTCTCCTTGCCACCTCGCCACCCTAGGATACCCTCCTTGGATCCCCTTCATTCCCCACATGGCCATTTAATGCCTTAGACTCCCATTCCAATCTCTTCACTCGCCCATTTAACCTCCGTCGACCGTTTCATCCTCGCATTCATTTGACCTGGAGGCTGGAAAACGGATAGAAGGCTATTTTTAGCCTTTTTCCGGCCTTTCAGCCGCCGACGTCAGTCATCCGTCGACCGACGTCGGCGATATTGCCGGCGTCGGCACCTTTCATAACAGTTTCTTCACCATTTTCTCTCTCCCTGGCTTGGCTTCCCTGGTCTTCTCTTCGCTTCTCTGCGTTTCTCCCTGGCATCCTGACTCTTCAACCTTCGTATCAGACCCTTGTATCAGTCCTTTCACTTGACCTCTCTGCCAATCAATCTGACTCTCTCCCTCAGGTACACAGCAAGCTTCTGCAAGTGAACAACAGGGATTCTTCATCAGCAATAGGTCTTCAACAAACGGCAACAACAACACTTTCTTCAGCAGGGCACAGGTAAGTACTCTGTTTATCTTCTTTATGCTTTCTAGTCATCTGCTTTAACTAGATTCAGCTCTTCTTTTCCCCAACCCAGACTACTAACCAAGCCAGGCAGACCCAGATTCCTATCTCCCTGATTGGCTTCCTCTATCTCTCTGTCCCTCTCTGTCCATTTGACACCCCTGTATCTCTGCACAGACCCCCTGACTACCTCAAATCAGACTCAGACCCGTCCACAGACCAAGCCCAGACCAGCCCACAGACCAAACCCGGACCATCCACAGACCAGAATCTGACCAGACCCGTCTAGAGGCCATTGCCCCGACCGACGCCGGTCATTACCCCGACCGACGACGGCAACATAGCCGACATCGGCAGACCCGACAACCGACACCGGTAGAGACCACCGACGCTGGCGACTGCAACCAGGCCGACAGCTTCTTCCAGGTAAGCCTTTGCTTCCTTTTTCTCTTTCAGTTTGCTATCATTTCAGTCTATTTTAGCATTCTGTCATTTATCAGATTTATCTTTTATCAAAACAGTGGGTTGACCTCCCTTAAGGAAGTTCTCATACTTCTGGGAACAGGCTTTTGCCTGGCAACCCACCATCTATCCATCTAACGCCTTTTTGTTCAAGTTTTCTTCTTTGCAGGTGTCATTCCTCCACAGCCAAAGAGGGGTGCTCACAAGCGTCTAGATTACGGTTCGCAGACTATATCCAGGTACTTCACATGCCTTGTCCATTCATCTCTTTAGTTTCTTCTCTCTCTTTATAAACTGAAAAAGCAAATTAGCGATAGAAACAAAAAACATAATCATGAGATATATCACCAAAAATTAACTCAAAAGAAAGAGGGTCCCTATTTTTAGATTGAAAATGGGGTTTTCTATGAAAACACAAAAAATGGAAAATTATATGGGGAGAATACTATTAAGCATTCAGTATCTAAAAAATCTAATTACAACACTTTGAAGGTTAGGTTACAAACCTTCACACCTAAACACAAACATAAAATACAAACAATCCCTTAGATAAAATAAAAAATATGGGAGTGTTGAAGTCTACCTCAACCTATGGCATACTAAGTTTCAATTCTATTAAAGGCCATCAATGTGTGGGAGTGATATATTATTTTATTTCTCTTTAATTCACATAAAGTAATTTAGCCTTACTGAGACAACCAAAACTTTTGAGAGGGAAAAGATTTGGAAATTTGGCTTGGGGGAAATGGCATGGGAATTGTTCTATTGTTATATAGGCATATATATACAAATATACATGTTTTCCCTCTCAAGGCCTTGATTCACTATAATCTAGGCCAAAAATCCTATGGTGGAGATTTTCTAGAATCACCCTTTCGAGGAAAAATTTGGTTTTGTATTTTTATTTTGTTTCTTTCCTTAAAAAGGATTTTATAATTCTATTCATTGAGGGTTAGGGACCAAATTATTGGATCCAACATGCTCCATTATCATATTTAAAATAGGGACCCTCCTATTTTAGTTTTTTCTGTAGTTTTCAGGTTTCTAGATATGAAATTCTACCTTTTGAACGTTTCATTTATAATAACCAAGTTAGAATTCAAGTCTTTTGGATGTATGAAGTTCCATGTCTAATCTTCACAATCTAAATTGTACCTATAAAATGTTTTAGTTAAATTTAAAAGTGACCAAGTATTTATTACTCAACATTATAAATATTTGATTGATATTAGATTTTAGACTTGGCTATTTAATAAGTATTTGAGATTTGAAACTAATGTGAATTCATTACTATGGACTGAAAAATTTTGTTATGTGTTTATACTCAAAAGCTAGCCTTTATTCATGCATTGGTGGATTTTATTATTTTTTTGGGATAACTTACTAATTACTTCATTTTCCTTAGTTCTTTTTTTCTTTGTCTTGTATGCAAGTTTTCTCCCTAAACCCTCTAAATGATTGAGATTATGTCACATGGCACAATCCCATTCACTTGAGCACCCAAGGGACTTTAAAACACTTAGATTTTTATTAAAAATTTCCAAATCCCCTAGGTCCTAAGATCATTCCACAATTAATGATCCCAAATATCCATAAGGTAGTTAGTTTACTAATGGTCCAAGACCTTTAAGTCACCATGATCATGCCATGTGGCACCATCCCAGTGACTCAGGGACCTAATGGGCCAAGATGGAAGTTAATGGCCCCAAACCTCTAAGTTACTAGGATGGTTCTATGTGGCATGAACTTAGAAACCTAGAGGCATAGAGGTCAATATGGGATCCAATGGCCCTAAGCCTCTAATTTATCAATATTATGCCACGTAGCAATATTTCACTACCTCGCAATCCTAGGGTGGTCCACGTAGTTCTAAACTTATAGGTTATCAATATTATAGCACATGGAAACATCCCAATACTCAACTAAATTGGGGAAAATAGATCAATGATGATAGTTTGGGAAGCTAATGAAAATCCATGTGGCAATGATCAAGCAAACACAAACTAAAACTTGGGAGGTTGAGAGGAACCCACATGGTCCATAATGATAACTAAGGTAGATCATGAGGTAAATCCTGGGAGTGATAATGAGCTACCAAGTGGAAAAATTGGACATTCCAAATCAATATAATATCCTAACAAGGGAAAATGAGTGTGAAATCAAGAAGAATCCACATACCAATTGAGTAGAGATCAAGGCCAACAAAGTAGATAAGTAGACCCAAACCACGTCAATTGACCAAGTCATCATAAAAGGTGTAATATTAAATTTGAAATCTTGTTAAAATTTTAAAAGGCCCAATGTGAGGAAAATAATATAATAATCAATCGATCTAACTTTTAAGGAGTTTGATTGGTAAAAGGAGGTAAATGGAGTGAGTTACTGGCTTCATAACCTGAATATTCTCCCAAATGGGCTGAATAGAAGAATCATTCAAAATACTTGGCTAGAAATAAGAAGTATGGATTTTATTTTGGTTATAAAGGTGTCACAACTATGGATAAAAGGCAAATTGGAATTTGAATTTCCTTAGAGAATGAAGGTAATATTCTAGCTAATTATAGTTCCATTAGCATGGAGTGACAATCATGACTTAAGATTGGAGCCTTGTACTACTTGGAGACAAGTCCCATTATCTTTTCTATAAAAGGAAATCCATAATATTATAAAATAAGGGGGGAGATGTTATGCACCAAAACTCTATATAAATGGTGATATGCCCAATCCTCTCTTTTCTTGTTTTGTTTTGGCTTGTAATTGTCTACCTAGAGGGCATACTTAAATGCCTTTATAATAAAACTAAAATAGATATTAGTTTAATTTGAAATTAATGTTGTTATTTAGTAATACACTTCATTTATTTATGGAAAAAAACTCATTAATGTTAATAAGAGATTGCAATTCCTGTTTACTAATTAATATGCACTTGGATTGTGCAATAGCTAGTTTGATTGATTCTAAATTTCTATTTTGTTTAACTTGAAGTTGTGTCAAGCCATTGTGTGTAGTAGTTACATGCCTTTAATATGATTTTATTTAACATAATTTTAGGGTCAAATCTTTAGTTAATTCCTCAAAATATTTTACATTGAGTTTATTTGATTAATGCTATAGTTAGACCTAGTACATAATGGCATAATTTTGATTAAGATTTTTAGCATTAACAATCTTGTTTCAGTTAAGGAACCACTTTCTTTCCTACCCTACTCTTTCTCTCTTTTATATATATTTTAATTATGAATATCCTATAAATTGTATTATAGTAACACTTATGTGAATGAAGAAGCAAAAAGGGATTTTAGCAGACATAATTAAGATTTATTGGATAAAGTATGAAGTGGATTAAACTTTTGATGGTTAATTGTCACTACTCACCTAGCTAAATGATTGGAAAATTCTCAACCCTTGGATTCAACCAAATGAATACTAAAAATGAGGGGACATTGTGTCCTATGTTATATTATCTCCCTTCATCACATCAGATCAATTAATCTAATAATTATTTATGATGTGGGTCATAAATTAAGACCAACAAAAACTGACGCGAGGAGGGCCTGAACCTTATGGGATTTCTGAATAGTTTGTAATTTTAGATAGCTTGTGTTTCATTGATATATTATTTACTATGAGATTTATATATTTTTTGTATTTCATGTTTTATTGGTTTAAAATTATTGATCTTAATATCTCTAACTCATATTTGATTTCTTAAGCAATTTTGGGCCTGTTGACTGAATCACTAGATCCCAAGCAATCATAGGTAGATTGATTTTAACCCCATTGTAAATATTTAGGAGAGCATAAAATGATAGAGGGATATAAAGAACCTTATCTACCCTACCATTTAATCCTCTTAATCTATGTTGAATAGAACCCCACCCATTATTACACCCATGGCTTGGTTAGTAGGACCTTCAATAAATGTTTCAGGAGATGTGCATGATCCACCTAGGAACACATAAAGGTACCTTCCAAGCTTCACCACAAGTACTAGGAGGACTAATAAAGAGAATGTCACTTATTTAAAAATTACCCTCAAGTTATTCAATGTTGATCATGAAGATGTAGCCTTTAGGCTATTCCCTTTCACTTTGTTTGATGTGGCCTATGACTGGTTCATTAACTTGCCTGAGAATTTAATTATATGATAGAATCAATTGAGTAACACATTCTTAGGCTAGTTTGGTTAGGTGGTAGACCCCATTTTTATTTATCAATAATTTACTTTCATGGTAATGGATCCCAATGAACCTATATGCAATTTCATTGCTCGAATTCAAAATATGTATAGTAGGGTGACAACCCTATATAGACCAGACAATTAGTTAGCATTATAAATATTTAAGAATGAATTAAACCCATGGAAATTTATGTTATTAAGGAGGGATCCATTTATCATAGATATACCCCTCACCTATGTAAAGGAAATAAAAGTGGATAAGAAGCTCAACCCACAAGGATAAATGTTGGCCCCTATTCCTAACATCCTCCAAAACATGCCAACATTGAATCCAGTCTTGCATGTAAATCATAATGTCCTAATGATACAACCTCTCTCGATCATGAATCAACTTCCTTTAATCCATGATGCTCTAAATAAAAATTTGGGATTTCTAAATTATATTAGTAATGAGGCTATACCATAGGATTATAACCAATATATAGTCTTGATTGTGACTAATAACATGTAGAATTCCAATCAAGAACCATTCAAACCTGAACTAGATGTAATCCAAAGGATGGTCCAAAGGTTGAGCAATGATTTCATTAGTTTGAAAAAACAAGTGGGTAGTTCAAGTAGTGGAAATTATACCCCAAATTTCACTTATCAATGTAATTATAGACCCAAAAATAAGTAAGGCAAACAAGTTGAGCCTCCATCTAATAGAATGCCTAAAATTAACATCATGTAGATCAACCTACCCAACTAGTGTCATGTGTATAATACAACCCATCATAGGGAACTTGACTGTGTCAAGTTTTTTAATGCCTTCAAAGTCCTATAAAAGGAGATTGATGAATATGAGGTTGTTTCAAATAGCCAAAATACCGTGGGTCAGCCTAAGGTTCCTAGTTCATCTAGATCACCTAATACAACCATGGTTTTAAATACCCTAGACTTCCCTAATGAAGGAGATAATTAACCTAAGGAGAATACCAATGATATTTAAACTGTGAAATAGTTCCAAAGGGGAAATTACACCCTAAGGAGTTGGGAATACCAACCCTTAACAACCTCAATGCCATCTAATAATGTTGCTACTCTTAACCCAAAAGCTAGGAATGATCCATCCCCACCAAATTTAGGTGATAGTCAACCTACCTCTAGTAAGACCAATTGAAACATAGTCAAGGATATGAATAGTATAAAATCCAATATAACCATCCATAAATTGGCACAAATTATTTAACAAAGGGATTTACTTTTTAAGTCTATTACATACAAGATCACTCAGTCCAAAAATAAATCCATGGACAATACCAATGTTGTGATACACAAGGCCAAAACTAAGTTTACACCCTTATTAATCATTGTATGAATATTTGGCAAGAATTTACATAATTTCATGCCTATAGGTATTTATAATAAAATAGGTCTAGTCTTTGTAAAATTAGATAAGGTAGTGGTTTAGTTAGATAAGTCTAAATCTAGGGTCACAGGAGAATTTTTAAATTATCATATGCAATTTTAGGTTGAACCAAGAATGTAACAATTCATAGACATACAAGTGGTTGAAATTAAAATGGCATGTGTCATGCTGTTGAGTAGAGATTGTTCCAAATTTATGAATGGTTACATGGAAACAAAGTTATCCCATATGTGGCTACCATGGAAAGGAGTGAAAAATTAGATAAATATTGATAAAGAGACATGCATATAGTTTATGATTATAAAATACAATGCAATCAATGAACAAGTCATTTTTTCCTCTACAAATTTAGGTGTCTATAATCTACCTACCAAACCATCAAGGAAGAAATAGTTCAACTGAGATCAAAACATAGGTATGTGGTGTCTGTATTTTGATGGAGCAAGATCTAAATAAGGATCATGAGTAGGTATTTTACTTATTGATCTTTGTGTTAAAAAACATGTAGTTACTCTTTTAACATAAATAGAAAACCCCTCGATAATCAAGAATAGGGAGAAGCCTTAGAGAATGGAGTTGTACATCGATTCCACCCTAAAGATGGCCAAAAACTTCTATAACTTTTGCACAGGCAAGAAGGGTGTTGGTAAATTTGGTAAGCCCCTACACTACTAGGGTTCCAAGTTTCATCAGATCATCCTCAATTTTATGTGTCAAGGTAATGATTTCACTTGCAGTGATGGGTGTGGTAGGGAGTCTATCTATGGTGCCAAGTTTATCGATGAGAAATTTTCTAAGAAGCACACTGGCCCTGGAATTTTATCCATGGCTAATGTCAGACCTAATACTAATGAGTCATAGTTTTTTATTTGCACTGAGAAGTCATCTTGGCTTGATGGGAAGCATGATGTTTTTGGTTAGGTTGTTGAGGGCATGGATGTTGTACATGAAATTAAGAAGGTTGGATCATTCAGTGGATTTGTAGGGAAACTATTTGACAAAATATCGGAACAAAATCAGACTTTCAAGGAAGATTTAATGATTAGATGTTTATACAAGCTAGTTTCTAGATTATGGTTCATTCCCTAAATGGTAAAACTTTGTCTTTGGGTCCATTATGTAGATTTAGTAGCTGATATAAAATTTAGACTAGCTTTCTCTATTGGGATTTTAGAGGATAAATAATGTTTACTCTTTTTTGACAAACTACTTCAAGATCACCTCCCACTAGCAGTATATGATGTAGATAGGGACTCACTTATCCACTTGGTGGGGAGATTGTGAGGAGGTGTTACTAATACAGGGAAACCTTCTTCACCCAAGCCTTTGTATTTCAAAGAAGTGGTTAAAAACACTTCTTCCAAATCAAATGCGTCATTGACTCCTCCTACCTCACAAGAATATATTGTAGAGTAGGTTTAAGAGATGCCACTATTAGAGATTATTGGGGAGATAGTGCTAGAAATACAATCCCTTTTAGAAAGTGAAGCACTCATTTGTAGATTTAATGGGCTCTAGCCTACAACCACAACTCTTTATAAATATATTAACTCAACATGGATGAAGCAATGTGAGATCTCCCTCTGCTCTAATAATTTTTTCATTATTCTATTTTTTTGAATAAGAAGACTATCAGAGGATTATGGTAGAAGGTCCATGGATTTGGGGAATAATTGGGTTGTTCATGACTCCTTGGTTCCCATAATTTGATCCAAATACTCTCTCAGTCACCAAAGTGCTAGTTTGGGTTCAGCGTCCTAACTTTCCTCTACATTTTGACTTTGCTCTCAGAGAGATAGGAAATGTATTAGACACCTTTACTAAAATTGATGCCAAGAGATCATCAGTGGGTTTGTCCACTTTTTCTCTCATTTATGTGGAGATAGGTCTTAGCAAAGGTCTACTAGATCAAATGATTCCAAAATGTGGAGAATCTCAACATTTTCATACATTAGATTATAAGAATACTATATTTTAGTACCATAATTGCAAACTTTAAGGACATCTATAGGTGAATTACACTCAAGCTCATGCTCTACCTTTTCAAAAAAATAAATGAAGTCAAATCCTAAGAATTGGAGCGACTCGAAGCATGAGGAAAGAGTAGAAGGTGAAGTTAATGTAAAGGGAGATCAACATACAATAGAGCCAGAAAAGAAGAAATCTGATGATTCAAAATTTTAGGTGGAGGAATATGACTTTATTGCTATGAATAGGGAAGTAGAGCAATTTTCCAATTTGAAGACAATGTCAAATGAGACTTTAGTTGGGGGAGTGAAGAGAGCCCATGAATCAGAGACTTCAAACTCTGATAACGAGTTGGTGACCCATTCGGCCTCAGATCATCTGATGTTAGATAATACACTTGGTTCTTAGAATAGTAATCTGTAGTTAGTATTAAGGGAGCCACTCCAAGGGTAATGGTAAGAGGTTAAAAAAAAGAAAGGAAAGAAAGGAAAGATTGAAGATTCTTTGGGATATATCTCCCATTAACTTCTAGTTCTTTTTGCCTCCTTTTTTCCTTTCTTGTTTTCCGTTGGTCCTTCTTTTTGGGTACTTCTTTTCTTTGGGCCTTTGTTGCCTCTCACTCAACTTAGCTTGGGTTTCATTTTATTTTGCTTGAGAGGTTCTCCCATTTGTGTTGGATACTTCTATTGGAGTATCTACTTCTCTTATTTATCTTTTTTCCTTTGGAATGCAATTACATCTTCAGAATGTATTTTCTAATTTTAATTAATACGAAATTATGAAATTTTTGAAGGAAAAAAACATGTAGCCGTGTAGTCATATAAAATGTCAAAATTGGTAGCTTGAGTGTGGCTTGTGACACCCAACCCATAGGTCCCTTTTGCATGCTCTCTTAACCCTTCTAAGCATCTTTTTTCTAGTTCCCAATCATCTATATACTTTTAAAATCTAATTCTAGCTCAGACAGACCCCATTTCCCATTCTTATTCCATCCCCTAGGTCTTGAACCTATAGGACATGCATGCTAGGGTTGGACTATAGCACTGGACCCTAGGGTGTCCCATTTTTAATGCTCCTATAAAATCATATTTCAAGCCCAGGTGATCATTTCCTTCTGATTCCTCTTCTTCATTGTGTTGATCTAGCATGAATACATCTAACCCATGACCAATAAATCTCTATAAAACCCATTCAAAGTTAATTTAAAAGGGGGTGGAAAATATTATGAAAATAAGAAAGAATACAAGCAAGACCACTAAGGTAAATTTATCTATTCTCTACATACAACCACCAACATATTCAAACCCTCACACCAATCCCTAACCACCTCAATCATACTCAATTTAGCATTTTTTCATCAACATAACACTATTGTAGAAAACACATCAAATGGGAAAACTACATATGGCTTGATCCCTCTTCAGAGTATTGGTATGTAGGCAATGTACCCACATAAGGGGTGTGGATACAATTTAGTGTATATTACACACACTAACCCACCTCTTTCTCAATTTTATTTGAAACACAATGAAGGTTTAGGGCTTGAATATAAAATCTAATCTATAAAGAGCTTCATTGACATTCAAGATCTAAAATTTCATAGACAGGCTCACATGAAGACAATGAACAAAACTCTGAAAACTTAGATCTCTATGACCAATTTGGATAAAAACGGTAGGACCTGGACTATAACACTAGACCTCAAAGTATCTTATTTTAGTGCTCCTATCTTTTCATTGAATGAAAGCTAGATCTTAGTTCATGACACTATCCTAATCCTGCACAGTCAGGATTAGCCTCTATTTTAGCTGTATCAACACAATTTTAAGGTAAGTTATATTTCTTCTCTTTCATTACTATTTTTAGAAATCTATGAAGATTAAATAAATTATACAAATTAGTAATCTATTTATTGTAATATTATTTATTGATTTAGTTAACTCAGACCTTTAACTAAATTAGGAATAAGACTCTAATATTCTTAAAAATGTTAAATCATTTGGTGAACCTAACGTACTTCATTTGTGCATAAAAACCCTAGAAACCCTAGGGTAAATTCCTTACTAATTTTTCCAATAATTTTATATATTTTTACCTGCATATTTAAATAAAAAATTCACTATATTTTTTTTAAAATTCCATAGTAAATTTAAGAAAATCAATTTTTCTTTCAAACCCTAATTACACATACTAGGTCCCTTTAAATCAAGAATTTTTCAATATTTTTTTGATTTTTTACCTGCATATTTAAATAAAAAATTCACTTTAATTTTTAAAATTCCATTGTAAATTTTAAAAATATCATTTTTCATAACCCTAGTTGTATATGTGTGAACTTCATATCATTTTTATGCGTATTCTAGTTCATTGATTTTGAGGTATCACCTTACATATTTGTGAACTTCATATCATTTTTATGCATATTATAGTTCATTGTTTAGATTATATTTGTTTAATCTTTTATTTCATTATTTAAGTTATTTTCTTTATGCCACCTAAGCTCCTTACATCTCTTCTTTTGAGATGAAGTGCAAGACTTAGTGGTAACCCTCCTGAATTCACCATATTCCTTTAACTAGACCATATACCATGGATAAACAACCAACTCAAGTTTCTGCTATAGATCCTACACATCCAGATTACACCAATTTCCATGAGGATAATTTTTACAATGAGCTATATGAGAATAACAATGATGATTTAAACACTGATGTTCATGACCCACCACATTAGACTCTTGATCCAATTCCACCTATAGTTGATAATGAGGTTGTCCTCAATAAAGATTTGATCCTACAAAGTTTTCGAGAAAGACTCAGGGAATAGCCCCAAGATCATAATATTATCTTATAATCTATCATGAAAATAAAAAATGCTAAACAAGTTGAGTCTTCCATTCCTTTAGAGAAACTACTTTCATATGACACTACGGGGGCAACTATGTCTCAACAACCCCCTATAATAGCCCAACCTTCCTATGAAGCACCACCAACTACAACTAGTAAATCTTTCTCTCTTGATATGGTAGCCCTTATGTAAAAGATAAAATCTCTTAAATCTAAGGTGATACATCTTGAGCAAGGTGATTATAGAGAAACACAGGCCTTGGATTATTTTGCTTTACTCCATACACCATTGGCATGTCATATTGTTTCAACACCCTTACACCAGGTTTTATTCAACCCAAGATCACTCTATATGATGGCAAGGGTGATCTAGAAACACACTTGAGAGCTTTTCATGCAGCATGCTTGGACTATGTGCCAAATGACTAGCTACTAACTAAGCTATTTCTATGGAGTCTAAAGGATTATGCTTTACAATGGTTCTATAGTTTACCAAATTAGTTAATCAACACATTCAATCCTTTAGATAACATGTTCCTAGCTCATTTCAACATTGACATTAGTGATAAGATTTCCTATTCACAAGTTACATAATAGAAACAAAGGTTAAATGAGCATCTCACATATTATGTTCTTCAATATAAGACTATCTTGGCTAAGATGAATAGCCCCATCGCCGATCAAGAGTTACAATATCTCTTCAAATAGAGTCTTCTACTAGCCTTGCATGAATCAATAATGTTCAAAATATTCTCTTCCTTCACTGAGTTATGTCATACACTAAAGAAGAGGGAAGTTAAATTAATTTCAATGGGAAAACTCAAGTACACAAGCTTATCAAAAACAATAAATAAGATTAAAATTAAAGTCCCATACAAAGTAAAGGTCAATGATAGTAAGAATAAAAATCAATCAATATTTGATGCAGCTTTAGAGCCCCCTCAATGAGTGGTTTTATCATCACCTCCTCTATGAAGTTTTACCAATCTACTAGTATCTCCAGCTAGAGTCTTACATCAGTTATTAGAATGTAATATCATATCTCTCCCTCCTATTTAGGAAGTTGATCCAATAAATCATATTCTACAAGGATATGATTAGAATGTAGATTATTATTTTCATAGGGCATTAGGCCACACAATAAATAGATACATCAGTTTGAAACACAAGATATATGACTTGATAGATGGCAACATTATTGATCTTGGTAATCAAGTTTAGCCTCTTCAAGAAAATCAAACACAAGACAAATCTTTGAAAATCTTCTCAAATCCTTTCCCACAACATTATAAATAAGAGATAGGGGATACATCAAGTGTTCACGATGCATATCATGCACATCCCCCACCAGCTACATATCAGGTACCTTCAATAGAGTCACATCCTTTGAGCAACATGATTGGTGTGTATAATTCCATAGTTCTAACTATACCTTTCATCTCCTTCTCAGAGAAGAAGATAGTTGAGGATGATTTAGATTACCATGAACTCTTTATCATAGCTCATATTAATCATTATCCTATTCTTAGTGTTCTCATAGACAATAGATCTTATGTGAATATGTGCACTATGACATTACTATAACATTTGGGATATTTAGACTAGGATATTACCTTGATAGACACAATTATCAATAGATTCATTGCACATATATAGAGTTCATTGGGTGAGATTGTAGTTCCTCTACAGGTTGGTCCAACACATGTGGCCATACCATTTACTATTGTTCCCTGTGTAGGAGTTTTTGATATGTTACTTGGTTGACCACAGATTCAAAAACTTCATGTAATAAATTCTATAGTTCATAGATGCATAAAATTCATTCACATTAATTAGGTTATTAAAATTAGTGGAGTTCTATATGAGTTACCACTCCCCACTTCAGAGACATCTACTACTTTGTAGTCACTAGTTTTAGTTCCACCACTAGTTTCAATTTCTTCACTAGTTTTAGTTCTTCCTCTAGTTCATATTTAGACACAATTGAGGCCTCCATCACCAGCATAAAGAGTTCATACATTGCACAAAGGTATCTTTTATATAAACTATAGCTTCAAAATTCTAGATAACTTCCATCTATAGTGTTCACACCTAGGGTAGTATCATTGAGGTCTCACACCTCTACACATAAAACACATATTTGGAGAGATTATCCTAATACCAAATAGGTCCTAAGAGCCTTAAAGTTACATCCACTTCTCATATTTATAGGGGGACCCCATAGTTGGTTTCTACTATAGAGATTTCAGAACATTTACAACATACACAACTTTTAGATCCAGTCTCAGCCCTTCCATTGTGCTTCACAATCATGCATGATTCCTCTCCTTGATATAAGACACTATGATAGGGATTCTCTTATGAGAATCATTAGATAGTATTGTCTCTCCTTAGACTTACTTATACATAGTTTCTGTTTCCTTACTTGTACATAGTTTCTCAGTATTTCTTGTACATAGTCTCCTAATGCTTAATTGTACATAGCTTATATCAAAAAATCCAAAAACATTAAGAAAATTTAACATCTAAAAACATTCAAATAATTCAAAAACATAAAAACATTTTAATTATATGCATCATACATGCTTTAAATCTCTACTACCATGCTAGACATACATTTTGTTGTTCTATGATATTGTTTGGTGATTTATATACATTACCATACTTCACTTGATCTTCTTTGAGTGTGTGTAGTTCCATCTAGATCCTTGATTGATTCATTCTACCTATTGATGGGGCATCATAATTCTACATTCAAGACATAAATTGATACATTTACATATTGGGGGCATCTTATACATGACTACACCATCCAAGTTATGTCATTCCTACACCACATACTCTAGTTATCATGTTGATGTACATTACGTACTAACTTACATAGATTACTCTATCAACATTCACTAGTATATAACAATTGTGTATTTCTTTGTATATACCTAGTCTTGTACTCCATGTATTGCATAATTTCACTTCTTGCTTTGATTATTTAGATGTGATTATATTTTCAATATATTACAGGCTTCCTTTCTTACTTTGCATAGCTAGATGTGATTGCATTTCTCGGTTCTTGTTTTGTCTCTTATATGTGACTTAGAACATTTTCTAATGTCCTTTACTTCTATTATTGTGTGTGCCTTAGAATATTTTCCAATGTCATTTGCTTTTACTCGTCTATGTGCTTGTGGCCCTCATGCTGACCTTACTTGTTTCCAATTCTGTGTATATGTGGCATTTGAACATGCCTTGTATGCTTGCTTTTCAGTTTGAGTGACGTGTGCCCATGTCTCTTACTTTATTGGATCCTTGGCCACTCTTGTATGATTCTTGATTCTTGCCTTATGTGCTTTTTGCTTATTTACTTCTCATTATTTACAATGTCATGATCCACATCATGCATTATCTTGCTTTCTTGGATGCCATGATGGACATCATGCTCCATCCTTCCATGACAACTAACAAATAACAATTAAGAACTCATATTTATAGTTCCAATTCATCACATTGCACATGCTATTACATTTTTATATCTATCTAGGCATACCCCTATTGATCTCACAATCTCTAATGCAAACTATGTTATATCTTAAGACATTTTTTTGATTATAATTACTGTATCATGTATTTTGTAGCATAACACACTTACAGGGCTCTTCCTTCCGAGGGTAGTCATTGTAAGATCTTCATTCCTACCCTTAGAAGAGGGGGAAATAAATAGGGGTTTATTCATAGAGATCAAATCTCCTACTGATCAAAAAATCAACTTGTAGAAAACTCAGAGGTCAAACCAGGTAGAATAAACCATAAAAATAGTGATGATTATAGAAAAATCATCAGTTTTAGCAAAGGAAAATAGCACCAAACATGGAAAATAACACCAAAAAATAAGGTGTCCTATTTTTGATGCTCATGTCCAAATAAAAAAACCCAAATTTTCTAGCAATAGGCAAAAATGTCAGCTCAACTACAGTTTTGTCAAATATAGATCAGTCCAGATTCAACAATTTTAGTATAGTTTTTCTTAGAGAATCTAGATATAAGGGGCATCATGTGCAGCATGATGGCTCTCACTTATAATTTTAGATTGGGTAGTTGGTATAGCTTCTAGATCAGAATCCATGTTAAAAACACTAGTGATTGGTGGCAATGTGCATGGCACATTTGACTTCTTTTTTTTCCAAGTTTAGTATATTACCTAGGCATTCTCAATAGTTATATGCCTTATTCCATCTGTAGGTGGTTGTCATCATTTTAGAGTGGCTTTTATATAGGCCTAACCTCCACATTCTTGAGTGGCTTTCACATAAGCCTATTTTCCAATTTTGGAGTGGCTTTCATATAATCCTAATCTCCCCCTTCTAGAGTTGGCCAATATTGGCCTAGTTTCTAGTACACATTCAACTATCCATACCACATTATTAGATTATAAAACATTCATGGGATTTAGGATCCATCTCATATGACACACATTCATATTGGTATCAATTTATAACTTCACTTCATGGGGCAACAATAGAGCCAAAGGACTAGCTAGCCTTTGTATTCTTGAGCCACCTACTCAGAGGGATTAGACACATATTCTAAACATCAATTAACATATGCATGACCACCTAGCTTCACTTAGTGGGTGACAATGGAGCCAAAGGGCCAACCTTTTCATTCTTGAGCCACTCTCAAAGAATTGAGCACTCAATTCCATTTGTGATATTAATTTTAGTATAACACATACCCAACATTACTCAACATCATCTAGCATCACTCAGTATCACAATAGGTTTTATATTGGTTTACATACCCGATGAGGTATATTCATTCCTTTTTCTTTCTCTCTCTCTTAACTAGCTTTGTATGTTCTTATTTTAGATATAACATATCTAGTAAGAACTGATCTAATCTTTATTTTCTCTTATAGATTTACATTTCACAATGTGCTCTCTCTATGCACACCCAACATCACATAGCTTCATGGGCTTCACCCTTGCAGGTAAGTTCAAGTACACTTTCTACTTTTTCTTTATTATGGTATTTCAATTTGCTACATCAATAGAATAAAGGGGGGTAAATATAGTCATATAAAATATCAAAATTGGTAGCTTGAGTGTGGCTTGTGACACCCAACCCATAGGTCCCTCTTGCATGCTCTCTTAACCCTTTTAGGCACCTTTTTTTGGATTTCTAGTCATTTGTAGACTTTCAAGACCTAATTCTAGCTCAACCAGACCTGATTTCCCATGCTTATTCCATCCCCCTAGGTCTCAAACTTTTAGGATAGGAGCATTGAGGTTGGACTATAGCACTAGACCCTAGGGTGTTCCACTTCTAGCACTCTTGTCCAATCACATTTTGAGCCCAGGTGACCATTTCCTTTTAATTCCTCTTCTTCATTATGTCAACCTAACATGAATACATCTAACCCATGACCATTAGATCTATATAAAAATCCATTCAAATTTCATTTATAAAGAGTTAGAAAATATTAGAAAATCAAGCAAGACCACTAAGGAAAATTTCCCTATTATGTGCATATAACCATCCAATACAACCACCAGCATATTCAAACCCTCACACCAATCTCAAGCCACCTCAATCACACCTAGTTTAACATTTTTTCATTGACATAACACTATTACATAAATCACATCAAATGGGAGAACTACATATGGCTTGATCCCTCTTCAGAATATTGGTATGTAGGTAGCATGCCCACACAAGGGGTGTAGATACATGTTTAGTGCATATTATAGACACTAACCCCCCCTCTTTCTCAAGTTTCATTCAAACATAATGAAGGTCTAGGGTTTTAAGATAAAATTTGATCTACAAAGAGCTCCATCAATATTTAATATCCAAAATTTCATAGGTAGACTCACATAGAGACAATGAACAAAACCCAAAAAATGTAGATATTTGTGACTAGTTTGGATAATAACAACATGACCTAGACTATAGTGTTAGACCTTGAAGTGTCCTATTTTTGGCACTCCTATCCTTTCACTGAATAGAAGCTAGATCCTGGTTCATGACACTGCCCTAGTCCTGCACAATCGATATCAACCTTTGTCTTAGTCATATCAGCATGGTTTTAAGATAAGTTACATTTTTCCTTTTTCATTACGATTTTTAGAAAGCTATGAAGGTCAAATAAATTATACAAATTAGTACTCTATTATTTTAATATTATTTACTAATTTAGTCAACTTAGACCTTTAACTAAATTAGGAATAAGACTTCAATATTCCAAAAATTGTTAAATCAAGCTGCATATAGATTGCAATATTATTGTACTAATAACACAAAAGAATATGATTCACTATTCTTGGGATTAAAATTTACATCCAAGTATGATGCCTATTAATTAAAGGTATACAATGACTCTAAACTAGTAATTAATCAGACAAGTAATAAATTTCAATGTAAGCTTTCTCATTTGAATAAGTATAATCACCATGCTTGGGATTTGATTTAATCCTTCAATGCATTTGACATTATTTTCATTTTTAGAATTAACAACACCATGGTAAACTCATTGGTTATTTTTGATACTAACCTTACACCTTTGCATAATATATATGCAAAAGTTTTCTATTGAATTGGTCTCATGTCCATCTGTACCTAATAATGTGAAGAATTTTCAAGTGTTTGATGATGACAAACAAAATATAGATTTCCTTCCTAATTTCAATGCTTTTGACATGCAGGTGGTTGATGAGGATGAGACGAGTGATCTAAATGAATAACATTATGTTGATGATGGAGTTTTGAACCTTAAATATAATTAAATTCGAAATGGAATGATATAATTGGAAAGGTTATTTGACTTAGAAAGGCCTAAAGCTAGGTTTGAAAGAGTTTTTCACCCCAATCATAGGTCACAAGTGATTATCATGGGCATGTTTGATCAATATTAGAACATCACTGTAAGACTAGAATGTAGTAATGAGGAAATGTAGGGTTTATAAAGGATGTTAATCCATTACCAAGACATAATTGATTAGACTTATGGTGACTTAAATGTGTTTAACCCCAATATCATGATGCATAGTATTCCTTTTAAACCTGATAAGAAGCCATTTAGATAACACCATAGATCAATCAATCCTATTCTTGAGTTATTCATCTTGAAGGAGGTTTATAAGTTATTTTCAATTGGTATAATATTTCTTGTGTGATATTCAGTTTGGGTAGCTAATTTAGTACCAGTCAAAAATAAAAATGGAGAAATTTTCTACTGTATTGACTTAAATTTTTTAAATCAAGCTTTAGACAAGGATAATTATCTATTTCTATACCTAGATGAATTTATCTTAAAGGTCAGTGGATCTGAAATGATGTATTTTATAGATAGATTCTCAAGCTACAATAAATTTTTATTTGAAAATGAAGATCAAGCTAAGATAACCTTCACCATAAAGTTGGGCATGTTTGCTTACAAGAAAATGCCCTTTGGACTGATCAATGCTAGTGCCACTTTCCAAAAAACCATGGACATATAATTTGAAGGGTTGATTGGTAAGTGAATTATGGTGTATATGAATGACTTAATATTTTTTTCTAAATGTAAGTTAGACCATTTAAAACACATGTATAAGATCTTCAAACATTGGCATAAGTTTGATATTTCACTCAATCCAAAGAAATGTATTTTTTGTGCAATTGAAGGTAAGATTCTTAGTCACATAATTATGAAAGAAGGTATGTCAATTGAACCTTAAATATATGATTCCATTTCTAAAATTCAATTACCAAATATTAAAAAGGAACTGAAATCTTTTTTTGGTAAAATTAATTTTGTACAAAAATGCATTTCCGGTTTTACAAAGATAACTAAAATATTGAATGCCATGTTAAAAAAGGGAGATAAATTTGAGTGGATGCCTACCTCAGAGAAATCCTTTAAATAAATTAAATATTCCATAATTCTTGCCCCCATTTTGGTAAGTCCAAATTAAACAAAATATTTATACTTGTATTCATTTGCATATGATCATGCCATTGATTCCATCCTTACTTTGAAACTGGAAGATGGAGATCGTCCCATATATTTCATGAGAACCAATTTGAAGGGAGATGAACTAAAGTACCCTATTTTGGATAAGTAAGCTTATGCACTAGTAAAGGCAATAAATAAATTTAGATATTATATTATAAGGAACAAGTTTATGATATGGTTCTAAATCCTATTGTCAAAATAATGTTGGGGCATAATGAACTTGGAGAAAGAAGAGGACATTGGGTCTCAAAACTTTAAGAATATGAAATGAAGTTAAGCCCATAAAATTGGTTTAACAAGGTTTGTCACATTTGATATCTAAAATTGACCTTGGTATAGATGTTCTCTAAGTGAATTAGTTTGAACTGAAGCATAATCCTGGGTATGACTCTATTACTCATTACTTGCTGTATGGTGCTACACCAACTAGCTTGGGTAGGATGCAAAAAAGAGAACTAAGGTTAAATGCTACCCATTACATGTTAAATAAAGGTGTCCTATACCATATAAATCATGAAGGTATTTTCATAAGAGGCTTAACTAAAGAGGAATCACTAGATGTCATGACTTATTTCCATGATAAATTAAGTAGAGACCATCCTTCTGATAGTGTGACATCCCACAACATCTTAAGGGCTAGTTATTATTGGTCAACATTGTTTAAGGATGATCATAATCATGTGAGATCTTGTCATATCTGTCAAACCTTTGTAAAAAGGGAGACTCATGATACTATTCCTATTTAACCAATAATTGAGGAGAATTCATTTATTCAATGGGTCCTAGAGTTAATTGGAGTCATAAATCTAAACTCTTCAACTTGCCACATATTCATCATTACAATGATTAACTATTGCACAAGATGGGTTGAAGTAAAATCAAACAATAAAAACAACACCAATGAGATTATTAGATTATTTGAAGAGCATATTAAAACCAGGTTTGACACCCCCATGACACTTGTGTGTGATAATGGTTATGCCTTCTAATCAACATCATTGAATGAGTGGGTATATCAAAATATAATTGCATTGAAGTTATCTTAAAACTATTACCCTCAAGGAGATGGTTTGTCTAAGTCCATAAATAATAATTTACTAAGTGTCATCAAGAAATAAATATAGGATAACCCTCATAGCTAACATCCTATACTCAAGTATGCTTTATGGGATGACTAGACAAGACACATGAAAAACCTCAAGAGTTCACCTTTCATGCTAGTTTATGGTACAAATCCAATATTTATAATGAGATTCAAGATACCCACATATTAGTTCATCCATGACTACATGTGAGAAAATGAGATAGGTCAGTCTAGGCTATTAGACCTAATTCATATAGATGATATGAGAGATGATGCCTTGAATAATTTTAGCAAGCAACAGGTAATGGTTAAAATGGTTTAATATAAAATCAAAAGTGAAATTATTTCAAATTTGAAACTTGGTTTTATTATGGGACAAAGACCATGAGAAGAAAGGTTAAAACTCTAAGCTAAGTCCTCTTTGGACCAGTCCTTATCAAGTCACAAAATTATTAGGATAGAAAGCTTTCATATTGAAAATTTAGAAGGGAATGACCTACAACATCCAATCAATAGATAATTTCTAAAGCATTACTTCTCAAATATTCCATCCAACACCATTTAAGAATGAGTCAAGAGGTTTGTTTCATGTGTATATTGTATAGTGTTTCGTGATTTCTTAGTTTTGGGTTTGATTTCTACAATTTATTCATTTCATTTGCTTTTCTATTTCTTCCCCCTAACTCATTTGAGTTGGGTTATTTCACATGAGCCCCTAATGTATTTTCAATATGTTTCTTTAAATCAAAATTGACCAGGATTAATTAGTTGCCATATCATGGGAAATCATCTCTATTAGAGGTGGTCTCTTAACATTGTTATTTTATATCCTCCCTTGTAGCCCATTAACTAAAATTTTTCCCATAAAACAAACCCTGCACATGACCAACATTATAATAAAACTATGTCTGAGAAGAAGTAAAAGACAAAATAAAAGTATGTTGAAATTGAGGCATTCTTGGGCTATTTTTGGCTGGTCACTTCAAATGTTGAGTAAATGCATGAGGATCATTCAAATTTTATAAGTTAGTAAGTAGTCATTCTTGAACAAATACATAAATTGGAAGCAATTCTTTTGTACATTTTCAAAATTCTGAAGGCCAATAATTTGAAACATAACTTATGAATTTAGAACAATTTATTTTCTTGTCTAAACCATTAATTGTACTTAATTTAATAATTGGATCAAATGGAAGCACTAATTTAGTTTGAATTTGTCTTAGTAATCTAAATTTTATGACTATATTATTATACAGATAGATTGGTTCCTAACCCTTAATGAATAAAATTGAAAAATCTTTTCAAGAAGAATTTTAAAGGAAATTGAACAAAATCACAAAATCTAAGTCTTCTTTGAAAGGGTGATTCAGGAAATATCCACCATAGGTTTTCTTGCCTGGCTGGTAGTAGATCAATTCATAAGTTTTCTTGCATGGCTGGTAGTAGATTGATTCTTGAGTGGAACTAGAGGTATCTCTATTGGGGATATATATGTCTGGCTAGTAGTAGATTAATTCATAGGTAATCTCTCCCAAGTTTAATAACCAATATTATCCCTCTCAGAAGTTTTGGTTGCTTAGACATGTATGCATTTTTTCTCATGAATTCAAGGGCTATAAAGTAATCAATCACTTTTACTCTCACTAATTATCCAAGGATGAATTAGAACTTAGTATATCACATGTTGAAGTAAAATTTAGTGCCTTCATCTTTATGGTTTTGTCTAACAAATTATTTATAGTTTATGCTTGTTGTCTAGGTGTTAAGATTTAGAGTCTAGGTTCTAAACGTTGATGCAATATTATTCCCATAGATGTTTCAATTTTTTGGGTCCAACACACCCCATTCTTAGATTTAAAATATGGACCCTTTTGTTCCATTTTGGTCTTTGGTTTTTAGGTTTATAGATATGAATTTTTGCCTTCTAAATGCTTTAATGATATTAACCGAGTCAAAATTTAAGTCTTTTAGATGTATGAAGTTCAAATTCTTTTAGACATATGAAGTTCAATGTATGATCTTCCTAGTCTAAATTACAGTTTTAAAATGTTTTATTTTGATTTGAAAGTGACCAAGTATTTATAATTACCCATTATAAATACTTGATCAATATTCAATTTTAGACTTAGTTATTCAAGAAGTATTCAAGCTTTGAAAATGATGTGTATTCATTGCTATAGACTAATGGATTTTGTTGTGTCTAGACTCAAAAACATACCTTTATTTACACATTGGTGGATTTTTTTGGGATAACTTACTAATGATTTTTTTCCTTAGTTCTTTTATTGCCTTATTGTTTTTATAGGTTTTCTCCTCAAACCCTTTGAATGACTGAGATCATGCCACATGGCATGATCCCATACACCCATGCCCTTGAGGGATTTTGAAACACTTAGCTTTTTATTGAAAATTTCTTAAGCAATAGGGTTTTGAGATCACACCACATGGTGGGATCCTATGGACCTAGGGACCTAGAAGGTAGTCAAAAACCTAATGTCCTTGGGCCTTTGGATCATTAGGATCATGCCATATGGAACTATTTTGGTAACCTAGGGACCCTACAGGTTAAGATGGAAGTTAATGGCCCAAAATGTCTAGGTCACTGGGATGGTGCCATGTGGCACAATATCAAAAACCCAGAGGTCAAGAGGTTGATATGGGAGCCAATGGCCCTAAGCATCCAGGTTAGTGAGATTATGCTATGTGGTAACATCTTGCTACACCATATTCCCAGGGTGGTTTCTGTAGTTATAGACTTTTGGGTTAGTGAGATTGCACCATGTGGTGACATCCCACTACTCCACTAAATTAAGGCCAACAGAGCAAGGAGAAGAGTCTAGGAGGCTGAGGAAAAACCACATGACAATAACCAAGAAAGCATATAATAAAAATTAGGAGGTTGAGAAGAAGTTATGTGGCTCATGGTGATGACGTAGGTAGACAACGAGGTAAAGCTTGGGAGCATAGATGAATTACCAAGTGGAAAAATGGGCCCTACCAAATCAAACTAATATCCTATCAAAATAAAAAGAGTGAGAAAATAATAAGAAGTCACACATCTAATGGATTAGATCATGAGGCCAACAAAGTAGACAAGTGGACCCAAACCATGTCAACTTATTAAGTCATCATAAAAGATTCATCCTTAAATTTGATAGCTTGTCAAAATATTAGAATGGCCCAAATTAAGGAAGATAACAAAATAATCAATCGATCTAGATTTTAAGGAGTCTGACTGGTCAAAGGAGTTATGTGGAGAAAAATGGTGGCTTCATGACCTGAATATTCTCCCAAGTGGGCCAAATAAAAGATTTATTCAAAATACTTGGCCCAAAAGGTAGAATTAAGGATTTAATTTTAGTTAGATAGGTATCACAACCATGGAGAAAAGGCAAAGTGGAATCTAGATTTCATTGGAGAATGGAGGTAATATTCTAATTAATTGCAGTTGTAGTGGCCTAGAGTGGCAATAATGACCCAATATGGGAGCCTTGTGCTAATTGGAGACAAATCACATTCTCTTTTATATAAAAAGTAGTCCACATTATTGTAAAAGAGGGGGGAGATTTTATGCACCAAAACTAAATAAAAATTATGATAGGCTTAGTCCTCTCTTTTTTTAATTTTATTTTGGCTTGTAATTATCTGCTTAGAGGGCACACTTGATTTTATAATAACACTAAAATAGATACCAGTCTAGTTTGAAATTCATGTTATTATTTGATAAGGTCCTTAATTTCTTGGAAACATAATTTATTTAGGTTAAAAATATATTTTAATGCTTGTTTACTAATGAATATGCACTTAGATTATGCAATAACTAGTCTGATTGGTTTTGAATTTCCATTTTGTTTAACTTAAAGATATGTCAAGCCATTATGTGCAGTAGTTATATGATTTTCATATGATTTTATTTAATATAAGTTTAGGGTAATATGTTTAGTTAATTCCTTATAATCTTTCCCATTGAGTTGCTTTAGTTTGTGCTACAGCTAGACCTAGTACACAATGGTATAATTGTAATCAACCATGATTTTGATTTTCAATATTAACAATCTTGTTTTAGCCAAAGAACTAATTAATTTCCTACCCTAATCTTTCTCTCTTTTTTATATTTTTTATGATGAATATCCTATCTATTGTATTATAGTGAAACCTATGTGAATGAGAAAGCAAAAAAATATTTAAGTAAACATTAGCAAGATTTATCAAATAAAGTACAAAGGGATTGAACTTCTGGTGGTTGATTTACATTACTCACCCAACTAAATGATTGGAAAATTATTGGCCCTTGGATTTAACAAGATAAATCATAAAATTAGGGGAAATTATCTCCCATGTACTATTATCTCCCTTTGTCTCATCAGATCAGTTAATCTAATAATGGTTTCTGTTGTGTGTCACAAATTGAGACTAACATAAGCCATGGGTGAAATGGTAGACTAATACAAATAAAATTACCAAGACAAGCCTAAACTAGTTCAGTGTTTCTTCTTTGCTTGAGATATTAAATTAAGTGTAATTGATGGTTTTAGATAACAAAATAAACCTTTCTAAAATCCACATGTTTTATTTAGAGTCATAGACCCCCAAACTTCTTAAAATGCACAAAAGAAAACTAAATCAACCCATGCCATCATTCAAATGTGACTTTTCAATTCTAACTTCCAAGGCTTAAATAAATTTCTTGTTTTCATAAACCATTTGGGGTTTATTATCCCACTAACATAAGGAAAGATAAATCCACAAGGTTTAACTCCCTACTTAATGCTTTTATTTTTGAAACTGAGCTTATTATTGCAAATGGATGCCTAAGATAAGGAACATGCTAGAATTTTGAATCAAAATAGGGCCAAAACCCACATGAAACAAAACCAAACCAGAGTAAGGAAAGAGAGAAAACAAGAAACCTAATCTAAACCAAGCACAATCCAAAAAATAAATTATGTACACTAATCTAAAAAAACAAGCCCGAAAAAATTAGGAGGGTGGGTTTGGAAACCCATGCAACATGATTTCTAATTTCTAGAAGTAGCAAGGTTCTCCCAGTCAGTGTCCTTACAAAGGAAAGGATGTCCTTGTATTAAATAAAAAAATATTTGAGTTTATTCCCTATGAAGCCAAGGAAAATAATAATCATATATTCAAAATAATCACCTCCCTTAATTCCAAAATTAGAGTAATGATAAGCATTAGAAACATTTACCTAAAAGTATTTCCAAACATATATAAGAGGTTCAGTTACCTAGATCCCATTAATTGTGGATGTCTAAGAAATAGATTCAAGGTATACCAACCCTTTGAAACATGGATCATCTAGATGAACATATTCCTCCTCCTCCTCTTGGGTAGGCTGACTATGCTCTTCTAAATCTAAAATTTGAATGCTTTCATCATCATCATAACTTCCATATTCTTCTATAAGCATATCAAAATTAATTAGAGAATAAGATTGATGAACAATTAGGTAAAATTGATAGGTTTCTACTTAGACTATGGTAAGGGAATCAATTTTATGGTTTGTTTTTGTAGCCTTTTGGAAAGTGAACAACTCTTTTATTTGCCTTGGATAGAGGAAAGACAAATAATCTTCTACTTGAATGGCTTCTGCAAAATCCATGGCTAAAGTATTTGTTATAGAGTTTCTCACAAATGTTATAATTGAAAGATATAAAGCATGAAAATTCAAATATAAAATATCTACTTCAGTAGGTCTAAGACTGATAGGGACTTTGTTATAATTATTTTTAAACCTGAAATTGAAATATCTGATTAGCTCAATAGGTTATTTTATGATCATAAAAAAATCTTTCAATAAAGTGTGAAGGTCAATCCCTAGACCAAACTAAAGGAAAAATAAATTTTCAAAATCATTCCATATATTAATGTAATTAGGCTATAAGCATGACAACCAATTGTATGCTTCTTCCTCCAAAGTAAAAGGAAATACCCTGCAAGTAACATCTTTAAATTTGACATTTAAAACATGCATAGTAGACTTAGGAAATAAGGTGTTCTTCATTAGTTCTTATGCTTTGATTTTGAAATCTAGGAATAAATATAAAGGGATATCCATCTAGGAATTCATACTTAATTCCTAAAAAATTTATGGTTGATCCACCAAGCCAAGACATGATGACAGCCACATGATTTAGATAATTTAGAGATAGGCTAAAAAAGGGAAAAAAAACCATGTATACTTGGATCATCTCTATGGGTTCCTTTTCCTCTATATCAAAAAGTGAAAAATAAGGGTAAGGAATTAAATCTAGACCTTGTGATCCTTATAATGGGGTCTAGGTTGCTTTTAAATAGACAACCATCAAAAAAGAAACTAACAAATAAGAATGTTCGGTAATATTAAATTAATGAAAACATTGCCCTCCTTCTAGTGCTAGCTTATATTGGTCTTAATTTGTGACCCAAAATAAAAATAGGTATGAGATTAACTATTCTAATGGGACCAAAGGAGATAACAACACATGAGACAAAATGTCCCCATAAATTTTAGGACCATTCTAGTGGTCCAAGGGCTGAACAGTTCCCAGTATAAACTTGTGCTCTGAGAGCAATAACTATTACCATTAGGGGTTTAATTGATATGAGATTTTTTGTTAATTTAATTATTTTATTAATAATTAATTATCTAAATCCTACTATCTACTTTATTAAACTATTAAAACCTTTATGTGTTACTTCACTACAATTCCTATCACAACCTAAACTAGGGCATGAGATCATAAAAAAAAGATAAAAATGAGAGAATAGGGTAAGGTAGAAAAGAGAGGGTGTCTTTGATCTAAATGAGCTTCTTGGTATCATATAACTAAAAACCATGCCTAAAAATATTTATACCACTATGTGCCTATTTAATGGAGAGCTCTTCCTCCTTTTCCTAATACTCTACTTTTGTCCTTCATTCATTCATTATTCCATGTTCCTTTTAGACCTCATGCAAAATGGTCATAATATTTATCACTCCTTGGTACAATTTATAGACTTATCCCAAATATTTTTAGACCCCTTTAGTTCATCCATAATCTGCTACCTAAACCCTTTTCACAAACTCTGCACACTCTTTAACCTTGACCTTTGAGTTCATTCTTTAAACTTTAATTTATTGATCCACCTAGTTTATTTTATGAATTTAAAGTCAATTGATTTTGTATTTTTATAGGTTTATTAACCTTACTTTCCCTTCTAACAACTCTTTCAATATTTCCCAACTCTCAATCCTTTCTTTTACACAATTTACTTACACTTCCCACACTCCTTATAGCCCTATTTATGGGTTTTATTGCTCTGTATGGTTAAGTACATACTAGAATATAAAAAATAGTCACCAATATGGATACCCTATTTCCATTTATACCTATTTATAAAATTTCAAACCCTCATTCAACCTTTGATCATTCAAACAACTCCTTTTACGTCTCTGCTCACCTCAATTAGGTCTCTTAGGTTTGTTTTGAAGCCCAATCTCCAATTTTTGTACACAGAGGTATATTAACACAAGGAAAACCTCAAAATATTTTTAAAAATAATATTCCTAATCTATCCATATAATTTCATCCAAAACTCATGGTGGAATTTATCTACTCTAACAAACCCTAGGTTTAGGGTTTTCTCATCTCAGTCTCAGCTGATAGTACTTAGGTTGATATATCTCCCTTCAATAAAGGTGTCAAAGAGTTCCAATTTTTTTTAAGGTTTGTATATAACCTCTCCATGTTTTACAAACAATATTAAGCTTTGAAAAATCTTTACTCCACATCTTCTAAATCAATATATGTCTGAATATGCAATATGGTTAATTGTCTACAAGCTTGGGACCCTGCGTAGACAAAAATAATACATATAATGTATACATTATGGAAAAGGAAATTATATTATGTTAAAAAAACTTACAAATATTCCATAAGCACTTAAACCTTAGGATAATGAACCTTTCCTTTCTTGGAATTGCACATAGTTCAACCTTGATAACATCCACTACAAAAAATAGGGTCTTATTATTTCCCTATCTGAGAAACACTAGACATATTTATTGTTAACTATTATAGTGTTGATCTCAAAAATGATTCCAAAAAACTTTAAATAAAATTACAAACCATTATTCAATCCATTTAATTGTCAAAAACTAAAGACTCAATCTACACCAAACCAAACTACTCATGAATAGGGTCTGTTTATGGTAACATCTGCATATTAGATGATTTAACACTTTAAATTGTAATATATGATATCAAAATAATTATAAAACATTTCAAGAAACCATTAAAATAGTTTACAAGTCCATGTGACTATTCCTTTTATAAACTCAATCTTTAACAAATAATTAATTCCATACAGGGTCTATTTATTCCAAATTCTGCAATAGGGGTTGATTTTCTCTATCCTTTCAAGTCTTATCACATCCAAATCATTCAATAGATTTTCAATCAAATTTTAAAACCATTTTCAATATCATTCTTTCATTCATCAAACATGTATTCATAAAAAAAACAATATAACAACAAGATGAGTAATGACCTTCAACAGAGGTCTGCCTTCATATTCCTGAAACAAAATAGTGGTTAACACCTCACATTACCCTTCATAAAAATTTGTTACTTATACATTCCTTTAATACGAATGGAATCACTTAATAAAATTCAAAAAATGAATCTTTTATTCCTAAGAAGGATGCATAACCATTTCTTGTTTCCTTTTCCCACATGGAGGTTTTCTTGCATCATAACATTTTCTTGATTTTTGCACATAAAGTGTCTTGAACCATGACAACATAACTATGACATTTTATGAAACTTTTGTAATTCCTACACCCTTAGACAAGTTTTTTACATCTTTACACCTTCCTAGTTTTTTCAAATGTCCTTATACAAGGCTTCACCATATTCAAATATTTAAATATTACTTTTGGTGGGAAAACCTATAGTTCAAATCCTATGCATCTTTAGACACCCTAGACTTCACAAATGGACTTCAACTGACCTCTAAAAAATTTAAGACTAATCTAAGACAAAATTGACAACTTTTGGTGTCCTTATAGGATGCTTATACATCATACTCCTAAGGGATATAGAAAGTGAGCTCTAATGGATTGCTGTGCTTCTTCCTTCTCTTCCAATTCATCTCTCTTAGATCATCCTTTGCTGATCCTGTCTCTATATGATTCAACTATTAACTTCTCCTTTCAATATTTCCTCGATCAAACACTATCATATTTATCTCATCTCTCTTCTTACTTGCATCATCAACTTGTACTCCATGTGTATTCTCCTCTTCCTAATTACCTTTGTCATGTGGGCTGTAAATGCCTTAATATGTTGCTACAACTTTTGTAATTTCATATTCCTTTGCTCCCATATTCATACCTACAATCAATACAAAAACAATGTTTTAAATAATTATTGTCTCAATGAAATTTAAGCCTCCATAAGGCTCCACATATTCCTCCTACTGTACTACTACTATCATGGATTTTTCATGCTCTTTTCCTTCATTCATGTGAGGTTCAACTGATGCAACCTGTACTATCTCATACTTTTATCTCACTTCATCACTCAATGCTCTCTCTATGGATGCAAAATCTGATTCTAATTGCTCATTTCTATCATATACAAACTTGCAATCAATTTCCCTATCTTTATCCATTAGCTACATTTCATTTTCCAAGCCTTTTATGAGGATATCAAACTAATCTAATTCATTTTGATCCTTATTTTCATTTGGATGGCTGTAATTATTCTCACTTGATTCACTCAAACTCACATCATCCACATCAATGTGTTTCTCTTCCTCTTATTCCTCATGCTATCCTCTAAACCAAATCATTTTCATTTCTCTTTTTAGTTGTTTACATAACAACTTATTTTGTTCTCTCTCCTATCTCTTTGATTGTACCTTTCTTCTCTTCATCAATAGCTTGATTTTCCACTTGAGTGGCTTCTTCTTCATTACCCATCTAACATGTGGGATTTCCATTTCACTTATCTTCTCTAACATATCCAACATCCTATCCATCTGCTACCTCATCTTAGCCATCTCTCTTTCCATCTCTATCCTCTGCTTGGTGTCATCTTGTACCATCTTCTTTTTATGGTAGCTTCTCTCATCCACTATACCTTTTTTCTTCTTACCTCTCTCTTTCCTCATCTCTTTAATAATTTATATAAACTCCTTGGCCTTACCTAGATCTATACCTCTCTCTAAAAATCCTTCACTCACTTGCCACATCTTGACCTCACTTAGGTTATTCACTTATATCTCTCTTTTGTCCTCACTTGGGACTTCTCCTCTTTTCCTACCTATAGGAATCTTTCTCTCAAGCTCTCTTTATGAGCTTGTTAATAGTTCTCTTGATCAATAAGCCACACTTGGCTATAGCGCTGATACCAATTTTTATAAACCTTCATGCACACTTCAACACATCAAATGAAAAACAAAATAAACCATGTACTTGGATAATTGATTCTATCCTTTTTCATCCTAAATAATCTTTAGGCTTTGATACCAAAATAATGTAGAGTTCTTCCTATTTTTCCTAATACTCTACCTTCGTCCCTCATTCATTCATTCTTTCGTGTTCTTTTTAGACCTCATGCACAATGTTCAAAATATTCCTCACTCCTTTGTATAATGAATAGACTTCTCCCCAATATTTTTATACCACTTTAGTTCATCCACAATATACTACCTAATTTCTCATCCCTTTTCACAAACTTTGCACACTCTTTAACCTTGACCTTTTAGTTCATTTTTCAAACTTTGGCTTATTGATTCACCTAGTTTCTTTTATGCCTTTCAATGCAATTGATTTTGGATTTGTAAAGATTTATTAACCCTAATTTCCAATCTAAAAACTCTTTCAAGATTTCCCAAATCTCAATCCTTTCTTTTACACAATTTGCTTACACTTTCCACACTCTTTATAGCCATATTTATAGGTTTTCTTGCTCTGTACGGTTAAGTACAAACCAAAATATCAAAACCAGTCACCAATATGGATACCCTCTTTCCATTTATACCTAATTAAAAATTTTTAAACCCTCATTTAACCTTTGATCATCTATATAGCTCCTTTTAGGTCTCTATTCACCTCAATTAGTTCTCTTAGGTTTCTTTTGAAACTCAGTCTCCAATTTCCATACATAGAGGTAAGTTAACATAAGGAAAATGTTGAAATATTTTTACAAAGACTATTACTAAGTTCTCCATAAAATTTCATCCAAAACTCATGGTGGAATCTCTCTATTCTAACAAACCCTAGGTTTAGGGTTTCCTCATCTCAATCTTAGTCGAGAGCACTTAGGTTGCTATATCTCCCTTCAAGAAAGGTGTCAAAGAGTTACAAAAAATTATTAAGGTCTATCTAGATCCTCTCCATGTTTTGAAAAAGAATATGAAGCTTTGAAAAATCTTAACTCCACATCTTCTAAATCAATATATGCCTGACTGGGCAATATGGTTAACTGTCTATAGGCCTAGGACCCTGTATAGAAGAAAAAAATACATATAAAGTATACATTATGGAAAAGGAACTTAGACCATGTTCAAACAACTTAACAATATTCCATAATCACTTAATCCTTAGGCTAATGAACCTTTATTTTCTTGGAATTACACATATTTCAACCTTGATATCATCCACTACAAAAAATAAGGTCCTATTATTTCCCTGTCTGAGAAACACCATACAATTTTATTGTTAACTCTTATAGTCTTTGTCTCAACAATGATTAAAAAAACCTTTCAATAAACTTTTCAACCATTATTCAATTGATTTGATTTCCAAAAACTAAAGACTCAGTCTGCACCAGACCAGACTACTCATGAACATGGTTTGTTTATGGTAACATTTGCATATTAGATGATTTAACACTTTCCATTACAATATATGACCTCAAACATGTTCCAAAACATTTCAAGAAACCATTCAAATAGTTTACAATTCTATGTGACTATTCATTTTATAAACTTAATCTTTAACAAATAATCAATTCCATACAGGGTTTATGTATTACAAATTCTTCAATAGGGGTTCTTTTTCTCTATCCCTTCAAGTCTTATCACATCCACATCATTCAATAAATTTTTAATCACATTTTTAAACCATTTTAAAACATATTAATAGTCTTAACACTGATTAACCAACTAAATAAAATGAATAGAGACATTAAACAAATAAAATGTAATAAAATATGTATTCAAAATTCTAAAAGCATTTTTTTACAATCAATATCCCTTGACAATAAATTATGGTTGTGTTGTTCCCAAAATCAGCTGCGCTTATTTTTAGAACAACCCCTACGAAACTTGTCCATTTTGTCTTTCGTCTCTCTAAGCCTATTTTTGAGATAGGTTTTTCTCATTCTCGTGCCTGCTCAACTGACATCTTTTCGAGTTCGTGACGTCTTTTCGTTACGTTTTCCCCAAAAATGTGAAAGTTGTTACGGTCTCGATGCGAGTAAGAGACCAATTTTTGGCTTTTTCAGAGTTAGTATTTTTCTTCTATTTTCCTGCAAAGGTGGGGAATTTTCCCACCATTGCATATTTTTATGCAAAGGTGGGGAATTTTCCCACCATTGCATATTTTTATGCAAAGGTGGGGAATTTTCCCACCATTGCATATTTTTATGCAAAGGTGGAGAATTTTCCCACCATTGCATATTTCTATGCAAAGGTGGGAAATTTTACCACCATTGCATATTTTTATGCAAAGGTGGGGAATTTTCCCACCATTGCATATTTTTATGCAAAGGTGGGGAATTTTACCACCACTGCATATTTTTATGCAAAGGTGGGGAATTTTCCCACCATTGCATATTTTTATGCAAAGGTGGGGAATTTTTCCACCACTGCATATATTTATGCAAAGGTGGGGAATTTTCCCACCACTGCATATTTTTATGCAAAGGTGGAAAATTTTCCCACCATTGCATATTTTTATGCAAAGGTGGCAAATTTTGCCACCACTGCATACCTTTTTCTTTTTTTTTTGCTATCTTTGGGAAAATTTCATTTTCCGTGCCCGCTCTCCTTTTTTTTGCTTTTGGACCTGCTCACATCTCATCCCTTTCAAGTGCATTTCCCTGATTGTGACCATCAAATGTGCAGTTCTCCCAGATCGCTACTTTCTTCTCCTGATTGCATAATCACGATTCCTGCTGCAGTTTCTGTGAAGGATCCCTCTTCATCGACGTCTTTTCAACAAAAGTTCTTCCAGATCACTGAAGTTTCTCTGAAGAAGTCGAAGACCATGAAGAAGACTAAAAATAAAGATTGAAGTTGTTCTTCCGTGCTTTATTCAAAATGCACTTTGTAATTGTCTTAGGGACATTTTTACATGCAATTTTGTAATTACATGTAAATATTTCAGAAAAATATCTAAAAGTCAAAGATGAGTCATCTTTGACCAAGATATTTTGTATATTTTATTATTTTCTGTTTTTGAGGATTTTCTCCCTGTATATAGTGGAGACATCATTTGTAAATTATCTTGGAGAAATTAATAGCAAATACTTTGCTGAAATTGAAGCAACTTTTGAGACTTTGTGCTCAAATTTGTAAATCATATTCTGTTAAATGAATGAGAAGTAGGTTATTTCAGACTTTGTGTTGAAATTATTTGTGTTATTTAGGAAATAGTTCTTATGTCCTTTTTCCTGGTGATATCTTATTCATCTGATTTGATAAGTAAAGTGGGTGTGTTTATTTTATCTAAGGGTGTTTCTAGAGGGTAGAAGATAGACTTTGTGCTACTTTTATCTTTAAGATTCAGTTATCTTTTGTAGTTTCAGGTGAAGACTTTGTGCTTCACTTTACTCTATGATTGTACTTGTTCCAGATCGGTGAAGAATCTACGGAAGACTTTGTGCTTGCGTGAGCATTCTTGTGAACTTTGTTACTATAGGTGATTTCTTGTTTTCTGTTTAATATCATTCCTAAAAGAAGAGGACTGTTGTTAGCAATAGACCAAGATTTTCCCTCTTTTGTTCCTTATACATTACCTCTGAAAAAAGAGATGTAGATGCTGTTATACCACCCCCATGTGTTATTTTCTGCTTAATTATATATATCTGGCATGCAAGTATTAATAGGGAACCTCCCCTTGATGAGAGGAGAGATTTACCTTGTCTAGATCTGGTAAAGCCACACTCCTCGTGGTGTAAATCTCCTTATGCTATGGCTAATATCCCCATTTTGTCATCAATTAGTTGACGACAAAATATTCACCCAACAGGTTGAAGGCATGGTATAAAGGCTAGTGTAATCTAGGCCAATTCTAGTAGTAGTTTGATGCCTAAATGCTGAACCTAGATGCATAATCAAGGAAAAAATTCCATGGAAAAGGTAGGTATAATCCTAGCACAATCCCAAAAATTTTTCATCCCTAAAAGTATCAACCCTTACCAATGGATACGTATCCCCCTTAAATAGGCAATTCAAGGAACTCATTACCTTGTCTTTTAGCTCAACCCACTAATGGGTCAGTTACAAATATTTAATGATGATTTGGGAATATGGTTGATATTATAAATGACTTACCATATTGACCATGATGGTCATTTGGATTTATGACAATGATTTTCAAAGATGATCCCAACTTATCCCAGTCATCTCCTTTTGAATCAAACTGAGCACATAGTCTTATACCATGCCATAATGAGTAAGATGACCTATAAATTTGATATGATTAAATTGATGATAGGGATGCCAACATGTCATTTGTTTGGCCCCATCGAGCCACACATCAACTAGGGATTTTTCTCTAGGTCCCCAATCTATTTACTCTATCAACACTTATCCACATTAAAAAAGCTCAAGGCCCCTTTTCACTAAATTTGAAAGCTTCCCTATGCTCTCTAACTCTTTCTTTATATTTTACATATTTTGATGGGATATATGGCCATCAATTTTAATGTCATTATGACCTACTACCTAGTGTGATTCCATTAGGTCAACAACTTAGGTTTAACATTTTGATGATAGGTAGATGACCACCAATTTTTTACTTGGGACCCTATTGACATTATTAGGTGGACATGTGGTTACCTCTGATTGGTCCTGATCCACCTAAGCCCTAATTCTTTTGAAAAGCCTAGAAACTAACATGTCTAACAGCTTCCACATGTCTCTTCCTCATTTACCAAGATATCTCAAGGGTTTAAAAAGTCTAACACCCCTAAGATACTATCAAGTATGGAAACTTCCATATGTCTCTTTCTCATTCACCAAGCTCTCATGGGGCTCAATATGCCTTCATTTTACTACCCGACGATTATCTATTATTCCTAGGCTCTTTTATCTTCAATTTACCTCTATCATTGCAATGACCACATATCTTCTTCTTATCCATCTTTAGATTGACTTTATGATTGCTCAGTCATCACCATGTGGCTTCTTCTTGAGTTTTCGTCCTCTACATTCATTTGGGTTAATACTTCTAACCCCCTAGGCTTTCAATTTAATGTTGTAATCACTTTTGGCTCCCAAGATCTTGGGAGAGTGGCACATGGTGTCTTCTCAGGGCTTTGAGGCCACATGCCTTTGCTAGTGTCATTAAAATCTTTGGATTATAGGTTAATACTATAATACCCCTAAGGTTCCAAGGTTTTGAGGTTTTGTTAATGCCTTCAATTCTTTATCAAGTTGGGTCATGAGATCATGACACATTACACAATCTTAGGGATTGAGGGGATTAAAAAAGACTTAGTAATTTTTTCAAAATATTTAAATCTAAAGCCATGTGTTGATGAGATTTAGGTGCATGGAATAATATAGAAGGCCTAGAGAGTCTTTAAAACCTATGATAACATAATAAAAATGACTAAGTAAATATTTTTGATAAAGCCAAGTCTTTTTCAAGAAAATTTATGCGAGAAGAAGTCATTTAATATAAGAAATTGAAACCATTCATTTACATAAAAAATATTCAATACCAAACATTTAAAGGATAAATTCCATAGAAAAATGATTTAAAACAAAGGAGTAATATAATTTATCCACTGAGGAAAAGAACATTATGATTATCAAAGATTTATCAAAGTCTCATATTAAGCATTGAAAATATTAAGCCAATTTTCTATGAAAAACATAATCATGAGATATATCACCAAAAATTAGATAAAAATAAAGAGGGTCCCTATTTTTAGCCTAAAAATGGGGTGTGTTATGTAATCACACAACACTCAACAACAAAAATTTAAAAAGGGTGATTAAAATAAGGCACACAAACATGAAATTAAAATAGAAAATCCCATTTGGTAAATTATAAATCAATGTGAGTATAAAATACATGTAAAAAACCCACCCAAGATATGTATAAAGCACTGAAGAGTGATCCCCTCTAAAACCAAGGTGGCACCTATACTCAATGTTAAGTAAAATGATCTATATGTTACAAAATAAGACATTATGTTAAAAAAATTTAAATATAAGTTAACATTAAACTAATTGTATGTTATATCTATGAAGAGCATGAAAAAATACACACCTAAAAAAACATTTAAATTTGAATTACCAGTCAAACTTATGGCCTTTAGAAGGTTCAAAATACATAATTTGGTTAGCCAATCAGGAAAAAAAACTACAAATTAAGGAAATTTTTGTTGTCAAAATGCAAAAATAACCGCATCACTATGTAGACCATAAAAAATATCCAAGTTGAAAAATAAATCACCTCTTCAGGCTTCAAAAATCAAGAGAAATGAGCCACATAAGTACATAACCTTAAAAACTAGGCCCATTGGTGTTGTAGAAACTAAAATTTGGTCATGAATACTTGATAATGTTATTTTTGGCCTTATTTCACTTTAATTAACTTAAGCACTTAATTTGGACCTATTTCATAACCTTACCCTATCTTAAACACCTATATAAACCTATTTCATTTCCAAATTTCTTTCTAACATCTAAAAAAATGTTTTAATTGCTAAAAAACCCTCTAAGCATATGTACATACCTCCTTGGACCCAAAAGTCACACATTTACCTTAAGAACAAAAACTTTCAGTAGGGGACAATCATGGAAAACTTTCTTGTTCCCTATGGGATGTTCTTGTCCTTAGTTCTTCTAGAGGTCATTTTTCAAATTTGAAGCCTCTATTATAATTTGGTCAGTGTTTTTAGGAAAATTAGTAGAAGGTTTTCCCCCTTTTGGATTTTGATAAAGGCACACTCAAGTCACATTTTATATCACTTAGAAATTTTAATAAGAGGCACAAGTACACTACTGCACATTTCATAAAGCTTCCATATTCTTCCTAATTATTAATCTAATCACTTGAAGCAATCCTTAGACAAGTTAAAATCATGTTTTATCCAATCCAAAACAAATAATGATAAAGTATTCAAACCATCTCTAAATGCAATCATATATTCAATGAAACTACATTGAGCAATCTAAGTGGGATATATATATGGGATTAAATTTCCTCTTCAGAGTATTGGATACATAAGAATTATTTAGTCATCACAACCCATTTTACGCCCCTTTCCTATTTGTAGGTTTTCAATCATTGCAAACTTTATTAAGTTTTAAAATTTTAAGAATCTATTTGTAGGTATTCCACACACCTCCATGTTAAATATTTGCAAATAGACCTAATTTAAGATATTTTAAATGATTATGACTTGAGTTTATTAATTTTAAATAGAGGAAAAGATTGACCAACTTAGGACTATAGTGGCAGTCAATTCTGTTTTGAGTTGCATGATTTTGTCTTTCATCATTTTTAGTCTCAGTCTCTATGAAATTATAAAGTTGGTTCTTATTTGTCATTTTCAATTATTCATTGGTTTTTAAGAGTGAAATATCAAATAGAAACACCTAAGTACTCCATTTTTTATAGTCAGTCTTCTTTCATTCAATTTCAATTTATCAAATTTAACATTTTACTTTCATTCTACTTATTGAAAATTCATTTACAACATTATGTTATATGACATTTAATTTATTTAAATTAGGGTTTACCATCACAATAATTAAAATTATGGTAAAACATAACCCATGTATTATTTGAACTTTACCAAACCCTAGGTTTCTAACATTTTTTCTAGGATTTCAAACTCTATTTACTTATTCTCTCATTTGTTAGGCTCATACTTGATCCATAATGACTATATTTTTCAAACTCTTTGAGGTGTTTAATAGATTTATTGAGTGGATAAAATCCCTATTTTTTTCAAAATATTATACTGGATTTTATGAAATTTATAATTTACTATTTTTAGTAAATTAGGCCTAGATGACAAATGGTGTACCTAGTTTCAAATTAATCTCATAGTTTCATCTATTTTTTGATTTTAATTAAAATACTCTCTTGGATTTAAAAAATACCTAATAAATTTATTTTAGTGGTTGTTTATTTATTGTGCACATGATATAATGGCTATATTATTTATTCTTAGTGTTTGATTTTAATTCAAAGAGTGATTGTTCTAATTTCATGGTGTTGGCTAGAAATATTAAATATCTTTCATAATCATAAAATAAATTATAGAAATCCAACTTAAAATAAAATCATGGTTTCAATCACTCATAATAAAGTTTATGGAATCCAATTAAACTTTTACTGTCCCTCCTCAAGATTGTGATAGGTACTTTCCATCTCACCAAGTCCATGTTATCACTATCTAAAAAGGTAAGGTGATCCAACCTATAGTTATAAATTAAGGTAACCAACATGTCCTTCCTCAACCTAATCCACCTCTCACACATCCTCTTCATGAATTTTGTATGCATATTAAATCATAAGTACCCAAGGCTTGTGCTTATCAATCCCTTCAAGACCAAATAGTCACTATGAAAAATTTCATAGGAGAGTTGTAAAAGCAAAATAAATATTTAGTTCAAGGATTACATCACTAGAACATAAGATCACTTACACAAATAATCTAGAGCATGATGGTGTTAATTATATATCTCCTTCTCCATTCAAATATTTTGTGCCTCAAAAGCAACATTCATATACAACTATTTATTCAAAAAGTAAACAAAAGGATAATAAGAGTTCAAGTGAAGTTCTAATATAATTACTTCACAAAAAGTTGATCACATACCTTCTATGCATATTCTAAGGATATCAAACTAATATTGTATATATCATATAATGCGTGGGCATCATATAGATAGTTATTTATCTTTAAATAAAAAAGTACAAAGTATCCTTGATAGTGGTGATGTTATAATAGATAAATCAATCAAGTAATCCATACACACTATGATTTCATCTCATAAAAATAAGTGCAAGTAGAATAAATAAAAAATTTAGAACAAAAAAGGTTAAAAATGGTAAGGTTAGAGAAGTAAAATTTTCATAAGGCAAAATTAGAGAAATCAAGATTACAAAAGGATCAAGATGAAAAAGTAACATTTCAAAAAGAATAATTACAAAAGTAATAGTTTGAAAAGAAAAGGTTACAAAGGGAACAATTGGAAAATACAAGTTATTAACAAAACAAATTTAGAAGGAACAAATGTAAAAATAAAATTTAGAAAAAGAAAGGTTACAAAAATTACAACAAGAGAAGTTAAATAAAGATAAATTATTAAAATAAAAGTTATGACAAGAAGCTCAAGCTAAGCACTATAATATATTTTAGAAAGGATTTATTAAAAAAGAGGTTATATATATATTCTAATGTTACAAGTATCATTCTAAATGAGGCATTTAAAAAACATTCATCATATCTTGAGCATTTGATTCTTAATATTCACATTAATGGAAATAAATGTACCAAGGTCAAGATTGTATCTTTTCATGAAACAAATATATGTTTCATGACACTTTTCCAACATCTTGTGTATGACAATAAAAAATTGGGTAATATTACTAGGCATCAATGATGCATTGACCCCATTGAGTTGCCAATAACACTTGGGTCAAAAATATGTTCAGTTATATTTCACATTGACCCTACCTTGGATAAATACATTGAAAATTTAGGAAAATAATGGATGATATAAATGGGGGAAACATTGGGTAAAGATCATGACTATATCAAATTTGAGCATGAAAGTGTAATGGTTAAAATTTAAATAGAGGAAAAATTATAGATCAATAATAGACAAAGGAATAAAATTCTTCAATTCATCATATAAAAAATAACTAGTACCATCACATCAATAACACATGATATAATACATATAACAAAACAAGAAAGATAATAAATTTCAATACCATAGTATGATGAAGTGGGGTTTTCATATACATATTCACAATATGATCATAATGTCATATTAAATTTTCAATAATAACCTTATAAATTAGTTATCTACAATGATGATGATTACATTAATCATTATGACTCTAATTATGTAAAATATTGGTATGATACTCCAAATGATACATCACCTACACAGAGGCATCCATTTGATGAGATCTTTGGATTATAGTAGCATTATTTGATTGTACATAACTTCTTTTTTGTTTCATCATGTTATTATTCTATTGATTTCACATGTGGTCGATTCGATCAATTATTTTAAGCCCTTGGTATTATTGACTTTTTGGCCTCTTAGCTCTGCTTTTTCACCTTTCTTGATTTGAACAATCTAAAACAATGACCTTTTTTCCATTTATCTCTCTATTTTCAAAGTCTACATTGATAAAAATTACATTTTATAACAAGGACACTATTGCTCAGTAAGGGACAAAACTGACTACCATTACTATCCTTAGTTGGTCAATCCTATCATTTATAATTTTTCACACATAAATACAATTTTGGGCACATAGAACCTTAATATCACCAATTTTCATATATTCTCACTCAAATCCAAGATGAAAAAGAATAATTATACATGAAAAATATTTATTTTCTTGTGTTATATTTCCCATATATGCTAAATTATTTTACTAGTATAAATTTGATGAAACAAGGATGTACAATCAATCCCATGCATACCGATTCAATTTTCTACAAGCTTTTCAAAAGTCACAACTCACATATGTAATGGGAGAATCTTTCTCATAAATGGCTATGCCATCATTTCTAATTCATAATTTCACATTGATATACTCTATGAATTATTAAGCTCCCTTCCCTTTTTTATAATTTAAAACCCTTGGTTATTACTAGTTTATGTGGTTTTAGTTTCAAAATGAGAAAAATTACCTAAAAATTCAAATATTTCAAAACATATAAAAACATTCCAAATATTTTAATAATATAAAATCAAGACCTGAGAATGATTAGATATCTAGTTTACATCATTGTCAATGTTATTTATCTCATAATTATTAGATAGGATAATATTTATATATCACACATGTATTTCACTGGTATTAATGAGTGTTATGCAAGACATATATATCTCACATGGACTAAGTTGTTAGAATCGCCTCTACCCCATAACCCTATTAAACTAGGGGAATCTTTTCCATAGGCTATAATATTTACAAGTGTTATTATTTTATGACTACTATACTGTTGGGCTATACATACTTTTACAAATGCCTTGTGAAATTTTTTATCTTACATTGTGTGCATGGAAATTTTATTTGATAGGATATGATCACATTATATATATAGGGTGTAAATTATATTTGTAATTATATGATACATTTTATACATAATAGATTAGTTCTTTATTATCTTTATGTATGGCACTTAGAACTTGTGTGCAATTTTTTTAAGCATCTCTATGAGATCATTATTTGGTATATGAAACCTTTGAACATGTCCTTTGTTTGTGACATTATTCATGTCTTTGTTATATGGCCCTAAGACTTGCATGTACAATCTTTAATTATGTGACATTTTGACATATCTCTTATATGTGGTCATTGACCTTATATTATGACATTGATATTGTTGTGTTTGTATGCTTGTTCATGTTGAGTTTGATGAGTGTTATGATCCATATCATGCAATAATTAATGAATAGGATATTGATTCTACATTTTACTATTATTAGCTTAATTGATAAATTTATATAGGCCTTACCTCATGTGTTACATACATATTTAAAATGGTACATATCTTATCATATTGACATAATTTTTACACATGCTACGCTATTCAATGATTACATTTTACTACACATGATATAAATAAATTTTATTCTGTGATGAGTGAATTTTAGGATACAATTACCTTACCTCAAAAGGGGGAATTTTAGTGGGATTTTCATACATGAGATAGGCCTATTAAAGATACAAAATCAATTTTGAGTTCTAGTTTTAAAGGTTTAAAATGGTTAAAATTAAATCATTGGTATAAATTATGAGAGCATATAGCATGCATATGTACTCATATTACAAGAAAAAATTACACAATCATAAAAAATTAGGTGTAAATTATAGGTTCATGCATAATTTTCAAACAAAATTTCCATCTATATATGTTTACATATTCTAAATTTATCAATGAGGGCATGCTACAAATTCATGCCATATTTTTCAATACTTTTTGAAATCTATAGACATGGTAGGAGCATGGATGTTCTCCATTATATTTTGATCATGCATTAAAGAACAAAGGAACAAATTGAAAATTAAATATATAATGCATCTACAATGTTTGATTTAGTTAAGTCCATAATGCATAACTTAGAGATTTAATGCCCTCTAGCATTATGTTTGCAAATCTATTATGAATTTCAACCTATTTAATGTCTTAGGGTTATAAAGACTAACAATGAAATTTGAGGTTTATACATCCCTCAATATTTTTTATTTTATATAAGATTTCAATTCAATTTTGATCTTGATCATCCTCAAATATGCCATTGATTCAACTAAGGAAATAACCTCTCCAAGTGATTTGTGGGAAATACCAATTATCTAATTCTTCAAGGAAAATCATCTTCAAGAAAAGTCAGAAGATAAAAAATGGTTTCACAAATATAGGTGTAATTCTTCCTCATTATTTTTAGTATTTTAAAATTCATGTTACATTTCAATTTTCATTTTCACATATGAGCATTAACTACTTTTACATTATTGCAAGAGTTTCCTTGGAACACCTTGTATGATTTGGAGCTTCTCCCAAAGGCAAAGTGTGTTTTACACATTTAGATACATTTTATCCTTTACCTTAGTAATTTCATTTATAGACTAAGGGGTGGGGATGTATTAAATTAAATTTTATCATGAATACTTGATAATGTCAATTTTGGCCCTATTTCACTTTAATTGACTTGAACACTTAATCTAAACCTATTTTTCCACCTCATTATATGCTAAGCACCTATGTGGACCTAAGTATTTTATAAATTGATAGCTAACACCTGAATAAATGTTATAACAATTAAAAACCCATATAAGCATATATATGGACATACATAGACCCAAAAGGCACATGTTTCCCTTAAAGGCAGAAACATATAGTAGAGGACAATAGTGGTAAATAGTCTTGTCCCCTATATGGCATTCTTGTCCTTAACCCTTATATAGTTCATTTAAAAAAAATTAACCTTATCTTATAATTTAGTCCACATTTTTAGGATAGGAATCATGAGGTTTTTCCCTTTTGGATTGCTATAAATGCACACTCAACTCACTTATTCTACTACTTGGAAAATTTAATAAAAATGCATACTTACACTACTATAGATTGAATAAAGCTTCCCCATTATTCCCAATTCTAATTATAATCCCTTGAATTAGTCCTCAACTAAGTAAAAATACTATTTTATCCAAGTCAAAACAAATCTTGGTCAAGTATTCAATCGATCTCTAGATGCATTCATATAGTCAAAGAAACATAATTTCACAATCAGTTTAAGTGGGAGAACTACGCGAGATTGAATTACTTCTTGGAAGTATTGGATATGTAGGAAACATTTATTAATCATGGGAGTGATTAGGGTTAGCTCAACCCATTACACTTCACCCTTTTTATTTACATGTTTTTAACCATTGCAAGCCCTATTAGGGTTTCAAATTTTTTTAGGTATTCCACACACCTCTAAGGGTCAAATACCCACACAAAAACCTAATTTAAGATGTTATAAATGATCTTGACATGAGTTACCTATTTTTTAATAGAGGACAAGATTAACTAACTCAAGACTAAGTGGTAGTTGATACTATCCCAAGTTGGATGATTCTTTATTTCATCTTTTTTAGTTTTAGTCTTTGTGAAATCATAGGGTTGATTCCTATTTGTCAGTTTTAGTTGTCTGTTAGATTCATAAAGTCAAATTTGAGATATAAATAACTAAGTTTTACATTTTATTTATAGTTAATCTTATTAAATTTAATTTCACTTTGTCAAATTCAGTATTTTACTTTCATTATGCTTGTCAAAATTTCATACACAATGTTATGTTATATTATATTAAATTTATTTAATTAGGGTTAATCATCACATTAATTTAAATTTCATTACTGGGTGCTAAATCCACCTAGCAAGCAATCACATGGTGTACTTAGGGTATTGATACAATAATTTGCTAGTGTTTAGCCACCATAAGTTAAGTACAATGGTCTCATGTTATGGTCTATGTGGTGATTAACAAGGAGATAATTAGTGTGAACTCTTTTGTACTCTGTCATATATAACAACTTCAAACACACACCATGAGATCATCATAAGTCTAATTTTCATAAATGAAGATTTTTTAGAAAGATATATAATATATGAATATTATGGTATGAACATCAATCTATGTTTTTGAAAAAAAAGTGAAAAATATTTATTGTCATATTTTCTCATTATTTTTTGTCTTGCAAATTTGAACTTAAAAAAATTCAAAGAAATTCACTAGAACCTCCAAAAAATATGATGTTTTTTAATATTTGTGTTTTTTCGTATAATTTAGAAAAAAATGGGATTAGATCCAAAATTACATATTTTTCAATGAATTAAAAAACCTCAAAAACTACCTAAAATAGTATTTTTGGCACTAACAAAAAATTACCTAACCATTAGGTAATTTTGAAAACCCACAACATAGATTAGAACAAAAAATGATTAAGGGTTTGAGAAGTAGTATGTAAATGTTGGGATTGATCAATATGTATAAATACAAAACTCAAAATTCCTCCAAAGGGAATTTTGGATCCACCAAAAATAATAAAAAACTAAAAAGGGTAGAAATCTCTTCATAAAAACTCTTTTTCCATTCAAATCTATAACCAATGATGAAAATAAAGTTTAAGAAAAAATCAGATTTGAGATAATTGTGAGATATATATTATATATATAGATCTAATACCATATAATAATTTATAATGGCCTAGAAAAACTCCAAAATGAACATCTATCCATAGAACAATGCTCAAATCATATAAAGAGATTCATAAATAAAGAACACATTATATTGCACTAACTAAATCTACAATGCACGTGTGAAACTAGAAATGGTTACACTAGAACATAAATATATAACAAACTACATCTCCACTAGATTTGAAAATGAATCTAAGCTCCAATCTAACTTTTCACAAGGACACAAGGGTCCTTATATGTGAAAAGCAAGAGCCAAGTGAGAGATTATTATTTATTGAGTGAAATATGGGATAAGATCATTCCCCAAGTAATAACTCACCCTTATCACACATGTGAGAATAACCACCTTGTAATTCTGATATGTGAACTTGTATATTGATTATTTATCTTATTATTTTATCATGGGGATCCTTAATTTTGGTCCTTTATCCTTCTGGCCAAGTATACAATAACTAGATAGGACCAACCTATGGCCCTGTCTACTTAGCATGGACTTGTCTAGGCATAACTTCCTAAATTTATTTTGAGTTACATATAATTTTATTATTATTATTTTAATTCATTGGGTATTATATTAGATCATATTTATGTGCCATATATCCAAAATTAAAAATGAAAACATCTATGAATACAAGGCTTCTCTAAGGTGTGAAATATGGTTATTATCACTCTCAAAAAGTGTTCAAAATATTCTCATGTTTTATCTATAGGTTTGTTGAAGCTATGTTCAAGGATGAAGTCTCATATAAATACTTGCGCGAAGGTTAAAATAGGATAAATAACATATAGGTTTGAATTTACCATCCACACACACACAAGTGGGAGAAATACAATATCCCTCTTTGGAGTATTGACAATGTCATGAAATGCTTGGTCATTCAATGGGGATTGACCAAGGATTTGATTCCAATTTTGTTTGTGTGTAGTAAACTTGGTTTTCATGATTTTATGTATTTCAATGTTGGAATTTTAGATATGAAATCATGCCAACATCACTAATTAATGTATTTGAAGGTGGTGGAATAATTAGTTTTTTGTCATAATCAATAAGAACAAGTCTGCAATTAATAAACTTGAGGACACTATGTAGATGTCCACTTACAATGATTATGTCCATAGATATCTTTTGTTTCTACCTCTTATCTATCATTTTTAGGATTATGCTTCCTCTATATTTTTCTATCAACACCATGTCCGAGTTAATTGGGACAAGTTCACAGTCAATGGACTATAATGCACTATGCTACCATCCACTTACAAGGGAACAATCTAGATTATGTTTATATTATTGATTCTAATATTAAGCTTGTAAAATTAAATCTTATTATTATTTTCACTATCAAGCAATCATAATATTCATAAAATTTCTATGTGCAAGCTAAGTATATTTTATTCTTTGTGTTTTCATAAAATAACAATATTATATATTTAGCAGTTTGTCAAATCATAATAGGTGAATATTTTGCATATTTAAACTTATGCTATTTCTAGATTTACACATTATAATACATTAAAAATTTATTTATTTTATGAAATATAGGGTAAAAAATCTTGGTGACCCTAAACTATTTCTTTTGAGCCCATGCTTTTTTGATTTGGTTTTCAATTTCATTTTTCAATTTCGACTTTATTTTTCTTTGTTTTCCCAAAACCTATGTTCTAATAATTTGAAAATTATTAAGATTTATTGTTCTAGGAATATCTATCATCAATTTTACCTATGTTTTGGTGTGAGGGGTACTACCTAAATACTTAATCCATTAGACAATACTATTCATTGATTTTGGTTTTCATGTACCACATAATATATATAAAACGCTAAGGGTTTTTTAAGCCATAGGAAGTCTTCATCTATTTGTTATTTTAGTGTAATGGTAAATGGTTATCCTTTATAAGTTACTCTCAACGTGCCTTAGATATGGGATAGTGTGGCTACAATAATAGTTAAATCCTTTGTATTTAGTGCTTTCATGGTTGTGTTCACTATTCATGTCTGGGATAAATATATCTAAGAGCCTACAAAGCAAACATACCCTGCCTAGTTTCACCCATTGATAGCCTTTATTTTCATGGTAAAATTGGTTATTTATTAGCATTAATTTTTATATTTGTCATATTTTATATGTTATGGGTCAAATATCTAAAATGGATTCTAACTATGAAATGCCCACTAGGGTTCATCCTTTAGATTTAATTTTTATATCAATGTTATAACTTATGTTTATGATAATGAATGTACTAATGGTCATACTTATATAATTTTTAAAACTTCTTACATTAATCAAGAATATGATTGTAATATATATGATTATGACTATGAAAATGAATATGAATAGTGAAATATTGAATAATAAAATGAGATAACTAATTTAGAAATTACACAACCCATTCCTCCCTTGTATTCCTCTTTTTGAAAAATAAGAACAAAAAGAACATACTGATGATGAATATATTCTATCTCTTAATCTCTAACAAGGATAAAAATGTGATGAAATGAATAATTAATAAACCTTATTTACCTTTTGACTTGGCTCTTGCATTACATCACATGTATCAATATAAATTGAAAAATCGTATCCCTTGCATACAAATATAAAATGATAAAAATGAATGTGCTAGTCCATTTCTCTATCTATAAATGATAGATGATGTAGACATATCCATTTCACATTCTTCTATAGACATAATCAATGATATATAAATTTTTGTTAATATCTCTCCTCCCTTGGAAGTAATAAATAATTATATAGCTTTTGAAATTATAAAAGATGATAATAAAGGTGAATTAAAAATCCAAAGTGACATTATGGATCTATATTTACAAGGCAATAATAATGAAATATTATGCAATAACGATAATCATCCTCTACCTATTCAATATGAATTGGATGATACTACTAATTTTGAATATTATGCATCCTCTCCCAAGTCAAAATATCCCAATAAGAAGAAATGTCATGTTTCTACTTATATGTAAATTCAAAGTGATAAGCTAAGCAATTATTCCAAACATTACATAGAATTTGTCCTAGAAGGTAATCCCCAAGCATACAATGACATATGTCATGATACTCTTATATGTTTAAAATAAATGATCAATTAAAACCCATACGAGATCCTTTCAAAATCATTACTATTTATACTAGTCATATTATATTAATGATGCATGCTATTGGAGAGATCCAAAAGTAAGCTCTTGATCTCACTCTACAAACTAGATCATGTTGTGTGAATATTAAAGATAATGTTATCCTAGGATAACCCCTCAATGAGCTATATATGAGAATCCATATAATTTTTTTTTGGTATGCCTAAATCAACATTATTTTATGTTTTTTAAGATGCTTGTACTCATTTAACATAATATACCTTTTCTTTCAAAGGATGGGGGAATGATGGACTTATTTTACTCAAAGCTTTTCATATAACTCTCACAAGATTCATATTGGTTTTATAGTTTACCTAGTGGCTCCTTATCTAACTTAAAAAAGTTACAATTTATTATTATATGATTAGAATAATCACATGGTACCTAATCTAACATTTGAACATCTAAATATTTTAAAACAAGGTCACAATGAGGTCATGGAAGACTACATCTTACAGTTCATTTTTTTTGGATTATTTAACTTATCAAACCCCAGATTTGGAAGAGCAGTTTATATTTAATAGGGATCACTTAACCTATTTTTAGATATTATACATGAATGTGTTTAAATATACATTTGAGCTAAATTTCACAAAAAAAAAAGGTTATTGAGTTAGATTCATCTTCATACAAGCAAGCAATTATCAGTAAACATAGGAATCTAGATTTAACATCTAAAAGAAAGAATCAATTTCAAGTCACTCATAAGATAAATGAGACAATAAAGATGGTTTATATCAAGGAAGAACAAGTAAGGGTAATCAATAAATAAAATTAATTAGTTTACAAAGAACCACCTAAATTAATTAAACCTATTTCTAGTAATAGGCAACTACTACAATTTGATAGATTCAAAGATCAACCACATCATATTTAACATACATTGTTAGATGATAAGTTAATCAATCTCCCTCCTAATTACTATCCTCCTCTTAGACATCATGATTACATAAAAGGAAATACATTTTTCACTTATTATGGTATTAATATACATTAATATAATGATTGTTATGCATTGTAAGAAAATATTACACAACTTGAAAATCAAGGGATTATTACATTTCAGAGTAATAGAATAAAAAATAATGGCACAAAGATCCATGATAATATAAAATCTCCAATTTGGATACCAAATAAAAATAATCATAATGAATATAATAGTTATGAACAATTAAAATCCAACAAGCAGTATCAAATATAGGTGCCATAAAGTACAACCATAATTACAAATGCAAAATTATAGATTCAATATAGTAAGGCAACTATACATAACACTACACATGGTGCACAATACTTATTCCCTTTAAGATGGTCAGTTAATTCTATAAATTATAATTAAAGTAAGCATACACATGTACCACAAATCTAAAAACACATTTTATTCAAAAAAACATAATAGAATGTCTCAATATTTATCAAGTACTACATATCATCACATGAGTTAACCACCAAAAGTATAATACAAATATCAAGTACATGTATGATAATGAATGCCACATGAGTCCAATATAAGAATAAATATATCAAAGATTATATATATATATATATATATATATATATATGTATATATAAATGTATAATTTTTACAAGTACAACATAATATAACATTAATCTATAATGGACTTATCACCTTGTATGTCTCTACCACCCTCTATTAACAATTGACTATGTGAAAAAGAATCTCCACTAACATCTACTTGTGATAGTGAGAAAGATCAAATAATATGCTCATGGCTATTTTATATTACCACTTGCACATGTATTTCCACATGCTTATGCTTATGATTATCATATATGACCACTCGCACCTATAGTTCCACATACTCATACTATAATTATACGTATTCATTAAATACATTTTGGCCAAGATCTGTTAGTGGAGTAAGATGGGGCATATGCTATATCATGAGATCCATCCTCAACTATTCATGATCCTGAATAACCACATCTCTATTGGCTATTTCATCATCACACTCCACCATTGTTAAAAAATAAGTTGTAATAGTTATATATGTCTAATAAAAAAGAGGAGCATAGTCACCCAAAACATTAGTCACATGCTCCAATAGACCACCAAGGACTTCTTCACTAGGCATGTGTCATGTGAGAATATAGAGGGATGTCTTTATGATGACCTTCCAAAACTAATTATCCCTAAAAAAATTAATAAATATGAAAAATCATTGCCAATGTTATCAAATTAAATAAAACTATACACACACTCTAAAATACCTATATGACTACTCATAGGTAGAGATTGAATGTTAGCTACTACTATAGCACCCATATTTGCTCCACCCTATGCATGAAGAGAACCATATAACACTAATAAAAATAAAATAGGCCACCTAAAGGTAGACCACCAATGTGTATAGGTTGGTATACAACAAATGTCATCCATTGTAGGTGTATAGAGCATGTATTGAATATAGAGTCCATTTCAACCCTAAGGTAAAATTAAAGTTATCAAGAAATTTTTTAACATGAAATATTTAAATTTTACATTGGTGGGATGAATTTTAACCACTTCCCTTATTTGTGGCACATTTTTGGGAAGTGGGTATGATTTAAAGGTGTTGAAAGAATCAAGGGATTATGTGGTTGAAACTTCCCTTATTTTTTACCTTATTTTGTGGGGATATAGTTATCTCTATCATCATGGTGCATTTTTCAAGAGATTTTGAAAATTATAAATAGAGATAAAGGGTAACACATTATTCATTGCATTTTGCATTTCATTTTGATCTCTGTAATTCTCTCTTCAGTCGGTGTGATCCGGTTTGAGGTGTGGCTTAGCATCTTAAGAATTTTGGTGTGAATTTAGGATAGATAAAGTTATCTCTATAAGAGGTTCTTGTTGAGAGTTATCTTTTACTCTTGTTTATAATATTATTGAGAGCTTTTTGGTGGATGTATCCCACATTGGGTAAACTGTATTATCTCAGTGTTATGTGTGTATTTACTTAGATCTGAATTTTCTTTCATATGTCTTTGCTGTTGTGATTTTGAGAAATGAATTCCATGTTATATATTTTATTGCATAATTAATCACTTATTCCTAACAACTGGTATCAGAGCTAGCTTTAATGGTTTTGCTAAAGTGGTGAATCATAGGGAAATATATTAGCTTGAGTGGGATCTATGACAGATAATGGTAGATCTAGAGTTGTAAAACTCAATGGGCATTCAGATTATGGAAGATGCAAATAGAGGATTACTTGTTTTAGAAGGATATTCATCTCCCTTTGATGGGGAAAATAGGCCAACCTTCAGGTATGAATCAAGTAGATTAGAATTTGCTCGATAGGAAAGCATTGGGAGTCATACGATTGTGCCTTGCACCTTTGGTTGCCTTCAATACTTTAGAAGAGATGACAACATTTGGTCTGATGAAGAAATTAGGGGAGTTATATGAAAACCTTCTACTTATAATAAAATATTTTTGATGAAAAGGCTATTTAATATGAAAATGTCTAAAAATGGTTTTATAGTTGATCATTTAAATGATTTTAATATGGTTGTGAGTATGCTAACTTCTATTGGTATTAAATTTGAAGATGAAGTTAAGGCTTTATTGATTTTGTGCTCCTTACTAGATAATTGGGATAGCCTGGTTATGGTTGTAAGTAATGCTGTCCTTGCTAAGGGAAGTTTAAATTTTGAAGATGTTATAGGTGTGATTCTTAGTGAGGAAATATGAAGGAAGATCATCAAGGTATCATCTTCAAAGAATGATTTGATGTTGGAGAAGAGAGGGAGATAAAAAGATGAAAGCAAAGGAAACCATGGAAATTCAAAGGTTTGGGGAAGATCTAAATCTAAAGCCAAGATGGTGTGTTGGCACTATGGGAAAAGCGAACACATAAAGAAGGAATGTTGCAAACTTTGGGACAAGAAGACCAAATACAAGGAGACCAAGGAGGTAAATATGAAAATAGGTAATGTTAGTTAGGATGCTTTAATTCTTTCCTTGGATAATGTTTCTAAATCTTGGGTATTAGATTTAGGGGCTTCTTTTCATGCCACCGCACATAGGCATCATTTTACTGATTATGTTTAAGGAGATTTTGGACATGTTTATCTAGGTGATGATGAAACATGTAGTATAGTAGGGAAATATTATGTTTATGTGAATATGTAGAATGTGAATATGTGGTTACTAAATAATGTCAGACATGTTCCATAGTTAAGGTGGAATTTTAAAATCAATAGTGCAGTTGGATAGTGAGGGCTATTCAGTGTTGTTTACAATAGACTCTTGGAAAGTTACCAAAGGTGCTCTTATGGTTACGAGAGGTAATAAAGTTGGAATTTTGTATTTGACTAGTAGTGTTGATCATTATAATTTAAGTGTTGTAGATAGAGATGCAACTTTGTGGCACTACAGGTTCGGTCATATGAGTTGGAAGGGCGTGAGAATATTGAAAGATAGGTTGCCTAGATTAAAATAGGTTGTTTTAGACTTCTGTGATGATTATGTGTATGAGAAGAAAAAGTGAGTTAAGTTCCTGAGGGTTGGACCTATGAAGTAGGAAAATAAGTTGGAGTTGGTTCAATCGAATGTATGGGGGCCATTTCAGGTTTCTTCTATTAGTGGTTCAAATTATTATGTTACATTTATTGATGATGCAACTAGGAAAGTATGGGTTTATTGTATTAAGAATAAATCTAATGTATTTTAAACATTCAAAATATGGAAAGATTTAGTTGAGAATGAAATAGGTCTCAAGTCAAAATGTCTTAGGTCAGAAAATGGAGGTGAGTATTATAGTAAAGCATTTGATGATTATTGTTCATAGAATGAAATTCATAGGCAAAGGATGGTTCCATGGGCAATATAGGAGAATGGAGTGTTAGATAAGATGAATAGGACAATCATGGAATGTGCTAGGAGCATGAGGTTTCATGCAAGACTACCCTTAATATTTTGGGCAAAAGCTATTAGCATAATAATATATCTAATTAATAGAAGACCTTCAATGCCTTTGGATGGAGGCATACCTAAGGAAGCTTGGTCTGATAAGAAAGTTAATTATTATTTTCTTATTGTATTTGGATGTGAGGCATTAGTTCATGTTCCCAAGAAAGATATGACCAAGTTAGAAGCTAAGTCTGAGAGATGCACCTTTATTGGTTATGATGAGGATGACTTTGGTTTCTAATTTTGGAGTCTTAGAGACAAGAAAATATTCTGATCTAGGGATATTATCTTTAAGGAAAAAGTCATGTATAAGGATCAGTTGCAGAAACATGAACAAAAAGAGTACACAGTGTTGGATGATATTACACATGGTAAGGTGTCCAAGGAGATAGTTCAAGAACCTACATAGGAACCCCAAAATCCTATAGTAAGAAGGTATTCTAGGGTAAGAAAAACTCCTAAACATTTTCCCCCATCTTTGAGTTATTTTCTACTGATTGATAGTGGAGAACCAAAATGTTTTGAGGAAGCAATGCAGGCAAATGCTAGGGAGAAGTGGGAGCAATTGATGGAAGAAGAACATAGTTCTCTAATGGAGAACCAAACATAGGATTTGGTGAAGCTACCCAATGGCAAGAGATCATTGTAGAACAAGTGGGTATACAAAATCAAAGAAGAGGATGGAGGAAGCAAAAGGTACAAGGCCCGGTTAGTGGTCAAGGGGTTTGCATAGAAGAAAGGTATTGATTTTGATGAGTTTTTTCTCCTATTATTAAGATGACTTCTATTAGAACTGTGCTTGGTATAGTTATAGTAGAGGACTTGTGCTTAGAACAATTAGATGTGAATATTACATTCCTTCATGGTGATTTGGAGGAGGAATTATATATGGAACAACCATAGGGTTATGAGGTTAAAGGAAAGGAGAAATTGGTGTGCAGACTAAAAAAGAGCTTGTATGGCCTGAAATAAGCTCCACGGTAATGGTATAAGAAGTTTGATAGTTTTATGTTGGAATAGGGTTACTTTGGGTGTCATTCTAACCATTGCATGTATGTCAAGAGATTTGAGGATGGTAATTATATTATCCTATGCTTGTATGTAGATGACATATTGGTTGTAGGAAAGAACATGCAATAGATTTAAGTACTCAAGAAGTAGCTTGGTGATTTATTTTCTATGAAGGATTTAGGTGTAGCAAAGCAAATCCTTGGTATGAGGATAACTTAGAACAATAAGGATAATAAGTTGATCTTATCCTAAGAAGAGTATGCAAACAAGTTTTGGAGAGGTTTAGTATGAAAAATGCTAAGCCAATTGGGACTCCTTTGGTAGATCATTTTAGATTATCAAAGGAGTAGTGTCCCAAGATAAAATAAGAAAAGATAAATATGTCCAAGGTACCTTACTCATCAGTGGTTGGTATCTTTATGTATGCTATGGTTTGTACTAGTCTAGATATTGCCCATGTAGTTATGTGGACTTGAACACCACTTTGAGTGGTTATGTGGACTCAGATATGGTTGGGAATGTTGATAACATGAGGAGTATGATAGATTATGTATTTAATATCAGGGATATAGTGCTTAGAACAATTAGATGTGAAGACTGCATTCCTTCACGGTGATTTGGAGGAGGAATTATATATGGAGCAACCATAGGGTTATGAGGTTGAAGGAAAGGAGAAATTGGTGTGTAAACTAAAAAAGAGCTTGTATGGCTTAAAATAAGCTCCATGGTAATGGTATAATATATTTGACAATTTTATGTTGGAATAGGGTTACTCTAAGTGTCATTCTAACCATTGAGTGTATGTTAAGATATTTGAGGATGGTAATTATATTATCTTATGCTAGTATGTAGATGACATGTTGGTTGTAGGAAAGAACATGCAACAGATTTAAGTACTCAAGAAGTAGCTTGGTGATTCCTTTTCTATGAAGGATTTAGGTGTAGCGAAGCAAATCCTTGGTATGAGGATAACTTAGAAAAAGAAAGAGAGGAAGCTGATCTTATCCCAAGAAGAGTATGTGAAGAAAGTTTTGGGGATGTTTAGTATGCAAAATGATAAGCCAGTTGGGACTCCTTGGGTAGACCATTTTAGATTATCAAAGGAGTAGTGTCCCAAGATAGAATAAGAAAAGCTAAATATGTCCCAGGTACCTTACTCATCAATGGTTGGTATCCTGATGTATGCTATAGTTTGTACTAGTCTAGATATTGCTGATGTAGTTATGTGGACTTGGGCACCACTTTGAGTGGTTATGTAGACTCATATATGGTTGGGTATGTTGATAGTAGGAGGATTACGATAGGTTATGTATTTACTATCAGGGATACAATGCTTAGTTTTATTTCCCAGATATAAAAGGTTGTGGTTTTATCAACCACAGAGGCTGAGTATGTTACTGCTATAGAGGATAACAAGGAGATGATTTTGTTACAATAGTTACTTAATGAGTTGGGGAATAAGAAAGAAGTTGGGGGATTACATAGTGATAGTTAGAGTGCTATACATTTAGCCAATAACTCTACTTTCCACTCAAGGATGAAGCACATATAGTTGTGGTATCATTTCATTAGGATAGCTTTGGAGGAAAACATGGTGAAGCTAAAAAAGATACATATGAGCTAGAATATTATAGACATGATGACCAAGGTATTCAAATTGGAGAAGTTGAGGTTATGTTTATCTTTGGTTGGTCTTCGTGAAGATCATGGAGGAGTGTTAAATTTTATTCAAGGGGAAACAAACTTCAAGTGGGAGATTGTTGAATATGGAGTCTGTTTCAACCCTAAGGTAAAAATAAAGTTACCATGACATTTTTTAACATGAAATATTTACCTTTTACAATGGTGGGATGAATTTTAACTATTTACCTTATTTGTGGCACATTTTTGGGAAGTGGGTATGATTTAAAGGTGTTGAGAGAATTAGGGGATTATGTGGTTGAAACCTCCCTTATTTTTTGCCTTATTTTGTGGGGATATGGTTATCTCTATGGTTATGGTGCATTTTTCAAGGGATTTTGAAAATTATAAATAGGGTTGAGGGGTAACACATTATTCATTACATTTTGTATCTCATTTTGAGCTCTATAATTCTCTCTTCGATCGGTGTGATCGAGTTTGAGGTGTAGCTTAACATATTGAGAATTTTGGTGTGAATTCAAGTTTGAGAAAGTTATCTATGTAAGAGGTTTTTATTGAGAGTTGTCTTGTACTCTTATTTATAATATTATTGAGAGGTTCTTGGTAGATGTAGCCCACATTGGGTGAACCATGTTATATCGGTGTTAGGTGTGTATTTGCTTAGATCTAAATTTTATTTCATATGTCTTTGCTACTGTGATTCTAAGGAATGAATTCCATGCTATATATTTTATTGCATAATTAATCACTTAATCCTAAAATCATGGGATCCACATCTACCTAGTGGTGGGAGCTAAATTTACAAGAGTAATATGGATCATATTCCTCTCCCATAGTGGAGACTACATAAATTATCTCCATACATATGGTGTAGGAAGCACATCCGACAAGATGCCAAACTATCTAGTTACATGATCAAACTATAAATACTTGTAAACAACAAGTTAGTGGTCATGAAGCCAATAAATCACCCAAATGAATCTCAAATACACTCTATCCTCCAACCATCCTCCATAAAACATGTAAGTCCACCACATAATATCCATAATTAAAAAAATATCTAGTATTTAGAGGCACTCCATTCTATCACCTATAACTCAGGCTATCCCAAATCATCTCTTTGCATATATCTATGGATGTGACCATCCACCATGAGGAATCCTAAAAGGCTAGATAAATGTAATGTGCTAATAAACCCAATAATTTAAAAGTGTGGCCAAGCCTATACCACTTCCAAAATCTTCTTGGGTAAACCTCAATAAATCCATATATAAATGGCCCAACATGGTGTATCCCCAAGAGTAACTCATATTATGATTTTAGATATCATGAAAAAATCTATACAACAGATATGAAATAACAAACCCACCATCATCAACTGAAATAAATGATGTGAGTAAGAACAAACAAATTTATATAAATGTAGAACATTTTCCAACATAATCTCTGATAAAAAATAGTCATATCCATAGGGGTATCCCCTAAGCATGTCATGTCATATATAGGTGAATTTGAGCAATATGGGCTGGCCCATAAACATCCTATATAGTCATTTATTATCCAAAAATGGGCAATCACATGATCCTCTACACATACTCTAGAGTCACCATCATCTCTCCCATTAGGATCAAGAATGTAAAAGTGTCTTAGTACCATTATTGAGCCCAGGCAATCATCATGTGAATGTCATACAACATCAATGCTAACTACCACACATGCATAAGACTAGTCACATCTAGTGTGGCTCTCTAATCATTAGTCAATGGTAGTGATTGAATAGTCTCCATCATATGGACATGATGAAAATATATGGCCCACATATCCCATACAATCACAAGTTTTTAGAAAAAACATTAGAAGTCCCATATATAAGTTTGATCAAATTAATTTAAAGCATAAAAGCTAACAAAACAATACATTTTCCATATATAACATTATAGTTCTTTGGAAAACCTCATGGATAGGTTCAATGTCAACCAAACATGTTCATGGATGAGTCCATGGATAAAAAAATACATCTATGTATGAGTCCATGCTAAAGATAGACAACTATAATAGGGTTTTAATAGGATTAGCCTCGAGTGGGCGTGATAGGAAAACATATAAAAAGTGCTTAAAATGCATAAAAATGAGTAATTTTAAAAACTTTACCATGGTAAATTTTTTATTTTTTGACTTACTAAGGGTGGTGCGTCATCTAGCTAGAAGTTGACACTAACTTGATTGAACCAAGTCAACCTTGGAAATATCATGTGTGATATTATGTCTCTCTCAAAGTTTAAAATCATGAATTTTCAATGTAAAAATTAGATATAGTTTATTTTTCAACCAACCTAATTATATGAGTCAACTTTTTATTTTTCAAAAATTTAAACCATTTCTAACTAATTATTACAAAATTATACAAATGATATATAAAATAGTACATATATAAAAAACTCCCACAAGTTACATTATAACACATGTAATTGTCTCTTTCACATGGTACTATCTTCATCATGTCACTCAACCTTTTAAAAAATGACAAAAATTACACTTATTTTCTTATACATGTAATATCCTACATATTCATTAGCCTTTGAAATGTTATCTAAATATAATAAATAATCAAAATTATCAATTAAAAAAAATAATCAATTGATATTTAATTAAAATACATTGTAAAAATACACACCTTATTCTTTCAATATGACACACTCGATTCTCTCGTGCCTTGCATCAAAAGTTAGACATTCATATAGATTATTATAGAATACATTATGCATGATTCATAATGGTTCAAACTGGTCATGTTTTAAAATTTTATGATTTATTCAATAATATATATAGTAATAAAGGGGGCACATGAAATACATGTGCACTAAAAATCATCTCAAATACATAATATAGATATGCAAATAATGCAAAATCAGATTCTATAATAGATTTTAGGTTTTTCAAAGGTCCAAAGTAATTTATAAGGAAAAAACATAATAAATATATGGAACACTATTATATATTCTTTGGGCATATGATAGGCATATACACTCACTTGGAAAAAAAAAGTACAAAATCATGCACACTTGGATGCATATGCCTAGGAATACGAAAAGCAATTATAAAGATAAAAATTATAGGTTTAAATTACAATTACATTTGAGAATATGTATGAATAATAATTTATATCATAGGAAAATATTTATAAGGGTAATGATACTCATTCATGATTAATATTACTAAAAAATTCAAACTCTCAAATTTCAAAATTATAAGTCCAAGGATTCAAGGTTCAAAGAGCAAAATATACAATTCAGAGGCAAAACATTCATTTAAATTCAAATCTATAAGAAATTTATTCATGATGAGGGAATGAATATACTTCATTCCTTTTAAATCATGAAAAAATATAATCCAAATCCATATGTAGTAGTGTGATTCGAATATGTGCATGTAATATACATTGAGGTTCAATGTCACTTAATGAGCTTGACATTAATTCTAGTGAACCCATTGTGTGGTTGCAATATTTTTCATTATGGGTGATGTAATTTAGAGTCTACTGACACTCAATGTCCTTGGAATCACTTCTATTTAACCCATAATGGTTCTAAATTTTTAGATATTATTACATGGATTACTTCTCCTCATTCTTATGAATCATAATATTGCACATTTTCAACTCATTGGTTTTATTAGTTAAATCCAAAAGTTGAGGTTTGATCACTATGAAATCATCATAAATTCAACATAATAAATTAAATTTACCAATAAATTCAATAAGGGGGCACATCTTCTCCAACCTCTTACTCTAATAAATTTAGGTCATGGGTATAGTGACACTCAATGACATGTCTTATCTCCTTTTACCGCTCGAGGGTTTGATCATTTCCCTAGCTAGGAAATGAACATGACCAAAAACACTGTCTCTCCACTTGGAACAATATGATAATCCTAAAAAAGTATCATAATTAATAGTACATACATATTTAATCTATCCTTGATATTCACCTTTACAATCTTAGATTTAAGATTGCATATGTGGACATTAACTACTCCACGTGTTATTGCAGATTTTATTAAGATTTAAGTTTATGTTCTTTCCTTTAATTGATAAATTTAATTATTAGAATAAAGGGAGGGAAAATTTAGGAACCTAAACTTGGTACAATCCAATCCTTTATGTCATTTATTGAAACTTTTAAAGCATAGATTATTAACAGTGAATAAGGTATCTTTTGGTACATTTTACTTAAGTATTTTACTTTATTATAATATGGGATCCTATCTATTAATTTTTTATTTTTTATTTTTATCATGGGGATCCTTAGTCTTGGTCCTTTGTCCTTTTGGACAAGTTTTTAGTAGCTAGGTTGAAACAACCTGCAACCCTGTCTACTTAGTGAAAACTTGTCTAGGTGTAACTTTAAGAACTTATTTTGATAACATTTCATTTATTATTATTTTTTATCTATTGGGTCTTATCTTGGGTCATATTTTAACACAAATATATACTAAATTAAAAATAAAATCATCTATAAACACAAGGCTTCTCTAAGGAATTAAAGACAAATATTCTCACTCTTAAAAAGTGGTCAAAAGATTATCATATTTTATCTATAGTTTTGTTGAATCTATATTCAAGGTTGAACTCTAATCTACATACTTGTGCCAATGGTAAAATTTGGGAAATAGGAAATAGGATTGCATTTACCATTCCACACACACACACACACACACACATGAAAGTGGGAGATATACATTTAAGTTTGCTCCCTCTTTGAAGTATTGGAAATGTAGTATAGTGCTTGGTCAGTCAATGAGAGTGACCAAGATCTATCCAACTTAATCCATTTTACCTGATTCACCCCCCATTTTATTATAATTTTGTCTCTTTGAATTAATCTAAGGTTTAATCATTATAGGTACTTACAATATTTTAGATCTAAAATTATGGCAATGACCCTAATTAATGCATGCATAAGTGGTGACATATTTATTTTGGTGTCATAGTCAATATGGAAAAGCCTATAATCAATGGACTAGATCGCATTATGACACTATCCAATTAAAGTGATCTATTCCAAAAATATATTCTATTTCTACCTCTGATCTATAATTTATAGGATTATACTTCCTCTATATTTTTATGTCAACCACCTATCACAGTCAATTGGGATAAGTCTATAGTCAAAAGACTAGAACACACTGCACCACCATCCACTTAAAATAGTGCCATCCAAATTATATTTCAATTATTGATTTTGATTAGAAGCTTTTAAAATCACCTACTCTTTCTATTATAATTTTTCTATATTTAGTAATTTTTAAAAATTGGAATAGTTGAATATTATACATCTTTAGCATTCTAATATTTACAGTTTACACTTATTAAAATAAATTACAAATTTATTTGTTTTTATAAAAAAATAGGTAAAAAAATACCTAGATTGTATACTTTCTATTTGATTAGTATTATATAATACTACCTCAATCAATCATAATAGATTAGTAGGGTCATGTGATTACTTGAGGCATTCCATCGGCTCCCTACCTAGTTATACCTCTAAATCTAGAAGAGAATATTGAAACTACAACTTGTAAGTTATATTGGATATATTTATGTGTTTGTATTTATCTATCCATTCTTACAGTAAGAATGGATGATGTTAAGTTGGGACAAAAATGTAATACCTAATAAAAATTTATAAGAAAGTTAAATTTAGACCTCATCAGTTGAGGTCAAATATCTATAGTACACACTTGACCTATGTGATGAATATCTCATTCACTCTAACTTATGATACTATTATTTGGAATGGTTATGGGTTATATCTTTCCCCTTTATTTACATCAATAATACTAGAGTATTATTTCTTACTTAGTTAGATGGGATTTTGTTGGCTTGTTTTTGCCTTGAGGACATGATATCTATAAGAAGTGTGCCTTCAATAACTGATGCCTATAAATGATATATTTCTAAGTAATATTGGCATGATTATTTAAAAATTTTATTCTCCCTATGTTTAAGGAAATTTATGACCTTTGAAGTGCCAAACTGAATTGCACTATGATCACACTACAAAATACATAATGGTTGTCTAGTCAACCTAATATGATGGGGCTATGGTTTGCCTCGTATTACTAGAATTATAAGTCTTAATGAATGCTTATGATGTATGGTAACTTGATATGAGGCATGTATTATTTTATATTATTTTTTAAGTAATGAGTCATTTATCAGAATAATGTACCATACAATGCAATAACAAATAAAATCATAGTTAAACCTTTTGTAAACTTATGTGCTTAGATATTATGTATGAAACATTAGTATAATTCGATGAAACATTATTTTTCTTACTCTCTTTATATTTCATATAATAAAAAATTATATTATTAGTAAGCCTAGTGAAAATGGTATGCACATGTTGATGAAGAAAATGAGATCCCAAGTCATGTTGAATCCCTTAGTAGTCTTATATCACTTAATAAGACCTACACTATAGTATGTGTGGAAGTATGTGCAATGAGACAATATTATTATACTAATTAACCTTGTATAGTGTTTCACTAATTTTAGTTTTCCCAACCCTTATAAAAATGGTATAGACTAGTACGTGGTTGATATATAGTTAGTAATATCTTGACCAATGTAGTGATCCTTTGGCCATTCATCATATAGCCTATTTCACGTATGTGTTAGGTGTAGTTAGTATATTTTTAGGCTATTTTGAGTTATATCTAAATTTAAATTCATGTTGGTTTATTATACTTGTTTTTATACATGGTTATCAAATCTCTTTCCAACGGTTTATTCTATCTTCCACCCCTGTTGAAGGGTAGAGCCACTCCCAAATACACAGGAGTGTGGAATATCCATTAAAACACTAAGGTTGAATTAAATCCACTTTGATGATGTTATTTCTCCTCTCAAGAGTCTCACCATCGACATTTGACATTAGTACCCATGTTGAGTTTGTATCTCTACTCTTGATATATTTACTTTAAGACAAGAAGTTTCAAATGATACATGTTGAGCATCCTATAATCTCAACTAATGGAGTGGGATTGTTCTTCACACATTTATATTTCATATATGTTGTATATGTATACTTCAATTATCATGGATGCTGATGTAGATTCATGATTAGTATTGTACATTATTTCCCTTGACATTATAGGCGTTTAATTTATGAAATGAGTGGATATGATGGTATTATTAGTTTATGTACTCTATTTCATAATCTAAAATCTTAATTAAATTGATTTAAGATATATATTATTTTATAATTCTTTCTTTCCCTTGGTTTTCATAAAAATCTAGTGTATTGACATGTAAAGTCAATGCTTGATCTTTGTTACAAGTATCCATAAATAATGTCAATTTTTTTGCATGTTTTCCAATGAATGACTAAAGGGGTTGTTACATCTTGGTATCAAAGCTCTCGGTTGTAATGTTAGGGACTTATGGGACTACTAAAATATTTTCTAAGGATCCTTAGTTAATTTTAACTCTAAGAGTACAAGCTTGATGAAGTTAATAGCTTATGAATAAAAAATGCTCAAATAAGAAACCATTAAGGTTTTATAAATATTAGTGATTTTAAGCATGGGAGAGCTCATGTGGGGACTTGCTAGCTTTAATAGTTTCCATAATAGTTATTATGATAAGATTTATAAAGGCACTTTAATTGATTTTATTAACATCATATACGGTAAGATAAAGTTTTGGAAAACTGGTGTATGTAGATATATAAATCTAGTAATAGACACTTTACAATGTCAGTCTTGACCTATTTATACCATACATGACTTATGCACACATATATGATTCTTATCCATATCCCTTATTAACTATTCATATACTTATGGACCCAACCTTACATATTTTATACCAATCACCCATAATACTTCTATACTCCATGACTAATAATGTATTATCCTAATCAGATTATCTTCTGATAATCAAATTAATATTCCTATTCTTGGGATGATCATAATTATAGTAATATGAATCCAATTACCATATTTGTCTACATGTTTAGATTAGTTTGAATTCCTTGCAACAACAATTTTTATTAAATTTAAATCCTTCCTATGGATTTCCCCATATGTTTTTCATGTTTATAGAAGAATAAGTTACCCAAATATTCACCTATTTAAACACAATAGGCCTAATCCTATTACTATCTATAAAGCATATACCTATCACCTATAAAAAAGGACGTAATTTTATTTATGGGTCAGTTTGTATATTTTTCATGTCAATGGAAAAACAAGTTACCCTAAGAGTCAACTATTTAAAAACTATAGGACTAATCCTATTCTTATCTATAAATCATATAAATCACACTTATCAAGAGAACATATATAACTATACACTTTAAGAGGAATAACCATAAAGCTTATAAATAAGAAAAACTTCAAAGGATAAGGCCCTTTCCAAGTCTAAAACACATAAAACATTGTCAAGTTTTCATATTTTCAAGTGTCTAAATGTAAGTTATAGGTTACACCCATACAAATGGATCATTATTGTACACACACATGTATGCAAGAGAACTACATATAATTTGAGCCCTCTTCATACTATTAGAATTTAACAAATGGTTAGCCACTTAACATGGGGTGCTTTGGGTTAAATCAAATTATATTTTCAAACCTCTATTTATCGGTAACCTAGAGTGAAAAGTGAAGTTATCAAGGTGAAGGAGACATACTTATGGACTTACAAACAATACCAAAATTTTGATATTATAGAAAATTATAGTTTACAAGAAGGCACAATTATCTATGACATAAAAATCCTACACATCTCATAAGGATGTTTTTGGAAAAACATATGACATCTTTACCATTAAATGACAAACATGACATGCATTACCATGCATGATTTGAATGCATAAACAAGGTCCTAATCCTCCATTCTCTCATAATTACATGTTATCTTAAGAGTTGAGCCTTTTATTCTGATGTTATACAACTACAAGAATCTCACTATCTATTTAAAACTTGCTAAATATCATTCACAAACATCTCCATACCTTCATCATAGCCTGCCTATACATAGGTTAGTTCTACCAAATTTGTTCAATATTGTTAGTGGATACTATCCTGATATGAATAATACTAAATATTTCCTAGTAACAATTAATTTTTAAAATAAAAACTCTCCTTAGGATCAACCCATTTCCCTAGTGTGTTAGTGGCATGATAAACTACCCAATTGGATCCATAAATAAATAAATCTCTCATTAAAAAGGAACATGGAACTTATCTAGTACACATATATACACTATTTTACATTGATAAAATATGATCTATTTTCCCATATTACAAACCAATAACTAGAATTAGTCACAATCCAAGTATGAAGTGCACTAAATCCAAATCATAGAAAGAATTTTCAAGTACCAAAGTCAAATCATTAGCTTCATACATATAGCGAAAGAGCACAATTGTGAAATCACACTATGTGGAATAAATATGTGGCTTGATTTCCCTCAGAGTATCGAATTGTAGGCAACACAAAATCAAAAAATATATCTAATTATGGTAAGATCAACCCATTAATATTTCCTAGTTTTTTCAAGTTTCTAGTCCTCACAAGTAGACCTAGGTTGTAAGGTAAAGGAGACTAATTTTTGGAGCTACATACATCATTAGTAGTTTGGGATCACATATGTAGAGCATACAGAGGTAGGTAAAGGTGAAAATATATTCATATTTATAAATTTACACATAGGTTAGTACCAAAAATCATAAGTCATTATCAAATAATGAAACTAACTGAGATTGACATAATTGACCCTACACAGACTAAGAATAAGTTTTGGAACTGAACAAACCACATGCATGCTTTATCATAATTTTCAATTATAGAATATAGTCACATTCAAATATTTAACCATAAAATCTAAACACTCATCCGTTTTTTTAATTAATATATTTATAATATACCACTTGTCAAATCATTGCAATCTATTCCAATATTTTACATTCATATGCATACTTAAATGTCATATCTTAATATCTGATTGATTATACATTTATATCTTGTGAGGGTTAGTATTGATTACATTAAATTAAATTAGCATAAAAATTGTTGGTGTACCCATCAACATATCAAAACATTACAAACCCTAGGCATTACTTAGGGTTTCATCTTTTTGGAGTTTCAAATATTTTTTCCTAGGGTTTCAAATCTCATTTTATATTTCCATACACAAAATATATTTTTCAATTATTTTGTCCTAGGGTTTTAAATCTGATTTTGGATTTCCATAAATAGAGAATATTTTCACCTTAAACCATAAATATTCATTAGGGTTTTATACTTTAGCCTTGGGGTTTTATTTCAAACTTAATTCTAATTATTCCCTAATAATACACATTAATCATGGCCATATTAAATGAACATTACTGGTTAACACAAGTCATGAAGGAACACTTTTCATATTTTTTTACATGTATGGTGTATTTGGAAAATTTTTTTTAGTAAATTTTTCAAAAGGATATAATATAATAACACTAATAGGTTAAAATTACCAATGAAAATTACCAAACCTTCTTCTTATCCCACTGTTGCAACATCCAATGTAAAATGCCTATTGTTACCATGAGATTCTAAAGATAATGCATGAATCATTTTATTCCTCCTACCCCAATACTTAAATGTTGTATTAGTTACCATCCTGATTCCATTATTCACCCATAAATTATTTTGGATTCCTCAGTTTGTGTTGCCAACACCAGATGAGGTAGGGTGCCCTATCATGCATGTAGAATGAAACTAGTCAACGTCTTCTTTCTTAACCCTCTCCACTTACTCCAATACAATATAATAAACTTAAATAAAATTAAATCATAAATAATATACATAAAACCCATGATAATATTATTATCATGGAGTTACTCAAAATATTAACAATATATAAATACATCTTCTACAAGACATTACAAGAAATAACTCTACCTAGTGAAACACAACCTGCATCAATTTCATCTGTTATGAATTAATTAAAGGATAATAGTAATTTCACCCATTTTTAAAAATAATTATCACTTATATATCACAAATTAGATAAGAAATATAAAATTACTTATTCAATTTAATGTGTAAAATAACTTGGTTAAACATGTGTTCATAGATAACAGTTATGGATTGCACATTTGTCACAGTGCATTCTTACAATTGTTGGGGATCAATATGGCTATTATTTAAAAATAATATCATATAAAATAGTATTTGATAACACTCCATGCTAAATAATTAGAACCATATCATTGGATACATCATATATATGTTATGACAATTGAGACATGACATCAAGGAATTATAACATATATGACATGTAATAAGGAATCCATATATGAATTGAGATTGGTACCTATGGATGGTGTAGATTAGTTCCCTTATTATATGATACATTAATATTATTACTATATGGCATGACATGTTATATTTTTATGCTTATCTATTGTGTGTGGCCCTTTGGCTTTGTTTCTAGCATCTTTGTGTCCATTAAGTGTGACCCTTGGCCTTGATTAATGCAACATCCTTGATGTTCATTTTTTTCAACATGTTATTGTACCCTTTAATGTGGTAATTATAATTATTTGTTGAGACACATTTATGTCCCTTATATTTTTCCCTTAGATTTATGTGTGACACTAACACTTGAGATTATTTTTTTGTTAAGTTGCTTGACATTGAGTGGTGCTATGATCTATATCATGTAATTTTACTCTATAGTCTTATTCACTGATCCTACTAATTCATGATTCATTAAAACATATATCTAGAAATGAAACCTAATTCCATACATTACATATTTTACATATATGCATTGATTAACATATACATAACTATTATGACATATTCTACACATGTCAACATGATATTACATGATGTTATATTTATACATGACATTGTATAATCAGTTCTTATTTTGAGATGAGTGACTTACATGATACATCCATAATTGTAAAAGGGGTAAATTAGAGTTTTATTAGAATAAATACATAAGCTTTAATGATTATAAATCATATTATTGTATATATTTCATAGATTGAGAATGGTTTAGATATTAGATGGTTTAGATACATGACAAATATCAACACATCAATACATATTATAGAAGCATATGACACACATATGCACTCAATTTACATAGATTAAAACATAAATTCATACAAATTTGGATAAATATTTAAGTGAATATGCACATAATATATAGTAATATAAAATTATAAGTTTCCACATACACATACATTTGAGATAATTGTTCTCAAATACAACATACAAATGCATATAATTTTATATCAGTTGGTAAAAATTTAGGGAACATGATACTAGTTCATGCACATGGGCACATTTTTAGATTCATGAGGCATGATATTGATTCATGAACATACAAAAAAACATAGTTTACAGTTTAATGTAAAATGGTTGTCATTCCACTTTAAACTTATCATATCTATGATCATGATGGGGGCATGAATACTTTTAATTCTCTTTTGATCATAAATTTTAATTATACACGGAGTGAAATTATAAACTATAACCCACATTAATTATTGGGGTATGAAAGTGATGTAAGGGCATCTTGGAGTGATCACAAATGGTCTAGAATGAGTCTTTTTTGTGGATGCAAATTTGAATTTGAGTTTAAGCTTGTTTTCCTGCCAAAAAGGGAATTAAAAAATTTCAAAGTGTATTAGTGGTCTGGGTGAGAGTGTGATGAAATATAATTATTAACTAAAGTTGTAATACAAGTTTTATGGTATCATAAATGTCATATAATGGATTTTGAATGTATTTGTCATGTAAGAGTGAGGTGGCAGTCCACCACCCCACATTGGTCTAGGAGGTTTCTTGTAGGATCTTGATCAAGAATCAATTATGAGTCTTGATTTAAGATATTTGGATCATAGTAGGTAATATATACTGTATGTAGTTAGTTTTGGAATGTAATACACACCTTAAATTTGAGGAAGTTGAGGAATGGAGATGGAAATTAAACTTTGTGGAGTCTCAAGAATGTTTTTGTAAAGGAATTCTGAGTATAAAGAATCTGCATCATGGAGTAGAGCATAAATTATGTTTAAAAGTTTATAATGGTGAGTAATTTGTTTGATGTTTTTTATATTTATCATGATCAAGTTATTTTATTATAATAATCCAAGATTAAAGTGGGGAAAATCAAATTTTAAAGACTGGTAAGTCTATCATATAGGAAATTTACTTATACAAGACTGTTGAAGGGACAAACAGAGTAATGATCTTTTTCCTTATTTGAATACTATGGATGATTGAATATTGTATGTGTTTTAGAGTTGAGATTATATTTTCATAATTTAAAAATTCTCAAAGGGTTGATATATTCTTGTTGGTTATAAACCTTACTCCTAGAAAGCACATAGTCCATGAAACATAGAAATGATGTGTACTATTTCTTTACATGGTATCTTGTTTGGGATTCAAAACATGTTGGAAAGGGTTTTGAATGATCCTAGAAAGGTGGAGATAATATTGTTATAGGTTTAGAGTGGTTTGATGTTGATAGAGAATACAAACCCTATGTACCCTATTTGTCAAGGGAAGAATACAATCATAAGGACTGAGTTATGTGGTATTAAAACTTATTTTGGATTCAAGGGGAATTGGAAAGGGTATTGAATAGTCATTGAAGGTGTTAGAGAATGGATTAAGGTGGTAATATAAAGTATTGAGAGATTATTTATAGGTTATGGAACCTATTGATGTTGAAATGACAATAAACTCTAATTACCCCTATTCTTACTAGTAGAAGACAAAGTTTGAAGAATGAGTTTTTGTATTTGGAAGTGATCTATGGGTTTTTAGAACTTTATTCTTGAATAAAAAAGTTATAATAGGAATAGGTAAACCCATTCCCACCAGTATTTTGTCTTGAAGTGGTTTATAGATCAATATATGAATTTAAATGCCCTTTTAGCCTTGATAGTTGCTAGAAACCTTGGTTTTTAGGGTTTAGTCCTTTAGAAGAGATTTAACTATTGAAAAATCATGAAAACTTGTAATATTAAATTAATTAATTTAATCTCACTAATGAAGGTGGTTTTAGAGTTGTAATGTATCGATAAGTATGGAAATAGGGTTGTGTGCTAGTGCTAGGCCTAGAGAAGGGTTAACAAAGTAAGGGTGGTATAAGAAAAGTGAAATTATCCAAAGAAGTAGGTCTAAAAATGATGGATTCACATGGGGGAGACAAATGGGTATATGAAAATGTTAATGGTTTGTAGAGAAATTTTGTACATAGTTGAAGCTAAGGAGGTTTGCTCATGTGAAGGGCTAATTAAGGAAAGGCTTAAAGAAACAAGTATAGGTTACCTTGAGAGTTATGACAAAAAGCTAAGGTGAGAATTGTATAGCCCAAAATGGTCCTTGAATATATAGTTTATTTTTTTATGGAGATTTGTTAGATGCTCCCAAAAAGGAGGTTTACCTATAAATAGAGCTAGTAGGGATTAAGGCTTGAAGGAAGCTTGAATGAAGCAAATGGACAACTAGTTTGAGTTAATGGCATAATCAGGAATAGAAAAAAAGTGTTATAAGAAGGTATAAGGTTTTATATGCGATTGACATCATCATTATTTTTTGATTTCTTATGCAGGACATTTTGGCATTAATGCATTGTGAGGGTGTCTTGAAGGTAAAGTGAGTATATGAACAAAATATGTTTTAGTTTATTGAATGTTATTAGATGATTTTTTGATAGTAGAAATTTTATTTGAAAATAGTGGGTATGTCTCATGAATCATTGAAAGAAAATTATAGTCATTTTGCATGACGTCCAAAAGGACTAGGCATGAATGAGGGAATGAAGGACAAAGGGCAGAGGTTGTTAGAGATGTGAAATTTTCTCTACATAATTTGGTATCAAATCCATATATATGCTCTAGGGAAGGTAAACACATTGTTATTGTGTAGGTTGCATGAAGTTGTAGGTAAGCAAGAAGGTAGATTGCAAATAAATCATGTTGAGAGACATAGTAGGAAGGCATATTGAGAAGGTATGATCTATTTTATGGTTGATTTATTGATTTGAGTGTATGATTGATATAAAATAGTAAGTATTATGGTGGCAAAACTAAATTAATCAAAACTATTAACAAGGTCAAAGAAGAGATAAGCTTATAAAAAGAGTTTGAGAAGAGAAGATAGTCTAAGTGTGAAGGACAAGTGTGAGGAAAGGCCCAAGTGTGGTTTGAAATAGAAGGCTTCAAGTGTGAACCAAAGGGAAATGGTCCAAGTGATACCAAAACAAGGGGAAGAATGTACCCAAATTTGTTACTCAAGGTAAAGATGGAAAAAGAGGTAGAAAGAAAACTGAGAGACAGGGTTAAGCATGAAAGCCATAAAGGAAAGATGGTGCATGAAGACACCAAGAAGAAGATTGAGATAGATAGAAAGATGGTAAATATAAGGAAACAAATGGATGAGATGATGATCAAGATAGAGAATTTGAAATAATTTGTGAACCCACATCTTAGATGGGTCATGAGATGGAAGCCAATCAAATGGATAATCAAGTAATTAGTGGAAAAGAGGAGAAGACAAGGAGGAAATCAAGCCTCATGTTTTGAAATCTAATGATGTATTGGTATGTGTGAATAGAGGTTTGATAAATGAAGATAAGGAAGAGATTGTTGAGCCCATTCATTGGATCAAGGAATAAAAGGAAGAGGCATATAACCAAATAGTGATCAAAAGAAGTAAAGATGAGGAAGAGACTAAAAGTAGAGTCATGTTGATGGAACAAGAACAAATAGGTTAGCCATTGTGGAAATAAGATAGAATGAAAAAGGAAAAGATCCTCACTTAAGAGGAGGTAAGTGAAGCCAACGAAGTAATGGGACAATAAAATAGGGAAAGGTATGGGGAATATTCAAGTTTTTATGAGTCTTTGAATAAAAAATATGGATTTGATCCTCTTAAAATGTATAGAGAAAAAGTTACCAAGGAAAGCATAGACTTATAGAATGCAACAATAATGTCTAAGATAAGAGCATTAATGAAGGTAAGGAGTCAAGCATATGAAGGTACTCCCCAAGATGAAATTATAAATATTGAGGTTGAAATACAGATGGAATATAAAGGAGAAGTCATGCAAGGAGGGAAGCAAGATGTATTGATAGCTGATGCAAAGAGGAAGAGTGAAGCATACAAAAAACATGAAGGTGCTTGGGAGAAAGAGCAATAAGAAAGAAAAGAGGGAAGATGGAGAATGCCTCAATGGAATAAAAAAGAATATGTTTTCTTTAATGAGTTTTTGAATTTTGTAGGTATAGCATGGAAGAAGATGGAAAGAGCCAAGATAAAGTAGAAGTGTGGCAATCAAGATCACATACACCTATATGAGTTTTTGAAGGAAGAAGAAGAACATTGGTGGAAATATTTTTTTTCCACTTGGGAATATGATGTAGGGGCATATTAGAGTTCTCAAAAATGGTTTATAATGATTCTTAGGAGTAGTTTTTGTGGATGCAAATTTTAATTTGAGTTTAAGCTTGTTTTCCCACCAAAAAGGGAATTTCAAACTTTTAAAGTGTATTAGTGGTCTAGGTGAGAGTGTGATGAAATGTAGTTGTAATAGACCTTTTATGGGATCATAAAGGTCCAATAATAGATTTATAATGTATTTTTCATGTAAGAGTGAGGTGGTAGTCCACCACCCCACATTGGTCTAAGAGGTTTCTTGTAGGATCTTGATCAAGAATCAATTGAGTCTTGATTTAGGAGATTTGGATCATAGTAGGTAATATATATTGTATGTAGTCAATTTTGGAATTTAATCCACACCTTATGTTTGAGGAGGTTTAGGAATGGATATGGAAATTAAACTTTGTGGAGACTCAAGAATGTTTATGTTAAAGAATTCTCAATGCAAAGAATCTACATCATGGAGTACATCATAAATTATGTTTGAAAGTTTATAATAGTGAGTGATTTGTTTGATGTTTTTGATCTTGTTCATGATGAATATATTTTGTTACAATAATCCAAGATTAAAGTGCATAAAATCACTTTGTAAAGACTGGTAAGTCTATCATACAGGAAATTCATTTATATAAGACTGTTGAAGGAACAAACATAGTAATGATCTTTTTCCTTATTTGAATACTATGAATGATTGAGTATTGCATGTATTTGAGAGTTGAGATTATATTTTCATAAGTTATAAATGCTCAAAGGGTTGATATATTCCTATTGGCTATAAAAATTGCTCCTAGAAAGTACACAGTCCATGACACTAAAAAATTATGTGTACCATTTCTTTACATGGTATCTTGTTTGGGATTAAAAACATGTTGTAAAGGGTTTTAAATGATCATATAAAGGTGGAGATAATATTTTTATAGGTTTAGAGTGGTTTGATGTTGATATAGAAGGCAAACCTTATGTACCCTATTTGTAAAGGGCATAATACAATCATAAGGATTGAGTTATGTGGTATTGAAACTTGTTTTGGATTCAAGGGGAATTGGAAAGGGTATTGAATAGTCATTAAAGGTGTTAGAGAAGGGATTAAAGTGGTAATATAAGGTATTGAGAGATTATTTATAGGTTATGGAACCTATTGATGTTGAAAAGATAACAAACCTTGATTACCCCTATTCTTACTAATAAAAGACAAAGTTACAAGATGGAGTTTTTGTATTTGCAAGTGATCTATGGTTTTTTAGAACTTGATTCTTAAATAGAAAAGTTATAATAGGAATAGGTAGACCTATACCCACTAGTATTTTGTCTTGAAGTGGCTTATATATTAATATATGCATTTAAATTCCCTCTTGGCCTTGATAGTTGCTAGAAACCCTAGTTTTTAGGGTTTAGTCCATTAGAGGAGATTCAACAATTGAAAACTCATGAAAACTTGTAATATTACATTAATTGATTTACTCTCACTGATGAAGTGGTTTTAGAGTTTTAATGTATGGATAAGTATGGAAATAGGGTTATGTGCTAGTGTTAGGCTTAGAGAAGGGTTAAATAAGTAAGGGTGGTATAGGAAAAGTGAAATTATCCAAAGTAGTAGGTCCAAAAATGATGGATTCACTTGGGGGAGCCAAATGGGTATCTAAAAATGTCAATGGTTTGCATAAAAAGTTTATACATATTTCAAGCTAAGGAGGTTTGCTCATGTGAAAGATTAATTAAGGAAATGCTTAAAAAAATAAGTATATGTGTCTTTGAGAGTTATGCCAAAAGGTTAAGGTGAGAGTTATATGGCCCAAAAGGGTCCTTGAATATATAGTAATTTTCTTGTGGAGGTTTTTTAGATGCTCCCAACAAGGAGGTTCACCCATAGAATAGGGCTAGTAGGAATTAAGGCTTGAAGGAAGCTTGAATGAAGCGTGTTGATAACTAGTTTGAGTTAATGATGTAAGCAAGGATAGAAAATAAGTGTCATAAAAAGATATAATGTTTTGGATGTGATTGACATCAACATTGTTTTTTGATTTCCTATGCAAGCTATTTTGGCATTAATACATTATGAGGGTGTCTTGAAGGTAAAGTGAGTATATGAACAAAGTATGTTTTGATTTATTAAAAATTATTAGATGATTTTTTGATATTGGAAAGTTCATTTGAAATTAGTGGGTATGTTCTCATGAATCATTGAAAGAACATTATAGTCATTTTACATGATTGTCCAAAAGGACTAGGCATGAATGAGGGAATGAAGGACAAAGGGAAGAGTTTGTTAGAGATGTGAAATTTTCTCTACATTAGAATGTTTTTATTCCCTTTTGATCATTCAATTTTATTTACTTGGAGTAAACTTCAGTAAAACTATATAATTGAATCTATAAGTTATATGTAGTGGTTGATTCAGTTTATTTTAGTGAACCTATCCTAATGATTCTCTATTTACATGTATAGTAACTTGGTTTAAGGCATTTCTTAATTCTACACACATTCATGAGGGTTTAGACATGTTGTCTTACAAACCCAAGAGCTTACATAGTTAAACAATTTTGGGGCGCAATCACCCCAACTCTCCATATGCTTCATGAAGGAAGCATAAGTTTCTCCAATGATTCAACAAGTAAGCATCATGTCCAACAAATTGTAATGGAAACATGGTTTTAAAAATCACATAGGAGTAATCTTAATCTTTTTATTTCAAAATTAAAAAAAAAAAGATTAAATTTGTCAATCTATGAACATTGAATACACATGATTGTAGCTTCTGCTTTTGGATGACCTACATAATTAGAGCTTCAAAGAAAAATTGTGTTGTCAATGCTGAGTTACATTTTATCCTTTTACTCTAGAATTTCCATTATTATAATTAAAAGGGTAAATTTTTAGATACTAAAATATGGTCTTTGGTACATGACAATGATAATCTTGACACATATTTACCACACATGAATTGAGCACATAAACAAGGTCCTAATCCACCATGATGTTACACTTGTAGTTATGTTATGAGTTGACCCTTACATTATACTATTATACACCTACAAAAATTAGTGATTTTTTTCAAACTTGTCAAATATATTGCATAGACATTTCCAAACCTTTAATTTACTCTATGTACATAGAGGTTAATTTTTTTATATTCAGTCAGTTTCAATAGTTGATACTAAAATGATTTGGTAGGTATTGAACCTATCTAAGAAATTATTAATTTTTAAAATCAAACCTTTCTTTAGGGTTGGTACATTATCCTAACATGTTGGGGGCATGATAAATTATCTAATTGGATCCATATATAAAAAATAAGGTCTCATTCAAAAGGGACTTGGCACTTATATGGTATAAATCTACACTATTGCATATTGATAAAATATACCCTATTATTCACAAAGTAAAAACATATCACTAGGAAAAATCATAATCCAAGTATGATTCACACTAAATCCAAGTCAATGTAATCATTTTCAAGTATCAAAGCTAAATCATTATTTAAATACATATAGAAAAGGAGAACAATTACAAAATCAAAATAGGTGGGTGAATTTCATGTGGCTTAATTTACCTCCTTAGAGTATAAAATACATAGGTAATAGTCAATAATCAAATTATGGTGATTGAGGTCAACTCAGCCCATTACAATTTCTCTATTTTTGTAGGTTTATAGCCCTCACAAGCAAACCTAGGGTTTCAAGGCAAATGATACTGATTTATGGAGATATACGCATCATTACATTCAAGATTTAATATATAGATCATATAAAAGAAAAATAAGGTGAATGTATCATCATAGTTACTCATCACCACATAGGTCAATACCGATCTACATAGGTTAGTATTGATTAATGATAGTGATCTAGATCAACAAAGTCGACCATGCATAGACATAAAACCAGTTTAAAAAATAAACAATCCACATGTTTGCTTTATCTTGATTTTAAATTTTAGAATATATTCACAATCATATAGCCACCCAAAAAATATAAGTAGTCATAATTTTTTTTTACTTACTATATGTAGCATATGTTATTTGTCCAATCATTGTAATTAATTTTAATATTTTACATTTAGATGTATACATGAAAGTCATATCTAAATATATGACATTATTCTATATTATTATTTTATATTAGGGTAAAACACATTTGGAAACTATTGATGCCTAATTGTGTACCATAGGTGCCCATAGTGTTTAGTGAACACTTCTCATTTTTGAATTCTTAAGAATCCAATGCATGAGTTACAAGTTGTGATAATCCTGTTACTTGTTGGTGGAATAGAGGTAGAATAAGTGATTATTTCACAATATTTATATTAGTTGGTGGTTGGGAGCCACCATGGCCAAATAACAGATCTATGTAGAATATGTAGCAACTATGAAAAGAATAGTGAATTATGATTAAGAACTAAATTTAGAATTAATTTAGGATGGACATTTACAATGACAAGCTAAACTAAGGTGATCAAGTTAAACAATAAGCAAAATGAAAGGTAGGGTAGAAAGAAATGTTATTGATCTTCATTCCAGACATCATGACAAAGTTTAAGTCTCATCCAAGTAGGCACTTAAAACTAATGTGTGATATAAAACAACTTGAGTCCAAATATTACCATACATTAGGAAAAATCCTAAGGAAAGTGGAAATAATGTAAATAAAAATTAGGTTCACTTTAAAGAATCTACCCCTACAAGCAAACAACATTGGCCCAAATACAAGAAGAGTAAAGGAAACAAAATGAAACTAAAGACTTTCAGTCAACCTAACATTGACATAAGTTAAAAAATCTACAATTAAAGGTGCACACTAAGAATCTATAAAAACCATTCAAATCTGAAAATTGTAACAAGTAAATGAGAGAGAAGCCATGATAATACACACATTGACAAATACTAGATAATCTTTATATAATTCCTTACTTGTATTACTTTTTCCAAGTTTACAAAGTAATTTTGTCTCTAAGAACTCCCCACTTTACAAAATGATAGTACTGCCTTTTATAGAAAAACCAAGAAGTAACAAGATAAAAAATGTACGAGAAGTAAGGAGAACTATCCTTTTTATACCAAGCTCTAGAATACACTTGCTTTTCTAAAATACACTGACCTAGAGGAAAATATTCTAACAAACTAGCATATGCCTTTATAAAAGAATATTCTATTTTCAAAATGTTACAATGTGCTACAAAAGTGAAATATTATTTAGCTAGTTGATAGGCCCTATACCTGGGATCTTGCTTGTTACTACTAAAGGATGTTCATAGCCTTTTGATGCTCCTCATTAACAAGTCCCAAATCTATAAATAGCCTTAAGAGACACTCTTCTTCCTTGTCAACTAGATTATTCAACTCCTTATCATTTTTAACCATAGCTTCTTTGATGCTTTTGGCCTCAATGATCCTTTCATATACATTGAAGATCATGTCCAAGATCCTACCATTATCTACTCTAGACTAGCCTTGACTTTTGCTATTATCTTTTGTGTTGCCAAAGTAGCCCTATGTTTGAATTCCTCATCTTTCATTGTCTTCAATGCATCAAACATGTCAAAGAAGGATTCATCAAGCATTTTAACCATTGCCTCAGGTATTGATAAGATAACTTATGTTTCCAAATTATCTTTTTCCTTATCCAATTTGTATATTCTTTTCTTCATGCCTTGTGGTTATACCACTTGACATTTTCATAGGATTTCTAAGATTTTTCCTTTACACCAGTCATATATCGAATGAGAATTCACCATATCTCAAGCCTTTGGGATTTCAAAGATCTATTGAATAGTTGTTGGTAATTTCATGTTGTTGGATCATCTGGGCTTGATTAATCATGATCCATTGATCCTATGAGGTGCATGAGCTTTATTTAGAGTCATGGGCTCTCAGATCTTTACTAAATAGTCATTAATGATTTTGTGTCATTGGATCATCTAGGCCTGATAAATCACAACCCATTGATCTTATGAGGTGCATGAGCTTTAGTTAGAGTATGGCCATAGAAAGTAACTTAGGTTAAGATGTTTTTAGCTAAGTTTATTTCATATTAATGAACACACCACAAACTTAGGCTAAAGAATTTTATGTTAATTTTTAAAGCATAATATCAAATGACCCATCAAATAATATAAAACATGCCCCTATTGTCTAAGCAAAATATTTTAAGAGCTTGAATTTGATGGCATCATGGACATCAATGATGACTTCATGGACATCAAATGACATTCATGAAAATGCCAAATTTAAACTCATGAAGTTATTTATTTTGGTGGGCTTAATGTTGATGGTCACACAGATGTCAAATGATGGTCATGTGATCATCAATTTTAAGCTCGTCAAGTTCCTATATTTTATGGATCTTAGATTCAATTCACTTTGTTTGATCAAGAGGATCGATGAAGTAAGAGTCATCCAATTAAGATCTGAATGAGTGCATGCTATTGGTTCATGGTTCTATTAACATTAAGCTTCAAATGTGGGAATGTCACTTGGTAGATTTGTAGGGCTCCAAGCATTAACCTTATTAAGCCCAAGGAGGACCAATGGTCGTTGATCTCTATCCAAGTCCTTGAGATGATGACACTTATAATCCTCACAGGACTCCTTTGGTCTTTGACATTTCAACATTATCCTTGATTCATTTTATTATCATCAATACGAGCACCCATGGACTATTGATCATTATCTAAGATGCTTGCAAAGGAGTGGATTCCTTAAATAATTAAAAACATGACCTTAATTTTATCCTAAGGTATAATTGTATTAAAAAAATACAAAGGGGCCTTATAATAAAACTTATGCTTAATTTTATATTCAATACTAGGACCCATCTAACCTTCAAGCCTCCCTCACATCATCTAATCTTTGGTTTCACTTAAGCATGGGCCATTAATCATGATCCTTGTGATTGCATGGGATTGGTATGAAGGGTGAAGGCTTTAGGATCCTTGGGCTTCCTTCATGCCATCTAATCAAGAGGAGCGATGAAATGTAGACCATCAAATCTACAAAGAAGCAAGGTAATTAAATTAGGGCTCAATTAGAAATAAAAATTAGGATAAAGTGTTAAGGCTAAGGTCTTATTCATGTTGATAAACATGAACATGGCCTTAGAATTAAGACTTTAGGCTAAAAGGGTAATGAAGGGGGCCATGCTATAAAAATTAAAAGGACTTTACTAATATAAAATTTATAATTGGTTAGAAATAAAGGAAAAAAGGGGAAAATAATAAAGAGGGACCAAGCATGATTTTAGGCTAGGGTTTGGTCGTATCACAGAACACGACTAAGCATTAGTATAAAATTAGGCTTAAGTCAAAATTCAAAATATTCCCACCAATTTCATTTCCACCAAATGCAAATTTTAACCAAGGGTTTGTGTAAGTGTTTTTTGAAGGAGGGTTTTAGAACATGAATCCTAGTTCAAGATTCTTCAGATCAAAGGCTAGTAAAATCCTGAATGAAGATAAACAATGAGGATCTAAGCATGATCCATTTATAAAGGCTCCATGAAACTTGAAAATTATCACATGAAGGGCAAATATTAACAGCATTAGGTAACCTTAAAGTAAAACCAAAAAATAGTAGGGAAACTTTATCAAAGTGGATGATCTTCAAATTCTAACAATGTTCAAAACAAGCCATGGTTTGAGTGTTAAGTTTCAAAATATCTCAAGGGTCCCAATTTTCAAAATTAGGGGTATATTGACCTTAACAAAAAATCATACACATATTAAACTATTCCAAACCCTAGGTTTCCCTTAGATTTTCATCCTTTCATAGGTTTCAATTTTTTAACTAAGATTTCAAATCTCATTCTTGATTTCCATAACAATTTTTTTTGGATTTTTTGTTATAGGGTTTCAGATCTAATTTATGATTTCCATACACAAATAATATTTTCACCTTAAGCCTTAGATATTCATTATGGTCTCATCCTTCCAGGGTTTCATACTTCACCCTTGGGGTTTTATTTTCATACTTGATTTCTAATTGTTCCTTAATAATACACATTAATCATGGCCATATTGTATGAACATTACTGGTTAACACAAATCATGAAGTTACTCTTTTCATATTATTTTACAAGGATAGTGTATCTTATTTGGATAAATTATGTAATAAAATGGTTCAAAAGGATAAAATATAAGAACACTAATAAGGTTAAACTTACCAGTGAACAATGCCAAGCCTTTATCCAATCCTAATATTGTAACATCCAATTTCAAAAGCTTATTGTTACCATTAAATGAAAAATATCATGCATGAATTATTTTGTTCCTCCTCCCATAAGGGATCAAGGTTGTACTAGCTACCATCTCACTCCCATTATTTGTCCACATATTATTTTGAATTCCATAGTCCATGCTATCAACACTAAAATAGGTAGGGTACCCCATCATGCATGGTATAATGAAGGTATTCAACATGTTTATCCTCAATTCATTCCACCTCTTGTAAGGAATGATAACAAACCTAAAGGATATTACATCATTGATAAGCCAAAGAACACACATGATAACATTTATAGCCTAGAGTTACTCAAAAGAACAACAATACACAAAGACAAATTATACAAGGCATTGAAAGAAAAAACTCTACCCAGTGAAACATGACTTGCATCATTTTCTTCCATTATGAATAAAATCAAGGATAATAACAAAATAATCACTTTATACAAAGAATATTTACCTATATAACACACAATAGATAAAAATATACTATTATTCATTAAAGTTTAAGTGCAAAACATCTTGATTAAATGTGTGTTGGTAGATAATGGTTATGGATTAAACAATTGTAATGCTATCTTATTAAATTATTAGGGATGCATATGGATATTATTAAAAAATAGTATCAGAGCATAAAATTATTTGATAACACTATGTGTCAAATAATTGGAACCATATCATAAGATATGTGACTAGGTCCCAAAATGAGACCTACTACATTCCATGTTATGCCTAATTAGTCACATTAAAAATTACTATTGGAAAAACCATAGATACATGCCATGGAATTAGTACCATAGAAATTACATAGCTATATCAAATACATGAATTAAACCTATTCTTATTCAGAACCAACAAATGATGACCCTTTCAAATATTGAAAAATGACCCAATCTACTAAAGAGGACCAATCACAATCATAGTTAGAAGATCATACTATTATTTATACATTACAATCCATTAAAATAACTTAGATGCATACATATGAGGTTGGTGAATAAAATAAGTAAAAGGATAAGAAACCAATCATAACATATAGAGTAATTGTCCAATATGAATCATAAGTTTATAAGGAACAACCAAAAACCTATTCTTGACCTTCCTTTACTAATGAATTTAGAATATCAAGATGGAATTGTCACATATTATGATAGTGATGGCAAAGATACCAACATGGCATATATTAAAGATGATCAAATATGCAAGTTAAATTTCAATCCTTTAGAGGAATAATTATCTCACATTTTATTTAAACCTATTGGAGTTGGATATTATTAAAATGATTCATACACAACAAAAAGGGACACATGAAAAACTATTATTTAGGCATAATATTCCAAGGGAAAAGTAAAATAAACAATGAAATATCATGAGTACATTCTAAATGCAATAAAAAATTGTAATACTATTTCATAATAGGAATAAGAAACACATAAACTAAACATGACTTAAACTAAGGAGAAATCACACACACACACACACACACACACACACACACACACACACACACACACACACACACACACACACACACACACACACACACACACACACACACACACACACACACACACACACACACACACACACACACGTATGTATGTATAATGTGGAAATGAAAAATGTCAAGGATCAAACCCCATTAAAAGTAATAAGCCTTCAAGATAAAACATAAATTGTATTATAAATATTACTTGATCATAATCTCATCACATTACCATCTACTTGACATCAATTCATGGGACATATTTCACATCATGAGGGAAAATCATATTGTGGTTATCATGGAATAAGATGACATGATACAAATCATTATGATGCATTATAAAAATAGATCCAGAAAAATAAGAATAAATGAATTATCAAGGTAACATAGTGTCAACTAGAATTGGTTGGATAAATCTACACAAAGACACCATCTACACCTACAATGACTAAAAAACATCTCTGATAGGAGCCATTGACCATTAAAATCTACATGAAAGGTGTCTATTATAATTTTTTTAAGATTGATGTAAATTGATAGAAATCCATATTCAATGTTATAGGTTTATGATAATTGTTACATGAACCCAATGAATTATAACATAGCCCACATTGGAAAGAACCCCTTGGATAAATCATTTTACCAATAATTTGTGGGCCAAAAGAGGTTGATACACATAAATGGGTCATACCTTTTACTTATCAGGTGCCATTCACATTAGGATGGAAATGGTTATAACAAATGCAAGATAAAATAAATCTAATCAACCGATATCTCACCTTTTCATATGTAGGAATAATGACCAAAATTTGACATGATGATGATTTTCACCATATAGAAGAAAAATATTCATAGATGATAGAAAGAACATAATTTCAACAATTAAAACCAAAAGAGGAAGAAGAATAAATTTAATTACATAATCTTAAGGATAAATGAAGATATGCCGAATTTAATCCTAATGAGGATGACATACATATAGATTTATGAGTCCAAACCTAAAATATTCAAAAAATATAAAATAAAATAATATGAAATATAAAAACATTCAAAATATTTGAAAATATAAAGTTATTACTATAATAAACTAATTTACATATATTATTTACCACATGTTTAGTACAAGGTATATTCTTTTCATACACACAATTATTTCACAATATACGAGTTTGTTGCATGATACGCATGTTACACATGGACATACATATGTGATAATTTACTCTACCTAGTGGCCATGCCGATACTAGGGCCACATTATTCCATAATTTTCATTATTATAGGTTATATCTCTATATGATATTATACCATGTTGATCTGCCTATATTATTTACGCGTGCCTTTATATTTATTCATATCTTACATAGTGATAGATGGATATGGTATGATAATATGATGTGACATTGATACATATGGATGGTGTAGACTAGATCCTTTGTTCTATACTCCATCGATGTTGTTACTCTCTTAAATGATAAGATACTTTATGCTTATATATTATGTGGGACCCTTTGGCATGTTTGTGACATTTTTATGTCCCTTGAGTGTGCCCACTAGAATTGATTTGTGTGACATTTTAATGTCTCATTGTGTGTGACCCTTGAATTTATTTGTTATGATATATTTATTTAACTTGTATGCATCCCTTGGCTTTATGTGTGATAGTAACACTTGAGATTATTTTGCTTGTTAAAATTGAATGGTGCTATAATCTATATCATTCAATTTTAATACATAGCCTTATTCAAATATCCTACTATGGTGTACTTCATTGATACATTTATCTAGACATGAAACTTTTATGACCTACATTACATATGTTACACACATGAATTGATTGACATATACATTAATATGATGACATTTTATCCAAATGCTCACATGATATTACATGTTTCTATATTTATACATGATATGATACAATTAACTCTTATTTTTAGATAAGTGAATTACATGATACATATCTCATCGCAAAAGTGGGGCATTACAATGGTCTTGTCATAGAGACATAAGTCTCCATGACTATAAATCATATTAGAAAATATATTTCAGAGATTTATAATGGTTCATATATCAAATGGTTCAAATATTATATTTTTTAGATACATGACATATATTAACACATCTTAAATATTACAATGGCAGATGCCATGCATATGAACTCTCTTTATAGAGTCTTGAGCAAAGATTCATACATGCATATGAACTCACTTTATAGAGTCTTGAGCAAAGATTCATACACACTTTGATGCATATGCATATAATTTATAGGAATATAAAATTACATGTTTATACATACACATACATTTGAGATAAATGTTCTAAAATTTAGTATATGAATTAATAACATTCTATATCAGTTGGTATATATTTAGGAAAGATGATACTGGTTCATGTACATATGCAATTTTTTTAAATATTCAAAACAGGTTGATTATTTTTACTAATAGATGTAAAAGGGCACATGAAACTCCTTTTGTTTCTCCTTAACCAAGACCTCATAGTCATGATAGCTACCATATAACCCCCATTATTTTCCCAAGGCTTATATTAGATACATCAGTCCATGTTATCACCACATGAAGATGTTGGGTTATGCATGCCAAAATGAAGGTAGTTAACATGTCTATCCTCCTCCCCTCCACCTCTCATGAATCCAAACAATAAAATAAAAGGGTACAATATCATTGATCATATAAAGAATACTCAAGGTATTATTTATATCCTTGAACTACTAAATATGTCATCCCTATACAAGGATATCCTATATGATGACTTGCAGGATACATTTTTTCCAAATGATATAGATCATGCATATTTTAATTCCATTATGAACATAATAAAGAGTGATTAAGGGATAATTTATTCTAAAAATCATTATTTACCTACCATACATATAATCTAATAAAATATTACACTATTAATTCAATCAAAATTATTAAATTAAGGAATTAAGAGGGTGTTAGTGGATAATGGTTTAAGGTTGAACATTTACAACATAACACTCTTATAAATATTAGATGTCATTATGGATAATATTAAAAAATATTATAAGAACATAAGAGGATATGCTAATATTCCTCTCTAAGAACTTAGAAACATATTATTGGATGTGAAAGTAGGACACAATACAATGACTACCATGTTTCAAGTCATGCCTAACCATGTACATTATAGTTTACTCTAGGTTTAACTATAGATACATGCTATGGAAGTAATGCCATCTACACTATAAATATGCTTAAAATTCATACATATTGGACATTTATATACATGTCCTATATATAATAATAAATTTAAATATTGTAAGTTAATGAAAATTAATAATGAAAGTAATTTAAAATTAAATTATATTGATCATTCAATAATGCTTCCATTATATATTATCCCATAAAAAAATAGATACATATAAGGTTAGAAAATAAAGTAAAGTAAATGATAAAGAGGCAATCACAAATTTTTAAATCAATGAAGAAATAATGAAGGCATCATAAATTAATGTTAAAAAATAAAAATAAACAATATTGGATCTTCCCCTATTGGTTAATTCAAAGGATCTTGATTGCATATTAACACAAGATAATGACAATTATGATATTCAAAATAAATCAAATATATTTGAATATTTGGCCAATCCAGAATTTAGACCTATTGATCTAGGTGCATATTTGTTTCATAACTTGTTTACACCTATCAGATTGGGAGAGTATTGGGACACTTCATATACGAAGAATATTTATGAATCAAAAGTTCCTACTCAAGAATAGTTTGAAGTGGAAAAAGGAAAGATGACATTTTAAGACAATCAAAATGCCAAGAATAAAAATAATTGTTACAATATCAACTCACAATAAGATATTTATATGTTTAGTTTACCATTAAGGAAAATTTTGTAAAATCAAGTATGACTCAGATACAAGGAGAACTTCACATTACACATTTTATCAAAGGTTAAAAATTTAATTTAGAGAAAAATTTAGTTAATAATGTGGATTTAATGGATTCATAACCTTCCATAATATTTCAAGTAATAAATATTTAAGATAAACCAAACATCATATTCAAATTTTACTTGATAAAAAATTGATTCCCCTACCTACTACTAAACATACAGTTGTGGGTCAGTTATCAATTCAAGAAGAACAAAAATATTATGATTACTGGACATGAGATAAATAATTAAAAAGCATTGGAAAAATAGATTTATAAATTTGATAATGAAGTGATCATTAAGCTAATACATATATAACAAGAGCCACATACAGTGGTTTCTAAGACAACTCAGTATAGAGGTAGACCATGTAAATATTACAAGTGTCCACAAAAGGAAAGTTTAACTATAAAGGTTTACATTGAGAGTGGATATAAGAAATAAGTTAATATTGAGACATAATAAGACCCAACTACATGCATATTTTATTTTATAAAATAGTTGGGTCATGATACAAACGATTTAAAATATCTCATGCATTTTGAGGGATCAATAGGGCACATTACATTACCACTTGCTTGTGGGGAAAAATTTATTGACACACTAATATTTGTGATAAGTACAAGAGACTAGTCACATGATACATCAAGTAAAAAATCATTATAAAATATGGAGGCTACATTGGGTGCACCTAATAAGTGCATTACATTCAGGTTTGAGGATAATAATTTCAAAATCTACCATGATGAAACTAATAAAGAAGTTAAAGATCCAAGAATAATTCTAATTTTAATATTCACTAAGACATAATATAAGTCTTCATATCTAGTGGAAAAAATGTGATGAATATACATAAAATTTGGGAAAGAGCATAGGTAAAGGCAAGGATAAAAAATGAACAATGTATGATGACAATGATGGTGATGATATATGTGCATTTAACATGATTAAATATCCAAATTTGATCACCCTATTTATAGATCCACTATTTTACTATCCACATCCTTTGAATGTGTTTTTTGGATTATAAATTTCACATAATTCATAATATCATACTTGAAAATATAAAAAAAATAGAAAAAATAAAAAAATAAGACTTATACATGGCATTTATTGCTAGTGTACACCTTTCATTAATGTTTTTATCACATCATGGTATATTACATATAATTTTTCATATGCATGTGTATTTCATGGCATACATGACTAATTTATAAGACTTACAAGTTTCATATGACATGCATGTTCAGATAAGGGACATTATTACACCTAGTGGGTTACCTTTCCTACATTGGCATATTGCCTACACTAGGGGCATATATTTAGTACATCTATTTAGGTTACATATTTCTATGACCATTCCATATATCATATTGAGATTCTTAGATATATTATACATGAATTTAAATTGATTATACTACTTAGAGTTTTATATGTACTATACTTTACCATGTGCAATGATTACATATATTAATAGTGTTGACTAGATTTATATCTTCTATGCATGCTTGTTTATTTTATACTATATTATGTGACCATTATGTTCATTTATATATGAATATTGTTATATTTTTTATGGTGTGATCCTCAATTGTGTATTAAAATGTATGTGGATCTTGATTTTATAGACACTTACTTTTGTTCACTTTTGTGCCTAAATTGGGATTTAGTTCAATTTATAACAAATGACATGATTTAAATCTAGAAATCACCTGAATTACCCAAATTCATCTAACTAAGGGATTTAATTAATCAAAAACATGGTGAGGCTATTTTATTTTGTGTATTACCCTATACGAACTAATAACCTAGTTTGGTTTTAATCCTAGTCAAATTATGACTTAGTAATTTGACACTTTTGGCCTATTCAGCTATTAGTTCAAAACATTTAAAACAATTACCAAAAGACAAAAAGAACTAATCTAGATTAATTACATTTCAAATATTAATTAATTTACCTATGTAAAAATTACAAATCATATTAGTGAATTTAATTTATCAAAAAAGGATTTTCTAGCCAAATATGAAGTCAAAGTCAAAGAAGCTAATAAAGTGATTTATTAATTCCTAAATATTCTAAAAAGGTGAGTCATAACCTCACAAATATCTTAAGTGAGTTGTCATGGCTCATAAATATTTTAAACTAAGGTGTCAAGACTTCATGAGTGCTTTGACCTAACCCAAGGTTAGCCTGACTCAACCTAGGTTAATTTAGACTTAACAAAAGTTAAAAGTTAAATTAACCTCCCTAGGGTTAGAGTTAATTCTTAGAACTATAAATACAAGTGACAACACCATATGCTAACAATATTTTATGTGTAAGGTTATTTTGATGGGATACCTTTGAAAATACATTGAGATTAGTGTTATAATGCCCATTTTATGCCAAGCTTCACACTAAGCCAAAAGTGACCATTGGATAAGTGCTACCACTATGGAGAAGAATTGCTAGAAAAATATAATTGTCATAGTATGAACACCAAAATCCTTATGCCAATAACTAAACAACAAATTAAAGAAAGGAGGTAAATTATTTGTGTTATTTTTATCTCTATTTTATGATCTTGTTTACTATATTATGTTCCCCCTAGTTCTTAGGCAAGAATGTTTAGTTCTAGTGTATTGTTATGCTTAATTTTTTTTTATCATTTATACTAATAAGAAACTAATCAAAGTTTGTGTGCTATTTAAACTTTTAAGATACATAATGGCATGCCTAGTGGAACCACACATCCTGTATGGCCAAGGAGAATGACATGTTGTCTTTAGTTTTTCTAACAAATGCATTTAATTCTTCAAGTTCAGAGTTTTAGCCTTGAAATTAACATCATTCTATTTTTTGTGTAATCGGCAAATTCACCCTATGTACCGGTGGCTTTGATAGTCTCATGTTTTATTTATGATAGTTATTTATGTAAAATTAGCTATTTCAAAATGGTAACTTTAAATTGATAAATGGTGGCTTCACTCTATGGATTCGACATCTTCAACCCTGCTAAACAAAAACTTTACTAGGTAAAATTGCATGTGATTTCGGTGGCTTCACCTATTTTTTAATTTTAATTAATGGATTTTCCTAATCTAATCAGTGGATTCACCCTCTTTTATAGTGGCTTCAAGAAATTTATCTCTATCTCTGTTTGTGTTTACAAGAAAACAATGACTTCATAAAAATGATGACTTTGCCATACAAAATGGTGGCTTCCTTTTGTGTTTTCAAAAAAACCCAAGAGGTCAAAATGAAATGTTATTTACTCATTTAATTTTTAGACTAAAAAAAATTAAATCCCATATCATTTTTTTAGGAACTAACATGAGAGAGAGAGAGAGAGGATTAGACACTTAAAAATCTCACACAAACTTTTTTTTGTGCTTAAATTAACTTAAGCACACTTGTATTTTAGTATTTTCAAAGTTTTCACAAGTGCAAACAAGGCCAAGGGACCAAAATTTTAATCACATTTCAAGTTGGTGCTATTAAAAGGAACACATATTTTAGTTAAAGCTCTTAAGATCTTTTTCACTTTATGTTTGTTTTTTATTATTAGCTAATTTCAAATTTCATAGTTTTAATTCTTTGTTTGTGGTAAATCAAGAACTATAGTGTGTATGCTCTCCCTCATCAACTATAGGGAACTCAAGTGACCAAAAGTGCTTAGTTTGTTACCTTGTTTATTTGGTCTTATCATAAATAATGCCGTGTATGCTCTTTTCAAGCTCTAAGTGAATTGGGTGACCTATAAATGACCTCTAAAGTCTTTCCATTTTATTTTATTTTATTTGGCTTGTGAGAGGGATATCACTTATCCCTCACAAGTTCTCTAAGGGTGTGTTGACCTAGGGTTTCATCTCTCAGTATCATACTAACCCCACTCCATGGTGGGGTATATAAATTGGGCACATGATATTGGTATTGTTAGGAGGCTAAGTGGCTAGTCTTTTTGATCTTAAAAATAACCTAGGTCAAGTCTTGCTAAACATTAGACTCTACTAATTAGTACATGGCTGGAGTCACTAGATAGAGAAATATACCTTTGCATAGTAATTTAGTAGGTATGAACCCAATTGATGTTATTTTGCACTTGTGTTATCCATACTTGGGACCATTTAGTGTGTTTTAAACTTATAGATTTTTAATCAACCCCATTTGCCATAGAATTTATTTCCAAATGTTGAGTGTTACTCACTCTATGTTTGTGCCACTTACCAATGATTGAGAGACAAAGGGGGGCATAAAAACTCTAACTACATTGATACATTAAATTTTTGGATTAACACTTAATTACTCACAAGTATTGGTATATTGATAAAAGTTTTGGCAAAATATATGCACACCTATCTCAGTTTTAGGGATAGGACGAGCCATTAGTGCTCTTTCTATTTTATTTAATTTACATGTATGTACTAGACTAAAACTGTTTATTTGTATTATCAAGTCAAAACAAGTCTAAAACCATCACATTGTTTTGACACCACTTTAGCCTAAGAGGTGTTACTCTATCCATTTTATATCACACTTTTTGACTTAGAGTTTTATTCCAAAACCGTTTATGTGTCACTTGTTTACATGGTGCGTCATTATGCTTCCCTTTCATCTCAAACATTTTCCTTATATTTGTGAGTCTAAAACATTGTCATGCCATATGTTTAACATAATGTTGTTATGCTGCCTCAAATTTCCAAAATGCCTTTTACTTTTGAAACCAAGTTCTAAACCATTTTTATACCTTTTTGTTTCAAACACGTGGTTATGCTACCTATTTGGGTCTAGATGTTTTGCCATAAAACATTCAAATCTTTTTATATTAAATTTAAAACTCAACCTTTTGAAGTAGAAATCTTAAACTAATCAATATTATGCCAAATACTCATCTAATTTGGGCTTTGGTTGTATAATTTTTGGGTTTGGATTGTGTTACTTGGGTTGATTTCCTATTTGATCTAAAATATCCCTTTGCTTAGACCTAGCAGTTACTATTTGTCTTGTGCCTTATTTGAGAGTCCTTTGAGCCAATTTGTTTCCACATGCCTTATTTGAAGTTTGTTGCACCAAATTCCAAGTGTCCTAGTTTCATTATTCAAATAGTCTCTTGTGATTCAAGTATTGAGTCTTAGTTAGCCAATTATCGAGTTTTATCCCAACTAATTTACTTAGTGTAGTTTTTTTTCTAGTTCTTATTTGAGTTCTTTATTTCTAAGTCTAGCCTTGTTTTTCATGTTAAATTATTATAATTACTTTTGGGAAAATCATTGTTATCCTTTGATCATAGTTTGAAATTATTATACCTTGTCTAGATACTTTTGTCACTGATTATAACTGATTTTGGTAAAATTAGTACCTTAGACATAGATGAGTTTTGAGATTTTGTGTTACCTTTACCACTAATTATAATTGCATTTGGGAAAATCAATATGATTTATTAGACCAATTTCAAGTTTATAATATCTTTACTTCTACCTAGTTTAGTTGTCTTACCTTTTGTTCTTCTTTTACAGAGCTAAAAGTTGTTTATTTTTAGACCTTAGTTATTTCTTACCTTTAGACCCTTTTTTTTTAATGATACCTAGATATATATCTAAACATGCCTCATTACACACGTAACAGGACTATGTCTAATTAAGACTATGAGAACTTTGTGACCAATGACACTTTTATTCAAGAGTCATATGATGACATAGCTTATGAGAAACATCCATATCTATATTATAACATTCCATATGTTGAACAAAGTCATGACCAATTAGTGTAGTATTTGGTGACTACACCATCTAATTTAGGCTAAGAACAACATTAAATGGTAAGATACCTTTATCAAGTGATGCCTAACATTGAACAAAAATAATAAAAAGAGACCTACTATGTTATGACACTAATGAAAACAATCTATGATCCATACTTGTTTGATCATCATTTGTTAGAGAATAAATATGAAATTCTCATCAGAGTCATTAAAGTAGGAGCTAAGTTTTTGCCAAAATTCCCCCACAAAAGTTTGAGTAGTTTTATTAAAAATCCTAGTATTGTGCTTTGAATCCAACAATTCAAACATGCATTAACTAGTTATAGTCAAGATTTAGTCCAAATACCATAATGAAACCAAAGTATGCTTGTAAAAGGGAAATGTATTATAGATAAATGAATGGAATAGGTAAAACAAGTGTAACAAAACTATCTTAACCTAGCTCATAATATTAACATAAGGGTTGTTTCTAACATGTCATTTATTGAGATAAATTTGTCAACAAAGCAAAAAATAGATGATTTGGGTTATGCAAACCAAAATATGGACCCATTTATAAAAAATATTTGTTGGTGATATGTTTAATGTCCCCATTTTGATAGAAGAGACTACCACTAAAATATAATACCTCACTCAAAACATTATGGCTATCATGCAAGTGCATTCTAATTTAAACCAAAGTGAGTATAATTTACCACCAAGTAACACACAGTAGACTCCTCCAACCAATTGCACAAGTGGATTGAAATAATAAAGGATAGGTATGCCTACTTCCTAAAATCAACAAACAACCTCCACTCCTCAACTAGCTACTTCTTTGAGTGTGTAACAGGGGGTAATGGACCAAGAATAGACCAACATACCACCACGACAAGTGCATAACACTATGCCACCTCAATAGGGGGAAATAAATGTTTTACCACAATAAGCATAGATTAATATACCTTAGTAATCACAAATTTTTCCTAACTAATAATGTGTTTTTATTAGTATAAAAGTACTATTTGGTCAATGATAATAAGTAGCAAACCCCCAATAATTAGTTAACCAATAACAAATGCCAATCCAATAATAGGTGTTCAATTAATAAAAAGGTTATTATGTATATTAGGTACCAAGTGCTTAATAATAGTTTCCTTTCACACAATGGGTATCGCATGTGCAACAAGGATTCAACTATCAACACCTCCAACAATAGGGATCTAGTTAGTAATGTGTTCCCTATATACAACAAGGTTTGATGAGTAGGTAGCAAGTTCCATCTCAAAACTAGTAATACCAACATATCCCATAGATCCAAATGCCATTACCAAAAATGTAATTATATATTCAGGTTTATGTAGCTAATCCAAACTAGAATGTGTTTCAGTAATATCATATTCCATATTCATAATACAATCCTAATGCATGGATATATGTACCTGGTTGTTTGACCAATTCAACCAACATTCCACTAAATGCCTACCTCGATCAAGGTAATCCACTTTTGAATGCACAACATCAAAAACAACATGCCACTCCATATGAATTTATTTCTCAAGATTTATAATAGATGAAGGATGCAATTCAAGATATACAAATTGGAAACAAACAAATAACTTCAAATTGGATGAAATATGCTCTTATCCATTCAACATGGAATATATGTAAATATCATTTCTTCCAAGTTATGAGCTTCCTAAATTTGATAAATATAAAGGAAAAGGCAACCTTAAAGAGCATCTAAAATAATTCTTTGTTATTTTTTAGCTATTATCCTATAGGGATTTATATATTTGCTTCTTCTCTTTTTAAGGAATCTAGCTAGACAAGCCTTATAATGACTTTTGAAATTTATAAAAAATTATTTACCTATCTTCAATGATCTTTTAGAAAAGTTCATATAAGAAATTTAATATAAAAATGACCAAAAGATTACTATTTTGGATTTGAGCCAAGCTAAACATAAGACTGGTGAAAGCTTCACTACATACTTGCAACATTGGAAAATACTAACAAGTTAGTTTACTCACAATCTACTAGATAAATAGTTGGTTGTAATATTCACCAGGAGATTAAACAATAAGATATCATACCATATCAAGCTTCAATGTGCTCATACATTCAAAGAGGTTATAGAGAAGGGAATATATATCGAGAAAGCTATTGTCAACAAAGGCACAATCATGATATCTTCTTCTAATTAGAGCCAAAATTAGCATCAAGACCAATAAAACTAAAACTAGAACTAGAACCAAGTCGGAACCAAAATCAAAACCCAATTCAAATACTAGATTGAATGACACCTCAATCCCATAACAATGAGAGACCTAAACCCTACAACTTCAATAAGAATGTTTTTGGGAAATGGGTTTGAATCACACCATGTTCAAATGGTGTAAACACTAGATATCTATTTACCTTTGCCCACTTAGCAACCACCTCCTTCATACATTCAACCAAGACCTCCACAAAACCAAAAAACACAAAATCAAAACCAATTATAATCCCTTAATCCAAAGAAAAAACTTCCCATTGCTAGATAATTCAGTGACCTTGATGAGCTTATTACATTTGTGTTCTGAAGATTAGTTCAAGAAAATATGATCAGTTGGCCACTACCAAAGCCATTTCTTAAAGGGGTTCCTTTTCTTAAATGGTAAAAAAAAACATGATTTTTTTGAGTAACATCACATCAAATGACATTCCATATGATAGTATATCCAACTCAGGCATTTAATCAAGAATATGCTAGAAAATGGAGAGATAGAAAGAGACACACATGCTACTATGACCAATCATAGCGTGGGTATCTAAAAAAATCAATTTACCCAACATAACAACAATAAAACCCAATAGCAGTACCAACAAAAACAAATATAGTGGTAGAGAACTCAACTACAAAATCAATAACAACAACATCAACCACAACAACAATAGAAAAATAGTCTGAACCAAGGGAAAACTGACCAAAACCACTAAGGAGGCCATCATGCTATTATGTATACCTATAACAATGTTGTAAGACACATCTCAATGGTCATGTTACCACCATCACCATTAACCCTCATATAACTACCAATATACCTAGACCTTCACCCAATAATGCTTATCAACCAAGCAATGCCTATCAATATCTTTATATTGATGATTCTTCTATGGACCGTGTTAGCAACCAAGTTCAACACCACCCTAAAATTATCATTCTAAGTCTCATTACCTACCCAACCAACTACCAAATATAAATAACATATCAAGGTTACACAATTTCAAATCAATGATTGAAGGTCACTATCAAGGGACCATAGCCAAATACTACAAATGAGCCTAATCAACCTTCCATGCCTATCAAAAATAAACTAACTTAAAAAATTGAGGGAAAGACCTATGATATTATGGAATAATTGAAGAATACAATTGTTCATATATCCATCATGGATTTGTTGCATACATCTATGACCTATAAATGCCTCTTAAATGAGTACTTGAACCAATCCCCCATGCCAGATGACATCACTCTAGACATATTCCAAGACATGGTGGGACACTTGGCCCCTAGACAATGTCTTACCTTTAACCATAATAATATGTCATCTCTAGGCCCTCTGCATAATAACCCATCATACATTGAGGTTGGTATAACAAACCATAGAGTTAAATGCATCTTTGTAGGAAATGGTTTAGGCCTTAACATTATGTCTCTAAAGTTAGTCAAACATATTAGATATACAATAGTTGACTTGCAGTGAGATACCATCATTATCAAGGTGTATGATAATGAAGAATGGTAATCTCAAGGTACTATTAGCTTGCCAGTGGTCATTGGGCCTTTGACCCATGATTTTATATACCATGTGTTAGACATGGAACTATCTTAAAATCTATTATTGGGCCAACCCTAGATCCATGAAATCAAGGTTATACCTTCCACATTACATCAATGTATAAAATTTACACATTTAGGAATGGAAGTGACTATACCAGCTGATCTTTAGCCATATCAGTATTGTAAACATATCGATGTTGAGTATAAAATATATAACTATCAGTTTGGCATGAATACTATGATAAAATATAATAGAGAAAGAGATGAAAAAGGAAAATCCATTGAATCAAGCCTAGAAGCTAATTACATTGACTAAGAAAACTTAGGCTCTACCTCAGCCATGCCTCCACCAGATATTTCCAACCACTTCTATATAATTGAAAAAAGGTCCCAGATAATATAATAGTCATAATGCATTTGATATTGACAAATTATTGAAAAATACAAAAGCTTATGGGAGACCCAAGGCCAAAATCACTCATATGGAGAGCCAAACCAAAGGAAAATCTCAAATAAACAAGCCTCTTGCCTAAAACAAGACCCCTTAGTAGAAGACGATTCATGTCTTTACAATGATGAGTTAACTAAATACTACCAAAGAACAAAGTATCCTATCCATAAATAAAATATGGATCACATAGCTTATGAAGGAAAAGTACTAGGTCTACATCAAAAAGACATGATTGAACTAGTCTCAATGACCAAGTACAAGGGAACCCATAATATTAGATTTAAACTACCTGGTGGTGACCACACATACCTTATTCATTTTTCAACATTGTTGACTAGTGAAAATGATGTTGACAGTGATGTAAGGTCCAAAATATCATCTACAATGACCTTACCAATATAAATTTATTTAAGCCCATGCCATTTTCACTGTTAACCTTGTTTATCAACCTTCTCATTAACACTTTACCATCTACAATTGATAGACTGGGACCAATAAGAGTCAACAATGCCATTAATTGAGTTTGAAAATGATGAGGTCATAAGAAAATTTTTGTGATTGAGTAATCACATTCTCTTGGAGACCACAAACAAAGATTTTATATTATATTGGATTCTATTGCCTACTTCAGAGAACAGGTGAATTTCCCTGGCCAAAAAATAAAAAAAAATCAAACATTAAGGTCTAAAAATAAAAACCTCTTTGAGGAAATTTTTAACCATGGAAAAAGTAAATATAAAGGTAATTATCTTAGTGAAAATTGGTTTTCTATGCTATTAGATCAAAATGTTCAGCCCTCTTCCTAAGAAGCATAGAAGAACTATAGACCAAAGCCTATTTATGGATTAGAGATCAATACTGATGAGCAACAAGATTTTAAATAGATTATTAAAGAATGTCATGAGGTATTTGTTTCATGACTTTTTATAGCATTAATAGACTTTGATTCATACTACTTAGGAGAATTAGATGAGCCAGTTCGATTAGAGGACTTTGCCATTGTTGACTATTTTACCTCCTTGATGACTATTTTAGATGATGGTTCTACACTTCTTATGGAGGACTTGTTATGACATGGAATTTTAACCTTGTGGAGGATTTATTTAGGATCCCCCACTCCCATTTGTAATATTGGGACAACCCCAAGCTGTGGGTATCCTATAATAGGGTTGAACCTCCAAAGAAGGCTGACTTCCTCTTGATGGATCACCTAAACTAATGTTACTCTAGGGAAAAGGGTTAGAAAGGGAAAAAGACTCCTAAGAAAGCTAACAAAGTGATGCACCAAATAAAAATGGTATACTCCCATAAGCTTGAATCCACACTAGATCATCACAAGATAATGCTAGCTTACACAACCTCAAAATCAAGCTAATTACATAAGTATTTCATAGACTAGGTTCATGAAGTAATGAATGAAAACAAAGAGGAGCTATAAGACTCACTGAAGACTTATATTAATTTTATAAATAAAACTAATCCATACCTAAAAAAAACTTGAAAACACCCTAAAAGAGGTCAAAAAGGAGGACAATGGACGAGGAAGATTCTCCTTCACATAATGATATCATGCACAACTTACTCAATATAGATCTAAGGCAAGAGATAGGTGAAGAAAGTATTTATTACTTCAAGAGGTAGTTATTACATATTTTTAGTTAGGGTTTAGCCTTATAAAAATGAGAATATATTACAATATCTCAAAGACTCCCCTAATACTCCCAAAAATGAGCATCCTTTTACAAATGGGAAAGAATGGGTGATATATAGAAAATAGGAAGAGAAGAGAAGAAGCATGTTAACCAAGAATAATAAATGAGATACTAATTTCAATGAATTCTCCACCACCTTTTAATCTAATCAAGACGTATTCTTCATTGACATATTAGCTTGCATTTTCTCTAATTAGTCTTCAAAAATTTCTCATTGGCTAAGAGATCCACTGGAAGACAAGGGTTTATTTGGTATATGATGAGTCATGATCCTTTCAAGGAAGGAAGATCCTTAAGATCTAAACAACATTGAATGATCCACTATACTCTCCAATCCCTAAATATACTCCTTGAACCTCTACTCCATCTTCCACTTGGCTTGCTCATGAGGAAAAAATCCTCATACCTTGAATCTGTAGAGCCATGATCATGCCTTCTTTTAAAAGCTATTTGTCAGAGTTATGACTATATCAAAAGATGAGACACTTATCTATAATCAAATATCTACCCCTACTCCATTTGAGTATAGGAATTTACTATAGATTGAAAACCAATCTCATTTATTAGTTTTCCTATAGTTAATATATCAATGGAGATACATAGGTTTCTTGATCTCCTTTCAATAGCTAGTTGCCTATGTTTGATCTCTATATTAGGCCCTAAAAGACCTATTTTTTCATTTGAGTACTTATGGAAACTAAGAACCCATTGTATGCACATATCTTCTTTAAAGAGCAATGATCATAGTCATGAAACAATTTTTAACTCTAAAAGATGGGCTCTGTAGGTTCTAAGTCTTCAAACCAGAGGTCAAGACTATGCTTCAATGGTGATGAAACTTCATTATTAACCATCCTGACTATATGATTATGTCCTATATTTTATAAATGCTTGACTAAGATTTAATGGTGATATATTCCTTTTGAAATATTCTCTAGTTTGACCTAGGTCACATGTTTGACTTATACTCAAAATCTCACGTCTTTGACTTTTAATATTGGTGGTCAATCTTGAACTAGGCCCTCTCAAAATGTGCTAATTATCAGCTCTTCATTTATTTCATAGGATCTTCCTATCATCCCTTTGAATTAGTTACCTAATGTACATCATTAATATCAATCTATATGAATGAATGTGAGCCATAGATCTTCTACCAATCTAACACGGTTGAGACACTTAGCATCTTCTCATTTATCTTCAAGATTCACTGACTTGTTGACTCATTATTCACTATTGATCTAATTTATACAAGTGAATGCATACCATTGATCTACCTAGACCCATTAACATGCATAGTTGGATCTTTGTTCAAGTACTTAAGATCTTGACACTTGTTGTCAACACATTTTGCTAACTTTTTGACTTGATGCTCACCATTGATCTTTGATGTATGATCAAATGTGCACCGTAGATCTACCTAGACCCACTAACATCATAGATTACCCACTCATTATTATATCTTAGTATGATATCATAATATTTGGACACTTTTTAGCTTCACGTTTAACTTGGGAACATTTGAATTTAAATGGCTATTTCACAAAGCTTTAACTTGATGTCCTCACAAATGTCCTACTCTACAAGTCTAACTTTGAAGCTTTATATCTTGAGATAGAAAGCTCATCAAGACATGAAATTTTTATATCATGATACTAACATGAATAAATTAATGTTTGTGTAATATTTTAGCTTGAGAGGCTTGCTAAGTGCATTTATTAAATGTGCACTCAAACTAATCTATTCATTTCCACATAACATCATGATGATGATGATGATTTGGCTCTTATATGCTTGTGCAAGAACTTTCAAGGTTCAAAATGAGTTTCTGAGACATGTGAAACTTAATTTATGTCTATGAAGGTCATGATCACCATGGGAAGCTATTGATCCTTCTTCCCTTGTAACTCTAGACCTATTTCAAGACTTGCTTCTCAAATATTAACAAATTGTACTTTAAACTTGCTTAAAGTGTTTCAAAAGCTTTGTGAACAATGTGAGATATTTGGACCACTCATTCTATCCAAGACTCTACTCAACTTATTAATATAGGCATAAGCCTTATATGTAGGCCAAAATTGGCCAACATCTAGGATGAATCATAGGGAAGCATGCCTACTATGCTTGAGAACCTAGACCATTTGCCTTGTCTGATCTATTGGGTATGGAGTCACAAGTCTTTACTCTCAACTGATCTGAATTGATATAAGGTTACCCCTCTAGATAACTCCTATTGAAACAACAAGGACCAAAAATAAAGAAAATAAAGTGCCCAAGGCAAAAAATAGAAAGGAAATGTGCTTAAGGCACTTAAAGGAAAGCTTAAAATATACCTACCCTAAATTAACCAATCAGAATGGAACCTATATAAAACTATTTACTAGTTATACAAAATAGCTACCCTTTCTCACTAATCTAATATAATTTACATGCTTGAGGGTAACCAACCAAAGATGGAGGAGTGGATATTAAACATATTTGTGATATACTTCTTCAATAATAAGAATAAAAACAAACTTACCTACCCAATCTAATTGATTAGAAATACAATCATCTTGGAGTGGATTGTCAAGCTAATCTAGCTCATTTTGATGCTCAAATTTATGCTCTAAATTAAGAACAACAAGTGATGGATCTTCCTTGTCATCTTTCAACCAAGATAGGTACCTCATAGGATATCCTCTTATCAATAAAAACATTGAGAAATCATATTTTACCTCACTTCTACACTTTGTTGCTCCATCATTATGCTCTTCAGGTACAATCAGATCATAGTCTCCTTAGAGAAGAACATAACATGATCCCAAAACCTCAAACAAGTCCTTCAAATCCATTTTACTTGATCATATATGCAAGCTAATCTTGAGTTGATTAGAATATTCTCTTTGAAGCATATGTTCATATCGAAAGCTTTATTCACCCTTAAGGTCCTCCTCCATCACACAAAGTGGTAGCTCATCAGAGTACATTACCTGAGCACTCAAGATGTCTTCTTCATCAACCTCACTCAAGATTTCATCTTGTTTTTCAACTAAAAATGAGAGTTTATTTGACCAACCAAGGTCCAAAAAGACACATCTATCTTACTCAAGGTTTGATTTACCTTCTTTTAGCTCCAATCTATTAGGGTTATCTTCATTTGGCACCTCATCTTGAAGTGAGCCAACCTTTGGTTCTTAGTTCTTGATGAGCCCTAGAGATGTCATGTTTTTGTCCTCATCTGTCATGCTCATGCTTATTATTTATCATGCTTTCGAGTTACTTTTCCATAAAATTTCTATCCTCGACTAACCATAACCTTAAAAATATCATTATATTCTCATAATATTTAAATAATTAGAATTGTATCTTGAAATCAAATATATAATATTTATCTTCTACTATAGGATTCTTTTCTCTATAACGTGTTTTAAAGAAATAGGTATATATCACAGACCATATTGCAGTAAAAGTGATCTCATCACATAGAAACATCCTACAACCACTGTATGACCAAAGATATGGATGAACAAAATTTGATTCCTAGTTCAATTGACTTGTAGAAATAATAGTAACCTCCATGGATCACAATAAGGATGTGATTGAAGACTAAAATAACTTTGTTTATTCTAAGACAGATTGCAAGATTCACATGAATGATGACCTTAGTAGAAGAAACCAATTTCTATTATCCTATAGTTGAATGTTTCTTAGTTTGGAATGTATATTGTTTTGTATAAGAAAATATCCCCTATTGCATATATATAGGTAATATCAGGGTTGAGAAAGTATTATACATCAATTAGAGAAATATATCAGAAGTACAATTTGTAAGACAACTATTATTGTAATTTCTCTACAATAATTCATTATTGAATTTTGACTAATATGAATAATTATTTCTTAGTTCATTTCATCATTTTAAGAGGAAAGATTGAAGCTAGAGTTAGAAGGATAAAGGGCCCCCTTAAGAAGTCTTGCAACAACAGTCCAACCTGTTAAATAACTTAGCATGTTATTTAGTTTCTTTATGTGTTGTGTGTTTTATTTTTGAATTATGTGATTTTCAATCTTGCATTAAATTATTTTAAGGAAGCTTCCAATAGTGTAATAATTTAATTAAAAATATTGTATTCATGTTCAATTCTAGCATTCCATTTATTGTATGGCTTTAACATCTTAGATTACAATCAACAAAAGGTCAAATTAGAAGATTGAGTGTGCACATTTAGTGACATCATCTTATCAAGTTTACAACCTTGAGTTGAGATTTAAATGAAGTATAAGATGCAGGTCTATGGTAACTCTCCTTGTTCATTCTGATCAAGAGAAGTATATCTGATTGTGAATCAATTGCTAGTCATTTTTGGTGCCGTTGTTAGGGAAGGGTGTCACACACTTATAATCTTCAATATTGATAGCATTTATTTCTAGACGTTTATTATTTTTTTGATTTCTAGAACTTTCTATTCTTTATATTAAATATTTCTTATTTTTATAGTTTAAGTTTCCCTTTTATCAAGTAAAATAGTGGAAATTTTCAAAAACCCCCATATTACTAACCCTATACAGGAAAGGTGGGTAAAAATTTAAAAAAAAGAAAGAAAGAAAAATTGGTTGACATACATGAAAAATGAAGGAGACTATATAGGATTGTTTTTACTTAAATCATCAATCATTGGTGCAATATCATAAATTCATCCTATAGCAGTCGAAGAGCACAAAGAAATTCCTGAAGATCACTCATAATTTTCAATATAAGTATAAAAGAAGGAATTTTTGGCTAGATTGGTAGCACAAACTGGAGACTTTGAAGAGGTTCATACCCTTGAAAATTACCCACATGTACCACCCTTAAGAATTCCCACCTTATCACCTCATATTCAAGAATTTGAAGTTCACTTCTCTCTGTTGCCCAAATTTCTTGCTAAGGAGACATTCAAGGTTATTCTTGATCCTAGAAGCAATACCAGGCCAATAGAATATTCTAATTTATAAAGACTCTTTGCTAAAACATGATTTGAATCTTATAATACCTCTACACCATACTCATTGTATAAAAATCCATATATTCTTAAGAAAAAAGATAGACTCCATCTTCTACAGTCCAAGAATTAGAAGAATTTATAATAATTTTGAGAGGTGGGTGGTAACAACTTCTGGTCAACCAATACAAAGAGTATTCATGAAGGATCTTTAAGAAAAAAAACTACCAATGAGTCTGCTACCTTCAAATTTCATATCCTTAATCTTGACAAAAATTCACCTATGAAAAATATTTCTCACTCCACCCTCCCTACCTTTAAGAGAAAAGCATTTGAGGATACATACACATTTATTTTTGAGTTTGAAATCTTATGCCGCAGCTATGATTATAATAAAGATGCTTAGAAACTCAAACTATTTCCATCAACACTCAAAGATGATGCACTTAGATGGTTCATGGGACTTGAAAAGGATGCCATTTCTACTTGGGAATAAATGAAGGAGATATTTATGATGAAATACCAAGACTATTGTAGGGGCAAAAACTATAAAAGAGATGACATATTTTCAATGACACAAGTTGATGATGAGTCATTGGAGGAATATATGGAAATATTTTTTTTTAGCTTACAGAATTCCAAACTGACTACAATGGAGAAAGAATCGATCAAGCTGATATTTTTGAAAGGAATTAGAGTTGATTACCTAGAGGCACTAGATTTAATGTCTGGTAGTTATGTTTCTACACTATCCTTTAATGAACTAACCGTTCTATTTAAAAAATACTCCAGATAAACCATGAACAAAAGCAGGGGCATAACCCTTCATGTAACATTTACAGTAGGACTGTCTAAAGGTGAAGTTAACAACCTAATCTAGGACATGAAGTAAGACATTATTAACTACCCAGTTACTTAGCTTGATACATTACATACATGGAGGAAATAGGAAGAAACTAAAAAATCATTAGCTTCTTATTGCCCTGAATGTATAAAAAATAAGATAGATTGTACATGTCATTTTATGAAAGCCTAGGTAGATAGCATAACTGAGGAGAATCCTAAAACAATAGAGCTACATGCCATAGCAAAAGATGAGAATCAAGTGTTTTATGTGGCCCAACAAAAACCATGGGTGAAATGATTAGGTATGCCATCAAACTCTATGTTTGTAAATTTTTAATTCTCAAATATTCCTCAATATGGTTCTTGGATGAATATAACCAACCAAAATTTTCCCTAAACAAATTAGCAGTAATAATGGAGAGGTAATCAAGGCTTTCCTCAATAAATACAAAAACTAAAATAATAACAAGATTTAATGCCAAACACTCAAAAACCTCTTAGACCCACTCAAATACCCACCTAGCCCATCCCTAACCCTACCAATAAGTTGGTTCAACTAACACAATCCACCAAAATAATGCAATATCTAACATACACCTTATATATCAACCAAGTCCAACTTCGCTTAGGATGAGTTCTTCTGAAACCCATCTCACCCATAATCACATAAAATTTTAAAGAACTTGATCCATTCTATACTAATCCATAGCCACCCATGGCCAATCCTGAGCCAAATCCATTAGAAAACCAAAAAAAATCTGATAATCCTCTTTTTTAAGAGAGATTGAACATATCATGTCCTAAATCAAAGCCTAAATTTGATATCTTAGGATAACCCAAGAATGTGTGCATAATAATCCAACTCTTTCAAGCAATGAAAGATGTTCCTATCTATAATAAGGCTGTTAGAGAGCTAGGTTTGAAAAAAACTAGGAAGAAAAAAGGATCCTAAAATAGTCCAAGTTATTGGTCAACTAATAGATATTATGTTGGGAAACATAGTTCCCCCAAAATATTTTGATCTTGGAAGTACTGTAGTTAATATTAGCATCCATGGCCAACCCATCTCCAATAATTTAATTGACTTGGGTGTAACCATCAATGTGATGACCATAGAGACTATGCATCAACTAAAACTAGCAACTCTACGTCCAATACCCACTATCATCCAGATGGTTGATAGGTCAAATATTAAGCTTGAGGGGATTGTTGAAGACTTGGTTATCACTATGGACTCTTGGTAATATCCAATATACTTTATTGTCTTACAACCAAAAATTAATTTAGGAGGTTATCTTCTCATCTTTTACTATCCATGGTTGGCCATCATTGATGCTTTTATTGGTTGTAGGTCAAGAAAAATATTAATTTCCAATGGAAATAACACTAAAAAACTAGTTCTTTATCCACCAACCTAGCCTTCCTAGAATGATGGCCTAACACTTTAGATTGATGAATTTAAGGAAGCTATCTCCTTGCAAACTCTCTACACAATTAACCAAATTCTAGCTTTGTAGGTATAATAAGAAGACACTAACCTTACTGGAACCCTAAAAAACACCTATCAACATGATGTTATAGCCATAAATATGTTGGAATGTACACCATGCCCCCTTCAAAAGAATTTTCCTAAAAATGATCTTGCCAAAACTGTAAGGGGCATTTGGACATTCCATCAATTTCTTCCCCATCAATGAATCTATGCTCCTTTAATCACTAACATAGAAACCATGCTCTCTTTAACAAAGTAAGTAGACATTATACCAAATAAACCTCTCAACATTAGCACCTCCTTAACACCCAAGCAAGAAAGCTAATTACTTACATTGCTGAGAAAACACACAACATTTTCCTAGGACTACCATGACATGAGAGAAATACCCCTAGATTTATGCATGCATCATATTTACATTAAATAAGAATACAAACCTATTCGTCAGCCCTAATGACAAATGAATCTTATAGTTAAAGACATTGTCAAGATTGAGTTGCAAAAAATCTTGGATGTAAGATTTGTTTATCCTATTTTAGATAGATAGTGGGTCTCTCTCCTAGTTATTATACCTAATAAAAGAGGCAAATGATGTATTTATGTTGACTATCGAGAGTTGAATGCTGCTACCAAGAAGGATCACTTTTCCCTTCCATTTATTGATCAAGTGTTGGATACATTAATAAGGAAAAAGTATTTTTCCTTCCTAGATGGATATATTGGTTATAATCAAATATGAATTGCTCTAAAAGAGTAAGGTAAAACCACTTTTACTTGCCCATGGGGAACCTATGCCTATGCTATCTTACTATTTGGTCTTTACAATGCCCCAACTACTTTTTAAATGGCTATTTTGAGCATATTTTCTGATCTCTCCCATGACTATGTTTAAATATATATGGATGATTTCATTGTCTATGGGAAAAAATTTGAAGAAACTCTTACCAACCTAGAGAAAACTCTTTAATGCTGCCAAGACCACCAATTGTCTTTGAACAATGAAAAATGTTATATGCTTATGACTAAAAGGATTATTTTAGGGCATCATATATCCCCTGCTAGAATTCAAATTGACCCAATAAAGATAAGTGTCATTAAGGATCTATCTGCACTAAAGAAGCAAAAAGATGTTAGAAGATTTTTAAGACATGCTAGTTATTATAGATGATTCATCAAAGATTAGTAAAAAAGCCACCCCATTGTTTGGATTGCTTACTAAGGATGCTGAATTTACTTGGATTAATGATTTTCAAACTATATTTTAGTAATTTAAAGACATTATCATAACAACTATTCTAAGAGGGCCTGATTGGAAGAAGCCTTTCCACATCTACACAAATGCATTCGACACCACTTTAGGATTTATCCTTGGCCAAAAAGATGAATCTTTGAGTTATTTAATCTATTTTATCAGTAAGAATATTTAAGGGGATAAATCAACTACACTATAATAGAGAAATAATTTCTTTCTGTCATCTATGCCATCAATAAATTTTGACACTACATTACAAGTTACCAAGTATTCATCCACACAAATTGCATAACAATTAGGTATTTAATAAAAAAAATTGATGTAATAGGTAGGATAATTAGATGGTTGGTTATATTATAGGAATTTGATATTACCATTATGGATATACCATGTAAGGATAATGTAGTAGTAGATTTTCTATCTCGACTGAAAAATGATGATCATAGTCCTATTATTAATGATTCCTTTCCCGATGAGTATTTTTTTATAGTAACTATTCAATCATCTTGGTTCATAGATATTGATAACTATTTTGCTGTAGGATCACTACCATAACATTTTTCACCTAGGGAAAAACAACATTTTGATCCAAAAGAGAAGACATTATTCCTATATTGTATGATATATCTTTATCATTGGACCATATTCAATTCTGAGAAGATGTATCCAAGAAGATGAATCCTATGACATTCTCAGAGCATGCTTGATAAACCCTATGGGGCTCATTTTACTTCTAAACAAACTACTATGAAAATAATCACTACCAAATATTATTGGCCTTATTTACATAAGGATGCCATGATGTATACCTACATATGTGATCAATGTCAGTGTGTGGGGAAACCCACTCATTCTGATGAAATGCCATTACAACCACAACTAGTTCTATAACCTTTTGATAAATGGGGATTGGATTTTGTAGGTCCCATTGATCCTACATCCAAAAACAAATAATATATAATGGTGTGCACTAATTATGTCACAAAATGGGTTGAGGTCAAGGCCTTAACCCATGCTCAAGATGAGAAAGTAGCTGAGTTATTATATGAAGAAATATTCACCCACTATGGAGTACTAAGAGAAATAGTCATAGACCAAGGACCACAGTTCACATCAGACCTCATAGCTACCTTGATAAAATAATATGAATTCAGACACAAAAAATATACCCCTTACCATCCTCATTTAAATGGTCAGGTATAAGTTACAAATAAAGAATTAGAAAATATCCTCACTAAGACTGTCAACATGAATAGAAAAGATTGGTCAACTCATCTTTTGAAAGTAATTTAGGATTATAAAATCACCTAGAAAGCCACAACTGGTTTCACTCTATATAAACTAGTTTATGGTAAAAAGCTTGCTCTACCCATTGAGTTTAAGCATAAAACATTAAGGACAATACTTGATTTAGGCTTTGATATTTCTCAAGCTCAATAAGATAGGATCATGGAGTTGAATGCACTTGATGAACTAAGAAACAAAGAAATTCATCATACTAAAATAGTGCAAAGATAATGCATGGGTTGGCATGATAAGAACATCAAGACTAAGAATTTCTAACCTGGTGATTAGGCATCATTTTTAACTCTAAATATAAGGATCATAAAGGAAAGCTACAATCCAGATGGCTTGGGCCTTATGAGATTCAATAAGTTTTTGACAATGGAGCTGTAAAACTCATGACCATTGACTTTGTTTGGTTATGACTACTTTTTAAAGGCCATAGGCTTAAGTTGTAAAATAAATCATTTTCCATAGAAACTCTCACTCACCAACTTCTTGAAGAACAATATCCATCTCTTTTTCATGAAGAAAATCAACCTGTTCCTATAGCTGAAGGGTATTTCTATCAACCCTTTTCTAATAGTTTCCAAAAGTAGTAAAGCTTCTTGTAACTAAGAACACGCTATTCACAATAGTTTGGTTCAAGTTTAATAAAATCCTACCTCATAAAATTATATAATTCTAGTTAAGTTGGCACCATAAAATCTAAAAATATAATTAGAAAATTTAGTAATAAAAACCTTTGAGCATTGTTAATGGATGTTGTATCAGAAAACCAGGTCATTGGCTGCTCACCATTCATTAAAAAAACACTACAACAATAAAACTTTTATTTTCATATGTTTTTGCTTGAAGATTCATTCTTTTGGATTAGAAAAACACTTTCCTCATTGCTACAAGATGAAACTCTTATTGCTACAAGGTATCTATTCTTATTGTAGGACACTACTTGTTGCCACAAGAATCATTTCTCACTGTTGGATGAAATTTTATCACTCCATCATTGTCACAAAGCATTTTTGCTTCCAATCAAAGGATAAAAAATGATAGTACACCTCACATCCACCACTTCGAATCATCAATTATACATTAATGAAATTTATTCATACAACTACTAAGGTAGTTATCTTATATTTATTTCATGTCATAAGTTTTAATTATTACTAACATTATGGGTCTTAATGCTACTAAAATTCCACTCTATCTTCTCTTTATCACTCCATCCTAAGATATATTCTCCTTCACTAATTGACATGACTAATAAAGTGCTACTACCACCACCCCTTGTCATTTTTATGAGCCATTCACACATGTTGGCTGCATCCCTTGATGATAAGTGATAGTTTAAGTTGGGAGGGATTTCCTATAATTCAAATGGATTATCTCACTCCCAAAGAAAAATCATAAACATTCTACCCAAAGATATAGAACCTTTGCTACAAGAGCAAAAAAATTGCAACTAAAATTCCATCTTACAATATGGGAAGTGACTTGCTTAAACATGAACCACTTGATATCTCTCCTCTGACCAATAACCTAGACATCCTAGTCCTATTTTAGAATGTCTGATGGGCCCAATATTTTGAGAGGATATATGATATTCATCAAGGAATTATAGAATATTTCATTGGCTCATTATATAACAACCTGAAAATAGTGAGAGGAATGTAAATAAAGCTAACTAAAACTATAGACACCTAAATCTAGCCATCGATAACCTCTAACCAGGCTTTTGACCAATTTCCACCAAAGTGCACAATTTGTCCTAAAAACACTAAATCATATTAAATGAGTTGAAATTGATATATTAAAGTGCCAATTTTGGCCAAAGTATCATTAAATGGGGAAATGCAATTTATGGGCTAGCTGACTTTGATCAGATCATTTTGAGTCCAAATGCTAATTTTGCACCTAGGTGTTCTGAATTGATCTTTTCTATCAAATTTCTTGTATGAGATTTATGTATTTGTTATTTAGTATTGGAAACATCCTAAATAGGATAACGGATCCAACACATCTAACATTGACATCCAATTCTAGTCCAGTCAAATTTTAGACTAATAATAAGGCATTCTAATCAATTTGAGTAATTTGTGCTCAAAGTGATTAATCATGCTTAAGAGATAATTAATACAAATCAAGAAATAATTAATAATTTCATGGAAACTTGTTGAAAAATTATTTTTAGAAATGAATATTGAATATCTACATCATCAAGTGATCTCATTTCTTGGGAAGACATCCTTAAGCCATAAACACCACAAATATCAGGATTATGGGTCTCCCATGCCTCTTTATTACCTCCCATGCCTCATTAATGTCCCTTATTCCAAAGTCATGATGAATATAATTATTAATTTTAATTACATAATTCAATTAATCCATGACTACACATCTCAATCTTAAGATGGACAGTCATGGTTGATTCTAGTTATTCTTGAAAATATATAAATAGAGAAGCCATGAAGATTATTTTTAAGCTTAATTTGTGTAAAGTTATAATGCAAAATTGATTCCAAAAGATTCATGAAAACTAGTGTTACCATGCCAAATTGATTCCAAGACAAAGCCAAAGGTGCCAAGGAAAGATAGAGGTAGCCAAGCTTCCATTGCCAAGGACTTCATAAGCACAAAACTGAGCAAGCCAATACTACAAAGGCATTTGGAACTTCTAAGGAAGGTGAAGGAATTATTGTTTTTCCTTAATTTTTAGTTGTGTTTGTCATTTGTTTTTGTTACTAAGCTCACCCTAGTAACTAAGCATGAAAATGTTTGTTTAGTGTGTTTTTTATTTAGTTTCATTCACTAACACTATATTAATATCCTCTTCTTAGTTAAATTCCTAGTTCACATAATGGCATGCCTAGTGGGATGACCTTCATGACAACGCAATCCAATTTTTTTTTTTTGTATTTCATAGTTTTGATTTTTTGTTGTTGTTTTTGCTTTGAGTAAAAACACCCAATAAAGAAGTCAATTTTTTATTTACTTAATATTTTTTTCTGAATTTTTTATTCATATAGATAAATATGTCATGGATATGCTCTAAAAATTTCACAAAAAAAGTCTTTATATTTTAGAAGCTATAGCTATTTTAGTGACTATCGCTTTTTATTTTTTATTTTTTTTGGTAAAAATGGTTAGAATAGAGTTCATAACTTTTTTATTGACTATTTGGACTTGGTAATTTTTTTTGTTTGTGTTTCATGGTTTTGATTTTTTTTTTGTTGTTTTTGCTTTGAGTAAAAAACACCCAATAAAGAAGTCAAATTTTTATTTACTTAATATTTTTTTCTAAATTTTTTATTCATATAGATAAATATGTCATGGATATGCTCTAAAAATTTCAAAAAAAAAGTCTTTATATTTTAGAAGCTATAGCTATTTTAGTGACTATCACTTTTTATTTTTTATTTTTTTGGTAAAAATGGTTAGAATAGAGTTCATAACTTTTTTATTTACTATTTGGACTTTATTTTTTTCAAATATGTGAGGCCTAAATTTATTGACAACCTCTCAAAATTTTGTATCAAAATGACTTATATTCTAAAATTTATGTTAAAAATACTAATTGCAGGTTTTTATATTTTATGTGTAGGATTTTGTGTTGTGTTATATTTTATTTTTAGCCTTATAATTTGTTTTTGATTAAATAAGGCATCAAACTAGGGGCCAAACCCTATATAGTCAAAAAAGATAGGAAGGCTGGAAAACAAAAGATGCTAGCACCGAACCAACGGCACAGTCGAGAAACAAAGTCAGAACCAAAACAAAACACTGAAAAGACCAGAGTCAGAAAGGATGAAACTATATAACTATAGAACTAACAAGATCCTTAAGATTCTCATTGTCTGCATTATCAACATTCCCTGGATTACCCACCACTTCCAACATAGTCATATTCAACAGAATGTTATTTCGAAGGCCTTTGGCGAAGACCTTTTCTAGCTTTTGAATGTGGACCTTCAAGGCCCCAATATCTATTTTCCAATCATTCTCATTATCCGAACCCTCACCAGCTTCTTTTACATGTATCTTCTCCTTATTATCAGTAGTTCCCCTAGAATCAGCACCCTACTCTTCAGTGACCTCAAAAACCTGAGAAGCCTGTTTCCCACCAGTGTCCTCTAAAATTTCTTGAATTTTAGCTCTTCATATCCTAATTACCACCTTGAGCTTCAAACAAGTAACAAGCCCTCAGTTCCATTTGCACTAAATGCAGATGTGAAGGCTCATTTTACAAAATGGCCCACTACAGTGACTTCTACTTTCATGCTTGAAAATAATTCCCCCTTAGTTTTCATGATGTGACTCTCGCACCTCCACCTCATGATACAAGGAATTAATCATGACAATCAAGGAAGTACTAAGGTTATCATTTTCCATGATCTGCAATGGCCTTCTCCATGTGAACTACCTTCGAAAGCTATCTTCATCATCAATGTGTCATTAATGCTCCATCATCTCCTTCTGAATGATCTCTCTAATGTTTGGGGGTATATGAGCCCCTTGTCACCATACCCTCCATCCTGAGAATTGTTGACCAAGTTTGGCACAAGCATCAGTGACCCTGTTACCTTCTCTGCAGGTGTGGGTAATCTCAACTTCGAAAAACTTTTGTAAAAGAAACTAGATGTCCGTAATGATGTCTTTTAGATAGATACCAATGTTAGATGCTTTATTAACGGCATCTATGACCAACTTAGAATCTCCCTGAATATTCAAATTTCTAATTCCTAGGGATATAGCTAACTTTAATCCCCAAAGTAAGGCCATAGCTTTAGCATAAGATTTTGCTCTGGCAACCCATGCCACCAGCATAGACAACAGACATCCCTCCTTTTTCATTTCTTATTATTCCTCCTCCACTTACTTTACCACTCAACTTGGATGCCCCATCAAAATTGAGTTTCATCCAATTGGGTTTAGGTGGTATCCATTTAGTATGAAGTCTCTGAAGAATTTAGGAATTATCATGCCCAGGGATAAGGTTTAAAACCTTCCATTTGGTAGCAATTTGACTTTCAAATTTAGATAGGGGTTTCTCCACAACACTAATATGAGCTATTATAACACTTTCCAAGATGGTCCTAGCAAAGGAGTTAAACACCTGAGCAACATTTCTAGCAGTGTCTCTAAATTTTTTGTGATTTCGCTCTTTCCATAAAGTCTAGCTCAAGCATGGCAGAGCTTACTTCCATAATTCCTTAATCCAGGGATGTGTGAAGGCTGAGTTCTAGCTGAGAACTACTTCTTTAAGGTTAGAATTGCAAACCCATTCAATGCCAAAATTGTTAAGTATTGTGCCCCATAAATCCTGGGTAAACTCACAGTGTATGAATAGTGTGAAAATGATTCCTCTCTAAAACCACATAGAAAACATCTATTGACCAAAGTAGACCCCCTCTTTTGAAGGGTGTCCTGAGTAAGGATTTTGTTATGGGCAGCCCACCAAAACAAGTTAATCTTTTGAATGAGTTTATGATTCCAAACCTTTTTCCATACCTCCTTATTCTGAGCTTCAGGTGTAAGTAGATGATAGGCAGATTTAATAGAGAATGATCCATTCTTATTCGGCCACTAGTATTGTTCATCCTCCTAAGGGAAGAGCAGGATTCTGATCTCCTAAACACATTGCTGGATCTCCCAAATTCTTGGGATAAGCTTAGGCTTGTGCACACAACAATCCAAAAGGTTTTTCCAACTCCTTATCTGATTGTTATTTTCCATATAATCACTAACCCTATCACCAAAGAACTAAGTAGTCAGGTCTATAATTTCTCCATAGTTTCCTTGGGAGATGAGAGGTTTGTCCCTTAACCAATTATCCTCCCAGAATTTAATCTTCCAGCCATTTCCAAGCTTCCACCTAATTCCCTATTTGAGAAGACTTCTACTTTTTAGCATTTTATTCCATATCACAGACCCCTGGGGTAATCCCACCTGTTGAAGAAAGTTGGAATCATCAATGCTATGCATGTATTTGGCATACATTATTTCCCCCCACTCACTATTGTTGTGAATTAGATTCCAACTAACTTTTAAGAGGAGGGCTTTATTCATTTTCCTGATGGATCTTATATTAAGTCCACCATGAGATTTTGGGAGACACACTTTTTCCCATCTGACTAAAGACATTCTCTATTTGTCTTCCACTCCCGTCCATAAAAATTTATTTTGGATCTATTCCATATTTTCAACAAAATACGTAGGAATTTTAAAAAGAGACATGAAGTAAGTAGGAATACCTTACAAGGATGCTCAAAGAAGTTACAGCTTACCCACACTACTGAGTAGTTTCCCTTTCCACCCAAGAAGTTTCCTCTGTGTACGTTCCACAATACCATTCCAAAAACTTGAAGATACCTCTTTGACTGAGAGTGGGAGACCTAGGTAGGTAGCTGGTAGGCCAGCCTCAACACAATCTAAGATATCAATGATTATATGTCTAAGTTCATTGGGAGTGTTGAAGAAGTACACATTACTTTTCTGGAAATTTATTCTTTGTCCCGAGTCTCTGGCATAATCATTAAGTATATTCTTCCATCTTCTATCTTCGATCACCGATGAGATGCCAAATAAGATGGTATCATCCACAAACTGCTGTATAACCATAGGATGAAGGGAAGAGGCAGGTTTGATGCCTACTAGCTTTTTTGAAACTATATCAGTTTGTATGTAGCTTTTTTTGAAACTATATTAGCCTTCTAATTTGTTTTTTATAGGTGTTCATATATTTAATATTATTTTTAATTTTTTTTTTAAAATTGTGTTAACATTTTCTAACCTAACACATTTTATTTTGGGGTGATGCCTTAAGGGTAGACAGGTAACCAGTAGACTTCGAATTTGTTAAAACATGTTTTAAACCATCTTTTGCATGCTTTTAAAATGAATTAGGATTTTTTTTTGGTATTTAATAAAACATTTAGGTGATTAAGTGAATGTTTTGATAAGTTAGGTTTTCAAAGTTACAACTTAGGACCAAGGGGTCAAAACAACACCATTGCATCTTTCATTTGGGATTTTAAAATTACACACACTTGTCAATTCTTATTTTCAATAGTTATTTAATTAAAACTTGTTTGGAAAAGAGGTTTGTGCATGTATGCTCTTCCATTTTTCCCCTTTAGGGAACCCTTGGAATCAAAAGTGCCATCCTTATTGAAAAAATATTAGTCTAAGGCATAGAAAGATAATCATCTAAATCACTCCCCAAAAACTCATAAAAGTATTGGGTGACCTTGACAATGACCCTAAAGTATTTCTATTTTATGTTTTCTTTATTTCATGTAAACTTGGCTTGTGAGGGGGACGTCATTACCTCCCATGAGTTCTTTATGAAAGCTTTGACCTAGGGTTCCATCTCCTAACATTGACTTTATTTGGATCCATATTGGATTTGTACATGGGACGTAGTGGCACTTTGGACATCACACTACACTGAGCAAACAACAGGATGTAGTGATTGCAAAAAGGACTAGACTTTTTGTAACAAGCTAAGTGATACAGACCCAAAATATATGCTTTTATTTTGCATTTTTTGATGTGAAAGTCATTGTGTAATTATTAGAATGTTCAAAAACTTGTAGATCTTAGACAAATCCCACCTTACCACAAAAGTATTATTGGTACAAGGTGTGCCTCAAGGTCCATGTCATAGTACTGTCATTTGAGAAAAGGGGCGGTGTAAAAAACCTACTATATAATGTGCATTTAATTTTATATGAACACTTAAAATCCTCTCAAATGACGTATATTAATAGATTCTAACAATACCAAGCAACCTTGTTAGTTTAGGATTTAAGAGCGATTAATTATTTGATTTTGTCCTAGATTAAAGTCTTGTTTGGAGTCAAAACATGGTGTAAACAAATGATGCAAACCAAACACATGGTACTCATTTTCCTTTGAACAAAGATGTGTTATGTTGCCCATGTGAAATCATTAATTTTCCCTGTTCAAATTTTATCAAAACTTGGAGAGTCATATCATCCACTTTAGCGTAGTTATGCTGCCCAATTGAGTCTAGAACTTTGATAAAATTGTTTAAGTCCTTCATTTATAATATAAATTTGAAATTAAACCTTTATAAGTTCATAGGGTTGATGTGTTAAGTGGGTTCACTATTTGTACTAAAGTTGAGGCAACTTAGGTTCAATTTCCAATTTGGGTTAAAGGCTGTTTTAGACTCAAGATCATTATCACCACTTGATAGACTTAAGCCATTTTGTGTTAAACACTTGAACTTTGAGTCTATACACCATAACATTTTGAGTCAAGAAAGATAGTGTTATGTTGTCAAAATTATGGGAAACTATCTTTTCCTTAGAGATTTTTTGAAATAAACATTTTGTCACATCTTTTGGGTAATCTAGCATTGTTACGCTGCCCAAAACATTTTAGATATTGTTTCATAGACCCTCTTATATAGAGTTCAAATTTGTTCTCATATTTTTAGACCAATCTGAGTGTACCTTTTGTGAACCTTTGTTTAGCACATTTATGTCATTCACTTTTGTCTAGCTTATTTGTCAAAAGAACCAAGTTTTATAATATTATTTGTGAGAAAATTAAACTATCTCTAAAGTGCCTTTTTTTTTCACACCTTATACTTAGTTTGTCAAGTTTATATCCAAAACTCAAATGCCTAGTATTTTTAAGAAGTGTTTCAAATCTGTTATATTAAAAATCATCTTTATTTTAAAGTCTAGCTTTTGACGAGCATTTGGCCAAGAGTCCTAGCACATGCTTTGTTTGAGCCTAGCTTTTGATGTCATGTTTGGCTAAAAGACCTAGAAACTTTTAATTTCATATATTAGACTGAATTGAAACACTTCAACCTTAGAGTTTGGAATTTCTATTTTTGGTATATTTACTTGCTCATCTTTATGTGAATAATGAGGCATTCGATACTTAATGCTAGCTTGTTTCCTCACAAATCTTTGCATAAACCTTTTGTGATCCTTTTGATGAATCTAGACCAAGTTTGAACATCATCTATTTCAAACATTATCTTTTTATATTTTGAATAATTCTTTGACATTTTATCATAAAGCATTGACTATGGATCCCAACATGTATTCCTACAATTGTAGTGGACTCATGTACAATTCAAGGATTAGAAATGTGGTTGTGTAGGAAAAAATGGCGCAAGACCCTTACATAGATAATATTCTTTATGATATGGATTATTATCCATCTTATAATAATCAATTATGGGCAAAAATCTAAGATCCATTAGATAATTATTTTGTTAATACACCACCTTATTTAAAATAAGACCAAGAACAAACTACACAATACCTAGCTACAATACCTACAATTGATGAATCAGTTCTTCAACAGTCATATTCTACTAATACAACTTCCACATATGATCCATTTTTATTTGAACATCATTTATTGGAGAAAAAAGACAAGATTTTAGTTAGATCCATAGAGGTAGGGGCCAAGTTTCTAGTAGACTTCCCTCATGAGAATTTACCAAGCCTAGTAAGAATGCCCCACAATATCATTTATGATCAATGGGATTCTTCTATAAATCCTTTAGCTCTAATACAAACAATGTATCAAGACCCTAATATGCCTAATAAAGCTAACAACCTCATGGAAGACCACTTTAACCAAATGTAGATGGCATATCAAACCTACCTAAATTTAGCACACAATTTCAATTAGATGACCATGGTGAGCAAACCTCTTATTGACTTAGTTCCTTCAATAGAAGTTTTGATAGAGTTAACTGGTCAAGATAATTAGAGTTCAGAACCATTCATGTAAAACACTTCGATAGATAAGTTGATGCATATGCCCATTATTGAATAAGTGTCTTATGCTTCTATGCAAAATAATGAGCAAAATATAGTGGACAATGTGCAAGCAACATCCAATCTAAATAAAAGTAGTAATAACACACAAACAACTAGTCAACAACATGTGCTTGTAATTAATACCATGAGTGGACCATCATATCAAGGAATAGGAGTTTTTGCATCCCAACCTCAACCAACTTATTCATAAAGTGTGCAACCAATAGGATTAGGTAGTCAACCATCAACCAATGTCGCACCTCAACAACTAAATGTGATGAATCCAACTCCTCCTCAACAAGTGACAAATAGTATTCCATAACAACAAGCATAATCTAGTATACTAATACAATAGAGGCTAAATATATTACCACCTCAACAAGGGGCAACTAATATTCCACCTCATCAGGTAATGGCAAATATACCTCCGTAGTCATAGACCAGTGTACCAATTTAAAACCAAATGATTACTAGCCAACAATATGTAAATATTGGTCAGCAATAGATATCTAATCTTCAATATGCTTTTATTTCCCAATAAGGATTCATGCAACAAGGAGGCTCCCATGTTTCTCAAGTACCTACTAGATAACAATCGTTTCAAAATGTGTCACAAGTTTAGAGATAGGGTCTTGGTCTATAAGTTACCACTCAACAACAAGGTTTGATTAGTCGATAACATGTCCCTTTTCAACCACATCAGGCATAGTATAGTTATATCCCTCCATCCCAACCACAAAATCTTCTAAGTCAAACCTTCATAGCCAACCCAAACTAGAATATCACACAACCAAATGTGCAATTCCAAGTACATCCTAATCCATGTATGCATATTCTTGGTCTATTTCCCAACCAAACCAATATACCCCAAAAAATATCTCCATTATACCCTGGTCAAAGTGTTCCACTTGTGACCTCCTAACCATATACCCAAACCAATATCCTCCCTCGAACCAATGTTCTTTCTAGTTTCTTATCCCAAAAATTACAATAGATGAAGGATGAAATTGCTGCTATTTAGGCTAAAAAATAGACTAAAAAGTTTAAGTTGGATGATGTGTGTTTTTATCTATTCAACATGGAGTACTTACATATATCATTTCCTCCCAGATACAAATCACTAAAATTTGACAAATACAAAGGGATAGGTGACCTAAGGCCCATTTAAATGAGTTCTTTGTCGCATGTTAATTGGTGGCATATAGCGATATATACCTCTTATTGTTGTTTCTAAGGAGCTTGGTTGGACAAGCCTTGCAGTGGTTTTTAAAGTTTCCCAAGAATTTAGTAGTAGATTTTGATGATATTTTTGATAAGTTTGTGCAACACTTTTCCTATAATCTCAAACATGAGATTTCATTGGTTGACTTAACACAAGCAAAGAAAAAAGTTGGTGAGAGTTTTACAAGTTATCTACAATGATGGAGGTCTCTTGCAAGCCATTTCACCCATAGTTTACCAGGTAAACAATTAGCACTATGTTTATTAAAAATTTGCATAATGAGATAGCTTATCATCTGAAACTACAATGTACACATACTTTCAAGGAGATCATTGATAAAGGTTTTTTGATTGCGTGAGAACTCATCAATAAAGGAATCATCAAGCTTAATTACACTAATCAAAATCAAGGTACCAATCAGAAAAATGGCCAAAATCAACACCCCATTCAAGCGCAAGCATCACAACTAACATAGGCCAATAACCAAGAAAGACCAAAGCAATTCAACAGTAATAGGAATCTTGTGGGAAATAGAGTAACTGAATCATGTCATGTCGAAATGGTGCAAACATCATCTACACCACCTTTTAAATTTAATCCTACTCAACAACCTACCCCTACTAAAAAAATTTCTCTAACCAATGTCGTAAGCACATAAACCAAGACTTATGTAATAAATATAACAACCTTTACCATTGTAAACCCCTCCTCCAAGAAGAACTATGCCTATGTATCATGCCTTTAGTGACCTAAGAGAGCCTATTGAATATATATTTCACAAACTTTATATCACTAATATGATTAGTTAGCCTATACCAAAGCATTATCTACAAGGCATTTCATATGCTGATTGGTACCATGAAAACAAATTCCATGAATATCATTGGGTTAATGGTCATAATCTATGAAGATGTGTTCAAATCAAGCATTTGATTGAGAATATGTTGGAGAATGGGGAGATAACATTGGATAATGGTGCTTTTACTTCCAATAAAACTCTTGGGATTTATCAAAACCCCTTTCCTTGACATAATAATCAATAACAATAGCAATAACACCGATTAGTATAACAACAAAATAAATCATATCAAAATCAAAGGCCAAATCAATAGAACCAATAGAATCAGGAAAATCAACAACATAACCCATAATGACAGAATAATAGACAAAACCAAAGTTAGAATGGTAACAAATAACAAACCTACCATGTAGTTACACTTGACTACAATAGGGTTATAGGTAATATTATAGGGGGTAATGTTAATACCATCTCCATTAATCCTAGATCGAGCACTAATCAATCTAGCCCATTGCTAAACAATATCACTCAACCAAATTACATGGATAATCCTTCTTTGACCTAGGATTGCACATAGACAAACCAGTAAATTAGGACTCCCACTTTTGAACCATATACTAATAACTCATCCTTGCCACATGACCACATACAATTGCACTAATAATTGACACTTGTCATATCTGGTCTTACACCATTCCCAACATTTATTAGTGATCATGATCTAGTATCTAATCTTGATTATATAATCACAACTTAGAGATCAAAGATTACTATCCCAGGCGCACAACCATCTACCACTTATTATCCAACCAACCATTTAGCCTCAGAATAAACTATTTATTACTGACCAAGACAAGAAGTTTGATATTATGGAACAATTACAGAAGACACCAACATAAATTTCTATTTTAGATTTGTTGTGAATGTCATTAATTCATAAAAACATATTGAATGAGTTTTTAACCTAATCCACTGTTGCTAGTGACACATCCCCTAATAAATTTTTAAGCTTTGGTTGGACACCTAGCTCCAACCCAACAAGTCAGATTCAACTAAAGCGATATGTCTTCCCTTGGCTTGCTCCATAATAGCCCATTGTACATAGAAGTTTATATAAAGTAGCATAAAGTGAAAAATGTCCTTATAGACAATGGATTAGGCCTCAACATAGTGTCTCTAAAGATCATCAAGCTTTTTGGGTACACAATGGCAGATCTCCAACTAGAAACAATAACCATCAAAGCCTATGATAATCAAGAAAGAGAATCATAAGGAACTATTAGTTTGCCAGTTATCATTGGGCCTTTAACCCATGATACACTTTACCATGTGATTGATATTGAGTTATCATACAATTTGCTTCTAGTCAAGCCTTGGTTACTTGAGATTCATGTAGTCCCATCAATGCTATAACAATGTATCAACTTTTCCCACTCAAGGATGGAAATGAATATTCTAAGAGATTTACATCCATATGAACATTGTAAACATCTTGAGGCTAAATTTTAGAGGTACAATTATCAGTATGACATGAATCTAAGTTCCAAGTAGGATAAAGAAAAGGCTATACTTATTGATCCTTCACCGAATAATTACATAGATCTTAATAACTTGGATTCCCTTTCCCACATTTAACCTCCTAAATTTTCTAATCATTCCATCAGTTTAGATAATGGACTGAGAGAGTATGTGACCCATGATACATTTCATATTGCCATTCTTCTTCAAAATCTAAAAACCTTTGGGTGACCTAAAGTCACTCCACATATGCATTGACAATAAAAGAACAAAGATAACATTTGTACCAGTGTTTGGCCTAAAATCCAACCCTCTTGAAGGGGATGAATCATAGTTATATAATGATGACCAAGTTAATTTTTATAAAAGTACAAAGTATCATATCCCCAATAGGATAATGGAGCATCACAATTATGAAGGAAGAGGCCTCAGATCGAATCATCAAGGAACTATTGAACTAATTTCTATGACTAAGTATGAAAGACCTTATGGAATTGGATTTAAACTACCTAGAGATTACCCCACATATATTATTAAAATTACATCAACAACACCTAGTGAGGATGATGTTGACAATGAAGCAGAGTCTGATCATAGCCTCACCTTTGATGACTTAGTTGAGACTAACCTATTCGATACCAATGCCATTTGTACCCTTAACCTAGTCATTCATCATAGCCCATTACCATTATACTATCCCCAACTAATAGATTAGGACCAACAAGAATCTACTTTATTGAGTGATGAGTTTTAGAATGATGAGGCATTCTGTGAATTTTTAGGCCTTAGAGACAATGTTTTGTTGGGAGATCACAAATCAAGATTCTCATTCATATTGGATCTTGAATCCTATTTTGGAGAATGGGTGAACACCCTTAACCAAAAATAAATAAGTAAAACATTGAGGTCCCAAAGTGAAAAACTCTTTGAGGCACTTTCTGACTAGGGAAAAAGTAAAGATAAAGGCCAGCCTAGTGGTGAAAACCTGTTTCAGGTGCCATTAGATGAGGGTGCTCATTCTTCTTCAAATTTAGACCAAGGGACCACCAATGATGAACATTGCATATGGATCTAAGTTTAGTTTTCCACAATGAGTATTTGATCAATTTTTTCAAGAATTTTCAACTATTTTTGTCACATGGCCGAATCTCCCATTGGAAGCCTTAGATTAATTACACCTAGGAGACATTGAAGAGCAAGTCCTAATAGAGGACCTTGATATAGTCCAATAGTTCAAGTCTTTTCCTACTATCCTAGAAGATGGTTTGACCCTTATAGTCAAAGATATAATAGAGGTAAATGTCAAGACTCCATTGGACCCAAAATGGATAAAATTAGGTGCATCCTTCACTGAGGAAGAATGTGAAGTATTTATATCTCTGTTGAGAGAATTTGTTGATATCTTTGCATGGGCTTATTTTGACATGCCAGGTTTGGACCCCACCTTAGTTCTACACCACATTATGGTCAATATTAATTACAAACCAATGAAATTAAAGTTGCTTAAGATGCATACTTGCATTACTATCTTGGTAAAGAAAGAGTTGGAAAAACTCTTAGAAGTAGGATGTATTCGGTCCATTGACTACTCAAAATAGATATCTAATGTTGTACGTATTAGCAAAAAAGCCTAAAGGAATCAAAATCCATACTAGTTTTCAAGACATAAACAAAGCTTTTCCTAAGGATGACTTTCCATTTCCTAATATTGACATGATCATCGACTCCATGATAGGTTATGAAATGCTATCACTCATGGATGGATTTTTAGGATACAACTAGATCAGAATACCACCAAAAGACCAATAGAAAATAGTGTTCACCACTCCATGGGGAAAATTTTGTTATCAAGTAATGCCATTTGGTCTTAATAATGATGGAAATACATATAAAAGGGCCATGACTATCATATTCCATGATATAATGCATGATATTGTTGAAGACTATGTCAATGACATATTAAGAAAATCCAAAACTAGGGACGACATTCCAATAGTGTTATGTAGGATATTTAAAATATTGCAAGAGTATAAAGTTAGACTCAATACAAATAAATATGTGTTTGGAGTAACCTTAAAAAATTTACTTAGCTTCAGTGTGTCTCATAGGGGCATTAGAAGTTTATTTGTCCAATGTCCATGCTATAATTGAAATGCCACCACTAACCAATTTGAAACAACTCCATAGTTTGTAGGGTAAGATCCAATCAATCTGATGCTTCATCTCTTAGTTAGCAAACAAGTGTCATCCATTTACACATCTTCTGAAGAAGGGAATTGCATTTCACTAAGATGATCACTGCCATATAGCTTTTCAACAACTCAAGGACTATTTAGCTAATCCACCTATTTTATTACCTCCTATGCCAGGAAAGCCATTCTTGTTATACCTATCCACTACTGACAATACTCTGGGGACACTCTTGGCTCAACATGATGAAAATGAGAAAGAGCATGCTGTATAATACCTAAGCTATACCTTGGTCACATATGAACATAACTATACTCCTATTGAAAAATCTTATCTAACCATGGTCTTCGCAGCTCAAAAATTGTGCCATTACATGTTGAATAATAAGACCATGGTCATTTCAAAAGTAGATCCAATCAAATATATACTATATAAAATAGATTTATAAGGTAGAATGACCAAATGGATCATGCTTCTTAGTGAGTTTGACATAGACTATGTCAATTAGAAGGCAATCAAGGGACAAGTTTGTACATATCAACTTACTAAAGCACCTCTTGCAGACACAAAGCCACTCACATTTTATTTCCCTATTAAATCCATAATGATCATCATTGACACACCTCTTGAGGAGTAGTACTAGAAGTTGTATTTTTATGGTTCATTTACTGCACATGGATTAGAGGTAGGCCTCTTATTTATTACATCACAAGGGGATCTAATCCCTAAATCATTCAAAATCAATTTTCCTTGTACAAACAATATTACTGAGTATAAAGCATTTATTATAGGACTTAAAAAGGTAGTACAATGGAATATATCTCATCTAAAGGTTCATGGTGATTCTCAATTAATCATCAATCAAGTTACAAACCATTTTTAGACTAAAGATGACAAGTTGGTTCCATATAAGGCTATGGTCGATACCCTAAAAAAATAAATTGCAAATATCTAATTTGAGCATATACCAAGGGTTAGTAATAGAACTACAGATACCATGGCTATTATCAGCTCTCAAATTTGACAAATAGACAAAGGTAGAGAATATTAGTTCTTTGTTAAGAATTTATTCGCACTAGCTCATGAACCTTCAACTGTTGTAATGATTTATGATATTATTGGTCCTAATTCTATCTAGTACGCAGACCTTTAAAAATACCTTCATGACCAAGTTCTACCACCTAACCTATCTAAAAAATAAACTAAACCCTTTATTCATCATTTCACTTGTTATACTCTCTTTGGATCCACCCTTTATCACCATAGTTTTGACATAACTCTACTTTGTTGTTTAACTTCGGTAGAGTCTACACTAGTGTTAAGAGAAGTTCATGAAGGAGTATGTGGAGATCATTCTAACGGGGTAGTCCTATCTAAAAATATTTTGCATACTAGTTATTATTGGCTCATAATGGATGCAGATGTAACTACATATGTAAAGAAGTGTGGAAAATGTTAATGACATGCTAATCTAATTCATGCCCCAGCACAAACTTTGAAATCATTGTTGACACCATGGCCATTTGATATATGGGGAATTGACCTCATTAGAAATATCAACCCCATTTCATCTGATGGCCATAAACATATCCTTATCACCACTGACTATTTCACTAAGTGAGTTAAATCTATACCCCTTACTTACGTGACTATAAATTAAATTTTCAAATTTATCTTCAACCATCTCATTTGCCGCTATGGTATCCCCTCTGACATTATATCTGATCATGTAAGATCATTCAAGAACAAGGATGTAGACTAGCTATGTATCAAATATAACATCACGCAATATTTTTTTATATCATATTACCCTCAAAGTGATCGCCAAGCTAAAGCATTGAATAAAACTATTGTCAATATTCTCAAAAATATTGTCAATGATGCTGGTCATGATTGGAACCTACAAATATTTTCTACCTTTTGGGTATACCATACCAATCATCATAATTCTATATGAGCCACTCCATACTCACTTGTTTATGGTACTGAAGCCATCCTTCCCATTGAGGTTGAATTTCCTTCACTACGCATATATTTCAAACATATACTAAATGATCATGACTATTGAGTAACTCACCTACAAGAGCTAAATCTACTTGATGAAAAATGCATAGTTGTGCTCAACATTTTTTAGGCATATCAAAACCTACTCAAAGGCCATTATGATCAACATGTCAGATATAGAAAATTTGAACTTGGTGATCTTGTTCTTAAAGAAGACCAAAAGAATATTATGGTTGAGAAGAAGCATAAAAGTAAATTCAAACCAAACTAGATAGGGCCTTTTATCATTACTATAGATTATGGATTAGGGGCATAAGGGCTTGCCACACCAGATGGAGATGAAATTTCTAAGCCAATGAATATTATTCACCTCAAATGGTACTATACTTGAACACTAAGATGTATTATCTATAAAAATCATTTCAATGGTGCCATTTTATCACTATTATTCTTTGTATAAATATCATTTTTATTTATCCTCTTAGCCTTATCTATTTTACCATTCCGTTCTGTTGACCAGATGTGTTCTAAAGCCTAGCCCGTTTGACCTTGGTTTTTGCCATTTATTATGCATTTTTCAGCATCAAAGAATCTGATCAATTTCATCAATTGTTTCAAGTACTTCAGACAAAGATCATATTTTGGAGCAGTATGATAGAAGTTTTGATAGTTGCATCCTTCATTTTTTATTCTTTTCTTATCACCAATCTTGCTACTAATTATAACCACCTTTGGGCAAATTAATACCATTGATATATGACATTGTGTCCTAGGTATAACTACCTATCGACAACTAGGAGCAACATTTGTTTATTAAGTCTTGACATACCAACTTGCCACTTCCTATGCCATACTATGCCTTTTTACCACCTGTGTCTATTTTGTTTGAATTGACTGCTACACTAGTTGAATTCCTCCACTATAGGGTGGAACTATAGTGACTTGAGGTCTTACTATGGGACTATGTAAGAAGCACTTGATACTTATTGAGGTTATCTTAGTCACCCCCTTGCCATGCTCTCACCATTTTATGAGCAACCTAAGTTTGAATGCTCTCACCATTTTGTGAGCTTGAACCATTTAGTGTCTCGCCATTCTTAATCAAGTTGAGATACTTAAAAAATTTCCAAAAACATTTGTAAAATCATTAGAAAAAACCAAAAACATTGACCATTTTTTTGCCTTAAGGATTCTAAGAACCCTTACTAAGTTTCAAGCAAACCACTTGTCACTTAGTTTCCCCATCCTTTTTAGCCTTTTCTCTCACACACTTTCCATTTTACAAGACAAATCTTATTCTTCTATCACATCTATTATGTTTTTTTCATTAGTTATCACATTCTTCCTATTCCTTAAAAGAAATACATTTGGCTTAAAGTTTTTTATTGGATATTACATTCATGGAACTATGTAGGCAATTTCTACTTTCCTAGTGCATATGGACATAACTCAGCCATTCCATTCCTTTTTCTTCTATTCCCCTATTTTGTTTATTTGTTAAGTTGTCACCTATTTTCTAGGGGCAATGTTTGTATGGTTTCTATTGCATTATTTGTTTGTTTGTTTATTTTAAGTTATTTTATTTGTTTGTCTACCTATTTGTTTATTTTCAGCACTGTTTCCTTGATTTGGTTTATGTGTGTTCATTGGGTGATTCTTTGCCCATACTTATACTCGAATCCATCCATATTGATATGTTTACATTATCATCATTGTTTATATCATTGGTGCATTATTTTTTATTAAGTATTAGATTGAGGGAGTCAGTATTTATGCATATTTTAACCTAGTCCTCATGATGTTATACCATGATGCCTACTGACATGTGCTACAATAAGCCTTAGCTTCAAGAAGTTTATTCAACAATGACAACATCAACATCTCTTCAACACTAACATATTGATTCAATCCCAATCATATCCTAAATAGAGAAATTAACCATGAAAATTTTTCAATCTTTATTAGTTTAGATGAGCATCTCCCTACTAGTAGGTTATTCTAATTCATCATTACCATCTGTGTTAATTTACCATCATCAATCAACCAATCAATCATGTTTTCCATAATCAAGGTCCAATGATTATAACTGCCTATGGGCAAACCATTACACACCATCCCACCTATATTTCTTAATGATTATAACCACCTTTGGAAAAATAATTATGTTGTCACCACTTCCCTTTTTCTACCCATATAGGGTCATGTTATTCTTTTGTTTGTTTGTCCTAAATAGGGCAGCTCCATCTTCTCAATTATTATAACTACCTTTGGACAAAACATTGTGTTATCATACCATATTGCCACTATCAGGGTACAATGCTTATAATGACCTTTGGGCAAAAAATTGTACACCATTCCACTTTCATTCTCAATGATTTTGACTACGTTTTCAAAATCATTGTGTTTTCACCCCATTATATTTATTTTCTTTGGTCTCCTCATTTCACTTCTTATCGAGGGACCATTTATTGACCTACTTATGCCTATCATTCCCTTAAGAGGGCAAACCATCATACAATTAGTTTATCATCATTGTAGTTGTAGGTATACAAGACCTTTTCATTATTTGAAAATATGTTATTGTTCTTATAGATTGAAATACCTTCCCAAATAGGGGTAAATTATAGACACCTAAATCTGGACATCGATAACCTCTAACTAGGCTTTTGATCAATTTCCACCAAAGTGCACAATTTGGCCTAAAAATACTAAAACACATTAAATGAGTTAAAATTTATATATTCAAGTGCTAATTTTGGCTAGAGTGTCATTAAATGGGGTAATTCAATTTATGGGCTAGCTAACTTTGATCAGATCATTTCGAGTCAAAATGTTAATTTTGTACTTGGGTGCTCTGGATTGCTCTTTTCTATCAATTTTATTATAAAAGATGTGTGTCTTTGTTATTTGTTTTTGGAAACATCTTAAATGGGATAACGGATCCAACACATCTAACATTGACTTCCAATTCTAATTTAGTCAAAATTTGGACCAATAACAAGGCATTCTGATCAATTTGAGTAATTTGTGCATAAAATGCTTAGTCATGCTTAAGAGACAATTAATCCAAATCAAGGCCTAATTAAGAATTCTATGGAAACTTATTGAAAAAATGTTTTTAGAAATGAATATTGAATATCTACATCATTAGGTGACCTCATTTCTTAGAAAGACATCCCTAGGCCATAAATGCCACAAATATCAAGATTATAGGTCTCCCATGCCTCTTTATTACCTCCCATGCCTCATTAATGTCCCTTATTATAAATTCATGATGAGGATAATTATGGATTTTAATTACACAATTCAATTAATCCATGACCACACATCTCAATCTTGAGATGGATGGTCATGCTTGATTCTGGTCATTCTTGAAAATCTATAAATAGAGAGGCCATGAACATTATTTTTAAGCTTAATTTGTGCAAATTTATAATGCAATATTAATTCCAAAAGATTCATGCAAATTAGTGTTACCATGAAAAATTTATTCCAAACCAAAGCTAAAGGTACCAAGGAGAGATGGAGGTAGCCAATCTTCCATTTCCAAGGACTTCATGAGCACAAAATAGAGCAAGCCACTACTATAAAGGCATTTGGAGCATCCAAGGAAGGTGAAATAATTCTTGTTTTTCCTTACTTTTTAGTTGTGTTTGTCATTTTTTTGTTATTAAGCTCACCAGAGTAACTAGGCATGAAGATATTAGTTTAGTGTGTTGTTGATTTGGTTTCATTCACTAACATGATACTAATATCTTCTTCTTAATTAAATTCCTAATTCATAAAAAACTATCATCAGTAGAGTGACTAGATTGCCACAAATAGGGGAAGTATGATAGGAAAATTTTGATGCCAAGGAGATGAAATCTTGGAGACTTCAAAATAGGACATTGCACTATTATCATTACCAGGAAGATGGGCCAAAGTTACTATGTTCATCTGTAGATATTTCACTTGTGAGAAGAGATATTCCATGTTGTATGGCATCTACTTCAAATTCATGAATCATTTATGGCATGGTATTGAGATAAATGTCCCCAAATTCTTACTTAACATGATCACAAAAATGGTAGAGGTATTTCAAAAAGGTAACCCCAAAGTTCTTTCTCATCATTGTCTAATTCAATTAATTATTCAAGACTGCTTACAAAGGACTAGGCCCAATATAAGTTGGGAAGATTTTTTCCAAATAACTAAAAATGTAAACAGTAATATTGAGGGAAATGAAGAAGAAGGGATAGAAGTAGAAGAGGAAATAAAAATAGAAGAATATATGACAGAAGGAATCCTTCCTATAGCATCACAATAAGATTCCTGTAGCACCACAAGAACTTATAGAAGAAAACCTTCTTGTACCACCATAAGAACCTGTAGAATAAAACCTTCCTATAGCACCACAAGAACCTGCAAAACAAGACCTTCCTATAGTGACACAAGAACCTGAAACAAGGAAATATCTTGTAGAAGGGGTTTTCACAAGTAAAGAATCTAAAAGAAGAAATAGGAAACTCATTCTCCAACCTAACTCTGAGGAATCTAAAGAAGAACTTACACCTTCCCCTAAAAAGGCTAAGGTCACATCTACTTCTCATAGATATAAAAAATTAAGAGGAAAGATGAAAGGTAAACCAATAACTAAATCTTCTTCTATTATAGAAATTAATTAGGAATCTAGAGAAAAAAACTACCAGTAGTCATGAATCACTAGAGGTATTTTATTTTGATAACCTAGAGACTAACAAAGGAGAATGTTCTCAAGAAGGCAATAAAGAGGAAAAACAAGTAGAACACAATCCTAAAGAATTTTAAGAAGAACCAATGTAGAAATAGGTAGAACAAATGGAGTATCCTACCATATAAGTGGAATTTCCTACGTTGGAGTAAGACCTACAAGAAATAAAGTGATTAAGGAAGAAGCTATAGGATCAATTAGGAGGAGGACTAGATGCACTTGATATAGTAGCTTCTAAATTGTAACCTTCTACTAAAAACCATTATGTAGCCATTGTTTCAAAACCTTCTATAGTAGAAAAGTAATAGGAAAAACTTACAATTGCCTAAGCTATCAGGTATAATTCCTCATCTAAGATGTCTTCTAAATTGATGAAGTGGATAGACAATCAGTATGAAAGTATTAGGACATTAACAAAGAAGAATAAAAAATTGAAAGAAGAGGTTAGGTTGAAATAAGAAACTCCAAACTGAATATATGGCTGGTCTTACTCAAGAGATCATTCACTATAGGCCTCCTGCAAGGGTGTATTTGGTTTATCTTGAGGAGCAATGACATATGTTTAAATTCATGAGAATTTATTGTGACATGCTTTATGAAGTAATCACTCAGCTCTTTTTTTTTCAAATATATGAAGAAAGATGACAAGAAGAACAAGCATAATTATGTGAATTCTATATTTATAACTATGTTATGCCTTATGATAGGGAATGGAATCCTAACCTATATGTTGGATATGTCCTTTTAAAGGCATTTTCATCATATATTTTGAATGAACAAAATAGAGGTTGAGAGATGACTGAATATAAGGAAAAGGAAAGGGAAAGGGAAAGGGAAAGTTAGTTGCTTATTAGAAGAGAGTTAGCTACACCTAATATTGTGTTGATATAATGGGATAACATCATGCTACAGAAGGAAGTCAGGGATTGGTTTGCCAAAAATTATGATGTAGCCCAAGATTTTTACTTAAGATTGAGAACTTATGTTGGACCCACAACAAAAGAATCATGAATAGAAAGATGGAATGAGATCACTCCCAAGATAAGAAGGAAAGATCCATATTCCCCTTTCAATTTTCAGACAATATTTAATAGAGTCACAAGATATATTCTGCTTGCAGGTGAAATGGGATCTCAACTATTGAGCATAAAATTCCATCTCCCTCTATTTTGGTATCCTATTCTAGATTGGTAGGATAAAACTCTATTATATGAAGCCAAGGAGATTAGAAATTATCATCTATGAACAATGACATGGATTTTATGCTCACCTCTCAAGTGGTTCCATAGAGCCTATGGATTTTAGAACTATTTGTGAAATTGAAATGAACAAGTTATTATTTGTGGATGATCAAGGTCTTAAGTTGGGGGGTGTGATGAGCCCTATAAATGTCATGTTTTTGTCCTCATCTATCATGATCATCCTTATTATTTATCATTATTTTGAGTATCTTTTCCATAAAGTTTATATACTCGAATAAACATAACCTTGAAAATAGCATTATGTTCTCATAATCTTTAAATAGTCAAAACTGTGTATTAAAATCAAATATATAATAGTTATATTATACTATAGGATGATTTTATCTATAATGTGTTTTAAAGATGTTTTGAAGTAATAGGTATATAACACAGACCATCTTGTAGCAAAAGGGATCTCATCATGTAGAAACATCCTACAACCACTGCATGACCAAAGCCATAGATGAACATAATTTGATTCCTTGTTCAACTTATTTGAAAAAAAAATAGTAACCTAGATGGAGCACAATAAGGATGTGGTTGAAGATTGAAACAACTTTTTTATCCTAAGGTAGATTGAAAGATTTGCATGAATGATGATCTTAGTAGAAAGAACCAATTTATGTTATCCTATAGCTAAATGTTTCTTAGTTTGGAATGTATATTGTTTTGTATAAAAAATCTCCCCTATTGTATATATAGGTAATAACATGGTTGAAAAAGTATTAGATATCAATTAGAGAAATATATCAGAAGTGCAATTTGTAAAACAACTATTATTATAATTTTCCTGTAGCAATTCATTACTATATTTTGATTAATATGAATAATCATTTATGAGTCCATTTCATCATGATAAGAAGGATTGATGTTGAAGTCAGAATGAGGAAGCCCCCCCTTCAAAAGTATTGTAGCAATAATCCAACCTTTTAAATAGTTAATCATGTTATTTAGTTTCTTTATATGTTGTGTGTTTTATTTCTAAATTATGTGATTTTTAATCTTGCATAGAATTATTTTAAGGAATCTTCCAATAGTGTAATCATTTAATTAATAGTATTGTATTCATTTTAAATTCTAGCATTCCATTTACTACATGGCTTTAACATCTTGATTAAAATTAGTATAAGGTCAAATTAGAAGATTGAGTGTGTACATATAGTGACATCATCCTATCAAGTTTACATCCTTAGGTTGAATTTTAAATGAAGTAGATGATGAAGGTCTATGATAACTCTCCTTGTTCATTCTGATCAAGATAATTATATCTGATTGTGAAATAATTACTAGTTAATTTTGATCCTCTTCTTCATTTATGTAGAATGGACCTTTAGTATTCTGTTTAAGGTTTACTCTATTTTTAAGTTGAGAATTTTTCTCATCAAGATCTAGTTCATTAGTGTCAAATCTAGGCCAAAAAGGTTGGTCTAAACCTGATTCCTCCCCTTCTAAATAAAGTGGGCTACCTATCATGATCTCCTCATCATAGACACTTGCATTTTCCTCTTCAATTTCACCTATGACTGCAAGCTCCTCCTGTATCCTTTGTAGAACAAGTTCTTTCTCCAAGATGGATATGGTGGGAGGGTGAAGAAGTTCATCTTGCTTGCAGTTTATGAGAGTATCCTTACAGCTAGGGACTTTGAATGGTCTCTTTGGTGGTTCTTGAACTAGTACTTGGGATACTTTAACTAACACCTCTTCATTCTAGAAACCTTTTTGAATTGACTTCCATGAGGGTAATGTGTAAGAAATAACTGTATCTTCTTGATTTTGAATATCTTCCTCTTTCCTCATCTTTAGATTTGACTCTTTGATTTGCCTATTTATATTCTCTTAGAATAGATTATCTTGAAGGTGGTTAGGGGTTTTATGAAGATAAGGAGTAAAAGAGGGATGGTATGAGGTACAAGAGGATTCTTGAGGAAGATAAGTGGAACTTTAAAATAGGCTACTCCATAAAAGTATCCTTCTTTCTTTGAAGGATCTCTTGGATTGAATTCCAAGAAGGGAAGGTCTGAGAGACACATGAAGAAATTGGAACACTCAAAGGGTCACTTGGAGTAGTCTTTTTGGGAAAAATGGATGGCATAAATGAGGGCTGAGGTGGTGTATATGAAGACACTTGAGGTTGATGGAATTAGACTTGATATTATTCAAGGATTCTTAGCTTATCCTCAATGCTTTAAATGTAACCACCTACATCCATCATCTCACTTGAGAGGTTCTTCCAATTTGCTCCCTTAATAGGTGCCCATTCTTCCTTCATTAGTTGTAATGCATTTCTCATGTCATGAAGGATATGATTAAGGATATCTTGACCATATCCCCTTTATGTATTAAGTTATTTCATGTACTACCTAAGAAAAATGGCTTACAACTTGAAATGGATCAGTTTGGGGAATAACTAAGGACATCTTGAGCTCGAGAAGGATGATTCATTGAATCCTAAGAACAACTTGGGGTGAAGCCATAAATATTTTTAATCTGATATGAAGGATGCTAAGGCAAAGAATAAACATATTGATCAAAAGAGTGATGATACATACCAAATAATGATGACTAAGCACCTAGGTTGCTTACAAATAGAAGCTTTGATTTGGAGTGAACATTGATGTTTGAACACTTACCTCCAAAGGCTGATTAGATGAAGAGAACATCAAAACTCTTCACTAGTGAATAATTTAGTAAGTCCCATTGTGTGTGCCAAAAAATATTATGACATGACATTACACCTTTGTGGAGGAGTTATTTAGGCTCTCCCACTCTCAGTCACAATATTGGGACAACCCTAAGTTGTGGGTATCCTATAATAGGGTTGAACCTTCAGAGAAGGCTGACTTCCTCTTAATGGATCACATAAACTAATGATATTATAGGGAAAAGGGTTATAAAGTGGGAAAGGGCTCCTAAGAAAACTAACAAGGTGATGCACCATATAAAAATGGTAGACTCTCATAATATTGAACCCACACTAGATCAACACAAGATAATTCTAGCTTACACAACCTTAAAATCAAGATAATTACTTAAGTATTTCATAGACTAGGTTTAGGAAGAAATGAATGCAAACAAAGAAGATTTCTAAGACTCACTAATGAATTATATTAATAGCATAAATAACACTAATCTAGACCTAAAAATAGCTTGAAAACACCCTAAAAGAGGTCAAAAAGGAAGACAATGGACGAGGAAAATTCTCCTTCACACAATGCCATCATGCACAACTTAATCAACATAGATTCAAAGTAAGAGATAGGTAAATAAATAATTTATTGCTTAAATAGGTAGTTATTACATATTTTTTGATAGGGTTTAGCCTTATCAAAATGAGCATATCTTGTAATATCTCAAAGAGTCCCCTGATACTCCAAAAAATGAGCATCTTTTTACAAATGGAAAAGAATGGGTGATATATGGAAAAGGGGAAGAGAGAAGAGATGGACCATGTTAACCAAGAATAATCAATGATTTACCACTTTTAATGATTACTCCACCACCTTTTAATCTAATTAAGACTGATCCTTCATTGATAAATTAGCCTAAATTTTCTCTAATTAGTCTTCAAGTTTTTCTCATTGGCTGAGAGATCCACTAGAAGACAAGGGTCTATTTTGTAGATAATGAGTCATGATCTTTTCAAGGAAGGAAGATCCTTAAGATATAAACAACATTAAATGCTCCACTATACTCTCCAATCCCTAAATTTTCTCCTTAAACCTCTATACCACCTTCCACTTGGCTTGCTCATGAGGACAAAATCCTCATACCTTGAATCTGATAGAGCCATGATCATGTCTAATTTTAGAGACTATTTGTTAGAGCAAATGCTATGTTGAAGGATGAGACACTTCTTTATAGTCACATATATACCCCTACTCCATCTGTACATAGGTCTTGACTATAGATTAAAAATCAATCTCATTTATTGGTTTTCTTATAGTACACATACCGATGGAGATACATAGGTTACTTGATCTCATTTCAACAACTAGCTGCCTATTTTTAATCTTTGTATTAGGCCCTAAAAGACCTATTTTTATCTTTAATCACTTATGGAAATTGAGAAATCATTATATGCATAGATATTTAAAGATTAATGATCATAGTTTTGAAATAATTCTACAACTCCAAAAGGTAGGCTCTCAGCTTCTAAATCTTCAAACCAGAGATTGAGATTTTGCTTTAATGGCAATGAAACTTCATTATTAAACATCCTGACTGTATGACTATGTCCCATATTTAATGGATGCTTGACTAAGATTTAATAGTAATATATTCCTTTTAAAATATTACTTTGGTTTGACCTAGGTCACATGTTCGACCTCTACTTGAAGTCTCATATCTTTAACTTTTAATATTGATCATCAATCTTGATTCGAGCCCTCTCAAAATGTGCTAATTATCAGCTCTTCATTTATTCCATGGGATCTTGATATTCAACCTTTGAATTCTTGACCTCAAGTAAACCATTGATCTCAATCTATATGAATGAATGTGAGCCATATATCTTCTGCCAGTTTAACATGGTTGAGACACTCGGTAACTTCTCATTTGTCTTTGAGATTCATTGACTTATTGACTCATTTCTTGTTATTGATTTACTTTGTATGAGTGAATGTGTACTATTGATCTACATGGACCCACTGGTTTTGTTAGTCAATGTGCAATATTTGATCTATGTTTAGGTACCCAAGATCTTGACACTTGTTATTGACATGTTTATGCTGATATATTAACTTAATGCTTACCGTTGATCTTTGATGTATGATCAAATGTGCATCATAGATATACCTAGACCCACTAACATCATATATTTCCTACTCATCATTAGATATTCATATTGGTTCATAAGATTTGGATAGTTTTTATCTCCATGTTCAACCTAGGAACATTTGAATTTTTGACTATTTCATAAAGCTTTAACTTGATGTTCCCATGAATGTGCTACTTCATAAGTCTAAATTTGAATCTTTATATCTTAAGATAGCAAGCTCATCAAGACATGAAATTTGTAGATCATGATCTTGGCATGAAAAACTTCATGTCTATGCAATATTTTAACTTGAGAAGCTCCCCAAGTGCATTTATTAAATGTATAATCATATTGATCCATTTATTTTTGCATGACATGTTGATGATAGTGTGGCTCTTCTATGCTTGTGTAAGAACTTTCAAGGCTCAAAATAAGTTTTTGAGACTTGTGAAACTTGATTTATGTCCATAAAGGTCATGATCACCATGATAACCTATTAATCCTTCTTCCCCTATAACTTTAGACCTATTTTAAGACTTGCTTCTCAAATATCAACAAATTACACTTTAAGCTTGATTAAAGTGTTTTAAAAGCTTTGTGAGCAATGTGAGATATTTGGACCACTCATTCCATCCAAGACTCTACTTAGCTCATCCATACAAGTAGAAGCTTTGTATGTAGGCCAAAATTGGCTAACAAGACACTTCAAAAGTGAACACTAGGACTCTAGAAGACCCAAAGTGGATCAAATTAGGCACGTACCTCACTGAATAGGAACGTGAAATTTTTACAACCCTTCTAAGGTAATTTTTTGACATATTTACATGGGCCTATTAAGACATGCTAGGTTTGGACCCTATATTGGTTTTACATCTTCATATCAAGCCCACTAAATAGAAGTTGCATAAGATGCATCCTCATATTGTTGTCCTAGTCAATAAAGAGTTGTAAAAACTCTTAGATGCAAAATTCATTAGGCTAATTGACTATTCAGAGTGGATTTTGAATATTATGCTAGTGATCAAGAAACTATAGGGTATTAAAATATACACTGATTTCAAAGATATCAGTAAAGTCTGCGTAAACTATGACTATTCTTTTCCTAATATTGACATGATAGTTGAATTAATGGATGGATATGAAATGACTTCTATTATGGATGGATTTTTAGGGTAAAATCAGACCAAAATAACACTAAAAGACCAGCACAAGACAATATTCACCACTTTGTGGGGTATGTTTTCTTATTAGGTGATGATTAGATTTAAGAATGTTATGGCCACTTGCCAAAGAGCCATGATAATGATGTTATATGATATGATGCATAACATCATTTAAGACTATGTCATTGACATCTTATGTAAATCAAAGACCTGTGCCAATCATCTAGCCATACTACCTAGAATCTTTGCGAGTCTTCATAAGTACAATGCCAAGCTTAATCCAAACAAGTGTGTATTTGGCATCACTTTAGGCAAACTAGGTTTCATTATCTATTATAAGGGAATTAAAGTTGACCCAACTAGATTTTTTACAATCACTAAAATTCCACTGCCATCTACCTTGAAGTAGCTCTATAGTTTACAAAGCAAAATTTAGTCCATTAGATGCTCCACATCATAGTTAGCTAATAAATGCCATTAATTTATGCTCTTAATTAAAAAGGGAATTATGATATCCTATAATGAAGAGTACAAGAAAGAATTTGATCATATTAAGGACTATCTTTCCATTTCCACCCATGCCAAACAAGTTATTACTTCTTTACCTAACAATAATTAAAAATGCCCTAGGGGAAATTTTAACACAACATCAAAAATAAGGTAAAGAGCATGTCATGTATTATCTGAGTAAAACATTAGTTGTATATGAGCATAATTATACACTAATTAAATTTTTTTTAGCAATGGTTTTTACAGCCCAAAAGTTGTAGCATTACATGTTGAACAACAAGACCATTATTATCGTTGAAGTAGATCCACTTAAGTATATAATTTCTAAATTAGTTTTAAAAGGTTGCATGACAAAATGGATCATGCTATTGAGTAAATTTGAATATGCCAATTAAAATTCCACCATTGGGAAAGTACTCACATATCAACTTATATAAGCTCCTCTTTAATATACTCAACCCCTCATATTTAGATTTCTAGATGAGGCCATTATGATCCCTGAAGAAGTAAAAACACCTCTTGATATTGAATAGTGGAAGATGTACTTTGATGGATCATTTATAGCTCATAGATAAAGAGTCAAAATATTATTTTTTATGCCATAAAGGGATATTATTCCTAAGTCCTTTTGTATTGGATTTCCGTGTACCAATAACATGGATGAGTATGAAGCACTCATTGTAGGGCATCACCAAATAGTAAAATGAAACATTTAACATTGACTAGTGTATTGTGATTCTTAGTTAATCATCAATTAGTTCATGGACCAATACCAGACCAAGGATGAGAATTTGGTACCCTATAAAGATATGGTCGATACTCTCAAGCAAAAAATTGACAACATCCAATTTGAAATAATACCTTGAGCAAATAACAAAACAATTGATGTTATGGCCACTATTGGATCCATGATTCATATCACAAATAGAGAAAGAGATTATCAATTTCTTATTGAACATCTCTTAGCATCAACACATGAATAATCAATCATCAAAATGTTTATGACATTGTTGGTCTCATGTCTCCCTAGTACTCAAACATATATAACTATATTCAAGACCAAAATATGCCTCTTGACTTATCACATAAAAAAAAAATCAATCGCCCATAAAACCTCTCATTATACCCTACTTAGACTAACCTTATATCATCTATGCTATGAAGGAACTATAATTCATTTTTTACCTTTGGTAGAATCCAGACTAACATTTAAGGAAGTTTATGAAGGTGTGTGTGGAACCTACATCAATGGGGAAATATTAGCCAAAATTTTATTAATTATTGGTTATTATTAGATAACTATAAAAGTAGATGCAATTGCATATGTGAAGAGGTGTGTCAAGTCTTAGAAGCATGATAATCTGATTCATGATTTTGCCAAGACACTCAATCCATTGACAACACCATGGTCATTCTCAAATTGGGGACTCAACTCTATAGGGAAGATAAATCCCATAACCTTTGATGGCCATAATGATGAGCTCAGAATATGGCTCATTATTGACATGTTATTTCCCTCAATTCATCTCTCTAAGGATATTATCTTATGCAAATCTTAGACTATTAGATAGATATTACATGGAAAATAGATATTTGTCTTGTTTATATTGAACTAAAGAATAAACCTTTACTTTGTCATTAATGTCTAATACATAGCATGTTTTAGTGATATTTATTGTGAAGAATGCTCAGGATAGAGACACATGCGATGTATAGTGAACATGCAATTTTGATCTCCATCTAACAGAACTATGAACTCCATAGGCTTGCTTCTATGGACTCTATAGGCTTGTTTCTATGGACTCTGTAGGCTTGTTTTTACAGACTCTGTAGGCTTGTTTCTATGGAATCTAAAGGCTTAATTCTATGGACTTCATAGGCTTGTTTCTATGGAATCCACAGGCTTGTTTCTATGGACTTTTTAGGTTTGTTCTTCCTGACTCTATAGGGTCAATTCTAAGAGTTCTGTAAGGATGAAGCTATAAATGGGGAAGCTGGTGGCCAGATAGGATAAGATAGAATCATTCCAACTAGAATCAAATAAGAAAAATAACCACCTACTATTTTATAGGATTTGATTTTGATAAAGTTATATATATATTTGGATCTTAGGACTATTATAGAATAGCATATCTATTTTATTGAAATAATTGGATCTCTTAGAAATTCAATCTCCTATCTTTGGATGAATGGATTGACCAAGGAATCCTATTCCTTTACATCCTATTTTGAGTTGATTATATTAGTATAAAATGTAAGATTTTTATATATAATGATATATAGATATTAGATGATAGAGAGCAGATAATAGAGGAAAATATTTATATAAGCATATTACAAGTTTTAGACAGATTATAATCATTTCAGTTTTATGAATTAATACTTCAATTTTTAGCATTGATTAATCTTTGTTCCTAAGTTTGAGAGGAGCAAGGGCCCACTCTCCTTGGAACTAGGAACTGTGTATGATATTTATGTTATGTTTTACTAATTTATTGTTATAATTAATTAGAATCTTGTTAATGTTTACATTTATTCATAAAAGCATCAAAACAAATTCATAGTTTTAAAAGCATTTTCTTATTCCAAAATGATTTCCTTTCTAAGCAAAAGTGTGTTTTCTTTTACAACAGACGTGTGAAGCAAATTTCCTTTTGTTAAATAGGAGTGTGAATTTACTCTCCATGCAAGCATAAATAGGAGTATGATTTTTATTTTTAGTAAAAGAGTGGATTGATTTGATTTCTTACTTTTCAGTAAAAGAGTGAATCATGTAGTTTAGGACACATTTCTTTCTTTAGTCAAAGTTAGAATAGGACAATCAAACACCCCCATAAGCAGTCTTCTAGATCTACCATCCTATACCTTATCACAGATAGCTTTAGACACTAGCCTTGGTTGATAAGACATCAATTGAATATTGATTAAATGAGGAGAAAAATGATGCTCATCATTTTTGGCACCATTTTCAGGGACATAAAGTGTTAGTAAGGTAATAATTATTGGTTTAGAGTGAAAAATAGAAAACATTGTAAAAACCCATAAAATCCCATAAAAATTTAATAAATTGATGTACCATCCTAGAGATTCTAAAGGATGATTCATCCCAAAGTTTCCACCAAGAACACAAGTTGACACTCCTTCAACATCTCTGAGTAGTGAACCAAACATTACAAGTGAAACCTATTTGCAATAATCTTTTGAAACTTTGATAGAAGCTAGGCCATTGCCACAAGTAAGCCCCATAGGAAAAATTCCTCAAGATCAATCTCTTACAGGAAGAGATTATTTAGAAGTTGCCAAGGATTTAGAAGAAGCATTTAAAAAATCCATAACTAAAGAAAATTTTGAGAATTTTGAACAACTCATAACTAATATTACAAATATTCAATGGGAAGATCATCCCAACTTTGAAATATCATTAGAAGAAGAAATGGCTCTCCAACAAAATCAATAACTTGCACAACCAGGAAGGAATTTTTTTTTTCCTATTATTATAGATCCTAATGATCAAAACCCTATGAAAAATATTTCACTGGCTAATCTACCAAATTTTTGGGGAAGATCTATAGAAGATCCTGATTAATTTCTATTTGAGTTTAAGGTGCTATGTAAAACCTATGATTACACAACAGATAGCTAGAAATTAAAACTATTTCCCTCTCCACTTAAAGATGTAGCTATGAGATGGTTCATGGGTTTACCTGATGATTCTATTAGAACATGGGATGACATGGAAATATAATTCTTGAACAAATACCAAGATTACTGCCAAGTGCAAGAAAAAAAAAGATGATTTCTTCAAAATCAAATAGAATGAGGATGAATCTTTAGAGGATTATTTGGATAAATTCATGTTCACTCATAAAAGAAGCAATTATCCACTCATTGAAGATGTTTAGAAATTGGTTTTATTGAAAGGGTTGGATGAAGATACTAGAGATGCCTTAAATTTGATGGGAGGTGGATATATAAATAAGTTGGCTTTCGATCAGATTTTTGAGCTTTATACCAACTACTCTCGAATAAAACTTGAAATTTGGAAAGGAATATTTAAGAAATCTAATGAAGTGGGTAAGCTAATGGAAGAATTTGCTAATCTAAAGACATATATCCTGGTTACACTAAATAGTAATTTGGATGGCCTTTAAGCTAAGGCAAATACAATAGAACCCTTAGCAATCTACTATCCTAAGTGTAGACAGAAACACGCCCTTAGAGAATGCCCCCTAGATAAAACCAATGTTTCATCATGTGGGATCTATGATGCAATAAATCATGATACCAAACATTGTACCCTTTTGCCTATTTTAAAGAATCAAATGAAAACACAAGTCTAGTCCACTAAAGAAGTAAATTATATTTAGAGACAAAATTTTGCCCCATAAAACTAGGGTTAAGGATAGTTTAATGCAAGAAATCTAGTTAATCCAAGGATGGAATTATGAAATGTCTCAGTTCCTTCACTATTTTGGAATAAACCTCAAATTCCATCAATTCAATATCTATGGGTAGGACAAGATTGGATGCCAACACCCCCATGGATGGTGCCACAACCACATCAACAATGGGTACCATAGCATTAATAGATGCCACAACCATATCAATAATGGAATCAGTAGTGGAACCTATAGCCATAATTCACCCAACCAAGAAGACCACTTCAACAACAAACTATTATGCCACCCCCAGTTATTCAACAACAAGGATAAATTAATCAACCCTCAATGCCTATAAACTAATAGAAAATCTAAAAAATAAACAACCAACACCTATTTATGTTAATGAACAAGAATAAATAATCAATGTTGGAGCTATTCAGTGTTCAGACATATATTTAAGATTAGGTAAAACTATACAAAAACCTCCAGTTCTCATTTCTAAGATACCTGATGAAAATGAAAAAATAGAATAATCTCAATTAAACACTAGAGAAGCCCAAATCAAAATAAGCCCTAAAGTAAACAAAGGAAACACTACTACACTAGTAGTTCCTTTTCTTGAAAGATGAAGAGAAATTGATATTAAACCAAAATTAAACTTGGTTCATGAGTTACAAAAGATCAACATTGAGGTACCCCTTCTACAAGCTATTAGGGATATACCTGAATTAAATAAGATCATCAAAAACCTTTGTATCAAGACATCTGAGAGGAAAGCAAAATATTCAAGAACCATTCATGTTATTGGAAAAGTTATTGATTTATTAATAGGAAAACTATTAGCTCTAAAATATGCAGATCTGAGAAGCCTAGTGATCATAGTCATAATCGGAGGTAAAGAAATTCCTAACGTCTTGGTAGATTTGGGAGAAACAATTAATGTTATGACAACTGATACTCTCCATACATTATTTTTTATAAAAATTTAACCCACAACTACCATTCTTCAAATGGCAGACCAATCTATAACTAAACCAGAAGGGACTATACAAAATGTTGAAGTACTAATAGAGTCTTTGGAGTGTCTAGTAGATTTCATGGTCTTGCAACCCAAAACAAAGAATTTAGGATATCCCACAATCCTAGGTAGACCATGGTTGGATACTTTAGTAGCATTAATTGATTTTAGGTTAGGATACATGATCATTTATAATGAGATAAAGTCAAAATACATCTCTTTGTATCCTCCTGTAAAACCATCAACAAATTCCATACAATAAATTTGGGTGGATGAATCAAATAACACATTAAAAAAAATTATTCATTAGCTATGATCACATTAAAAAAACACTTAGAAGAATTGAATGGAGACATATACCTAGAATCTATGGACTTTGCCAATCCAAAATCTATGGACTCTGCCAGTTCGAAAGCTATGGACTCTGCCAGCCTGAAAGCTATGAACTTGGCTAGTCCATAAACTATGGACTACCTTAATTTAGGATTCTTGGATCAGATAGAATATTTTGAAACCTCCACTTCTAATTCTATTATTTATTCACCATATGATCATATATTTATTCAAGAAAGTGTGTGGAAATTGGTCGAGTAACAAAAAACTCATTTCTTAGATGCATTCCATTATTCTTTAGAAAGACTGATTCCTCCTAGGAAATAGTTTGTTGATAACGTAACCATGTTTTATAAGCTACTTCCTAATCCATGTCCTTTGAACTCATTGATTAGTGAGTTTAATAAAATAGAATCCAACTACCCAGGTACAAAACCAATCATGGTATTACCTAGAAAGATTTTGAATATCAATATTTGGTTAAAAAATGAAGAGGAAGATAAACTCTTTGAAATACTGGAAAGACATACCAAGGCTTTTGCTTGAGATTATACCGACATAAAAGGAATTCACCCTAGCATATGCACTCATCAAATTTACATATAATCTATCAAATAGATTAAACAACCATAAAGAAGAATAAACCTAACATTAAAGGAAATAGTCAAAATAGAAATCCAAAAGTTGCTGGAAGTTGGGTTTATTTACCCCATCTTAGACAGCCCATGGGTTTCACCTCTAGTAATTGTGCCTAAGAAAAATAGAAAGTTAAGGGTATGTGTAGATTATAGAGAACTAAACAAAACAACACTAAGAGATTAATTTCCTTTACATTTCATTGATCAAGATCTTAAACAACAACAAATCACTGACATTGCTAACTTGATCAGTCAATTGTAGAATAAGGATCATCTCAACTCATTTTTGGTGGACAAATTAGATACAACATCTACTGATCATGCAGTAGAAGTCCACATATTAGAGGAAATAATAAAGGAACATAAAAGTGAACAAACAGATCTTTGGATATATGTAGAAAATTTGAGGAAGGAAAATAGGAGATTGTAGAGTTTGGTATACTCTTTTGAAGCACCTGATGTTGCACCTTCTCCTCCTAAGGTATTTGTTGACCATGGTTGTCAAATAAGTGATCCAGGTATTCTTACATTATAAATACTACGTCAAATTGAAGAAGAATATTCTGTACTTAAACATAAAAACAAAGATGCAACTTATTTAAACAAACTCTTGAAAAATGAAAAGAAAGAATTAGAAGCTAAAGTCCAAGATTTAGAAGAAAATTTGTAGGATGCATGCAAATTAGGGGAATCTCTTTTGGAATATAGGAATCCTTCTCCTATATATATTTTGTTTTTATTTGAATAATTTTATAGATGGTATCTTCTACAGATCTCTTGTCATCTTCCTTACAAAATTTTGCAGCCAACAACATTTTTGGAAATTTTCTATAGTGTTGAACCTGATCAACAGGATTTGTTTTGTGAATTTTATTTGCATGATTTGATTTTAGGAGACCATGATCACAATAAATTTTTGATAAAATTTCATGTTGGAGAATTTCAACTGAGGGCATTACATTCTACATTCAAAAATCAAATAGCATGGAAAAGTAGATTTGAGGACTATACAAATCATACCAAGACTACAGGATTGTGTGTCAGATCAGCCTTTTCTATTCCTAGATTAATCAAATAGAATTTTAAATATGCTTTGTTATATGATGAGGTTAAAAAATATTATTTACAACCTTTATATGATTGTGTTGTTTCTTTTTATTTGTTTTCAAGATAGATTTTTGATTCAGTGGTGGCTATAAGTGTAAATAGATGGGACCAACTTTCAGTGCCTCTTAAAAGATGAGAGGTCATGTCCCCAAATAATTTAAGATGGAGTATGAGGAGAGCGTCCTCAATTTTGGAAATCTTAATAGAGGTAATAAACTCTGGGGGAGAATAGAAATGGATTGGCATGAGATATAAACCCCCTTTGCTGATCATACCTATTTTAGGATGGCAGAGTTGGGCTCCACAATCAGAGGAGCAATTCAATATATGGAAACAAATGATTCAAGCACATTAGGGATTTACAAGCAATTTAGACAAGCATATAAAAGATGAATTTTATGAATATGATTTGAGTTAGAGTGTGGAAAGTAGAAGCTAGAGCTATGAATGCCAATAAATGTTTGAAATGGGACTTGCAAAAGGTAAAGCTTGAGGGAGATGATGAGCTCAGAATATGGCTCATTATTGACATATTATTTCTCTCAATTCATCTCTTGAAGGATATTATCTTATGCAAACCTTAGATTATTAGATAGCTATTACATGGAAAATAGATATTTATCTTATTTATATTGAACAAAAGATTGAAATTTTACTTTGTCATTAATGTCTAATACATATCATGTTTTAGTGATATTTGTTGTGAAGAATGCTCGAGATAAAGACACAGGTGATGTATAGTGAACATACAATTTGATCTCCATCCAGCAGAACTATAGACTTCATAGGCTTGCTTCTACGGACTATGTAGGCTTGTTTCTATGGACTCTGTAGGCTTGTTTCTACAAACTCTACAGGATTATTTCTATGGACTCTACAGGCTATTTTTTATGGACTCTGTATGCTTGTTTCTATGGACTCCACAAGCTTGTTCATATGGACTCCATAGGTTCATTCCTCTTGACTCTTTAGGGTCAATTCTGAGAATTCTGTAAGGATGAAACTACAAATGGGGAAGCTGGCAGCCAGATAGGATAAGAGAGAATCATTCCAACTAGAATAAAATAAGGAAAATAACTGCCTACTATTTTGTAGGATTTGATTTTGATAAAGTTGTATATATATTTGGATCTTAGGACTATTATAGGATAGGATATCTATTTTATCAGAATAACTAGATCTCTTGGAAATCCAATCTCCTATCTTTGGATGAATGGATCGACCAAGGAATCCTATTCCTTTACATCCTATTTTGAGTTGATTATATTAGTATAAAATGTAATATTTTCATATATAATGATATATAGATATCAAATGATAGAGAGCACATAATAGAGAAAAATATTTGTACAAGCATATTATAGGTTTCAGATAGATTGTAATCATTTTAGTTTTATGAATTAATACTTTAGTTTCTAGCATTGATTAATCTTTGTTCTTGAGTCTGAGAGGAGCAAGGGCCCACTCTCCTTGGAACCAGGAACTGTGTATGGTATTTATGTTATGTTTTACTAATTCATTGTTATAATTAATTAGAATCTTGTTAATGTTTACATTTATTCGTAAAAGCATAAAAAAAATTCATAGTTTTAAAAGCATTTTCTTATTCCAAAATCATTTCCTTTCTAAGTAAAAGTGTGTTTTATTTTATAGAAGATGTGTGAAGTAAATTTCCTTTTGTTAAATAGGAGTGTGAATTTACTTTCCATGCAAGCATAAATAGGAGTGTGATTTTTACTTTCAACAAAAGAGTGGATTGATTTGATTTCTTCCTTTTCATCAAAAGAGCAAATCACGTAGTTTAGGACACATTTATTTCTTTAGTCAAAGTTAGAATAGGACAATCAAACACCCCCATAAACAGTCTTCTAGATCTAACATCCTATACCTTACTACAGATAGCTTTGGACACTAGCCCTAGCTGATAAGACATCAATTGAATATTTCTTAAACGAGGAGAAAAATGACACTCATCACATAAGTATGTTCTAATTTATATCAAGTATTTCACTAAGTGGGTAGAATCCATTCCCCTCACTTATGTAACTAATAAGTAAATATCTAAGTTCATATTCAACCATCTCATTTGTCATTATGGTATCCCACTCGACATTATATCTGATAATGGTAGTTCATTTAAAAACAAATATGTGAAAGCACTTTGTACCTAATACCACATTAAAAAAAAACACTTATTTACCACCTACTACCCACAAGACAATGGCCAAACTAAGGATTATAATAAAACTATTGTCAATATTTTGAATAATATTGTCAATGACATTGGTCATAATTGGCACTTAAAACTATTTAATGCCCTCTAGGCATACAGTAGCACATTATGTACTCCAATAGGAACTACACCCTATTCACTTATTTACAACACTGAGGCCATTCTTCCTATCGAGGTCAAGATGTTTTCTCTTTGAATTTCATTGAAACACATCATAGATGATGAAGACTATATAATAGCTCATTTATAAGAGCTAGACTTACTTTATGGAAAATTATTGGTCACCCTAAATAATATTTAGGCATATCAAAACATGTTAAAGGGAAAATATAAGAGGCCTATTAAGCATCGATAATTTGAGCTTAGTGACCTAGTGTTAAAATAAAGTTATAAGAATGTCAATGCTAAAGCAAAGAAAAAAGGAAAGTTCCAACCAAATTGGTTAGGTCCCTATGTAGTTATTTCTAACTATGGTTTTATAGTATACAAGCTTGCTACACTAAATAGAGATGAACTTGATGAACTAATGAACATAATACACCTCAAGAATTTTTATGCTTTAAGGACTCATATTATTTTCTATAAGGATCATTTAAGTTATGCCACATTATACCGATTCTTTATACTATACTCCATATCATTATACCATGCCATTAACCCTTTACCAGCTATTCTTTTTACCTAATCCCACCTATCACATTTGGCCTTTATTCCAATTCATTTGTACTTCTAGTACATTCAGTTGTTGATGATATATTCAATTTCAATAATTATTTCATAACTACACATTTCAATGGTAGTATATGGAAGCAATATAAAAGTGGTCCTGGGAATTACATTTTTCATTTGTTGTTACATTGACAGGTGCCACTGATTATAACCATCTTTGGGTAAATCAGTGTCCCACCTCATGCTACTAATTATAACTACCTATGGGTAGATTAGTACCACTAAACCTTTAAATTTATTTCCTAATTATAACCACCTATGGGAAAATTAAGAGCAACAACTTTACCATGCATGGCCACATCACCTTGCCATACCTTGTCATTTACCTATACCTAAACCTTTTGGTATTTAGTTGTATTCCTTTTGTGTAGGTAGAAATATAGTGACTTGAGGTTCTATGGGACTATATAAGCAACACTTGATTCATATTGAGGTCAGATCAATCACCCCTTTGCCACACTCTTACCATTTTATGAGTATATTTAAGCAATGATCTCATTGTTTTTTGATCATGCTTAAGCCACACTCTCACCATTTTATGAACATGTTTAAGCAATACTCTCACCATTTTGTGAGAATATTTAAGCAATGATCTCATCATTTTTCAAGCATGTTTAATCCATGCTCTCACTATTTTATGAGTTAGACTATTTTATGTCTCATAATTCTCAATCAAGTTGAGATGCTTAGAAAAGTCCAAAAACATTTGAAATAGTTCAAAAACCCCTAAACATTTACAAAAGACCAAGAAAATCCTAAATATCACAAAATCATGAAAATTGAATTAGAATTTCCATGAGAGAGATAAATCTACAAATTTTTTTTTGGGATGGGCCATATTATCTATTCATCTTCATTTCTATACCACCTTGATATTTTTCCTCCCATTTTGGAAGAAATACATTGACCTAAGGTCCACATAGACTATGTAGGCAACACTTAGATACATGGGCCATTATCACTTTACCTTCATTTATTTTTTGACCTATTCTTTACCTTAAGGATGCTAGGATTCCTAGCTATTTCACAAGTAACCACTTTCCCTTTATTTTCTTATTGGCATTAATTATACACTCTCACCTTTTTGTGAGTTGATGTTATGAGCATTGTGCATTTGAACTTGATGCATTAATGACCACTTGGATTTTATTACACTCTCACTATTTTTTAAGAAATCACTCCTAATGTTCTCATTGTTTTGTGAGTTCATTATCATTCCAAGCCATAGATGTAGTAAACACTATGAATTACCAATTCAGTTCATTAGTGGATCTTAACTTTTAGTGTAGTTTTAGCCTAAACCATACTCTCATTTTTGTGCAATTTATTTGTGTTGACATTTTCATGACTGTGAGCATCATCCCCCTCTTTTCTTATGTACTTTCCATTTTACAAGACCATTTTTATTTTAATCTACAAGTCAATCATGTTTTCTTATAACTATTTTCTTCTATCCTGTTTCTTGTGAGAATTACATTTGACCTAAAGTTCATGTTGGATCTTGTGTCCATGGAACTATTTAATAAGTGTCCACTTTCCTAGTGCATCTGAAATTAACTCAGCTACCCCTTCCTTTTCTTCTATTCCCTCCATTTTTTTTGTTTTATTTCATTGTCTCTTATAGCCTAGGGGTAATGTTTTCTATCTTGTTTGTGTTAATTTTTCCTATGTCCTAGGGGCAATAGTTTTTCATCATACTTTGTGTCATTATTCTCTAAAATCTAGGGGGAATATTGTGCCTTTTGTTCCTATGTTATTTTACCTATGTCATTGCTACTTAGCTTAGGGGTCACCCTATCGCCAAGAGTAACACCTCTATTACACATGCATGAATAATTTATATTTTGTTTGTACTAAAATTATGATTAACCATTTTTTGCATGTTTCTATTTGTTTATCTTAGCTTTTTTATTTGTTTTTATGTGATTATATTAGTTTATTTAGTGCACTTTTATTTGATTTAGAGTGTTTAGTTATTTTATTTTATTTATCATTTTGTTTATTTTATTTGTCATTTTGTTTATTTTATTTGTCTTTGTTTGTTCTCCTTGTTTTGTCTTGTTTATATTATTTTTTAGTTTATAGTTATTTGTTTTGTTATTATGTTTGTTTTTACCATGTTTGTTTATTGGTGTGTTTTGTTGTCTTCTTTGTTTATTTGTGTTTTTTATTATTGTTGTTTGTATCTATTTAGTTGTTTGTTTGTTTATTCGTGTGTTGTTTGTTGGTTTGTTCATTAGTGTTTTTTTGTTTGTTTTTATTTATTGATGCTTTGTAATTTGTTTTTGTTTTTGTTTATTGGTGTTTTGTTGTTTGTTCTTTTTTATTGGTGTTTATTTATTTTTGTTTGTTTGTTTTTATTTTATTATTTTATTGTGTTTTTGTTTAGTCATTTTTGTCTATTTTTATATATTGTTTATTTATAGCCTTGCTTATTATTTTATTTATACAGTTTGTTTATTTTTTATTTTTTATCTATTTATCAATTTAGTTTTGTTAGATTGTATAGTTTGTGTTTGTTTGTATAGTCTTCAATTATTTATTATGTTTTGTTTGTTTCCTTTTACTTGTTGTAAGATTATTAAATTTTGTTTAAACTTAAGTATTGATTATCCATATCATGTACTTAGGTTGTGAATATTTGTATTTACTCTTACACTTGGTTTATTTATTATATTTACATATGGGATTTGATTGTTCATATCTTTGTTGAGAATAGTCATTTGATGTGTGGTTGTCATTGATATCAAAGAGAGCATGTTGTACTAATGCATTAATGATAAAGTGATCAGATTAATGGTTTGTAGAGATATGACACATTTTCAAGTTTGGAAGGATAAAGAAGAAGTTGTGAGGCACCTATAGATGTTTTGGTGAAGCTATGGTGTGTCAATTAATAATTTGGAATAACAAATAAATATATTTTAGCTTAAAATAAGCCAGACCATCACTACACATCATGCATATATGAATGAACCAATAAGTTTGTGCATTTATTTATGGTACTTATAAATTTAATTAAGGTCAAAGGATTTCATGGGGATGTTGTATATAGTGTCAAGAAGTTCACATGAAAATTTTAATTCTTGAAGTGTTTTTTTATCTCAAGTTATAAAGCTTCAAATGTGCTCTTGTAGACTATGTCAGGCCATAGACTGTCAAGTTTAACTATGTTGAAGTTTGAGGTTAACTAGTCAGTAGATCTAATAGTGCACATTAAATCATAGATCTTGATCCAATGATGCACGTAAAAGTTAATATGTCAAAGATGAATGTGCTAGTGACATGTGTCACATTCACAAAGTTTGAATAAAAAATCAATGGTTTGTATATGATCATGTAATCAGAAGATCAATGGTGTGGGTTGAGTCAAAAAGTTGATATGTGTAGAAGGCACATAGAGCTTCCTAGTGGCACACTCATGGGAGCTCTGATCTAAGATAAATGGTGAGCATTACAAGATAAATATTGAGTTAATCTATAGAGATTGACAAAGCACATTTGATCAAAGTTTCTAGGGTGCATGAGATGAGGTCAACATGCTCAATGTTTAACATATGCTCAATGACTATTAGAATTCAAATATTTAAATTTGTGAGGGAGAACTAATCCTTAGTTTTTAATCTATAAATTTTGATCTAGGATGAATTATTGATGCATTAAAAAGCAAAGTTTTAGAGGACTTCAAGGTGCATCTAGAGAATCTAGTTAAAATATTTGATTGTTTATACAATCAAAGTTATGGAGCTTCAAATTTGACTATTTGTTCATTCATAGTGTTCTTGTGTACAAAATAATGTTTGAGAAAATTGTACTTTAGCATAAGATTATTTTGGCATGAACACTCACATTCAGATGTCTTAGGGGTCATATGGAGTGGACCCAAGTATTTGAGATTGATCATTTGTTTTTAATTTGATAGATAGAGTGCTAAATAGGTGAATAGGTATCTATGAGACCTATAAGGGCTATTAAGGCCTAATTGAAAGGTATATGTGCTTAAGTGTAACCCATAGATGCTATGGCTAACCTGTGATAATTTATTTTAGATATGTATTAACATGTTAGATATATTAATGGTTAAGACAAGTTTTATGGTCAACCAAAAAGTTGATATGCATGAAGACTCTATAAAGATTGGAGACCAAGGTAATGGTTTATAGACTTTAATGTGCATGTATTGAGAGAGAAAAAGATAGAGATGAAGGAGAGAGATAAAAAATAGTGTGATCAGTGGATGGAATAAAGTAAAAAATAGATTGAGGATGAGAGAAGAAGAGTAGATAGATACAAAATGGTGTTTTAGGTGCATTGATCACATGATAAAGTTTGAGTGTGTGTGAAGAGGGTGATAGATATCTATTATACATTATTTCTCCAATCAGATTGATCTACAATTAGGGTTATGGAGCTATTAATTTCATAGGTTTTGTGTGGGTACTCAACATCTAGAACAAGTGGGTGCTTGTTCATAGTTAGGGGTGGGTGTTCCTTGTGAAGTGGGTGCTTCAATAAATTGGTCTCATGCTTGTGATCATCTTATAGGAAAAGTAATCCATATGTTTAGATGCTTGAGAGTGGGTTTTATTCCCCAAGAGGGTTTCCCATGTAGATCTAATGTTATGTGTGTGATTTTACATCATCTTTCTTATTCATTGTTATGAATATCTTATATGATTTATAAATTCTTGTAGTCATTGATTAAGAGTTTGAAAGGACTACAATTAAAGTTTGAAATATATTTCATCACTGATTCACCCCCCTTTCAGTGATTGTACCTCAAATAATTGGTATCAGGACCTTCATTGCAAGTTTAACCACTCGATGGTGATCCAAGGTACAATATGACAATTTAAAAAATGTAGGTTTTCTCTAATAATAAAGCACCATTGTTCCATGGGTAAAATTATGCTTTCGAGAGTAAAAGAATGAGGATGTACATCATATCTCTAGGGTTTGATATTTGGCAATTTATCATAGATGGTTATGCTACACCAACTACTCCTCCAACTAGAGTTTCTGATAAGAAATTGAGTGAAAATAATTCAAAAGCTATGAATGCTATCATTTATGGTATATTAAAGGTTGAGTTCAACAAAATGATCCATTGCAATTCTATCAAGGAAAATTGGGTCAAATTATAGACTATTTATGAAGTAGACTCTACGGTAAAACTAGCCAAGTTACAGACCTACCAAAGGAAATTTGAAGGTCTCAAAATGATGGAAGAAGATATTATGGCATCCTATCTACTAAGGGTTGATGAAGTAGAAAACATGATCATAGGTCTTGGAGAGGTGATTTATGAAGATACTATAATACATAAGGTATTGAGGACTCTTACAATAAAGTTTGATTCAAAGGTTTCTTCTATAGAAGAAAGTCATGATCTCACTCAGATGAAGATGGATGAACTGCATGGCATCCTTATTGCCTATGAAATGAGAGTTGATGAAGATAAACCTCATAATAAGGAATAAACCTTCAAGGTGTTAAAGGATACAAAATCTAAGAAGAACAAGTTATGTCTTGAATATTTTTATCTTAATGAAGATCAACTTGAAGCCATGATTACAAGAAAATTAAATGTTAGAGCAGGTAAGTATGAAGGAAAAATTCATTTCAGATGTTTTTAATGTGGTAAATTTGGTCATTTTATAGCTAGATGTCTAGGTATAGACAAGTATAAAAACAAATAAGATCATAAGGAATCTCATGAGGATGAACACAATAAATTTGAGGGTCCTAAAAAGTACATAAAGTTCTTCAATAATAAAAATAGAAAGAAAAAATCATACAAAGGTAGTAAGAGCCTTTACCATGAAGAAGACAGTAACTCATCTACAGAAGAAGTAAACACATTTGATAGTGATAATTATTTTCATAATGGGGACATTGAGGCATTATTCATAGATATTAATGATGATGAAGGTGAATGTCCTTTAAGTAGATTTTTATTTGATGGAGATAACTCAGAGGAAGAAGATTAGAAAGTCACTCTTGAAGATAAATATCTAGATACTATGGAAGAAATGAAGATACTGCAAAGAAAGAATAGAAAATAATATTCTTTGATCAAATCCTATGAGGAAAAAATTAGACTTTTTGAAGGTTGAGTAATGAAGTCAAGGAATATGATGAGTTCACATAATAACTTGAAACTTGGGTTTGTAATCTTGATGAAGAAGTAAAGAATAAGGATGAATAATGTATCATGTATCAATTAGAGATAGAGTCTTTGAAGATGAAACTAAAGCAAGATATGAGCAAAGATACATTTGATGATTTAGATAATAAGGATGAATTAATGCATGCTCTTGAAGATATAAAGATTGAGAATAAAAGGAATAAAGAGATGATGTAACAAATCAAGGACTATGAAGAAAAATTTAGTGTGTTTGAAAAAAGATTGAATGATGACACTATAGAACATGGATATACTATTAAGCATCTCAACAGTCAGTTAGAAACTATGTTTACAAGCCTGAAAACCAAAGAAGATGAGAGATTAAGGTATGTGATTGAAATTGAGTCATTAAAAGCTGAGTTAGATAAGACATATTGTAAGGTGAAGTCATTTATGAAGTCTAAAAAGAGTTCAAATGATCTTGACAATATTCTAGGTATCCAATATCATGCTAGTGATAAATTTGGTCTTGGATACAAAGAACAAAAACATGTAATCTAAGACAAGAGAAAGGTTGATGTGAACAAGGACAATTCTACTTTGAAGATCAATCATTAGTCAAAGAGTGAAGGTGTTGGTAGAATGAAGATAAATCAGATCATATAACCAAATGCTATGAGGTATGCAAATTTAAATGGTTATTATTACTCCTGCAATCAGTTTGTTCATAGGTTAAAATATTATAAAATATCATCAAAGAATGAATTTACATGGAATTATGAGCAAGATAATGGCACACATGAATAAAATCATCACTCAAGATAGTCAACAAGTTCACAAAGAAAGAATGACATATTTTGCTACAAGTTTCAAGGATTTGGTCATATTGTAAAGTTTTTTAATATCTTCATCAGGAGACCAAATGATTAGGTACATGAATGAATTCATGAAACTCTAAGTAATCATCATATGTCCCAATCACAAGGTATGTATAATTTGAGAAATCTCATTTGTTTCAATTGTCATGAGAGAGGTCACATAGTAAGGTTCTGTAAGAATGATCAGTATTCTAATTCAAAAATTATCAATACTAACATGAAGAGAAGGATCCATAGTGAATGGAGGCCAAATATGGTAAATGAAAATCAAGTTTAAAATGGATTCTTTGCCATGATAAAATAGGGAACAAGTTAAAGTATCAAGGAGCAAGCCTTATCAGCCTAGATTGACAAGGAAATCAAGAAGGATCTTGATATAAAAGAAAATATTAAGGTTGAGAACTCATTAAAATATAATCTAAAGATGAGGAAGGACTGAAAGTCAAGTGAGAGCATGGAGATATGGGAATCTCTTGAGTTTTGGGACTTTTAGTCTCACTATGTCAAAGGGGCATCTCTCTAAGCTTCAAGAAGACATGTGATAAAAATAAGAAGCATGATGGATGGTTGTTGATATTTGATTGTTATTGAATGAAAAAATAGCTCATTAGAATGAAGATATTGGTTCTAAAGGACTACAGGTAGTGAATGGAAGTTTCCAAGTATTTGATCACAAATGGTGAGTTATCAAGATAGTCTATTACATAAAAATGTATGATGATATAGTTAATATTTGCTCAAGGATTTTTAGGGTTTTTGGTTCCAAATGTAAGATCTTGTCAATTTCTTAAATTAATTGATCAAATAATGAAGATTGAAGACAATGTTGATCAGTCAAGATAAGGATAATTATTTGTAGAACAAGAATATCATTTGAAGAGATGTTTGGCTAAGGGGAAGCTAACTCAGTTCGCTTGTGTGGCTTAAAGAAGATGTGAATGATGTAAGGGGGAGAATATGTGAGATGTTATATTCATGATGAAGTGTGAATATGTGTGCTCAAGAAGATTGATACGATGACTTGATGAAACCAAGTCATGTATTTTTACAATGTACTGAATCTTCATGCATAAGCAAAGAGAGCTTATGAGTTTTGTATGTATATAGGTCTAAGGATATAAAAAATCCTAAGTTAATATTGGTGTACACCAAAAAATAGATGATATGAGATGGAGATTGATGTTAGAGGGAGTTTTCTAAGCTTTGTGAGTCATTTTTCAAGTCCAAGGATTAGAGAAGTCCATGTTCATATTGGTGCATGTCCAAGGGGAAGAAATTATTTCATATGCATGAAAGTATGTAAGTATCCTAAGCATATTAATATTAATTTAATGCATACATATTGCTAAATTACTGACATGTTGAGGAAGATATCCTTTGTCATTTATGTCAAAGGGGGAGAAAGATCAGAATGAAAATGAAGAAGTTTAAATGAGTATGAAGTCATTTTGAGGGTGTTTTGACATCAATGACAAAGGGGGAGATTGTTTAGCATAGTAATTTGATGTTTGGTTGTCATTGATGTCAAAGAGAGCATGTTTTACTAATGCATTAATGAAAAAGTGATCAGATTGATGGTTTGTAGAGATATGGCACATTTATAGGTTTATAAGGACAAAGAAGTTGTGAGGCATCCATAAATGTCTTGGTGAAGCTCTGGTGTGTCGCTTGATCATTTAGAATAAGAAACAAGCATATTCTATCTTAATAGAATCCAGAATATCATTGCATGTCATGCAAATATGAATGAACCAATAAGTTTGTGTATTTATTGATGGTACTTAAAAAATTAACTAAGGTCAAAGGATTTCATGGAGATGTTGTCTATAGTGTCAAGAAGGTCCATTGAAAATTTGGACACTTGAAGTGTTTTCTATCTCAAGTTTTAAAGCTTCAAAGTTTCTATTGTAGACTGTGTCGGGCCAAAGACTGTCAAGTTTAACTACATTGAAGTCTGAGGTCAACTAGTTAGTAGATCTAATAGTGCACATTAAATCATAGATCTTGATCTAATGGTATGCATAAAAGTTAATATGTTAAATATGAATGTGCTAATGACATGTGTCACATTCATGAAGATTAGATAAAAATAAATGGTTCACAGATGATCGCGTAGTCAAAAGATCAATGGTGTGGGTTGAGTCAAAAAGTTAATGTGTGCAGAAGGCATGTAGAGCTACCAAGTGACACAATCATGGGAGCTCTAATCTAAGATCAATGGTGAGCATTACAAGTTAAATATTGAGATAAAGATGTTGATAGAGTGTGTTTGATCAAAGTTGTCAAGGTGCATTAGATGAAGTCACATATGCTCAGTGACAGTTGGAATTCAAATATTCAAATTTGTGAGGGATAACTAGCACTCAATTTTTAAGCTATAACATTTGATATAGGATGAATTTATTGATGTAATAAAAATAAAATTTGTAGAGGAGTTCATGGCAGATCTAGAGAACCTAGTTATAAGGTTTGAATGTTTATAAAATCAAAGTTATGGATCTTCAAAGTTGACTATTTGTTCATTCATGGTGTCCCTATGTACATAATAATGTTTGAGCAAATTGTGCTTTACCAGCAGGGTGTTTTGGTGTGATAAATCACATGTAGATGTCTTAGGGGTAATATGGGGTGGATTTAGGTATTTGAGATTGAACATTTTTTCTTAATTTGATTGATATAGTGCTAAATGGGTGAATAGGTCTCCATGATACCTATAAGGGCTGCTAAGGCCTAATTAAAAGGTGTAGGTTCTTAATTATGACCCATAGATGCTATGGTCAACCTATGATAATGTATTTGAGCTATGTATTAATATGTTAGATGTTTTAATGGTTAAGACAAGTCTTATGGCTGACCAAGAAGTTGATATACATGAAGACTCTATAAATAGTGGAAATCAAGGCAATGGTTTCTAGACTTGAATGTGCATGTATTGAAAAAGAGCATACGATAGAGACAAAGGAGAGAGATCAAAGATAATGTGCTCAGTGGATGGACTAAATTATAAAACATATTGAGGATGAGTGAAGAAGACTAGATAGATCCAAAAGGGTGTTTTGGATGCATTTATAACATGATCAATTTTGAGTGTGTGTGAAGAGGGTGATAAAGAGCTATTGTAAATTGTTTCTCCAATTATATTGATCTAAAATTAGAGTTCTAGAGATTTTGATTTCATAGGTGTTTTTTTGGTGCTCAACATCTAGAACAAGTGGGTGATTGTTCATACTTAGGGGTGGGTGATCCTTGTGAAGTGGGTGCTTCACTAAATTGGTCTCATGTTTGTGATCATCTTATAAGACAAGTAGTCCATGTGTTTGTAGGCTTGAGAGTGGGTTTTATTTCCCAAGAGGGTTTCCCACATAGATCTGATGTTATATATGTGATCTTGCATCATATTTCTTATTCATTGTTATGAACATATTGTATGAATTATGAATGCTTGTAGTCATTGATTAAGAGTTTGAAAGGATTGCAATTAAAATTTTAAATATCTTGCATCACTGATTCACCACCCCTCCAGTGATTGTACCTCCAACAATCTTATTCTTAGGTAATTTATATTTATATTTATACTAGATTTTCCATGCTTACGGTATATATTACCATTTTAGTTGCTAATAACTATCATGCATAATATCAAAAGCTAAATAAAAAACTAGACACACAAAGACTATTAGATCAATGCAATGGTAGTACTTATCTGATATATCAAAACCAACCAAGTACCCAAATACATGTTTGAATCCATGAGTAAGAGGAACTATTATTTATTATGTGTTTATATATATGTGCATCTCTGAATAAGCATACATATGAATCATATAACATAATCAAATGAACAACCAACAACACATATCATAAACATGGCATAAACAATGCTTTAACAAAAGCATAAAAATCAACAATGTTACACATAAATAATGTTAATCAATACTAATCAATGCTAAATATGAGATAAATAAGATAACACTATGACAAAATATATATATCATAGGAATATCATATACATGTATATCATCCTTGAAGGACCCAAAAATAAATGTCAATGTATATGAAATGTCATAATACATAGAGGATATATAATATCACAATGGTGTCTCAAAATACAAAAGTATGCCAATATAATAAGTATAATGCCATATGCCAAAACTGTGCCAAAATGCTAATATCCCCACAATCAATTATGTCTATATGTGTCCATGGGACCTATGGCTAGAGGTGGTCCTGATGGCTCTAAAGGTCCTAGTGGTGGAGGTCATGGATGATGGATGGACTAACCTAAGGCACATGTAACATGACTCCTATTATGAGACCAACTAGATCAACTGAATTCCTTCTGTGCATCCCAAAACTCAAAAAAATCAAACTATTAGTCTTTGGGCATGTTCATATCATAGGCTCACTAATAATATGATGCCTCATCTTTGGTCCAAAGGAACTCCCCAACCATATATGAGAACTCAACATGTGTAATGGATCCCCAAGCTACATTTTATTCTCACATGAGCCTATCAATAGTGGCTAGTGATATATCTCTATCATTAATGGCTTAATCTATCTCTGTAGTGAGTTAGCCTTGCACCTGTACCAACTTGTCTAAATTGACCTTCAATCGATAGATATTTGATTGAAGTAGTGTCATATCATCATCTCTCATATTTAAGGTTCTCTATAAATCATACAAATGTAACTATAAACCTATAACCTCTCACATTTAGGCAATGATATCCTACTCTAACATGCTAGTATCTCTACCTATTATAGATATTTTAGAAGGCCTTACATGTTCTAGATCCACTTGTGTTCTAAAAGGCCCTTCCTCGCTTGAACCACCCTAATACAATATAAAAAATGTTGCACTAGGATATAACACCATCAAATCTAAATTGAAATCTTCATCTCTATCTTTATATCCATATCCCCCACCATTTCCTCCATTTACATGATCATCATCATCATCACCAACCTTACCATAACTATCTTGTCAGGTGTTTTTATTGTCACTCAATGTCTCAACCTCCATCTCCTCAATATCTATAGACATTTGTACCCCTACTGGGATTATAATTTTCAAATTTAGAGGTAATACCTATACCCATAAATGTATGTAAGCTAGAGTGACCCCCGAATCTATAATTCCTCCTACATAAGCCTAGGCAACTAGTGATACACTAATATAACTCAGGATAGCTATTACATCTTTATTTCACCCTAAGACAAATAAAATATTTAATTTGTTAATTATTATGATTAGTATCTAATTATTATTGTTTTGATTTTGAGATTTATGACTTATACGATAATGAGAAAATAACATTGATCGATTTGGGTACATGATGTGATAGATGTATGTTATATTCTATATGTTATGGATATGTATAAGTTAGTTTTGTAGCATTAATATTTTTTCATGACTCAGACTAACTACCTACTTGTTGTGAGGTGGATATAATATGGGTCATACCCTTAGATCTTGATGAGGGAGAGCATCATCAGAGAGGATCAACTAGACCAAGTGATTGGGGGAATACCAGTGAGAAAATTTTAAAGACCCTACACATGCATAGTAAATTTAAATGATATTAGCATAATGATATTCATGTGTATTGTTTGAGATTATAAATGTGTGTGTGTGTGTAATTAGTTCTAGTATGCATTTGATTTCTTGATTTTAATTGACTTGGTTTTTGAATTAAATCTAGAAAATAATTATTTATTTACAATAAAAAAAATTATTGTATTAAAAATAATTATCTAGCAAAGAAAATTCAATTAATAACATAATTATCCTTGTGAAGATTATTATTTTTTAAATAATAATTATGCATGAGAGTTATTTGAAAATTTATAAAAACCAAATTTTATTATTATTGAACTTAAGTTGATAAGCATTAGAGAAAGAAAGGAAATTAACTAAGGTTAATAAAAATTAAACTTGAGTAGAATGTGAGTTTAAATAGAATGCAAAAATCACTTAATATTAGAAAAAAAAGATTTACTTAAGTAGAAATGGAGTAAATAAAATATGGTGTAGCAATTTGAAGAACTTGATTTTAATGATAATAAAGATAAAATTATAAATTTAGATAGTTTGCATGAATAGAGGTAGCACATAAATTATAAATTTTGTTTTATAAATAAGAAGAGAATCTTTTGAATGAAACACGGATACAAGGAGAGAATGGACAGACATGGAGAAAGGAAATAGAAGCTGTGGTATTAGAGAGAAAAAAATTCAAGCAAGGAACAAGGGCATATTACCATGTTAGCTTGGTAGTGATTTTTCCTTATATATGTATTTTATTGTTTTATTTTCAGCATAGAGTTCCCTTCCCGTGTAAGAAACATTGAATATTAAAATCAGAGTATAATTCAAAAATTATGTATACCTGTGTTCCATCTTATCCTTATTGTATTATACCCTACACATTCCTTTTTATTAGAGGCTAATTTTGAATGTATAAATTAACACCTCACCATATAAATGGTGTTGTGAATTTTTGGAACCCAATATTTTTGTTTTAAGTGGTCTGCATGCTAAAGAGAAACTAGTGTTTTATCCCAACCTATGCTGAATTATCTAATTACTGAAGTTATATTTGAATTTTTATATAGATGTAACTATTTTCTATCTGCATATTCTCTTGAAAGCTGCATTGGATTAGATAAATTGTTGGAATCATGTTGAAATTTTAAGCCTTGATTTTTGTCTTCTAAAAGGATATATTTCATATTTATGGTTATTATTTTTGTTATCCTATGTTTTGTCTCTTTCTTTATTAATCCAAATTTTAATTAAAATGATCTTTGAGGCCCTGCATTTTGATCCAAAGGAGTTGTGTTGACTTTAGAGAATAATATATCTATTTAAAAATTGTCCCATTTCTTTGTAGTAGTGTTGTATGGCTACATTTCAATTCTATCTTAGGATGTGTTTAGCCTAAAAACTAAGCCCCATGTATAATTTGTTGCATCCAAACTGTTGCCTTGCTTCTATCCCTTATGGTAGCATCTCTTTTTATATAATTAATCTTGATATATGTTTTTTGTTAAATAGATCAATGATACAAATTTACATAAATTTTTTAAAATAATCATGTGTTAAGGTATCTTTTAAATCCTTTCCATGTGAAATAGACTTTAAGATAAATAAGTTCCCTTAAGGGTAAAGTGAACATCAAATGGTTTAAATTTTAATTATTATATGGAAGGTGGAAATATTAATAAATTAATAGATCACTAAGATTGATATAGGAGCATGACTATTTACATTTATTTAGGATCAAGATTAATTTTATTTAATTAATTGAATTTATAATTCTTTGCATGATAAATAAAGGAAATAATACATGTACTTTTCTATAATTATCTAACAATATTTTACTAGGAATATTCAATGAAATATATAGTGTAATTAATAAATCTATAGTTACTTTCAAAATGCATGCATAAATAGCCATTAGATAGAACATACCAAGAAGTTGTGGATTTGCATGTGAATATATTGCCATCAAGATGTTAATTTTATGTTAATAATATATCCAAATTTATTAAGAAATGATGAAATGAAATAAGTGTTCAAGATTGATTTATTACTTGTATTGGAGAAAATTTGTACAAACCTTGGAAGTGTATTCTATGTGATATATGTTTGTTTGTGAAACTGTATTCATGATGCTAATAACTAGTGAGACGGGTTCTACTAGCCTAGATAGTACCATCAATAGATAATCTAATCAAGTGGAATGTTATGAAATTGACCAATCTAAATGATCATATATTATTTGAATACTTTGGAATTTTTTTTATAGATATACATTATCTTTCATATATTTCATTTTCATTTTGTGTGATATCATGTTAGAATGGATTTATTTATGGTACACTGCATGTGTTTAGAAATCTTACAACACACAAGGTACTAACACATCTCACTAGGTTTTCACAACATTTTATCTACCTATATGTGGTAAATCACTCGGATGATGCTCTCCCTCCCCACTATATTAATACTTAGAGATGACACTTGTGATTATAAGTGATACACAAGTTGGCATGACTCAAGCTCCGAAGAGCTTGGTATCTATTATTGGATTAGGTTGTATGCCAAATGAATTTAGTTATATTATGTACTTGTATATTGAGTAAAAGTTAATATATTGTTAGACCAATCATTGTTATGTCTTGTGATGATTACTCTCCTTGAAATTATATATGATGTATGTTGCATTTAAATTTGAGGAATTAATATAGATGTAGTATTGTGTATATTTGTGGAATGAATGTTAAATTAATTTTCTAGTTATTTAAGAAAAAAATTGCTATATTTTATAAGTACAACTTGAGGGGTTGTTACATTTTGGTATCAGAGATCAAGATCAAACTCTAGGACTGAATGAGTCCACTAATATTTTTATATTCTTATTTTTTGTGAGAAGGAAAAATGGTGCAAATAAGAGCACTAGATGAGTGTTCTTCATATTTCAACAAAAATAACCCTCCCTTTGATCCCAATCTAATTACTATAGAGTATTCAACTAAGTTGGATCATATATTCATATCCATGAATGATACTAGGGATCAAAGTAGAACCTTAGAATAAGTTCATGGTCAAGGTGAGGAAGAACATCATGAAGTACTTGTTGAACACCTAGCCGAATAGGAAGACCCACTTGATGTGAGAGATCAATTGGTTACATAATTATCTAGGGACATGAAGAAGGTGAATCCACCAAATTTAAATGGAACTATTTTAGGTGATGGAGCTGAGGCCTAGTTGACAGAGATGGAAAAGGATTTTAAGATTCAAAAGTACTTAGAAGTCACCAAAGTAGTTTGGGGAGCTTATCAATTAGCTAGTGAGGCAAGTACTTGGTAGGATAATAAAAAAATGGAAATGAACCTTAGCTCCACGACCATAACCTAAGATTAGTTTTTGACATTGTTCAGGTCATGATGGTTACCATAACTTTACTATGATCAGAAGCTAACAGATTTCAAAATCTGAGGCAAGGAGATTTATTAGTAAATGAGTACTAGGAATAGTTCACCAAACTTATAAAGTATGTACTACAATACTAAGTAGATGATAGATTCAAAATCATAAATTTTATCATGGGACTGAACCCTGGATAGGTGATGAGGTAGTTGTACATGGACCTCCCACGATGGACCAAGTTTTTGAGAAGGCAATAAAACAAGAATAGAAGATGAAATCTCTTGCTCAGGTCAAGGAAAATAACATGAAAAAGTTTGGGAATTCCAAGTCAAAATTTAAGAATAAATATAAGAAAATGAAAATAAACTTTAAGGGCCAACCAAATAACCAAATTCAATAGGGGTTTCAATATCAAGAAATTAGGTAATGACTTTAAGGGTAACTTTTAGGGAAACACTCAATCTGACAAGAAAGGACCACTAGGTGGTTTTTTCAATTATGGAGGAAATAATTATGTTCATGAATGTCTTGAGAATAATAAAAAGGCCCAAACCCTTAGTAGGGTAATTTTCAATAGTGTATTCATGAAACAATTGACAATCGACAAGTGAAATGTTAAACAACACCCATAAAATTGTCAGGTATTTTTGTTGGACATCTAATTTATGTTTAATAGATATAAGGGCTAATAAATGTTTTATATCTCCTAGAATGCCTAGAAAATTTATTAGAAGAGATGAATATATGGAAAATGCATGGTCTGTGCAATATGGAAATGACTCTAAAGTCATGGTTAATTAGTGTCTGATTGAGGCAATAATTGAGTTAATTGAATTTTCAATAGTAGTAGGTTTATATGTAGCACCAATAGGGTTATATGATATGATCTAAGGATTCATCTAGCTTACCAAACACAAGGCCAAGGTTGAATGCTATTTAAATAAGGTAAAGTGTCTGGATGACCTTAGAAATTAGCATAAATTCAAAGAGAGAAAAAAGAGATGCATATCAGTCATATTTTTGTAATGAAACTTAGGAGAGCTCAAGAAAAAGGGTGCCAAGCATTTTTCACCATGATAAATGAGATGGATGAACTTATGGAACCATCTCTCAAAGATTACCCATTTATTAAAAATTTCCATGATGTGTTTTTGGAAGAACTACCAGGTTTACCTTCTAAACATGAGTTCAATTTCACTATCAACATCATACCTAGATCAAAACCACAATCTAAGGCACCATATAGGATGACAACCACTAAGTTGGTTGAATTGAAGGCCCAACTCCATGAATTATTGTCAAAAGGGTTGATTAGGCCTAGTGTGTCACCATGAGGTGCACTAGTTATTTTTGTGAAGAAAAAAGATGTTATTCTTTGAATTTATATCAAATACAAAATGTTGAACAAATCAACTATCAAAAATAGGTATCCATTACCTTGTATAGATGATATTTTTGATCAGATGTGGGGAGTAACATTATTTTAAAAGATAAATATTAGAGCAAGATATCATCAGTTGCAAATTTAGGATGAGGATATTTTGAAAATAACCTTTAGGAATCACTATGGGCATTATGAGTTAATGGTGTTACCTTTTGGGTTGACCAATGCCCCAGCAACACTCATTAATCTCATGAAAAACATGTTTTTAGACTATTTATATCACTTTTTCTTAGTCTTTTTGGATGACATTCTTATATATTCTAAGAATGAGGAGGAGCAGCTATAACATCTGGAGTTGGTTTTGTCAAGTTTATGAAAGCACAAGTTGTACAGGAAGTTGTCTAAGTGTGCATTCTTCTAGGAGAGAGTGAAATATCTAGGGAATATTATCTTTATAGATGGTATTTCTATAGATCCATCTAAGATAAGGACCATTATGGAATGGCCAACACCTAAAAGTGTGCTTGAGGTAAGGATATTTATGGGGTTAGCAGGCTACTATAGGAAGTTCATTCTATACTTTTCCAATATAGATAATCCAATCACCTTATTACAAAATAAGAATTAAAAGTTTGTCTAGTCAGAGAGTGTGAAACAAATTTTTAAGAGTTGAAAAAAAGGCTTATGTTAGCACCAGTACTAAAAGTTTTTGACCCCAATGGTCAATTTTTAGTGATCATAAATACATCAAGAGAGGGTTTAGGTGGATTACTTATGCAAGATGGTGCCATAGTAGCTTTTTATTTGAGGAAGCTAAAAACTCATGAGGTTAATTAAGCCCCTCATGATCTTGAACTTGCATCAATCATTCATACTTTTCAAGTTTGACAACATTATTTTTTAGGAAAACCATTTAGGCTCAAGACTGATAATTTGGGGCTCAAGCATATCTTCACCTAACCAAATCTAAATTCCCATTAGAGACAATGGTTAGAGTTGATTTTTGATTATGACTTTGAAATCAAATACATCAAAGGCAAAGAGAATAAAGTTGTGGATGCTTTGAGTCATAGAAGGTACATAGCATCTAGAAGTGGTTAAGTTCTCACTAGGAGATGAATAAAATGAGCAAGTCAGAAAAGCATTTTTACATAATGCTCGAGATCCTCGATAGAAAGGATTCAATTTTGAGAGTGATGGCCTTTTACATTTCAATGGGAGAATGTATGTTCTAGATTAGTAGAATCTATAAAGCATAGTGTTGAAAGAGTTACATAATACCCCTTATTCAGGACACCTAAGAATGACAAAGCTCATGGCAGAGATTAGACCTTTGTATTTATAGAAAGGGATCAAGAGAGACATGGTAGATTTTGTGTCACATTATCTATAATATTAGTGAGTTAAATCCAAACATGTGTACCCAGTCAGATTATTATATCTACATTATATACTAGAGTGGAAGTGGCAAGTGATCAGTATGGGATTTATCTAAGGTTTGCCCATGTCATGGAGTAGGCATGATATGATCTTGGTAGTCATGGATAAACTAACCAAGGTGACTTATTTCATAATAGGAAATTGACAGTTGATGCACCTACCATTGCCAAGAGGTTTTTAAAATAAGTATCTAGGTTGCATGGGTTTTTAGAGAAGATCATTTTGGATAGAGATCTAAAGATGACTTTTAGGTTTTGGATGAATCTAAACTTAGCTTTGGGTACATAGTTAAATATCAGTACTGCATATCATCTAGAGACTGATGGTCAGACTGAGTGAGTAAATCAAGTTTTAGAGGATATTCTATGCATGTATTGTATGGATTAGCAATACAAATGGGAAGATTACCTTCCATTAGTTGATTTGCATACAATAACACATATCAATCAACATTGAAGATGACTCTTTTTGAGTGGCTATATGGAAGGAGGTGCATGACACTAATCAGTTATGATAGATTAGAAGATAGGGTAGTATTTGAGATAGAGATGTTTTCTAAAATGGAATAATAAGTTAAGTTAATCAGGCAGAGATAGGTTGAGGTAAATGATAGGAATAATAGTTATGTTAACCTAAAGAGGATAAATAGGAGGTTTTTTATTGGTGACAAATTATTCTTGTAGGTTAAATTACAGAAGAGACTGATTAATTTTGGGAAGTCAACAAAACTATCACCAAGATATGTGGGACCCTTTGAAGTGTTAGAATTGGTCAATCGTATTACATATAAGCTTGAATTTCCACTAGCCCTAGATCTATTACATAATGTTTTCCATGTGTCTTATATTAAAAAGTATATAGCCAATCCTTCACATGTTTTGGATTGAAATGCTTTACAAATTCTGAATCTTGAGGTGGTGATGGTAGAGCCAATCAGAGTAATTGACACTTGCAAAACTCATTTGCAAAATAGAGATTTATCTTAGTGTAAGGTCTTGTGGGATCAATAATCTAAATATATTTCTATTTGGGAAAACTATGATGAGTTTTCCAGGCTATTTACACATTTATTTTCATGATAGATACTTGATACGATGCTTTTAGTTACAGTAAGACTCTTTTGATATTTAGAACTATTGTTTGAATAAGTGTCATCAAGATGATGACCAAATTTAGGGGGGAGGATGTTACATCCCAATTTCACCCTAAGAAAAATAATTTTTTCAATTTATTAATTAGTACGATTAGTATCTGAATATTATTGCTTTGATTTTGAGTTTTATGACTTATACCATAATGAGACAGTAATATCGATTGATTTAAGTACATGATGTGATCATTGTATGTTATATTCTATATGTTATGGATATGAATAAATTAGTTGTGTAGAATAAATATTTTCTAATGACTCCAACTAACTACCTACTTGTTGTGAGGTGGATGCAAGATAGGTCCTAGCCTCAGAGCTTGATAAGGGAGAGAATCATTGAAGAAGATCAGCTAGATTGAGTGATTAATAGAATACTAGTGGTAAAATACTAGTGACCCTACACACGCACACACACCATAGATTTAAATGATATTAGCATAATTATATTCATGTGTATTGTTTGAGATTATAAATGTGTGTATGGAATTAGTTATAGTATATATTTGATTTCTTGAGTTTAATTGACTTGGTTTTTGAATTAAATCTGGAAAAAAATTATTTATTTGAAATATAATTATTATTATCTTAAAAAACATTATCTAACAAATAAAAATCAATTAATAAAATAATTATCCTTGTTAAGATTATTATTTTTTAAATAAGAATTATGAATGAGAGTTGTTTGAAAATTTAGAAAAACCAAAATTTATTATTATTGAACTCAAGTTGATAAGCATTAGAGAAAGAAAATAAATTAACTAAGGTTAATAAAAATAAAAATTGAGTAAAATGTGAGTTTGAATAACATGAAAAAATAGCTTAAAATTAGAAAAAAAAAATTACTTAAGTTGAAATGGAGTAAACAAAAGATGGTGTAGCAATTTAAAGAACGTGATTTTAACGATAATAAAGATAAAATTAGAAATTCAGATAGTTTGCATGAACAGAGGTAGTGAAAAAAATAGAAATTTTATTTTATAAATAAGAAGATAAGCTTGTGAATGAAACATTTATACAAGGAGATAATGGAAAAAGACAAAGAAAGGAAATAGAAGCTGAAGAATTAGAGACAATACAATTCAAGCAAGGAGCAAGGGCATATTACCAAGTTAGCTTGGCAGTTATTTTTCCTTATATTTTTATTTTATTGTTTTATTTCCAACATAGAGTTATTGAGGCTACGTTGATTTTTAAGAAAAAGTTTTAAATTGAGGTTACATTCCCTTCCCATGTAAGCAACATTGAATATTCAAGTCAGAGTGTAATTCAATTTTTTTGTATATTTACATTCCATCTTATCCTTATTTTATTATACCATGAACTTTAATTTTTATTAGAGGTTGATTTTGAATGTAGATACCAATGCCCCATCATTGAATGACATTGTGATTTTTTAGAACCCAATATTTTTGTTTTGAGTGGTCTGCATGCTAAAGAGAAACTGGTGTTTTATCCCAACTTGCATTGAATTATCCAATCACTAAAGTTATATTTGAATTTTTATATGACTGTAACTTTTTTCCATGTAAGTATTCTCTTGAATGTTGCATTAGACCAAATAAATTTTTGGAACCATGTTGAAATATTTAAGCCCTGATTTTTGTCTTCTAAAAGGTTGCATTTCATATTTATGGTCAATATTTTTGTTAACCTACATTTTGTCTATTTATTTACTAATCAAAATGAGTCTTTGAGGCATTGCATTTTGATCCAAAGGAGCTACGCTAACTTTAGAGAAGAATATACCTATTTAAAAGTTGCATCCCATTTCCTTGTAGCAGCATTGTATGGTTACATTTTGATTCTATCTTAGGCCATGTTTAGCTTGACAACTGCATCCCAGGTATAATTTACTATGTCTAAAATATTGTTCTATATCTGTCCCTTATGGTAGAATCTCTTTTTATATAGTTAAGCTTGATATATGGTTTTTGTTAAATAGATTGATGATATAGATTTATGTAAAACTTTTAAAATAATCATGTCTTAAGGTATATTTTAAATATTTTCCGTGTGAAGTAGACTTTAAGACAAATAAGTTCGCTTAAGGGTAAACTAAACATCAAATTGTTTAAATTTTAATTATTATATGGAAGGTGGAAATATTAATAAATTAATAGATCACTAAGATTGATATAGGATCATGACTATTTAAATTTATTTGGGAGCAAGATTAATTTTATTTAATTAATTAAATTTAGAATTATTTGCATGCTAAATAGAGGAAATAATATATGGACTTTTCCATAATTGGCTAACAATAATTTACTAGGAATATTTCAATGAAATCTATAGTGAAATTAATAAATTTGTAGTTACTTTAAACATGCATACATAGCTATTAGATAGAACATACCAGGAAGGTGTAGCTTTGCGTACGAATGTATTACCATCAAGATGTTAATTTTATGTTAATAGTACATCCAAATTTATTAAGAATTGATGAAATAAAATAAGTGTTCAAGATTTATTTATTCCTTGTATTGGAGAAAATTAGTACAAACCTTGAAAGTGTATTCTATGTGATATATGTTTATTTACGAAACTATATTGATGATGTTAATATGTAGTGAGACGGGTTTTACTAGCCTAGGTAGTACCATCAATAAATAATTTGATCAAGTGGTGTATTATGAATTTGACCAATCTAAATGATCATATATTATTTGAAGACCTTGGCCAAAGTAACATAGATGTACATTGTCTTTAATATGTTTGATTTCCATGTTGTGCGATATCATGTCAGAATATATTTCTTTATGGTACACTACATGTTTTTCAAAATCTTACAACACATAGGGTACTAACACATCTCATTGAGTTTTCACACCATTTTATCTACCTATCCATGAAATGAGGGACATTTCCTAATAAGATATTGTGTGGGGGATCATTGTTCTATGATTGGAATGGTAAATCATTTGGATGATGCTCTCCCTCCCCACTATTATACTACTTGGAGATGACACTTGTGATTATCAGTGATACATGAATTGGCATAACTCAAGCTTTAAAGTGTTTGGTATCTATTATTTTATTAGGTTATATGTCTAATGAGTGTAATTATATTATGTACTTGTATATTAAGTAACAATTGTTACATTGTCAGACCAATTGTAGCTGTGTCCTATGATGATTACTTTCCTTAAAATTATATAAGATGTATACTGTATATAGTATTTAAATTTGAAGAATTATGAGTTATGATATAGATGTAGTATTGTGTATCTTTGTATAATGAATGTTAATTAATTGTCTAGTTGTTTAAGAAAAAAATTTACTGTATTTTCTAAGTACAACTTGAGGGGTTGTTATAATAGCCTATTTGCTTAGGATCACAAGATGATTTAATAATGTTGGGAATATTGGAGTATTATTCCTAATTTAGTTAAAGGGTCTGAGTTGTAAAATTAGTAAATAAATATTCAATAATTAATCTATTGATTTGTATAAATTTGATTGTGATTTTAACCTTTCTAAAAATAGTAATAAAGGAAAGAAAATAAGACTCAACTAGAAATTGGCTGATGTCACTAAGATAGAGGTTGGAATTCACTATGCAAGACTGAGATATTATCACAAATAAGGTTCTAAAATTCATTTGATGAAAGGATAGGATCACTAAAAATAAGACACCCTGGTGTCTAGTGTTATATTCCACCTTTACCTCTATTGTCTTGAAGATCTAAGCTTTTTGGGTTTTGTTTGCCAAGTCTGTGTGACCTTGCCTGTGAAGTTTTGGTAGTTGGAAGTCTGTAGAGCTCCCTATAGAGCTGATTTTATCTTAAAACCATAGACTCCATTGTGATTTGACCAATATTTAAGAAAGAGGGGGGTTAGTGTGTGTAGGATTCACTAAACGTGTATCCACACCCCTTGTGTAGGCACATTACCTACATACCAATACTCTAAAGAGGGATCAAGCCATATGTAGTTCTCCCACTTGATGTGATTTGTGTGATGGTGTGTATGAAGATGAAAAATACTAATATGGGTGTGCTTGAGATGACTAGGGACTAGTTTAAGTATTTTAATAAGCTATAAATCATATTAGATGGTTGTATGCACAGAATAGGGAAATATGCTTGAGTAATCTTTCTTGTATTCTTGCTTGCTTTATGATATTTTCCAACCTTTTCTAAATTAAATTTTAATGGGATTTTATACATATTTGTTGGTTATGGATTAAATTTAATCATGTTAGGTTGACAAAATAAAGAAGAGGAATCGAGAAAAAATGGTAATTTGGACTCAAAATGTCATTAGATAGGAGCACTAGAAAGGGACACCATAGGGTCCAATGTTATAGTCCAAGTTGGGTGCTATTGTTTGGAGGATAAGACCTAGGGGGAAAGGGTCCTAGCTAAGCTAGAATGAGGTTTTGAAAGCCTATAGATGACTGAGAATTAGCAAAAAGGTGCTTAGAAGGGTCATGAAAGCAAGTAGGAGGGACCTATGGGATGGATGTCACAAGTCACACTCAATTTACCAATTTTTGTATTTTATATGACTAAATTTACTGCCCCCCCTTTATTATAGTGATGCAATAAAGTAAAATACTATGATAAAGGAAAAAATAGAAATCATACTTGAACTTACTATTGGCCATTTTTGGCCCACATACAAAGATCTTGTGTGTTTTGATGAAGCAGTGGATCAAAGGCTTAAAAGTGGATCTAACATTTGTAAATAGAGAGGATCCAAACAAGGTTTTCATAAGATGAAGATTTCACAGTTTTAAGTACAAACCTAGAATATCCCATAGACTAAAAGGGCATTTTTAATTCTTTCAAAGGGCACTTTCAAAGCCAAAGGACTACTTACTTTTTTCTAAAGGGCACTCAACAAGAAGTCTAAAGGTACCTTTTTCAAAAAAGTGCCTGAAGATAAAAGGTTGAAGGAAAAAATTATGAAGGAATTCTTTTGAAATAAAGTGGTTGATAATAATTTTCCTTTGAAAAGGAAAACCTTGAAGAAAAGGCAAAGAAAATTACTTTGAGAGAATTATCTGAAGAAAAGGAGTTGAAGGAATTCCTTCAAGAGAAATAAGCACAAGGCAATAAGTCCATGGAAAATCCTAGAAAAATTACCTGAAAGAAAGTGGCTGAGGAACATTAAGGTCAAATGATCAGTAAATCTAAGGGGCTAATCAATCAAGGACAAGTGGCTCAAGGGCATCCAACTAGCAAGGAGATCAATAGATGAGAAAAGGTCAAGTTTTTAAAGGATCCTAGTGGGAATTAGATTAGCCAATCAGTAAAAAAAATAATAACTCCTCTTTTCAAACTCTAATGATGTGGTCTATAGCTCACATTTAGAACATATAAAGTGGTCAAACTAAGAATAGATGCATCTAAGTGGAGCAGGGACATGTAAAGTGAAGGAACACACCGAGTTTTAAATGCAAAATATTAAATCATTTACACTTGGTAGGAACATGCAGCTACCTTTGACATGGCTCTCTTAGCTCCAAAAGGGATAATTAAATTCACAAAGAGCTTGAAGAGGTTTATGGTGATATTGGATGGTTTATCTCATGGTTAAAGTAGTTTCATGCTTTGAATGTAAAAGAGCTCAAGTGCAATAGTAGTGATCCTAGTCATTGATGACTTCTTCTCTCAGTTCTCCATTCTCCCATGTAATCCCTTTCTCTCTCTCTCTCTTCCCTGTCTCTATATATATCTCATGCTTTTTACATTTTAGGGGGGTTCCTAGTTTTTTTTAAAAATCATCTCTCTGGGAGATGGGACACTCTTTGAGATATTAAAAAATATGCTCAGCTTGATTAGATTTGACCCTATCAAGCATTTATAAGAACTACCTCTTGATGCAATAAAGGATTTTATTTTCCTATCTCTTGCTTTGGATTTATGTCTATTGAGTTGTGCACTATGGCATTATGTGAAGGAAACTTTTCCTCGTCTATGGTCCTCCTTTATGACCTTGTTTAGGGAGTTTTTCAATGCTATTTGCAGGTCTAGCTGAGTTCTCTTTCTACCATTAATGTGATATTTTAGTGAGTATTATAATTACTATTTGTTTGCATTCATTGATTCCTGAACCTCTTCCATGAAACATGAATGCAACCAACTTGATCTTGAGGTTGTGTAAGTCAGTATTGTTCTTTGCAAAATTAGTGTTGGTTCAATCTTATAGGAGTTTTCCATTTTATTTTGGTGCATCACCTTCATTATATTATATTTCCTTTTTATGTTATCCTTTTATCCCTATTACTTAGTCAACTATATATTTTAGCATGGGAAATAAGAGCTGAAGTGAAGCATCTGAGGAACTAGCCTCATTAAAAAAGCCTAGAGGTTCAACCTCACTATAGGATACCCACAACCTAAGGTTGTCCTAATACTTGTATCTAAGAGTGAGAGAGCCTAAGAAACTCTCCCAAAAAGGGTGAAATTATACACTACAACACTTACTTAAAAGGGTGAATTTATTTGATCTATTTGATGCTGGGTGTGCATAGAGAGAACATGCTATAAAATGTGAATCTACAAGAGAAAACAAAGAGTAGATCAATGCTTATTAGATATGTTATATCTAAAATAATAACATATAAAGATGGGTATGAGATAGAGTAATATAAATAAATGAATACACTTCACTGGGTATGTGAACCAATATAAAACCTACTGTGATGTTGGATGATGCTGAGTAGTGCTGGATGGTGCTGTACCAAGAGTAATATCATGAATGGAGTTGAGTGCTCAATTACATAAAAGTGGATCAAGAATGCAAATTATACCCCTTCGGCTCCATCATCACCCACTAAGTGAAGCTAGGTGATCATACATATACTATTTAATGTTTGGACTACATGTCCAATACCTTTGAATAGGTGGATCAATAATACAAAGGTTAGTTAGTCTTTTGGCTCCAACATTGCCCCATGAAGTGAAGCTATGAATTGATACTAGTATGAATTATGTGTCATATGAGATGGATCTTTAAGCCCATGAATATAATATAATCTAAATATTGGTATGGATAGCTAAATGTATGTTGGAAACTAGGCCACTCTTGGCCACTCAAAAAAGGTGGAGATTAGGCTTGTATGAAAGCCACTCCAAATTTGGGAAATAGGCTTATATGTAAGCCATTTATAAATGTGGAGGTTAGGATTATATAAAATCTAATTTTAAATGATTCTAACGACCTATAGATGGAATAAGGCACATAAATACTGAGAATGCCTAGGTAATATTGAACTTGAAAAGAAAAGAAAAGAAATAAATGTGCCATGCACGTTGCCCCCAATCACTGGTGTCTAGAACATGGATTTTGATCTAGAAGTTATACCAATTATTGTGTTTAAAATTGGAATTTAGAGACATCATGCAATGCATGATGCCCCATATATCAATATTCTCTAAGTGAAAGTGTACTAAAAACTATTGATTTTGCACTAGTTTGAAAGTGCAAAACTGTAGCTGAACCTACTTCTTTGATTGCTTTTCAAAATTCTAGTTTCTTATTATTTGGAAAAGAGAATCAAAAATAGGATACCCTAGTATCTGATGATATTTTTCATGTTTGATGCTATAGTCCTTTACTAAAACTAAAAACTATTTGGAATCATCACTATTTGTTTGGTCTATTCTACCTGGTTTGACCTCTGATTGATGTTCTGAGTGTTTTGAAATGAGTTTTTTTCAAATGGTAAGAGATCTAATATCTATGGAAAAACCCCTATTTTTTTTACCTCTTCTAAGGTAGGAATGAAGACCTTGTAATGACTAACCTTAGAAGAAATAACCTTATAAGTGTGTTATGCTATAAGAATACATGATATAGCAATGATAATCGATAAGATATCTCAAGATATAACATGGTTTGTAATGAGAGATTGTTAGATCAACAAGGGTATGCCTAGATAGATATAAGAATGTAATTTCATGTGTAATGTACTAAATTATAATTATAGGTCTGGTTAGTTTTGAGTTTTTAGATGTTAGTTGTTAGTTGTCATGGAGGGATGGAGCATGATGCCCATCATGACATCCAAGAAAGAAAGATAATGCATGATGTGTATCATGGCATTGTAAATAATCAAAAATAAATCAAGAAACAAACACACAAGGTAAGAAGAAAGAAGTGTACAAGAGTGGCTAAGGGGCCAAGAAAATAAGGGACATGGGCATATGTCACTCAAACTGGAAGGCAAACATACAAGGCATTTTCAAATGCCACATACACATACAATTGAAACAAATAAGGTTGGCGTGAAAGACATAATCAAATAGAAGAGTATAGGCAAAGGGCATTGGCAAATGTCCTAAGTCACACACATGAATAGAAGTAAAGGACATTTAAAAATGCCCTAAGGCACACATAAGACATAAAGGCAAAGGACATTGGCAAATGTCCTAAGGCACATACATGAGAAAAATAGGAACTAAAAAATGCAATCACATATATCTATGCAAAGCAAGGAAGTAAATCATGTAAATACTAGAAATACAACCGCATCCAACTAATCAAGAAGTGAAAGTATGCAAGACATGAAGTATAATACTAGGTATATGCTAAGAAATACATAAGTTCTATATTCTAGTGAGTGTCGATAGAGTAATGTATGTAATCTAGTAAGTGACATACATTAACATGATAAAAGATTGTGTGGTATAAGAATGAAATAATATGAATGGTGTAGTCATGTAGAAGATGCCCCTAGGGGGAAGATATATCAATATGTGTCTCGATTTAGAAGTAGGATGCCCCCTCAGTGGTTTGAGTGAAGGAATCAAGGATCTAGATGTCACTACGCACACTCAAAGAACATCAAGTGAAGCGTGGTAATGTAGATAAATCAACAAACAATAGCATAGAATAATAAATGTAAGTCTATCATGATATTAGAAATGTAAAGCATGGATGATACATACAATCAAAATATTTTTGGTGTTTTTGAATAATTTTCATGTTTTTGTATTTTGAAATATTTGAATGTTTTTGTTATTTTTGATATAAGATATATACAATCAATTACAGGAAGATTATGTACAAGAATTTGAAAAAAAGCTATGTACAAGTAATTTTGAAAAATTATGTACAAGTAAGGCTGAGAATAGATGATACTAACCAATGAGTCTCATGAGAGACCCCTTATCATGGTGTCTTATATCAAACAAAGGAATCATGCATGATTTTGAATCATGACGGAATGGATATGAATGTGAATTTGAATATTTAGATTCATTATTGGTATCTTAGAAATAATAACTTATATTATTCCACTCATCATTATCATCTTGATTTTGAACCAATGGAATACTAGTGTTGACTTTTGTTGTATCTGGATCTTTTCTTTTGATGAATTGTGTATGTGAATTATTTGCCTTAGGATGTTCAATAAATCCCAAACCTTGGTGATAAAAATTATCATATTCTAAAATAGGAGTAGTGATGCCTTGAGCATGCTTGCCCAACCCTTGACCTTGATAATCAAACTGTTGTAGATATTTTTGACCAAACCCATATTACTTTGAAAGTTGAGCCTCATTTTGGAGAGGTAGATTTGCATATTTTTTGTGATTTACCTATGACTATGGTAATGTTCCTTGCTATAATTTTGATTTTTGATCCTTTTATTATTCTGAGTTATGCTTTGATAACCACTTTTATATTTTTTTTATATTTGACCCTTTGTGAATGTGTTCTTGTGTCACTATGGATTGCTTGACTGATTTACCTAGTATAGGGTCCTCATTAGCAATTATCTATTTTATATGTGTTTTCAATGCAAAACATGAATATGTGTGATGCCCATGCCTATGATATACATAATAATATCTAGATCTTCTCTTTGGATGTAGAGGAGGTATTTTGATGAAATTAGATTTAATCATTTCCCGTAGTATCTCACTTGAACTCTTAATTGATCTTTGAATGCTTTTTGAATCACTAGTTGTAGAGTTAAATTGGTTTGATTTATTGTTTTGATATGTAACATTTATTTCAACCAATTGATTAGGTGAAGGTGCATATACATGATTGGAACTAGGTTTCCTTTGAGGCTTTTGTATTATAATCTAATTTTTCAATGTTGTGATCTTTGCATGTAATAACTAATTCTACATTTGTAAATCTGAAACTAACTTATTCATACTAGTGATTTGATCCTTTATATTCACATAAGTGAAAACCCTAGTTGATTCTGATTTAACATGTAAGCACATATGTTGAAGAGGTTTTGAAGAAGCTATAGGTTGAATGTATGCATTAGGAACAATAGTATATGCTACCTCACCGTTTTAACGGGTGATAGCATGGACCTGGTTAGATGAAAAGTATATATCACCCTATTAAGGGAGAGGAGGAGAAATAAATTCTTTCCCAATATGCAATAAATTGTCATGTGAAATTGGAATACTATGTATATCTATGTTATCCTTGAATGGAGTGCATGCATTAGTTTCATTTGTAATATGAGAAGTAAGAGTAAGAGAGTTATCATTAAGACATTATTTTGTCATGTTTTGAGATGACAAAGTAGAGTTAAAAACATGAGGTTGATCATTTTAACTATGCATTGGAAATTCAATTTTTTTTTTTTTTTTATATTGTTGTAATTTGAACATAGAAGTAGTAAGAAAGTAATATGCATCTAGGTATAAATCATGTATGTGGGATGAAATGCATGTAATTAGAGTTATAATTTGTTTAACAATATATTTATAAAGATCATTCCACATGAGAGATATCAATTTTGGGATAAATATCATGGAATTGTGCATTAATGCATAAAGAACTTTGACATGTGCTATGACATTTCTAATGTATTTAACATGATAAAATTTAATTTCCATATGAGAGATAGAAAGAAAGGGATAGAAAGCATGAATTGGTACATGAATGAATAAGAAACTTTGACATGTGATATGATATTTTTAATGTTTTTAACATGATAAACTTAAAAAAATTTCCATATGAGAGATATATATTAAGAAATGAAACCTTGAATTAAAGATAAGTAAACATTGCTTTGAAGGAGAGGGATCATATTATGTGTAAAAATAATATGACTAATATCATCCCATATAATGAAAAATAAGCATGGAATGCAAATAATGAAGCTTTGTACTAACATATGGTAAACTTCATCATTCATGTACATGATAAGACCGAGTATGGTCTCCTTATTATTTGCAAGAAATGCAAGAAATATGTGTAAATAAGTGAGATCCATTTTTTCTATTATGTGAAATGCGATTTTAGATGTAAGGTGATACCTCAATCAAACAAAGGGACCTAGTATATGTAACTAGGGTTTTGAAAAATGATATTTTTAAAATTATTAAGGAATTTTAAAATTTAATGTGAATTTTAGATTTAAATATGCAGGTAAAAAATAAAAAATTTATTGGAAAATTATTGATTTGAAAGGACCTAGTGTATGCAACTAGGGTTTGGAAGAAAACTAAATTTTTAAAATCACAATGGAATTTTAAAATTTAAACAAAATTTTTGATTTAAATATGCAAGTAAAGAATCAAAAACTATGTCTAAAATTAGCAAGAAATTATTCCTAGGGTTTTTGTGTGTAAAGGAACCTAGTAAATTTAACTAGGGTTTTACATAAATTATTTTTAAAATTAATAAGGAATTTCAAATTTTAACTATGAATTTATGATTTAAATATGTATGAAAAAAATTAGAAAATTATTGGAAAAATCATCAAGGAATTTATCCTAGGGTTTTTATGCATAAATGAAGTCAGGTTCACCAAATGATTTAACTATTTTGGGAATATTGAAGTATTATTCCTATTTTAGTTAAAGGGTTTGAGCAGTAAAATTATTGAATAAATATGAAATAATTAAGCAAATTATTTGTATAAATTTGATTGCAATTTTAACCTTTATAAAAATAGTAAAAAGGGAAAAAAAATAAGACTTAGCTGGAAACTGACTGATATGACTGAGATAGAGGTTATAATTCTCTATGTAGGACTAAGACACTATAAAAAATGAGGATCTAACCTTCATTTGGTGAAAGGATAGGAGCACTAAAAATAGGAAACCCTAGTGTTTGATGCTATAGTCCACATCTACCACTTTTATCTTGAAGATCTAAGCTTTTTGGGTTTTGTTCACCAGGTCTGTGTGACCTTTCTTGTTAAGTTTTGATAGATAGAAGTATGTAGAGCTCCCTATAGAGATGATTTTTTATTAAAAACTTATATTCCATTATTATTTGACAAATATTTTAGAAAGAGGGGGGTTTAGTGTGTGTAAGATTCACTAAACATGTATCCACACCCCTTGTGTGGGAATGCAACCTACATACCAATATTCTGAAGAGGGATCAAGTCATATATAGTTCTCCCACTTGATGTGCTTTGTGAAATAGTGTGTATTAAGATGTAAAATTCTAAACTGGGTGTGATTAAGATGACTACAAACTACTGTAAGGATTTCAATAAGCTAGAAATGGTGTTAGATCAATGTATGTAGAGAATAGGGAAATATGCTTGAGTAGTCTTGCTTGTATTTTTACTTACTTTGTCATATTTTCCAGCCTTTTCTAAATGAACTTTGAATGGTATTTTATAGGGATCTATTGGTCATGGGTTAAATGCAATCGTGCTAAGCTGACAAAATGAAGAAGAGGAATCAGGGAAAAATGATAATTTGGGCTCAAATTGTGATTTGATAAGAGCACTAAAAAGGGGACACCCTAGGGTCCAATGCTATAGTCCAAGTTAGGTTCTATTATTTGGAGGGTATAGGACTTAGGGGATGAAATAAGCATGGAAAAAGGGTCCTAGCTAAGCTATAATGAGGTCTTGAAAGCCTATGGATGATTAGGAATTAGTGAAAAGGTGCCTAGAAGGGTCATGAAAGCAAGCAAGAGGGACCTATGGGATGGATGTCACAAGTCAGACTGAAGTTACTAGTTTTTGCATTTTATATGACTACACAAGAGTATCCCAACTAATCTCCCATGTAACATGGGTAAACCATCTCAGCCCCTCAAGTACATCCTATGTAAATTTTAGCTCCCTAAACACTTGATCAGGTGGTACTCATCAATGGTATGGGATTATCTCCTAGTTAGAAAACATCTAGTAGTCATGAAATCCATGTACCACTGGTCCCTAAACCACTACAATTGATATGTGAGGTAGGGCCTCCAAATGAAAAAATATGGTGTTAGATCATCAAACATCCAATGATAGAATGTAATATCACCCCTATGACCATGCCTGCCTATTCCTATTTGAGCCTAGCCATATGACAAAGGATCCTTTATATGTAGTAATATATGCATCCATAATGGTCACTTAATCAAGATGTGATCCCAAACTTAGACCATTAAAAGAGTCCAAGCCTTTATGATCCATCTACCATGGTACACAATCATATGGAGATATCTATAAATCTATGCTAGACTATCTTACCCCAAAGCAAAGTGTGTCAACTCCTTAAGAATGCTCTGCACTACACCTCCAAATCCCATATGGAAGTATTAGCCACTATTTTTAGGTGATAAGATGTCATTGATAATGGCCATGAGAATAACAACCTCCCTATCAATTAGATCTGCAATAAGTAAATCATCTAGTCAAATGTTTGTATATGTATTAATGAGGCATATGTCAACCTTCCCCTAAAATTTCCATGATAACTACACAATTTGTTAAGAACTACCTACTACTATGCCAGTGGTATCCAAAATAGTTGTCATCTACACATTGGCAACTTGAGGATACACTAGGTGTCTTCAAGTGTCATAATATCCTCTATAGTAGGTAGGTGGAATGTGGACATCTCACTATGGAAATACTTAGATAACATGATCAAATATGCTTGATCTACTAAAATTACTAGCATGCATGGAACATCATGAATATCTAGTGCTTGAAATAAAATAACCATGTCCTATGTCCAAATCTGAGAGTTTTGAAAATAATATGATCATTGTTCTCAACATGTCAAGATAGCCAATCACTCCTGTAATCAAAGAAAAGTTAGTATCAACCTAACTATATGTAGACACCTTTACCTAAGCCTATCCTAATAAGCCTAATTAAACCTCTCCAAGAGGTTGGACCCTTGTTAGGCCCCTAAATCAACTATTTTTGGCTTCTAAGGTGAATCCAACATTTAGGTGATATTGTACATTTTTTGGTGATATCACCATTTCTGTTTTCACAAAAAATGATTTCACCTAAAAGTGAGTGAAATCACTATTGTGATGATTTTCACCCACTTTTGGCATTATTTTAATTTCTAGGAATGATGACTCCGTATGAAGTCATCATTTTCCTTGGTAAAGCCACTGTTTGCCCTAAAACACAAATAATGACTTCACCATTTTTTGACCTAAATCAAGTAATAAATGCAAAAAAATTGACATTAATGATGAATTTGAAGTTACTTATTGATGACCCATAATTTAGTGGTTGCATATGCTCTCTCACTCACTCTAACACATGGAGTCGAGCTCATCTATGCACCATTTTTCTCATTCCACTGTGCATAAAACTAGAGCAAAGTAAATCCAATAGGCTAGGGTGAAAATGAAAAATTTTCACCCCAGGGGTGAATATATAGCCAAAATTTTTGAATTTTTACCCCCAAGACCTATAGTTAATTATGCACACTCTAGGAAGTTTATTTTTCACATACATCATCGATTTTACACATTGATTGATCCTACATGCCTTATTTTTCAATCGTATTATAACCAAACTATCTTTTTTGGCCTCCCCTGAGACTCATTTAACAACACTATTTTTCTACCTATACACTATGTTTATTTGAACATGTATCTTTAAACTCACATTTAGGATAAAAATGTGTTGATATCCTTTAATATCTTGGCATACATCCATTTTATAATTTTTTTTCATAAGTTACCCTTGCCAATTTACCCCATTATAACAAATTCTTTTTCAATCGATTCATGATGTATTATGCCTTTTTGGGGAAAGCTCATTTTAAATCACATGATTTAAATGTGCAAATGATTATAACCACTTTTGGGAAAAGTATTATATTTTACCAAGTTAATGATTATAACTTCATGTGGTAAAATCATTATTTTTTGCATCATATACTAAAGATAATAACTACCTTTGGGAAAATCATTATTTTTTAACACTCTACCTACCCTACCAGGGAAACTACCTACATCAAAGATTATAGCTACCTTTGGGAAAATCCCTATTTCATGTTTAGTTATTGATTATAACCACCTTTGGGTAAATCAATATTCATCTCACTACCCTATCATGGCAAATACATGTGTCATTTCTTATAACCACCTTTGGGAAAACTAGTGTCACACCTTTTATTATTGATTATAACCACTTTTGTGAATTTTTTTTGACTCCGATACCATTATTATTTATAACCACCTTTGGGCAATTCAGTAATTTAACCCCCATTACCACTAACTCGTGTCATTTTATTCATTTTGAAGGAATGTTTGACAACTTAATTTTGCCACCTGCTCGCTCGAGGGGGCATCAAGGGCTTATTGACCACCCTTTAGGGCACGAACCGTTTAGATTAATGATTTTTTCATTCTTTGAAAAGATATTACTATGTTTATGTCTCATAATGTCTTTTCAAATAGGGGTAAATTATAGACACTTAGTTTTGGCCACTTTTGTGCCTGAACTAGGATTCAGTTCAATTTCTATCAAATGACACAATTTAAGCCTAAAAATCACCTAAATTTATCAAATTTATTCATGTAATGAATTTAATTTCTCATAGACATAACAAGGCTAGTTTATATGGCATATTACCATATATGCACCAATAACCTAGTTTGGTTTTAATCCTAGTCATATTATGACCTAGTAATTTGACCCTTTTGTCTTGTTGAGCTATTAATTCAAAACATTTAAAAGAATTGAAAACATAGAAAAAAAACTAATCAAGATTAATTACATTTCAAATATTAATTAACTTGTCTAATTAAAAATTCCAAATCATATTAGTGAATTTCATTTATCAAAAAAGGAATATTTAGCCAAATATGAAGTTAAAGGTTAAAGGAGCTAATAAGGTGATTTATTAATTCCTAAATATTCCAAAAAGGTGAGTCACAATTATTGATACCTTTCTTCCCTTGGACTTATAAATGATCAAATTCTACTAAAAAGCACTTGAACTTGTCGATTGGCCCCTTCATAAGTTCTTGAGATCTCTTGACAGTCTAATAGAGGGTGATTTGTCTTTAGGTCCATAGGCAAGAGGTTCATGTAGTGTGTTTATGTCTTGAGGTGCTGAAGGTAGTCACCATTTCACCCTATTTGAACTAATTCAATATTTCATCTTATGATGGTTATGTCTAAAAGTCTTTAACAAGTCTTGATGTGGTCCTTATTCCCTAAAATTACTCATCATAATATGATCTATAATATTGTAACCCAAGGTCAGTCACATGTCCATTTAAAGCATGCCAATAACCTGTAAAATGTTGTAGAATTCAAGGAGATTTGGGTTAATATGAAAAATTATGATAACTTTGTTTGAATCCTTAGCTATTTTAAGGTTCTTTAGCAAATTTTAAGGTAATTATTTCAATTGATGTTTCATTTGAAAAGCATGCATATATTACCTTCTTGGGGTGTTCAAACCATGTGAATAGTATTATTATGGCCCCTACAACATCATTAAGTCATTATCAAGGGTAATATGTCTACAAAAGGGTCTCATTACCATCATAATATAATTTTAAGGTAAGGAGGTATTTTTAGAAGTCAAACACCTTTCATTCACCAAAAAGGGGCCTATATGACCTTTCATCTTCCCTCCATCCATACCCTCTAATTTGAAAGTGTATTTGACTTCTCATTTCCCTCCTCTTGTCCTCCAATGGTCTTTCAAGATTTCAAACCTAAAAAATTGTAGAGAAATGATGATTTCAAGTTGATCTTCAAATTTGGAGGAAGATGGATAATTCAAGTTGATTGAAGGAGTAATTGTGATGAGTAATGAGATTTATGAGATCTTGAAGAACAAAATAAGCTACTCACACAACCAATGATCACCTTAGGTCTGAGGTGTCATATTGGTTTGTGTACAGAATTATCAAAAGGATTCATACCTCATGGAGAAGATGAAATAATTAAGTTTCATAAACCTAATAAAACACACCCTCAATAGAGGCTATAATGACCAAAGATGTTAAATGACTATGATGGAGAGGTTACTACTATAAGGATGTAGTGAGGACCCTAAATGATCACCTATAGCTAAACCTAGGTAGATGAAATAAAGGACTACATGGTCTATAAAAAATTTGTCTTGAATTTAGAAGATGTCAAATAAGTCCCTTATATGGTCTATAAAAACTTTCTCATGCTCATTGACCTATATAATGGCTCCAATTGTAGTCATGTGCCGCCAATCACCACCTAAAGGGATATAGTCAAGTTGTCTCCAAACTTGGGACTAAGAAGCCACATACACGTTGAGCTTGGATCTAAATAAAATGAATAGGGTATAGAGGTTATTGAAATACAAAGTAATGTGAAAGAGTGACTAAAACAAGATAACCAATAGAACACTCTAACTCTACATACATAGTTGGCTTAATGTATACATGTTGGCCTAATTAAATTAGAGTACCTAACTAGTTTTAAGTATGAGATCTATTATGAGGATCAAGCCATATGAAAGTGACCCATGGTGGTTTATGGAATTTTTATGGTCTTCAATACCTTTGGACATAAAGTCAAGTTTAAAAGAGCTGCCTAAGTCAGATTGAGCATTCACAACACACATGCCTATGTGTGTGTGTATGGCTAGAAGAGCATGTTTATTAAAGGTAAAGGGAGAATAAATACTATATAAGTGTTGATAAATACTTAAGTACACTCCATGATATTTACAACTCCCTTATTAGTGAGTAAAAGATAAAATACATACCACTCAAGTCTTTGACATTAACTAGTCTGAGCACCTAGTATAGGCCAAGGATGGTCATAGCAGACCTAAAGGGGAATAATGATAGAGGTAGGGTTATAAGCCATTATGATCCTATGTAAATTTTTTTATTTGAGTGGAAAAGGATTATAAAAATTCCATGAAGTCACCACAATCACCTATAGGTGGCCTTATATCTTGAAGATCAGTTTAGGTTTATAAGGCCTAAAACCCTACGTAAGCCCTCAAGCCCCCAAATCCATTATTATGACAATACAAGCTCCTCAAGTATATGTTAGGAAATAAAATGTTTTATGATTATGTTACATGACTTAAAAGGGGTGCCAAAGACATGGGAAGATAAAAAAAAGTGCCTTTTTGGCCTAAACACCTTCCTCGAGCTCTCTCCTCATAGTGTGCCAGTTTGAGCTATAAGTTTGGATGATCATATATTATAGGAGGAAATACATGGGGAATAATTATAATAGGTGAATTTTATTACCCCTATACACTTTCCATCCATTGTGGATAGATTTGGTTTTATATGGGAAGCTCTATGAACAATCCTTAAGATTATAACCATGCTTAGACTACCTAGTGCAAACTCGAGGGCTACCAACCTTTGCTCAAATATAATTGTAAAATATGAATGTGAAAAAGAGATATTATGGATATTTTAGGGGGTATATATAATAAATATTCATGTCCTTAAGCTTTCCATCCAAGGCTTATGCTTTATGAACCATCGTTAAGATGATACGCCACTCTAAACCTTCCAAAACCCTCATGGAGAACCTGATGGACAAGAAACTCTTCTTGATGATTATAGAAACCATGATACACCATGAAAACATCATGAGGACACATATAGGTCATATTTGTTCCATTTACACCAAAAATTTGGTATGTGTGAGATAAAATGTTATAATAAAATGGTTTATGAGTTTTGGTTTTGGGTATGTTTTTATAATTCCCAAGCATGTTAAGGGACTTGAGTGAGTATAAAGGCATATTAGGCCTATTAATAAGTTTAATGGTATCCAAAAAATAACTTTTAAACCCACTCAATAGTACAACCAAACCATATGATTAGACCTAAAGGAAAGGAGAGGAGATAGTCATCATTTGCATTAAGGAAGAGTATTGCAGGTCTGTTCACAAGATGAAGAGGTATCCTAAAATAGAACAAAATTTTCATCAATTTTTATATGCAAATACTAATCTCAACACTTTATTTAAGATTCCCAAGTCTCAGGTTTCTCACCAACTAGGAGGATAAATTCATTGAATAGGTTATGAATGGTATGAAAAGTAGTAGCTAAGCGAGTAGTGACCGTTTTCAAATAATTAACTATCTCTCATAATGGGTACATGACTCTCATTGCATATCAAGGAGTGATGTATCAATTTAAATGTGCATGGCATATTTATAGGGTCAACTATAACAAAAAATAGGCCATCCTCCACACTTATACACCCAAGGTCTCATTGTTAGCCATTACAAAGCAAAAACAACACACCAGAGGAGTTATGGGACTGTTACTAATCCTCATTCATGTTTGTAACTAAATTTTGGATGAATTATGGTCATCATGGCCTTTAATCCACACTTATACACCACATTCTCCTTCTCTCTCCTTCCCATGATCTATAAATTGGGCTTAAAAATCCATTGTGTGCATCCCTCTATTGAGTATGAGTAAGTTTTGCCCATTTGCATCTAAAACCTTGAGATAATATAAAAACTGATTCAACCTCCTTTTATGCTAGTATTATAGTGTGTTATGCTTGTCTAATTTGCATAAGTTTTTGATTCTTCTCCCTTTGTAGGTCCTTGTTTTCATCTAGGTATTAATGTATTATCTTATATAGGTTACATGGTGTGAAAGTGCTAATGATTATGTTTGCAATTAAAATTGATTGATAGTGTCTTGAACTAGGCCTCACATTCATCATACTCAAACCATAATCACTTAGTATAGCCTCCATGTGAAACATTGATGTGTAGGAGTCTTTTGGAGAGAGTGTGTGTTAGCAATTAGTTTTTGTGTTATCTATAAGAGTTATTAAAGGATCAAGTAGAGGAGACACAATATATTGGTGCATAACCTCCCATAAATTAGGTTTGATTTCATGTATTTATCCTACCCATTTTCATTCACAAAATAATTAGGCTTAATATTTAAACTTAGTTGATGTATCAGGGGAGCTAGCCCCAAAACTAGAGATTCACCTCACCTAATAGGCTACCTATACCTAGAGGTGATTCTATTGTATCAATTAGATGAGGTAGATCTAAAATTCCTTTACCTTAATGATGCAATTCATAATGATAACATTTTTTATCATGGCTAGTGAGAACAAAATTGAAGGAAGTTGGAGCACTTAATCTCAATGTTTGGTAATCTTGAGGAACTTAAATCCTTTGGTGGAAATTGACATCCAAATTTTAGGCCAATGGTCATCACAAGGTCTTCATAAAAGGGTAAATATGCTAAATTTGTTGAGTTATCTTGGGATTTTACTAGAAGTAAGAGGTACCCTAGGTTTAATACTTATCCTATACCCCCTACTTCTCCTAGTCCTATTCAACAAATTACTATTGAAACTTCTACATCTCCAATGGTTAAGCCTAAAAACCAAGCCTTTGTACACTTAAATGGTATCAAACCTCTAAACCTGAATCAATTTGATGTTATCCCTACTACTACCCTCAAAAGTCTCCTATAATTCATAAGATAAAAATCTACCACTCCTATTAAACACATTGTGTAGACATAGCAAACCTTTATTCAATGCACAATTTGACTCAAGAACATGTAATAACGAGTTTTCTAGATACTTCCTTGAGAGGCAAGGTACTTTTTTGGTATATAGGTATAACACCTACATCCATCAACACTTGGGATGAATTTAGGTAACACCTATGTAATCACTTTGAGGATATAAGTGACCACTTGTCCCTAGTGGAGCAATTGACATAATCAAGAGGGATCTTCAAGAGTTTATGGTGTATTTTAACTATAGGTTTCATAAAACTTGGAATAGGATCCCAACAATAGTTAAACCCACCCCAAGTTATGCCTTTTTATACTATTTGAGAGCCCTTAATTATGATTAAGCATTCATGATACAGTCTATGGGTGGGAACACATTACCTGATGCCTAAAAAGTAACAAGGGAAGAAAATGTCTCATACAAGTAGGTAAAATTACACCAAGGCCCCTCATGCCATTGTTCCTAGAGATATAACCTATTGTGCCTATTATTACCCCCATACCAATGCCAACTAACCATGAGGAGGCAGATGCTAGTCAGTCAGATAAATTGGTTAAGTTTGAAGGGATTATCAAGGCATAAAACAATAAGATATCAGCCTTGGAGAGGCAATAAATTCCACCTCATAGAGCATACCAAGATCCTTACCAAGATCCCTATCAACCTTATCAATTCAATAGACCTCCATATCAAACTAATTCATGAGCTCAAGGGTAGATCATTCAGGTAAAACAATACAATAGCTTCATTCCTAAATTTTCCAACCATTTAGAGCATTAGTTCATACTCAAAATAACTATTCTCAAGAAGGCCAATGGTTTAAACCATGTGTAAAATATAATAAATAATCAATTAGCCTAATTGAAGGCTCTAATCAAGATTCTCTTATGTAGAATAATCAAGTTCCTCCCATGCAAAACAACCAAGCTCCCCCTACATAACACCAAGAAGTTCTTCTTATGCAACATGGAGAAAACCCTTTCATGACTCAATATAAAAATCCAAATAAAAAAGTAATGAGTGGAGGATAGGCATAATCATAATCTACCTTTTGTCAAATTTCAAGAAGGAGAAAAATCTTTTGGATAATGGGTAGTCAATTAACTTGGAAGTGTAACCAAAGTGGATAGTCCTATTGAAACCAATACAAGGGCTAAAATAAGTGTAGTGAGTGGTGACTCAGAGGTTGGGATAAAAAATCCTTCATATTTTCAACCAGCTTAGGAGACTAATGATCAAAATTCATCCCCTAATACCCCATCAATCTAAATGGTTCAAAATTATAAGGGGTAGAATGATAAGGATCCATTCATACCTCAATTCACTCGAGCTTCAAGTAGTACTAATTTTCTTATGTTACATTCAAAGGTTACTATAAATTTCATCAACATTATAGACAAAATTAATAAGGCCCATGTCACCATACCAATGTGGGACACATTGCTTATTCCAGGGTAGAAAGACCTCTTACAAGAAGAGTTATCTAAACTCCACATATTAGACAAGCAAATAGAAAATTAAGGTGTAGTCCTCACAAATACTAGTCAGCCTATTCAATCTCAATCAAGTTAAATAAACCCTCTCCCTATTATCTTTATATCATAATAGGAGATTATTTAGTGCATAATTATATGATATATATGGGACAAGTACATCTATAATTTTAAAATCAATAACAGATGAGTTGTAGTTGAAATATGAGCCTAACTCTAAGGGAGTCTTGCAATTAGATGGGTCTCCTACTAAGACTATTGGTGTGTTAAAAATACTAAAACTTATCTTAGCTACTTGCCCCAATCACACTATATCCCAAGATGTTGTAGTGGTTGATTTACCCCCTATTTTGCCTTATGTTTATCTAGGGATTTCATTACTAATATAGGAGGCTACCTATCATCTAACTAGTCTTATATGGTATTTATAACTAGGTATGGGATCAAGGCCACCATTAGGTCTGAGCCTATCTCTACATTTCATTTAGATCCCTACATGCCTAATCTATCTAATGTCAACTACACTATTATTGATGAAGATGAGAACCTTGATGATCAAGATCTAGTTGATCCACTTGAGGGCATATGAGACATAATAATTGATGAGTGAGGGATAAATAATCCTGGTTTTTATCCATATAAGATCATTGAATAAGTAGGCTTGGGGATATATTGTATGCATGAGGAGGAGGTAGTCATACTAGCCTTTACTAATCCAAGACAAAACAATGATGGAGTATGGAGATTATTTTTTATGTCTCTAGGTGAAAGAATGGAAGTGGAGCAGGTGTCATGTTTGTCTCTCCATATAATTAAAGGTATTTTTTTTCCATAAGTTTCCAATTAAGCTACACATGTAATACAATAGAGTATAAGGCCCTCATCTATTAGCTTCAATGGGTAAGGAGAAGAGGTATCAATATGATGTAAGCTATGGGAGATAGTGAATTGGTAGTTCATCAAATGAGAGGGAATCCTTCAATAAAAAATACACTCTTAAGGGCATATAATCATAGGTTTTGGGACCTATTTAAGACTTTGAGGCCTTTGAAATCCATTCAATCCCAAGAGAAGATAACCAACATGCATACATGCTAGTCGCTATAGGGGTATAATATAACGTCCCAAGTGAAGTTAAGAACATGAATAATTGGTCAAAAATCAAGGTAGTATGTTGACCATTAGTACCTGATAATGAAGTCAATTAGTAAGTATTTTATAGTGATAGATAAATAGCATTCTTCTTGTAAAAAGAGGCAAAATTATACTCAAGGAACCAAGGTAGAATTCAACAACAATATGGTGACTAGATTGTTCAATTAAAGCCAAAATTCCTAAGGGGTCAATGATTCTTGAAAACATATTTAATGAGCATGATCAATTGAGAAGTTATAAGGTGAACATGTCGACCAAGGAATAATACTATGAGAAGGTCACCATCTTTAAGGATATGCTACTCAAACTAGGTAAAGTGAATACTAGAGAATAAAGGACAACCTTCATAGAGTTGTGTAAGGAGTTTACAAAAATCTTTGCTTGGGAATACAGTGACTTGAATGGGTTTAAACCTAGTTTAGCTCAACATACTATAGAATTGGAAGCAATTGCCAAACATATGAGGTAGAAGCAAAGACTGATCAACCCCAAGATTGAACTCCTCATAAAGAAAGAGATGACTAAATTGATTGAATCCAACATTATATTCCCCATCAAACACTCTTCATGAGTGGCTAACCTTACACCTCTAAGGAAAAAAAAGTGGGAGATAAGGTTATGTGTGGAATTTAGAGGTCTTAATAGGGTTTCATTGAGAGACTGATACCCTTTTCCATCCATGGATTATATTCTCCAAATGGTTGTAATTTTATATCATTTCTCCTTGATGGATACTCAAGGTATAACTATGTGTTGGTGAAGGAAGAAGGCCAACACAAGACTACCTTCACAACTAAATGGGGCACTTATGCTTACAATAAAATGCCCTTTGGGATATATAATGTAGGGGCCACCTTATAAAGGGAAATGGATGTAGCCTTCCAAGCACTCATCAATGAGATGGTGCTCATATATCTTGATGACATCATAGTATTCTCAAAGGTTGCCAAAGATCACTTGGCATATTAAAGGTTGGTATTTGATAGGTTTTGGAAGTATGGGGTCTCTTTGAACCCCAAAAAGTGCATTTTTTAAGTTCAAGAGGGCAAACTTATAGGCCACATTATGTCTAATGAAGGCCTCTCTATAGACCTTGAGAGGATAAGTATAATTCTATCCCTATCACTACCCAAGCACAAGAAGGGACTATAGAGTTTTCTACATAAGATCAATTTCATTAGAAAGTTCATTCCCAAGTTTTTTGAGTTGGTTAAACCTCAAAATTCTATGCTCAAGAAACATAAGGAATTCACATGGACTAGGGAAGGAAAGAGAATTTTTGAAGCCATTGAATAGGATATCGCTAAGCACCCACTCTCCTAAACCTTGATTTCTCTAAATACTTCTTTTTTTATTCCTTCTCAACCAATGACACCATATCTACCATGTTGATGCAATAAAATAGTGAGGGCTTTAAGCAACCCATAGATTTATTTATCTAAGCATTGGATCACTATGAAGAGAGGTAAACCTATGTATAAAAACATGTGCTTGTAGTCATGATAAGTATTAGAAACTTTAGACACATGGTGTTAAACAATAATTTATATGTCATGGCAGCCCACCCTAGCATCAATGACTTCCTTCTTAACCAAGATTTGAGTGAGAAAAGGGCAGGTTGGGTGACTAAATGCATTGAGTATGACATAGAAGTGAAGGTCACCAAATTAGTGAGGGGTATAGGAATATGTGATTACTTGGAAACAAATGTTAAGGATGACAAAGAGGTGGTTTTATCAATGCATAATAATATTCAAGTAGCTACACCTATACTTTCTTCCAGCTAGACTCAAGACATGGTAAGATTACTTCAAATGGGAGAATGTCCTATAAAAATAAATAGGACAAAAATAAGGTATTATAGGCTACAATAAATTACTTATATTTTGGTATATGGAGTCTTTTTCTATAAATATCTTGATGGCATGATACTAAGATGTGTGGAGACTAATTATATCGACCAGCTTCTAGATCAGTTTCATGATGGGCCTTTAGGAGGCCAGTTTGAAGCTAGGACTACAACAACAAGGATAATGAGAGTAGGCTACTTTTGGCCAATATTTTTCAAGGAATCCCATGTTTGGGTTAGGAGGTGTTAGAAGTGTGCCATGTTCATTAGGAAATAGAATTATTTGCCTTGCCCTTGAAACCTATCTAAATCAATTAACCTTTCATGTAGTGGGGCCTAGATTTTGTAGGCATGATACACCCTCCATATAGTGCAAGCCATAAATGGGTCTTGACTACTACAGACTACTTCACTAAGTGGGTAGAAGTAGTAGACCTTGAGGAGGCAAATGAAAACTTAGTTTTGGAGTTATATGATAGCCTAGTGACTAGATTTGGGGTCCTCAAAATAATCATATCATATAATTCACTATATTTCATTAGTGAAAGGATAATTGAATGGTCTCTAAATTATGATATTTACCTCATTACTTCCTCAAACTACTATCCTTAGGGTAATGGACTTGTAGAGTCCGCCAATAGGAATTTAATTAGAATCATAAAAATAACTATGGAAGACAACCAGAGGGAGTGGCATACCAAACTGAGGATAGCCTTGTGGGTAGGTAAGATCACCCCTAAGAGAGATATTGGTCATTATCTATATCTTCTTGTCTATGTCAAAGAAATAAGGTTACTCAAATAAATTGAGCTACCAACTTTATAACTCACACATCAACATGAGCTAATGGAGAATAATGCCATGGAAGTAAGGATGAATGAGTTGAGAGAGATAGAAGAGACAAGAGATGATGTTATGCATGCCATGTGGTCCCATAAAGATCAAGTTAAGAGGTCCTTTGATAAAATAGTTTATTCAAGGACCTTCTAAGAAGGTGATATTATGATTAAATGGGATGAAGACATTGCTAAACTAAGTAAACACTCAAAAATTGATAGCCTATGGAGTGGACCTTACACCATAATTAGTTGCAAGGAGCACAATGCATTCTATTTATAAATATTTAATGGCGAGGAACTCCCTATCCATATCAATAGGGTGTTACTTAAGCACTATTATTGATAAGTATATACTATCCTTGTACATAATAGTTAGGTGTTTCTTTTATCTAAATGTTGTTGCATAAGTGCTTTGTTAGTTACTTGCTTTTTTGTCTTGTCCATTGGTCAACTTCATAAAAAACACTTGAACTTGTCCATTGGTCACCTTCATAAGTTATTGAGATGTATTGATAGTCTAAGAGAGGTTCATTTGTCTTTAGGTCTATAGGTAGAAGGTTCAAGTAGTGTGCTTATGTCATGAGGTATTGAAGGTAGTCACTATTTCACCACATTTAAAATAAGTCAATATTTCATCTTATGATGGTTATGTATAAAAGTCTTTAACAAGTTTTGATGTGGTCCTTATACCCCAAAATTAATCATGACAAGATAATCTACAATGTTACAACCCAAAGCCAATCATGTGTCCATTTAAATCATGCTAATAACTTGTAGAATGTGGTATAATTCAAGTTGATTAGGGATAATATGAAAAAGGATGGTAACTCTGTTTGAATCCTTAGCTTATTTTAAGGTTATTTAATAAATGTTAAGGTAATTACTTTCATTGATGTTTCATTTGAAAATCATGATTATATTGCCTTTTAGGGGTGTTCAAACCATTTAAATAGTATTATTATGGCCCCTGTGACATCATTAAGCCATTATCAATGGGAAAATGTCTCCAAAAGGGTCTCATTGCCATCATAATATAATTTTAAGATAATATCATTTTAAGGTGGTTTTCTATGTAAAAAGAGGTCTTTTAAGAAGTCAAATGCCTTTCATTCACCAAAAAGGGGCCCACAATCTTGAAAAAATGATCTTTCTACTTCCTTCCATCCATACCCTCTAATTTGAAAGTATAATTGACTTCCCATTTCCCTCCTCTTCTCCTCCAATGGTATTTCAATATCTCAAACTTGAAAAATTGCATATAAATGATGTTTTATAGGTGTTTTTAAGACTTATGTGGATAAGTCAGAGTTAGAAGAGGTCAAAAATATTATGGAGGATCCCTTGCAGGCATCAAATAAAAGAGTCCATGTCTCAAATATGCAGATAAAGGTAGAAAGTATAGTGGAATTCCCATCGAGCTCTTGGTAAGCTCACAAGGGCCAGTTTGAGTTAGATGGTATAGTCTATACAAGGGGATTCAGAGCCCAAGCTCTTGGCCAAAGGTAGATTCCCTAGTGGGATTTCAATTAGTGGAATTGGTTTGTAGATCAAGGACTTGGTATTTATAAATAATCACTAAGATACCCATGTGGTCTTAAGCCCCTTAAAAACCCCACGAACTCCCTTGAAGGTAGATTATGAAAAGTTTAAGCTTGTTTTGATAGATTGAATATAGAGAAAATTCTTCAAAGGTCTGTTAAGTGTCATAAAATCCTTTGAGAATGTTATTATATAAATTTCAAGGATAAATCAACATTCACTCTCCCTTGGTTGATAGATTATAGATTCATGTGCAAGGTTCTTTTATTTCATGAAGAAGTAAAGCATAAGGGTAATCAATACAAAGTTTCCATTGCTTCTTCCATGTTATTCACATAATTCACTTGGTCACCATTTGGTCATAACATATCTCCTTCAAGTTCCTCAATGCTCATAATGTGAAGGAAAGAGAGAATCTCCAAGCATGACCTAGTTGTTCTCATGGCAACCCATCTCCAGGTTGAAAGTATATGAATGATGTTTCTTTAGGTTGTAGGGGTGATTTAAGAATGTGGAAGAGCTCCTATTTAAAAATAAAAAAAAATCATATGGCCCTCAGTACAAAAAACCACATACCAGATCTATAAGAATCTGTAGGTTATTTAGCATGGTTTAAGGTTTTTTAGCATTGTTTAAGGTTTTTGTGGACTCATAGGTTTCACTTTCTCCCTCAAGATGCCTGATTCATTAGATCTAAATGCATTACCTTATTGAGTATCCATATGGGGGATGTTTAGGTCTTAATAATTTATATTTAATGAAGAGTTATAGATCATATAAGGTCTTCCCAAAATATATGTGTCATAATGATTATATCAATCCATTTTCACCTCATAGTGGGCTTTGGTTTCCAAACTCAAAACTCTAAAAGACTATTGCTTAGGTTTTAAATTTCATATTCAAGTGTGGATGAATATGAAATATATAAGTTGATTTAAGGAGTAATTATTATGAGTAATGAGATGTATAATATACTAAATAATATAACTTAGTCACACAACCAATGATCACCTATAGGTCTATCTCAGGCATGAGGTGTCACATTGGTATGTGTACAGACTTCTCAAAATGATTCATACCTCATAGAGAAGATGTAGTCAGTATGTTTCATGAACCTAATAAAACACACCCTAAATAGAGGCTATAATGACAAAAGATGCTAAAGTAATATGATGGATAGGTTTCCACTCTAAGGATGTAGTGAGGACCCTAAATGATCACCTACAATTAAACCTAGGTAATGTAAGAAAGGACTACATGATTGTGAGCATGAATATCTTGAGAAGGTTAGTGGAGTTTATAAAAGGTCAAATAAATCCCATATATGGTTTATAAAACCTTTCTCTTGCTCATTGACTTGTATAAGGGCTCCAATTGTAGTCAAGTGCCCCCAATCACCACCTTCAGAGCTATAGTCAAGTTGTCTCCAAACATGGGAGTAAGATGCCACATACACATTAGGTTGGATATAAATAAAATGAATAGGGTATATAGGTTATTAAAATAAAAAATAATGTGAAAGAGTGAATAAAACAAGCTAACTAATATAACACTCTAACTCTACATACACAATTGGCTTAATGCATATAGGTTTGCCTAGTCAAATTGGAGTACCTAGATGGTTTGAAGTATGAGATATATTAGGAGGATAAATACATATTAAAGTGACCCCATGGTGGTGTATGGTATTTTTATGGTCTTTAAGACCTTTTGAGGTAGATTCAAGTTTGAAAGAGTTGCCTAGGCTAGACTGAGCATTCATAACACATAGGCATGTGTGTGTATGTCTAGAAGAGTATGTTTATTGCAGGTAAAGGGAGAATAAAGACTAAATAAGTGTTGAAAAATCCTTAATTAATATATATGATAGTTCCAAATCCATCAAAAGTGAGTAAAAGAGAAAATACAGACCACTTAGGTCTTTGACATTAACTAGTCTGAGCACCTAGTATAGGCCAAGGATGGTCATAATAGATCGAAAGGGAAAGAATGATAGAGTTAGGGGTCTGAGACATTATGAGACTATGTAAAAAGTTTTTTTTGAGTGGAAAATAATGATGAGAAGGCCATGAATTCACCATAAGCACCTACAAGTGGCCTTATACTTTGAAGATTAGTTTAGGCCTATAAGGCCTAAAACCCTACTTTAGCCCTCAAGCCCCCAACTCCATTCTTGTGACAAGACAATATGATAAAGAATATGTAAGGAAATAAAAAAATTTATGATGATTTTACATGTATTAAAATGGGTTACAAAGATAGGGGAAGACAAAAAGAGTGCATTTTTGGCCTAAAATCCTTCCTTGACCTCTCTCTTCACTATGTGCCAATTCTAGCTGTAAGTTTGGATGCTCGTATCAAACATGAGGATATGCATAGGGATGAATGATATTATTTAAATTTTATTACCCATATGAAATTTACATCCATGATGGAGAGATCTAGTTTTAGAGGGGAAACTCTATGAACAATCCTTAAGATTGTCAGCATACCTAGACTGCCTAGTGAAAACCTGAGGGATACCAACATTCACTCAAATATAACCATAAAACATATATGGGAATAGGATATTTTAGGGATATTTTAGGGGGTATATATAATTAATATTAATTTCCTTAAATTTTCAATCTAAGGCCTATGATTTATGAACCATTGTTAAGATGGTAGGCCACTCTAAACCCTCCAAAACCCTCATGGAGAACACGATGGACAAGAAACTCTTCCTGATGATTATAATGACCATGAAACACCATTAAAACATCATGAGGACACCTAAATATCATATTTTATCCCTTTTCACCATAAATTTTTCATGTGTGAGATAAAATGTGTAACAAATTGGCTTGTGAGGTCTAGTTTTGGGTCTGTTTTCATAATTCCCAAGCATGTTAAGGGCCTTACGTGAGTATAAATTACTCTTGGGCCTATGAAAAAGTGTAATGGTCTATAAAAAACCACTATTAAACCCCATAAATAGTAAAACCAAACTTTATTATCAGACTTGAAGGCAAGGAGAGGATATAGTCATTATTTGCATTAAGGAAAGAGTATTATAGGTCTATTCACATGATGAAGAGGTTTCCTAGAATATAAACACCTTTGCATCAAATTTTCTATGACACTACCAAGATCAAAACATGATTGAATATTACTAAGTCTAAGGTCTCTCACCAACTAGTAGGATAAATGCATTTAATGGGCTATGAATGGCATGAAGAGTGGTAACTAAGTGAGTAATGGCCATTTTAAGTAAGTAATTACCTCTCATAATGGGTGTATGACTTCTCACTATATGTAAAGGAGTGAAGGATTAGTTTAAATTTATATGGAATCTTTATGGGGTCAACTATGACCAAAATAGGCCATCATACACACTTATATGTGTAGTGACTCATTGAAGGCCATTATGCAACCAAGGCAACACACAAAAGGAGTTATGGGACTGTTACTAATCCTCATTCATGTTTGTAACTAATTTTTTGATGAATGATGGTCATCATGGACTCTAATCCACACTTATATGCCACACTATCCTTCTCTCTCTTTCCCATGATCTATAAATTAGTATTAGAAAGCCATTATATGCATCCCTCTATTGGGTATGAGGAAGTTCTACCCATTTGCATCTGCAACCTTGAGATAATATAAAGACTGATTCAACCTCCTTTTATGTTGGTATTCTAGTGTGTTATACTTGTCTGATTTGCATAAGTGGTTGATTCTTCTCCCTTTGTAGTTCCTTATTTTCACCTAGGTATTAATGGACTGTCTTATGCAGGTTAAATAGTGTGAAAGTGTTAATGATTATGTTTGCAGTGAAAACTAATTGACAAGGTCTTAAACTAGGCCTCTCATTCATCATCCTCAACCATAGTCACTTAATATAGATCCCATGTGAAACATTGATGTGTAGGAGTCTTTTGGAGAGAGAGAGTGTTATAAATTAGTCTTTTTTGTTGTCTATAAGAGTTGTTGAAGGATCAAATAGAGGAGACACAACATATTGGTGTAACACCTCCTATAACTTAGGTTTGATTTCATGTCTTTACCCTATCACTTTTCATTGGAAAAATAAGTAGTCTTAGTAGTTGATGCATCATGGAAGCTATCCCAAAAACTAAATATTCACCTCACCCAATAGGCTACCCACACCTAGAGGTGATTACATTGTATCAACTACATGAGGTAGGTCTAAAACTCATTTGCCTCAAGAGTGCAATATGGACTACTAACAACAACCTCAAAAATATCTAAAGTGAGTTTCCATGGATCATAAATTTCTAAAACTGAGGTGTCAATAATTTTTGAGTGCTTTGACCCAAACCAGGGTTAACTTGACTCAAGCTAGGTAATTTAGACTCAACCAAAGTTAGAATTTAACCTAACCTCCCTAGGATTAGAGTTAATTCTTAGAGATATAAATATAGGTGACCACACCATATGCCAACAAAATTTTGTATGCAAGGTTACTATACTATAATACCTTCAAGAAGCCATCGAGAGTAGTCTTATAGTGCCAATTTTATGCCAAGCTTCACACCAAGCCACAAGTGACCAATGGAGAAGTGCTACCATTATGGATAAGCATTACTAGAAGACTCTAATTATCATAGTTCGAGCATGAAAATCCTTATTCCAACAAGTAAGCATCAAATTTGACAAGGATATAAATTATTTGTGTTCATTTTATATCTATTTTTTTAATCATTTTTAGTATGTTATGCTCCTCTAGTTCTTAGGCAAGAGTGTTTAGTTATAGTATATTGCTATTCTTGATTTTTTTATCATTTGGACTAACAAGGAAATAATCAAAGTTTATGTGATCTTTTAAATCCTAAGATATAACCTTGAGTGAAATTCATTGTTAATTGTGTGACATTGATTTCTTATTATGTGTATCTCTTGGCTTGTGTGAAATTTGATTGTTCATTATGTGCATATTTTGCCTTGTGTGGAATTTGATATCTCATTGTGTGGATATTTTATTCTATGATATTGCATGTTTACTGAGTGTACTATGTGTGACTCTTATTCTACATTTCATGGAATTATATTGCATGTTATTTATTATTTGTGTCATGTCCATGACATTGTGTGCATATGTGTGGCTAAATCTATAGGATTGTTTGATAAGATTGTGGTGATGTGATCCATATCACACATCTTTCTACTTGTGTGCATTTCCATTATCTATGTCATGCATATTTCTACATGGTTTATTATCTAACTACTACTACATTCATAATTTATATATTTATTTTGATAGGACACTTGTATGCCTTAAGATACATGTTTCATATATTATTTGATGATCTCATCATGTTATGCTGAAATATTCTCTTGACATTAGCACATTATTTACATGCTTACATTTTTAATTATAATATGATGCCTATAAATCTTTTAGTTTGAGATGAACAGTTCATAGGCTACATATTTCACCTATAAAGGGTGAATATAAGTGGGCTTATCATAGATATTCCAGCCTCTATACATAAATATTCATATTTTTGGTTAGATTATTAGATTGGTTTAGGTTATGAGACAAATTTATTAAAAAGAGAAATATATTTTGGGGCATATGCAAACATTTTATAGGTATGTGAGTGACATATTAAATATATCAAATAAAAATAATTATTATATCACATGGATCATATGGAATAGGTTATCAAATTTATCAAATTAGGGTAGAGTGACATATATATTTATGAAATTATATTTTGGATTGAGATATTTGGATTAGATTATGAGGCATGGATGTTATCATGCATGCCATTATTTAATTTCATGATGGTAAAAAATGTAAAAAAGGTATAATTATGCATCTAAAATCCATTTGAGTGGTTTATTCAGTCAATTTAGATTTACATACAAGCCTAGTATGGGGCTTCACATTCACATACAAACCTGCTATGAGGTTCCACCTTTTTTTATCTTGAACTTATTATAGGTTCAAAATTAGTTAAATGAGTAGTGTGGTTGAGGTTATGTGTCATTAAACTTAATAATCACTTATCTATCTTCATGAGGGTTAGGAAATTGATCTTTCCAACCCATGTTTTACACATTGGCACTTGCCTTGGGGTATAATCATCCTAGTCTCCAATAATTTAGAGGGAAACATGGTTTTCCTACTTATAGTTGTATTCATTCCTTAATTTTAAAATTTAAAATTTTTCATTGATCTAATTTACTTCAAATTTCATATCATATATGGAAATTTATTTCTACATTTTTCATTACCAGTTTTGCATGGATCGAGATAGACACTCAAATCCTTCTCCTAAAGACAAAGTGTAGTTACACTAAGGTACACAATATTTATATCCTTTTACTCTATAATTGTAAATACTAGAATAAAATTAGGGAATTTATAAAATCATAAGTATGTTAATAGACACTTGAAAATGTGATACTTGACCTATATTTACCATACATGACTTGTGTGTATATATATGAATCTTATCCATACTCATTAGCAATTCATCTACTTATGGACTTAGCCTTCCTAATTTTTAATTAGTGACATATAATAATTATATAGTTAGTTCCTAATATAATTATTATTTTAATTAGACTATCTCTTGATCATCAGATCATTATTTATGTTTTTTGGATGCCTCTGGTTAGAGCCAAACAAATTTGGCTATCGAATTCATACACCTATACAAGATATATTTGTGCACATTATGATGGTAATTTTTACTAAATTAAAATTTTTCCTATGGGTCATAATATCCATTTCACATGTTGATGGAAATTTTTTACCCAAAGAGCCACCTATTTAAACACACTAGGCATTAGACTATTCTTATATTATAAGCATCTATGAAGAAGACATCTCTACATCTGCACATTAATAGAAACAAACCTAAATATTCCAAATGAGAAACCCCTAAAAGGATAAATCCCTAGTCAAGTTATAAGAACTTAAATCCATGTTAATTTTTCATATTATCAAGTTTATAAATCCAATTTACATGTTGCATATGTATTAGTGGATCACTACTACACACATACACCTAAGTGAGATAAATACATGTAGTTTAATCCCTCTTCATAGTATTATAATGTAAGTGGTTCTCAACCACTTAGTGGGAGGTTATTTGGGTAAGCTCAATGAATATTTTCCAACCCCTTTATATAGGTAACCTAGTTTCATAAATGGATATAGGGTTTCAAGATGAAGGAGACATAATTATGGTTTTCGATAGACATCAAATGACTTTAGTTACCATAGGTGTCCAACTACTAATATATTTTTCTAAGAAAGTTTAGATAGTCAATTTATAAATATAAACAACCATTGATCTAGTAATAGTCCTTCCTACCATCTAAATAGTCATATAAATAAACAAAACATTGAAAAGATAGGTACCCTAATCTTGTTGGTCATTTCTATAAATAGTAAATTATAATTGAAAATATATTTTTACATTTAAATTTGTTTAATTTAAATATACCTTATACAATATGAATATTCACATTTTTATAATAGTTTAGATCATTAATCTAAAATAAGATGAAATAATCTGATAGCTATGAAAAAATTAACATTTTTGGATATTGAAACATATGGTAGTTTAGTGCATATGTTTCATGAAAACTTGAATGCAGTATTTGAGGTGAATATACACCAATACATGGGTTATGTAGTTTTATTTATTGAGCATACATAATGATAAAGTTCATACCTATTATATGCCTCATTAGGTATTTTATTAAAGCATAAGGATGTGTAAAATTTATTTTCTCTTTAATTTAGTGTTGTCTAAGTTATGTATTTACTCGTATGAGTGGATAAAAATAATGATAACATGAATTGTCTTCTATTTCGACATTTATTCTTATGAACATATGACAATAGTGATGACAAGTTTTCTAATTATTTTCCATTGATTTTATGGGATTCTAAATATATTAAATTTACAATGGAGATAGGGCCACTCTTAGAGAAAGGAATTTAGGAGAACATTGTGAGAGTTATTGAGGATATGTAGGTAAAGACCTTGTTATAGAAATAGATAAGGTATTTTGGTGAATGAATTATAACTTGAATTGTTATTAAAATAATAAAAAGGTGTAGTGACCCCTTGTGAACTTTATGACAATGTATCAATGGAATTTCACATATAATGAACAGGGTGAACCACTAGATTCCTCCTTGTATAGGTAGGACATGGCTAAAACTAGGATAATGCAATATGATAACCAATCCATGCAAAAACTAAATATGTGTATGTTTGAATTTGAGTTAGTAATCCTTGGATTTTTCACCAAAGTGAACCTATTTGTAGCTCCTTTGGGTTCATATGATGAAATTATAGCTAGCTATCCAAAATAATGACCTACCTAGATGACTCTGGAAACTCAATTAGTGTTTAAGGGGTCAAGAGACTAATTAGCTTATGAAAGATTTCAGATATGTAAATAAAGTAGGCACACAAAAGTCATACCATTTTTATATTTTTACACAAATGATATGGGAGATTCAAAGGATCCTACCTTTTAAGATTACCCATTTTTGTGTGAATACCAAGATGTATTTCTAGATGAATTATATGGGTTTCCTTTGAAAAGTGAGTTTGAATTTTCAATAAACATTGTGCATAGATTTAAGCCTAAGTATAATGATACTTAAAATATGAAAACCAAAACCTTTTGAGTTAAAAGTATAATTGTATGAAATTATTTCCAAAATACTAATCCAACCTATTATGTTTCCATGGGGTGCACATATGATTTTTATAAAAAGTAAAGATGACACCATTCAACTCTACATTGTCTATTAGATGATAAAAAATGATTAAAAAACAATATATTTTAACTCAAATTGATGATATATTTAATCAAATGTGTAGGTCATATATATTTTAAAATATATACTTGAGGCAGGGTTTCATCAGTTAGGAATTCATGAATAAGACATTTTAAACAAAAACATTCATAACTTATTATGGTCACTATGAGTTAATAGTTTTATCATTTGGACTCATGAATGCACCATTAGTGTCTGTGAATCTCTTAAATAGTGTGTTAATAGACTACCTAAACAAATTTGTGATCATATCTTATATTAAATATTTATATCCTTTATGAAAAAAGGGGAGCATATCAAACATCTACGCTAGTAATGCAATGGTAGAGAGAGCATAAACCATAGTATAAGTTATTAAATTGAAATTTATTCCAAATAAAATTGTACTACCTAGGCCATATCATATTAGAAGATGGTATAAAAATGGATCTAATCAATATTCATGTAATTGTGGATTGGCCTACATGAAATGTGCATGAGGTCTATAATTTTTTGGGGTTTGTAGGCTATTAAAATGAGTTTGTTTGGGACTTCTCCAAAATAGCTTTCCACATTACTTCTTTATAAAAGAAAATAAATAATTTTGAGGGGTTCAAGAAGTGTGAGGCAACATTCTAGCTACCTAAGGAGAAGCTAACTTTAGTTCCATTGTAAGAGTGTCTGACTTAAATAGTAAATTTATAGTAATCATAAATATATTGGGTAAATGTTTGAACAAAGTATTGATGTGGGAAGGCTAAGTTATGACCTATAAGTATAAAAAATGAAAACCCAATGACTAAAAATGCCCCCCACATGAGTTGAAGCTAGAAAAAATTATTCATGTGCTTTAAATGTGGAGAAATTAATATTTAGGAAAGCATTCAAGCTCAAAATAGATCACCTTGGGTCAAGTTTATCTTCACATAACCTAACCTCAACCAAAAATTGAGGATTGGTTGAAATTTTATTTAGAGTATGAATTTTTCATTGAGTAAATCAATGAAAAATAGAATTTAGTTACTGATTCCCTTAGCCAACAAAGGCACATAACTAATATCACTACTACATGGTCCACCTTAAGAGAAAGATTATTGGGAATGTTTCCTACAAATGAATTTTATGACAAGGTTATGGAGGATCTTATTAGGGATGCTTAATATTATCGATTAAATAGTATCATTTTGAGTAGGATGGAATTATAAGATTTAAGTTAAGATATATGTCTCCAAACCAAGGTGGTTTACAAATTGAATTGCTCACAATAGTATATTATGTTCCTTACTTAGGTCACCCAAGGGTGACTAATTTGTTTGAAAACATGAAGTATATTTATTATTGGTCATGATTGATATATGATATAACAAAATTTATAGCTTGATGCTTAGAGTATCAGTGAAGTTGGGATAAGCACACAAAAACAATAAGAGTATTTTACCACATGATGTTCCAAAAAAAAAATGGGTAGTATTTAGTATGGAATTTGTATAATGTTTTTTTATGTTGAAGAATAGGTAATATGTGATTTTTTGTGTGGAAAATATCATGAAGGTTTTCCATTTCATTTTAGTAAATCTAACTAATAATGCAATTATTTTGGATAGACATTTTATACAAGAGATATTTTGACTAATAATTCCATATTAGATCATCTTAGATGTAGATGCATGCATGAATTCAAGGTTTTGGTAAACCTTGCATGCAACACTAGGGACTAAGCCAAATTTTAGTTGTGTATAATATAGAAACCTATGGGAAAATTGAGTGAGTAAATTAATTCTTTGAGGATATGTTGATGATGTAATACATGGACTAATAATACAAGTGCAAAGAATATCTTCTTTTGGCTAAGTTTGTGTAAAAAATAATGCATGACTCTACCTTAGGCATGGTGCCATTTTATGTTATTTATGGTAGAAAATTTAAAACTCATATTAGTTAGGATAATGTTGATGAAGGTTGTGTGATCATTGTCCCTAATTTTTTAAAGTATATGGAGGATAAAGTAAAACTTGTTATGTGGTGTCTCATTGAGGAAACATAATAGAATAGTTAAGCTAATAAAAAAAAAATTACAAGGTAGTTCTCAATAGTTGACAAAGTATTCTTAAACATCAAACCTAGGAATAGATCCATCAATTTGTTAAGTCAACCAAGTTTTCCCATATATTAATTAGCCCTTTTTAAGTTTTGAAGGTCAATAACATGGTTTATTATAAACTTGCACTATCCCCAACAGAATGTGTTTCATGGTTTTTATTAAATAAATATACAACACATTTAATCCATGTTCTTATTTATAAATCTTTGCATGTGAAAGATCCACTAATGGTGCTATTTAATCCATTAAAGGTTCTCAAGATTCATAATATTTTATTTTGAAATAAAGAGATTTATAGATGTAAGGTCTAGTGGGAGCAATATTATAAAATAAAGCACCACATGGGAGGACTATGCTGAAGTCTATAAGATTTTGCCCCATATTTTTACTTAGGTATTTTTAGTTTTGTAATAATACATCAAGACAATAAATATTTCTAGTGGGGAATGATGCCATACCATGTTTTTTAACCTTGATCATAAAAGAATAAAATAAATTACATAAATGATGATTTATCTATTTATGGGGTTTTAAAAATTTATATGATTATATTAATTTGTGATCTCATTGTATTTTATTTAAATTCAATAATATAAATTTTATTAATATTTGATCTATCCATCAATGAGATGGGGGTGCATTGGTAAAGCAACTTGGTTGTTACATGCACCACCCAAGTTCAAATCTTGAAGGTATTGGAGGCTAGTTGTGGTTGTCTCATTGGTATTAGGCCAGTTTAGGCTATTTCATTGGGGTTAAGATTCCCTAAAAACCCGAACCTATCTAAAAAATAAATATTTGATCTAGTAGATGTATATTTGAGGCATTTAGTTAATTTTTTTTACTTTTGAAAATTTATTGATAATGAGTAGTAACATTTATTAAAGCATACAAAAGTTAAATTTAAATTAATTTGATTTATAATATATGTTGATGAGGTTTAGTGTTTTCTTCCTAAGGTGGATTAAGAATAGGTCTTCCCCTTTGTAGATACTAAAATTAACATTTAGTGCCAAAAAAATGCACTTGTGACCACCCCTTATGAACACTTAAACCGATGCTTAATTCCAAAGTTTTAAACCACTGTTTTTCTAATTCCATGTGGATGACCCTATATATTAAGGAAAAACTAATATTAAATGTTCCTATTTCTCATTCCAAATAACTTATACCCATAAATTTATTGATTCATACTTCCCATTTGACTTTATTTATTACATAGATGAAATTAATCCTTTAGGATAATTTTGTAGGTTGGTCATGTCTAAAGCCACTAGTTTTATCTTCCCACTAAGTTGCCCAAATTAAAATTCATACCAATAGGTCATTCAACATGTTTCACAAGCCTAGTTTGATGAAATCCCAAAAATTCCATTATTTAAGTATATTTTATACCCATTTGTAATGGAGATGATTAAGAGACTTCTATCATTGAAATCACTAGAATATCTAACTACACATTGAGATGAAAGTACCTATTATTCTGAATTATGAGTCCCTAAAATGTAAGAAGCCTTGAGATAGGTATACATATAAAAACATGGTCATAAGTCATTTTTTCTAGCATATATTCACATTAGGATTGAACTAACATATACAACTTCACCAATATTGTACAAACACCATCATAACATGGGATAACTACATGGAGTTTTATCCATATTATTAGTATTGGTATGTAGGAAATGTTTAACACATGGGGTGTTTGGGTCAAGCACAACCCAAACCCCTTTCCTATTTTTCCCATTTTATAATATTTATTCCCTCTTATCATTGAGATAAGTTTTGAGTGAAGAAGGCACATAATGGCTCTTGTAGTGAATCAAAGGCATTTAAATAGAAACACAAGACCTATAAATGAAGGTGCTTCTAATATTATTTATACCAAAGTCAAAAACCTTAAAGGATGAATGTATTGCCTACAAATATTATTGTAGGTCGGTGAAGTCCAAACAATATAGCCTTGTCCCAATATAAAGTGGAGCCTTATTATTGATTGACAACGACCTCACATAGTCACATAGTCAATTTAAAATCATTATTGCATTCCTACAGACCTAAGTCCAATTAAGTCATTTATCTTTTAGCACTTTCCCATTTTAGCACATTTATAAAAATAGTAAGCTAATATTAGTTTATGTGCAATTATTATATATCTTATGTATTCTAATTTATTTAGTAGTTCATCTTAATTAGATTAATCCCCTTAATCCAAATTTTGATAAATGTTTTTGGTGAACATATTTAATGTTAAATATTACAAAATTATAAAACTTTCATATTATAGGGTTTCTTTAATTATTTTTATTATTTTTTATTATTGTATCAAGGTTTTATGATTTAGTAAATTCTTTGCTAATAACAATATTTTAGGTTTCTATTTCACATTTTTTGTAATCTAATAAATATATTTCTATCTTTCTTAGACAAAGTGTTAGATTAAGTGATCTTGAAGTTGAGATTTCTAAAATTTAAGTTGAAAAAAACTCAATTGTATAATTAATTAATAGATTTGATGATAATAACAAAAGAGACCTAACAATGTATCTTTCAAAGAATCCATACATACAAGATGTGTTTTTCAATATTGTTACAAATGAAGCAAAGAAAACATCTAAAGGTCAATCCTTTGAGATGTATACTACTATGGGTTACTTTCCTTTCTCTACATCAAGTACCAATATATATTATTGGGGTAACCCATGTATTTTTATAGATTGTCAGTCCCTACTCAGTCACTTTTTACACCACCTTTGGTTTACACACTTTCTATTCCTGATGCACAATCCCTTATGTAGTCTATTTTATCTCTATAGACTAAGGTGTTTCACTTAGAACAAGGTGATTTAAAATTACATCAAACACTTAACTCAAAAACTTTATTGTATACTCAATTGTCTCAACATATCTCAACCCATCCTTTTAAAACTAGTTTTGTGTCACCTAAGATTAAAATGTGGGATGGAAATTGTAACCCTAAGCAATATTTGAGATATTTTTATGTACCATGTTTGGAATATGCATCCAATGATATGTTGTCGACAAAATTATTTACTAAAAGTTTAAAATAATATGCTCTAAGATATTTTTATGATTTACCATAATAATTAGTTCATGCATTCTATCCTTCGGTAGATTTGTTCCTTGTGCATTTTTCCATTAACATAAGTGAAAATATTTCATATGCTTAGATTTTTAATCTCAAATAAGAATCTAATGATCCTATTGTGGATTATGTATTATTGTATAAGACCATACTATCCAAGATGATAAATCACATAATAGATAAGTAATCGAAAGACATATTTAAACAAAGTTTTCTTCCACCTCTACATGAACTATTATGTTTAATAAGTTTTCATCATTTGATTAATTATTTCACATAATTAAAAAAAGAGAGGTCAAGTTTTTGGTAATGAATAAGATAAAATATGTGACCAACCTAGTTTCTACTTTAAATACAAAAAATTAGAGTAAGCTACCATACAAGGTGAATCCAAGTGAAAATAAGAGTGATCCAATGACAGTGGTGAATATAGTTTTAGAAACTACTTTGTGTATTGTGTTATTATCTCTATGAAAGAGATAGTTTACCAACTTTAGAGAATCTCATTATAAGGTGTTATAAAATTTATTGGAATGTCAACTTATATCACTCCCTCCCCTTAAAGATGTTGATGTGAGTATATCTCTTCAAAAAGGATTTGATAAACATGATTTTTGTGATTTTCATAGATCCTTATGGCATACTACCAAAAAATGCATTAGTTTGAGACATAAAATATAAGATTTCATAGATGAGAACATCATTGATATGGATACATCGATCGAAAGTACAAAGGCAAAACAAAGTAATAGTATAAAAATGAAAATATTCATTAATCCTTTCCCTAAACATATAGATCAACAAAAAATAAATAATTTGGAAGTGAACTATACATATAAGGCACATCCTCTACCGGATTGTTATTATCCTTAAGTAGGGGCACATCATATTTTGAATGACATTATTAGTACATATCATGTTTTATTACCATCTACACCACTTATTACATTTTAAAAACATAAGCTAATAGATGATGATTTTGATTTTTAATCTTTGTTCATTCAAGTTTACATTGATCATCAACTTATATAGAGTGTTATGGTTGATAAAGGTTCAAGTGTGAATATGTGTACTGTCACACTTCTTTCACATTTTAGATTCAAAGAGAAGGATATATTTTCTACAACAATAGTAATTAAATGATTTAATGGACATGTTAGAGTTATATTGGTGAGAACACATCACTAATACAAGTTTTTCTATCACATATGGCCACCAAGTTTATCCTGGTACCTAGTGAAAGAGTCTTTGATATGTTATTGGGGCATCATTGGATTTAATAGATTCATGTAGTGCCTTTTATAGTAAACATATGTTTGAAATAAATTTTTGATGATGAGGTTATAATATTTCATGTTATTCCATATGAATACCCCCTAAAACCAAAGAATATTTTTCCTACATAATAGATATCAGTTGAGCAACATAAAAAGGTTTAACCTATTAAGATAATTCAAAATAAAGTGGGAAAATTTACAATGATACCTATCCTAAAAAAGCCACATAATCAATGATTTTTCCCATATTATGAGAGACGATTTCTACTCCAACACATCTTAGATTGGGATTACATGACATTAAGAGTATTCCAAAAAGAACACAAATACCAAGTGATTATACAACACAATGGGTTCCAAATATTCCTAAAGTTCAAAATAATAAACAACACACACATGCTTCTAAAAATTATCATCATGATATTGGTATTTATGTTATAGATCCAAACTTGTTATTAGATTTCAAGTTCAGATTATATATTTCATACTAGCATGATACTTTCCATTTATGAGAGGCCATCCTTCCTATGTATTGCTACATGAACTATTGATTTTTATGATCTTGCGGGAGTCATTGGTTAGTATGTTCTTTTTTCAATTATATATATTAAAAAATACAAAATAATAGAATATTTCTAACTTTATAAAAATCAAGAATTATGCATAACATGTGTAGTTCATGTACATCATTTTGTTTGTGCTTTAGTATATGAAATAATTATCTATATCTAGTTTTACATCAAATATGCTTCACAAGTTTACTTGAATGAGTTGTAAAACATACAGGGTACCACTTTCTGATTTTGTTGTATGTGGTGATATTATCACATTCCCATAAAATTGACATACACAAAATTTAACTACTCTTGAGAGTCACACACTAAAGTCTTGTCCCATTCTGGTAGACTTGCCCCAGTGAACACATGCTCCAATTTTTTAGATTCAAAGTAGTTACAAGCTCTCTACAGCTTATTTGCATCATAACTTGTTTATTAAGGGCTTATTTTACACAATTTTTATCACTCTATGACTTTCATTATTAGTTACTATAATAATATTGTGCATTTCATACATATTTTGTTATTTTATCATTTACTTTAACATTTATATCTCATTAGATTCTTGATTTTTTGTATATGATGATGTTACAAATTACTTATGTAGACTAATTTCACTTATTCAAACATTATTATTGTTATTACTATTATGTGTATTCAAATTCTTTAGATTTTGGACATTTGAACATGTCCTTGATTGTGACTCTAAGCCTTATTGTGTGTTCTATTCATGTGAGTTACATTTGAACATATCCCTTGTATGTGGCCCCTTGAACTTTTTGCATGATTTATATGCTCTTGTGTGTGTTATTTGTTTGTATAATTACCATGAATATTGATTTATATGTTTTGCCAAATTTCATGTTTCATGATGGATATCATGCATCTCCATAATTTTTTGATGTCATGATGGAAATCATGCATCTTCCCCAAGTAGTTCTATATTAGTTTCAAATATTTTGTATATGATCATTATTCACTACCTGCCTAATTATTAACATCTATCCAAACATGACACTATGTATGATTAGTTTTACATGTATCATACATTACTATATTTCTTATATTATCAATATGATTCCATGATATCAAATGCCATCATTATTAATCTAGATTTAAATATTCATATATTATCATTTGCATAATTTTTATTTTTAGTTAAAATATTACATAGGATTCAAAATTCAACTCAAAAGAGGGGGCATACATAGTGGTTTGTCTTATAGACTAAGATGCAATATTCTAGTGCATAAACATAAAATAAACATATGTTCTTAATTGATAATTGTGAATATTCAATTTTTATCTTGAAAACATATTCAAACCATACCACACAGATCCAAGAGGATCCCTATATTGATCCAACTAAATGATATGTAACCTTATTATAAACATCCCAACATTGAATATCTCACATAGATGAATCTAACAAATTTTAAAAGGATTCAAATGGACTTTGTATGTAAAATACATGACCTATTGAAGAAAACAAGGCACAATGATGATGTTAGCATGGTGGTTGGATGTGTACTAGTGTTTCAATCAAGGATTGACACATGTAATAATGGTATTTTGACACATGAAACATCCAAAAATAAGCCCCAATATAGGCTATAAGTTTCAAGAAAATATTGGTCTTAATACCAAGTCATATGGTTTTGAAATTTTTATTAAAACATTATGATTAAAAAAACCCCTTAATATGGGATTAAATTCCACCCAAAATGGGTGGAAGTTTTATCCATGCCTAAAAACAAGGTAATGGAAGGAATCCTAATGTATTGCATAAATAGATAAAATTTAAAACCATGAAACAAGGGCCTTGGGAGAATTATAAAAGGCTCATTTTTATATTTGAAAAACATATACATGGAGAGAATAGAACTTGTTTAGCCTTTGAAGGAGAGTAAGTAAGAAACAAGGAAGTGTCTTTTTATGTAGGAAGAGCAACTCCCATATAGAATATTATTTTAAATACTTCTTAAAGGTAGAAAAGATGTTATTTTTCTAGACCAAAGCCATATTTTGGCGTAAATAATATACAAAAAGTGTAATTTTTTACCATTTAATAGATCATTTCAAATGCTTTTCAGATCCAAATATGTATCCCCCAAAAGGGTGAACTTCATTATCAATTTGGCTTGCATTTTCTCTATTTATATTAATTTAATTGATGTTTTTAATTAGTATTGAACTAATTTTAATCAAATAATCTAATTTCATAGAAAAGGATAGAAATTGAGAATTTTTTTGAGTATCTAAAATTGATAAATAGTGAGTGTTTTGAATTAACTAACAATTATGATCAAGTTTTGTATTAGAGTAGTTGATCAGGGATATTTTAATGTGGTTTTTAGATTTTTTATTTTTTATTTTACATGCCAACCAAGTATAAGATCAATCATGGTGAAATATTGTGAGAAGATTATAACCTTAAAATTGGTACAAAACATGCAATTCAAGCCATGGATTCTCCTAGAGGAAAACTAGAATCAAAAGTGGCCTTCTGTCAAGCCTTTCTTGAGATGAAGAGCATTGTGGAAGATTTGTATCATGAAAAGAAGATTTTAAGTGAAGGTTAAAAAGAGGAAGAATCCTCAACTAGTGGTAAGGGTGAAGAAAATAATCTCCTAAATCTCCTCCTTCTAAACCTTCTCCTTCTTTCTCTGATGATAAGAAAAAGAAAGTTTTCAATTATATTTATTCCAAGGTTAAGTTAAATGTTAATTTTAATTTTCCAATCTATGGAAATATTAGTTCATAAATTTTGGACTATTAGATAAAATATATGGAAGTATATTATAGGGTTCAAAATACTGATAATGAGGATGAAAAAATCAACTAGATACTCTTAGATTGGGTGGTACAACAATCATTTGGTGGGAGAGTAAGACACAAGAGAATCTCCTTAAACATGGTAAATCTTATTTGGGTGATTTTATTTATACATTAAAAAATAAATTCTATACATTAGGCTTTATACAACAAGATACTATGGATTGGAAAAATTTAAGGCAATGTAAGGGTTAAAATGTATAACATTATACTCAATATTTTAGAAAGAGGGATTTGGTATTAGATATTCCTATTTAGACTCAAGAGACTCATTTGAAATATATTATTGGGTTACATAATTACTTAAGGAATACAATCCTTATGTTTAACCCCATGAATCTTGATGAATTTTATGTCCAAGCTACTCATATTGAATGAAGGGTTAAAGTGACTATGGACAAGGAACACTTCACAAAGAATCTGAGTAAACCACCTGAAAGTAAAGTTAAAAGAAAGGTAAGATGAAACATACCTCCTTAGTTAAGAAATAGGATGGGAAGCCATTTTTTAATCTAATTATAAGAGACAATGCCATGAATATGCTAAGTGTTGGAAGCTCCATCTATAATGTAGGCTAAAATAGATCAAGCAAAATAAAGGTAAGAATAATATTTCAGCAATACAACAAGATCTTGGCTTTGATTCTGGTGATGAGACCAAGGTCACTGCCATGGGTATGCAAGGTTCATATTCCTCCTCTTCTAGCACTAAATATCTTAATTCTCATTCTTATTTGAATTATAAATCTATACACAATGAAAATAAAATAAATGAGTTATTCCACATTAGAATGATTTATAATAATACTAAGATAAATACTGTTTTTGATAGTGGATCTCAAGTTAATCTCATTTCTGAAGAATTTGTGAAAAATAGGACTTGAAACTAAACTACATCCTAAGCCTTTAACTTTAGGATGGGTATGTGATGATGCTAAATTTAAAGTCATAAAAACATGCATGTTAATATTTTTAATCACCTTTAAGTTTATTAATGAGGTCGAGTTAGATGTGGTTCCACTTGATATTTATGGTATTGTTCTTACAAGTCCTTATTTTTATGATAGAAAATCAATCTTATATAAGGAATAAAATAGATAATTTCTTGTAAAATATGGGGTTGAATAAATTGTTAGATCCCATTGAATAATATAAAATTATCACTTGTATCTTTAGGACAAATGCAAAGGCTTGTCAATGCAAGTAAGATATTTTTAATTATGGTTATAAAAGCCAAGGATAATGATAAATCCAAGGCTCTAGAAGGTCATGATCCTAAACATAGAAATGAAATAGTTAAGATTATGTCTAAATATAATTATTTATTTTAGGATACACAAGATTTACCTCCTAAAATACATGTTCAACATGAGATATAACTATATCCATATGCACCTCTTCCTAATATTGGAATGTACAGGTTGTCCATGGTAGAAAATGAAGAAATAAAAATCATTCTCAAGAGTTTCTCAAGAGAGGGGTAATACAACCAAACACTTCTCCATTTGGTTTACCAATGGTCTTGGTGCTAAAGAAAGATGGCACTTGGTGGATGTGTATAGATTTTTTAGCATTGAAAAAGATTATGATGAAAAAACACTACCCTCATCCTCATATTGATGATATTTTAGCTCAATTAAAAATACTATTTATTTCTCTAAATTATACTTAAGAAGTGGTTATCACCATTTTAGAATTAATGAAGATGATATTTGAAAAATTGCTTTCAAAACTAAGAAAGGTCTTTTTTAGTGGCTTATTATGCCTTTTGAGCTTTGTAACGCTCTTGACGCTTTCATTTGGGTTATGAATGATGTATTTAGGCCATTCATAGATGATTTTTTAGTAGTATACTTAGATGATTTTCTTTTCATTATTAAAAATTGGGAAGATCATATACATCATATTAAGAAAGGCTTAAAAACTTTGTAAAGGGATAAATTATATCTAAAGATGTTTAAATGTGAATTTGGAAAAACATCTTTAGTATACTTAGGATATGTTGTAGGGGATGGTAAAATTAAAATTGATACCTCTAAATTTTAAGCCATAATGAAATGGAAAAATCCTAATGATGTAACTGTAGTTATAAGCTTCCTTGTATTTTGCATTAATTGACAATTTAAATCACAGATGAAGTTTAAGATATTGAGAACAAACCAACCTTATATTTTATGTATTCAATAGTTGATTTCAGATCTCATGCTCCATGAGATGGGTTTACAACTTTTTGTTGCCTAGTGGAATGATTGGTATGGAATTGTGACACCACTTTCAAAAATTACTCTCCTGGTTACCTCTATCAGATTATGAGTCCATTTCCTCAGATCCAAGGGAGCTTAACAAGTGATGGAGATTAAAACCCTCTCCAAGAATGTGGATTTCTAAAATGAACAAGATATGTAATTCCATGCTTGAACCCAAAATTTCTCACTTTCTTTGGTGTTTTGTCCATTAACATCTTCCACTTGGGGAACATCCTAAGCACATTGGGGTTCTTAATCTTGAATGCCATGCTTGTTTCAAACATGAGACTTTTCAACCCCTATTCTTGAATTTCTCAAGAGCTTAGAAATCTTGGCAATGGATTCACAACGTATCTCATCCACATCACCCAGAGCTTATTTATTGATAAGTTTTAATTGATTGCATTTATTTTGCATGCTTTGACAAGTGATAAATAGTTATTTTAGTGGGGAAGAAATAAATGAAAATACTTTGACATGATAAAAGAAAATGTAAGCAAAACCTTAGTTTTATCACTTCCATATTTGAAATAGCCATTTGAGATTAAAACTGATGACGTGATTATGCCATGGGTGTAGTTTTGATGTAGAAGCAAAAGCCTATTTGTTACCATTATAAAACATTCACAAGTGTGGTAAAGGGATATCCTACCTATGATAAAGAGTTATATGATTTGGTTTAAAGTGTGACAAAATTGAATCATTAATTAATGGTCAAAGAGACAATCATCTATATGGATCACTAGCCTTTACAATATCTCCAATCATAGTCTAAGATACAAAAATCAAGGAACTTTCACTGGATGGGATTTTTGAAATAATTCCATATCATAATTAGATATAAAAAAGGCACACAAAATTTTTTAGATGATATGATATCAAGACATCATACTGTAGCATCTATTATATTCCAACATAGTTATTTGATCCATGAAAGTTACAAGGAACAATATGCTAGAGATGTTAATTATAAGGATGTCTATGAATATCTAACCCATGATAAGTAGGTAGAAGAATTAAAATATCACATGCATGATGGATTACTGTAACATCTTGGTAAGTTATACATTATGTAAGATGGAATATACCATGTGATTATGGAATCACATACTTCTTTTGTTTCAGGGCATATTGGCATTGGGAAAATAGTTACATAGTTAGAAAGATTTTGTTATTGGCCTCATATGTTTGAAAATGTATCCAAATATATTAAAGGTTCTATTATTTGTGCCATTAATAAGCCTAGTAATAGGAAGTTTAGATTTTATACCCCACTTATTATACCAACTCATCCATGGGAGAGTGTTTCTATGTACATTAAGGGTGGCTCGCCTATGTCTATAAAAAATCATGATTATTTGTATGTGGTTATGGATATATTTAGTAAAATGTGTATAGTGGTGCCTTAAAAAAAGACTATCACAAGTGAGGAGACTAAAAACCTATTCTTCAATAATGTTTAGGTTCATTTTGGTTTACCCACATCTATTATTTCTAATTAGGATTCTTAATTCATTGGGAACTTTTGATCAACTTTGTGGGACTTGATGGACATGAAAATCAAAAAGAGAATTACCTTTCATCCATAAATCGATAGTCAAATAGAAGTGGTCAATTGATCAATGGGACATTTTCTTTGAGGGTATTTCAATAATCATCTTAAGCTTTGGGATGAAAACTTGTGTTATGTGCAACATGCCTACAATCATGCCATACATTCTTCTACATAGAAGTCTCCTTTTGATACTTATTTTGGTTATTTTCCTAAGTCACCTTTGGACTTCTTTTTTGGGTAAGATTCCATGTCAAATGGACAAAAGGATTTAGATAAAGTAAATAAATTCATCCAAAAGATCCAATCGGTTTATCAATCTATCTGAGATCAATTAGAGAATATCTAATCCAAGTATAAGTCTACGCATGACAAGCATCAAGTTGATCAACTTCTAATTTGGGGATCTATTTTGTCTTCATATAAGCAAATAGCATATCAAAAGAAAAGGTAAAAAGCTATAACCAAATAGGTATGGACCATTTAAAATTTTGAAGAATATTGGTAATAATTATTTTTAGTTCTAACCACCACCTTACACTTAGATATATTTAGTTGTAAATGTGGAAAATTTGAAATTGTATGAGCCACCTATGATCACAGATCAAGGTGAGAGTATTTAGTTACCCTCTATAGATGAATTTGATCTTGAATATCTTAATGAGTTTTAATAAAACAATATTATTGATAGGAATATAAGGACATCATGAAGAGGAGACATTGAATACTTGTGAATTTGCCTAAAAGGAACAAATCCAAGTGCAAGGCAAGGTGAATGGAAATTAGAAAAGTGAGGGATTTGTACCCTCACTTATTTTTAGAATAAAACTAAAATTTTGGTGGTCCAAAATATTTTAGTGGGGAGGAGTGATCCGAGAGGATCCCCACACTAATTTGATCAAATGGTCTAAAACCCTATTATAAACATCCTAACATCGAGGAGCTCATAAAGAAAAATCCAAGACATTTTGAATAAGGTCAAATGGACTTCGTATGTGAAATTTATGACCCATCGAAGTGAGTAGGATATAATGATGATGTTAACATAGTGACTAGACATGTACCAATGGCCCAACCATGGCTTGACATGTGTACCAATGGTATTTTGACACATGAAATGTCTAAAAATAAATCCTTAAGATATGATATGAGTTTTAATAAAATATTGATATTAATACCAATTCATATGGTGTTGAAACTTTAATTAAAACAATGTTATTAAAAATACCTCTTAACGTGGGATTAAATCCCACCCAAAAATACATGAAAGTTTTATCCAAACCTAAAAACAAGGAAATGGAAGGAATCCCAATGTATTGGATAAATAGATAAGAATTCAACCCATAAAATAAGGGCCTTAGTATCATTATAAAAGGCTCATTGTTTCATTTGAAAAACATATACATGGAGAGAAGAAAACTTGTTTCTTAGCCTTTGAAAGAGAGCAAGTAAGAAGCAAGTAAGCAATTGTCATTTTATGCAGGAAGAGAAACTCCCATATAGGATATTATTGTAGAGACTTCCTAAATATGGAGCATAGGTTATTTATATAGATCAAAGTTATATTTTGGTGTAAATAGTATACATAAAGTGTATTTTACACCATTTAATAGATCAGTTCGATTGCTTTTTAGGCCTAAAGACGTATCCCCCAAAATGATGAAATCCATTATCAATTTGGTTTGCATTTTATCTTTTTATATTTATTTAATTTATTTTTTAATTAGTATTGAACCTAATTTTAATTAATAATCCAATTTCATGTAAAAATATGGAAATTGAGAAAATTGTTATGAGTATAGGATCACACACCTTAAGGATAATGGTACAAACTAAGATTTCCAAAGTTGTGTTATTTCATCCCAATAATTAAAAAAAATTCCAAAACCCTCAAAATCATACTTAGTCTACATAATAGTTTTCAGTGGTTACCTAGAAATAGTGTCAAATTTATACATAGGTTATTACAATTGTTTCTCATATTGGGGGAATCATGTGCGACGTGTGTTCTAGAATTTACATAAGATTACTCAAATATTCAATTAGTATTACTCAGTTATCAGAATCAATATAATTAGCTTTCATATTAGGGGCATGTGCATGGCACATGATCACTTTCTTGTTCAATTTTTCACCAGCTTTTACAGAAGGAATGGAAATTCATGCCATTCTCTATGTTGTATACACCAAACTCAATTCATATTGTATTTCACCAATTTTACACCAATTATACACTAAGTACTTCACCATTTTAACACTGGAATGACTTATATTCATCTATAGTGGTTGATTTAACACTTTTCACCATTTTTCACTAGAATGATCTATTTTGATTCATAGAAGGATTTCAAGCTACTTACTACCTTGATTTGTGTGATGATGAAGTTAAGTTAATCTTGAGTTTTTAATAACATTATCTTACCAATGAGGATTGGGTATGCATAGTCTAATCAAAGTGTTTACTTATGTCCACTTAAACCTATGCTCAATTTCATGATTTCAAACTGCCATTCTTCTACTTAGATGTAGATGAAATTTTGTATTAACAAAAATTTGATATTAAATGTTCTTATTACTCATTACAAGTAGGTTATACTCATTACTTCATGAATTCATTCTTCTAGTTTGAATTTCTCTATTCCTTAAATGAAATTACTCCTTCAAGACAATCATGTAGGCTAATCATGTCTAAAGTTATTGGTTTCATCCTCCCACCAAGTTTCCAAAATTCAAATTCATCCCAATGTGTCATTCCACATGTTTCAAAATCCCAATTTGAGAAAATCAAAAAATTTCCTCTACATAAGCATATTTTCTACCCATTTGTAATAAATATATTTAAGAGGCTTCTATCATTGCAATCACTAGAATATATAACTACACATTGAGAGAAAAGTACATATTATTCCCAATTATGGGTTCCTAAATCCCAAAAATCCATGAAATAGGTCTAAATATAAAAAATGTCACAAGTAATATTTTTAAGCACATAATCTCACCAACATTTCACCACCAAATAGAACTTCACTAGTATTATACACACACCATTGTAGCATGGAATAACTACATAGAGTTTGATCCCTCTTTAGAGTTTTGGTATGTAAGCACCACTAAAAACATGGGGCATTTAAGTCAAGCATGATCCTAATCCATTTCCCATATTTCATGTCATTTATTCCATATTGGCACTAATTAAGGATTTTGAGTGAAGAATAAGGCACACAATAACTCCCACAGTGAAGTGAAGGAATATAAATAGACACAAAAGATCTATAGGAGAAGGTGAATCTATCATAATTTACATAGAGGTGAAAAAACCTATAGGATGAAGGTTACACTTAAGAACATTAATACATGTTGATGAAGTAATAGCACAATCTTATTCCAAGATATCATGGTACTCTATTCATAATTCACATTAACCTCACATAGTTTCACATTCAATTTATAATCATTGTTGCAGTCCTATAGACCTAAATCCAACCAAGCAATTTATATTTTAGTACTATCTTATTTTATCACATTTGTAAAAATAGTAAGTTGCAATCAATTTAAGCTTGATTATTGTATATCTTATGTATTTTGATTTACTCAAAAGTTTGTCTTAATTAGATTAACCCCCTCAATCCAAAGTTTGATAAAAAAATATCATATAGGAGATGGCCATAGGGAGAGAAACATCAAGGATAATGAGATAAATAAAATGAAATACATTTGGATGAGAGTGGAGGAGAATAATTCACACATAAATAATTTATGCTTTATTGTTTGATTGAGTTTTTTCCATGTTTATGCCTATTCATATTACATGGATATAAGGTTTTGGTTAGCTAAATATTATGTTTGAAATTATACCCTATTATTTTTATACCTTCTAACTTAGATGAATGACTTTTTTTTTTAATTCTATGTGATTTATTTTGGTATTGGATATTCTTGATTTTTATCAAAAGATGCTAGGTGCCTTTGCCTTAACCTAATTAAAGGCACAAATTTTGTTGATGATAATAGGTGTTGATTTGGTAAATATGACCTAAGCCTTATATCAATATTATGTTGATTTACTTACTAATTATTTTTAAAAAAAGATGTTAAATTTCTTAGTATTTTTTCTTAAGCACTATTTCATACATTATGTTGGTCTAGTTTTCAAGAAATCCTTAGTGGTGACCAAAATAGAGTTTCACCTTTGTATTAGTTTTTCATAGTAACTTATATTGTTTAACCCTAAAATGTAATTAGGTTTTGGTGTTTTCCTTGATGGAGAATATTCCATCAAATGCTCAATTTATTTTGGGTAGTAATCTCGATCATGTAAGCCATGACTTTGTGTAGTGTTTGTGTTTTGAGCTGAGATAGTTGGGGTTATTTTTTAAATAAACTAAAAATTGTATTTTTCTTTGGGAGAAGTAACATAAAATAGAAAAGGAAAGTAGTCACAAATATGAAGGCTATGAGTGTGTCTTTGGAAGACAAAAAATATTTATTTTTAAATATATATAGAGCTTTCCTTTTAAAAGTAGGTTAGATAAAGGAGTTTTAAGATTCCTTGCTTGGAAAGAGTTACTATGTTGAATATTCATGCTAAGAAACTAGTTTGGAAGGACTTCGATATTTTTCCAAGGACCTTTGAGCTTGATGAAGAGGCATTACCCTTTAACTCAAACTTGATTTTTATTTTCTAGGAAGACTTTTTTAGGGATGTTATTATTTTACTACTGACCCTTCTCTCTCTCTCTAATTTTTTAAGAGATTGTAATGTTTTAGAGTTTTATGGGATTTTTTGTATGCATTGTTTGACTATGCTTGTTTTGGTTAAATATTTAATACTTGTTGGGCATAAAAAATTATACTCTATAGATGTTTGGTTGAATCACATGAAATAAACCCTAAATATGGGTACATTTAACTTAGATAACATTAGGGTAAAGGTATTTAAATGTTATAACCCTCATCTCAGTGGGTATAAACCCTATTGTGAAAAAATAAGAACTCATAGATCTAAAATATGTTGACTTCATAAATATAATATGAAATGCCTATAATATTTGGTTTTTTGTTCTTACCTAAAATATTAGGGATGAATCCTTTTTTCCCCAAAATTCCCATGGTCAATTTTTTCTAATTTTGGTATCAAAATTAAGGGTTAGGAGTCAAGTCTAAGTGCCAAAATTTTCCTTTGAAAAAGACTTAGTAACTTTTGGTGTTCTACACATCGATATTATGTTTTAATTTCTTAAAAGGACATGACCAAAGATAATTAGTCTTTGGATAAAATAAATTAGGGTGTGGTGTCGCTATGCCATACCTGCAAGACCAATGAACCTAGTTATAGAGGCATGCACATCCAAGGGAAGTTAGTGTCCATAGTTCATTGAATAAGCCCTATTTTAGCAGTACCCATTTGTGTAAAAAGTTATTAAAATATACAAGGTTTCTTGATCTAGTACCCACATAGAAATAAATTTTGTTCTTGCACCATTTATGTTTGTGAAATTGAAAATATATAAAAATATAATCAAAATATTTTTTTGTATAAGTAATTAATGTTGGTATAAGTCTCAATGGATTCAAATAAAGTTTTGGTTGTATTTTGCTTGAGGGAAGATCATGATGCCATGAGTACACCAAAGTTATAATTGGATCCTATAACCTCTTGGTGAAGAATCCAAAGGTGAAGTGAGCATTTTCAAGACCATTATGGCCTACTCCTCATAACCACATAAACTTTTTATATTACCAGACATGTGGGAATGTTCATGTCATCACTGAGGTAGCTTTCCATGTTATCAAATTAGTGAAAATGGAGTTAAATTACATGGGTTATGAGCCCATGTATATTTTTGAGAATGATATCCTAAATATTGGTGACTCTCAATTTGAACATGTGGGCTTGGAAGAGTTAATTTTTGGAATGAACATAGAATGTTTGACTCTTGTGGTTACTCTCTTGTTAGTTATTGGATTACGATAGGCAAATGATCTTACCATATTTGTGTAATGTTGAGATATGTTATTTTTATGCACTCAAAATTATTATCTTGATACCACGGAGATATAATTGGAAGGAGGTGCCTTGACAACCAAGCTAGATGGTAGTTCCATGGAAATGACACTAAAGATTCAATTAAAGGAAACCTTTTCTAAAATGAGTATTAAGGTCAAACAAGATTTTTGGGATAAATACCTAAAAAATCATCTTAAAACCATCAACATTGGGTGGTTGAAACACAAAATAAGAGGCTTGTTAAAACTCTAAAATAAATTCTAAAGGTCATTTTTCAAATATTAATTACTAGATATGGTCACTCTTATAAATAAGGTGATGGGTAATAAGATAATTATGGATTTTCATCATTGGATGCTTATAGCTATGAACATCATATGTGGTGGTAAGAAATATAATTATTGGGGATAAATCATCAGTGATTTTCTACATCAATAGATCATAAATATGATAGTAACAAAGACCTTTTATATGAATTAATACTTGGTATATTAATGAGAAACACATAGAGTCTACTTTGGTCTCACCCAATTGGCCAATGTAATTTCATTACAAAAAATACATGAGTTCTACATGAAATTGAACTTAGAATAGAGTGACAAACACTTCACATGGGTCAATGATTCTTTCACTATGAGAATTATATAGGCATTGAAGAAAGATTTGGGAGATGAGATATTTGAGGAATCAAATAATCTCGTATCTCAATATTAAAAGTAAATTCAATTTCAAAAGTACTCCTCTATTAGAGAAAGATGGTTTTAATGTTGTCCCTTAAGACTCATAAAGTTGGAAAATGATAAAACATTACTGATTGAAATGTATATATAACTTATAAATGTACATAGGATATGTAGGCATACATATGGTGGGTGAAGTATTCCCTATCACCTTGGTCCATTCCACTGGTAGGAATGCCAAAAATGATCAAAATATTGAAGCTTCCAATGAATGGTTGATAATGCACCCTCATATGAGTAGATATTATTTTGAAAAAAGGGATATGTAAGATCTCATTTTAGGATAGATCTTTTATATGTACACAAAACATATCTATAAGATTATTGGAATTTTTTTGTAGATGAATATGAAGTGCATAGGAATGATTTGGTTCAATTATGTTTGAATCAAATCAAATTTATTAGTACCACTTGGGTCATATAAGAGATTAAAAATGACATGAGTGAATTTTCTAATCCATCTTGTACTAAGAGTAGAATAGCCTCACCTTTTCCAATGATAAATTGGCTTGCACAAGATTTGAATAATCTATAGATTCAAACCATAAGAGTATTGGAAAGATAAACTAAATGGTTTAATGATAAAATGGTATAATTCATAGGAGCCAAAAAATTAAGGAGAACCATAGCCACTACCACACAAAGGCAAACTTTAGTATTAATCTCCAAAGAAAATGGCATAAGTAGGCTTGGAATTATATCTCACCCAATAACTACTGTAAGATTTGGAGAAGATCCAAAGTAACCCAAGTAGCTGAGTAAGACTTGTGGTGAAGGATATTTTATAGTGAAAAATTTACAAGCTAAAAATATAGTCATCCTCCTCCATGATAAGTGATACCTCTTTGTTGATCGATAACATGACATAAAAATATATCACCTTTAATAAGGTGATATATTATAAAATAGCTACATGAGTTTTTTCAAGTTATATACCAAAAGCACTATCTCATCCTCTTCTTTAAAATTATTCACAAATTCATCTAATGCCACATTCTATGCTACCAAGGAAACATATACAACCATCCATTTTGGCTAACTTAAGATCATAAATGGTTAGTTTCAGTGATACTACCTTTAAATAGATGCAACCACTATTTGGAAGGAAGAAGAAAGTGGATGATGCATAATTTCCTAATTGGTATGTTTTGGAAAACCTCTCAGATAATCCTCTTCCAAATAAGTCCAATACCACTTCAAGGTTAGTATTTGATTCATCTGGAGCCTAGTTAATATAAATTATTGAGCCAACTATTTAAAATAATGAGGAGGAAATGATCATGTTAGATTATTCCATGAATATAATATCATTAGGTATATTCACTCATGAGAGTAATGTAAAAAACCATTAAGAATGATTAAAAGGTCTAAACAAGGTAATATAATCCAAGAACAATTGAAATATCAAGTCTACTAGCTCACAAGTTATGTAAAATCCATTTTGAATATAGTAGAGGCACCAAAAACTCCCTAAGTAGATGATCCAACTCAATTACCTAAGACTAGTAGGGAAGCCATCTCAACTATAATTTGATACAATATCTATGGAAAAACTCTTGTGGCTTGGGTTATATAGTTGATTCTACATGGTTTACAACATATTAAGGAGATGGACATTTTTTATGATAAAATTGAGTCAAAAAAATATTGATCAAAGCTAGGTGATCCATAATTTGATTAGGGATATGATAATTTGCACTTTGGTAATAGTCAACTAACTCATTAGTGCAAATCCATAAATCATCTTTAGTTAAGGGATCCTATTCTAAGCTAGAGGTTAATTTGAAAATTATGGGCTTGTTCAAATGAGATTTTCCCTTGGTTTGCCACTCTATGTGAGTAGTTTTGGTCTTAGGTCTCCCATTAGCTTTTAGATTTTTTGGCAATTTAGCAATATGGAATGCATTATGGGTACTATATTATATGATATATTTGTCAATTATATAGAAGCGGTTGGAAATGTTTGATGGAGGCATGGATGAGGTATAAGCTAGGTTATCTGGGTCAATGCAATTAGCTTCAAGGTCTGATTAAATGACTTTTCCTTTTTTGACTCTTCCTTTGTCAGATTTGGGCATAAGATTCATGCCAAATTGATATTTATAGATTTTATATTTAGCCTTGAGATTTTATAATACTGATATGGCTAGAGATCAACCAGTATAGTCACTTCCATTCTTGAATGTTTTATGAATTGATGTAACATGGATTGATTTGATGGATCTAGGGTCAACCCATAAAAAATTGTAAGATAGTTCCAAGTCCAAAACATGGGATAAAGTATCATGGGTCAAAGACTCAATGACCACTAGTAAGTAAATAGTACATTGAGATTCTCATTCTTCATTATCATATGCCTTGATAATGATGGTATTTGGTTGTAAGTAAACCATTATTTATCCAAGATGTTTGATCAACTTTAAAAACATGATGTTGAAGCTCAAACCATTGTCTACAAAGATGCATTTAACTCTATAGTTTATTATATTGACCTTGATGTAAAATGGATTATTATGCAAAGGGCCTAAGGATGACATATCACTTTGGTCAAAGGTAATATGTTAGCCAAGGTCGAAGTGTCATATCATAGTTTGGAATTTGTCTGGAGTGATGTGATTTGGTATGAGGGATTGTTTCAAGTATTCATTCAAAATGTCTTTATGGATGCTTGATGCATGTAACAAATCCATGATGGATATATGCATAGGTGTTTTTTTAGTTGTTTCATAATATCATAGGTCTTCTCTTAAATTTTGAAAATTGGTTTATTTATGATAGGCATGAAAGGATGAATGGGCTCATTCACAGTATTTAGCTCTAGTTCTTTGATAGTGACCTTGGCTCATCAAGTTAAAATTATGAAATATAGATCTATTACTTTGATTTGGTAGTTGGTTGGGTAGGAAATGTGATCTAGAATGGTAATTTTGTGGAGGTATTGAGCCTAAATACTAACATGGTTCAAAGAAGAATTGTCACCATAAGGAGGTTGGTAAGCATTACTTGGATGATAGACATTATTGGGAGAGGGTCTAGGTTTGTTGGTAGTTGGCCAAGGTTTAATGGTTATCATGGAAATATGACCACCTGAGATATATCTTACAACATTGTTATAGGCATGTGGAATGGTGTGATGGCCTCCTTGATTGGTTTGATTAGTTTACCCTTGGTTCTGACTAGTTTGTTTTTATTATTATGGTTAGCTTTATTACTATTGATTTTGTAATGGATTTATTTTCCATAATTGTTTATGTTATTGATACTAATTTTGGTTCTTTTTTTATGTTAGGAAAATGGATTCTAGTAGATACTAAAGTTTTGATTGGTCATAGGAACATGGGTGTCTCTTTAGATCTATCCATTTTCTAGCATATTCTCAATCAAATGCTTGAGTTGGATACACCATCATATGAAATGTCCTTTGATGTGATGATACTCACAAATTTCATGTTCTTTATATTAATTAGGAAAAGGGATCCCTTCAATAAATGATTTTGGTATTAGCTAATTTATCATATTTGCATGAACCAATCTTCAGAACAAAAATTCAACAGGCTCACCAAGGTCACTGAATTGTCTAGCAATGGGTAGTCTTTTCCTTAGAGGAGGGGCTTGTAATTGGTTTTAATTTTATGGTAGTTAGTTTTTTGGAGACCTTAGATGAATGTATGGAGGTGGTCATTGTTAAATGGGTGGAGGTAAATATTATTCAACGTTTTCACCATTTAAACATGGCATGATTTAGTGACCCCACTACCAATAACATTCTTATTGTGGTTGTAGGGGTTTGGTCTCTCATTGTTGTTGGCTTGAGGTGGTGTTAAAGCTAGTATTTTAAATTAGCTTATGTTTAAAATTCTAGCCTTGGTTTTGGTTTTGGTTTTGGTTTTGGTTTTGGTGGCCTTGATGATGATTTTGGATTTGGTAAGAATAACATAGCTTTATTATCCATTTGTTGACAAGGGTTTTATCAATCTATATTATTTTCTCTATAACCTCTTAAACGTATTTGAATATAACAACTTGATATGGTAAGATATCTTGCTATGTAAGCTCATAGTAAATATCATAGCCAACTATTTATCTATAATATTATGAGTAAATTGACTTGCTAGTGCTCTCCAATGTTGCAAATATGCAACAAAACTTTAACCAATCCTTTGTTTAGCTTGGCCCAAGTCCACACCTATAATATTATTCTTGAGATTATAGGAAAAATGTTGTAAAAACTTATCATAAATATCATGAAAGTTAGGTTTATAATTCTTTGGAAATTTCAAAATCCATTCCAAAGCTTGTCCAACTAAACTCCTTAGAAAGAGTAAAAGCAAGTATATGTCATTATATGCCACTAGATGGCATGAAACAAATAATTTTTTCATATGCTATTTAGGTTCACCTTTAACCTTGTATTTATTAAATTTTGGTGACTCATAACCCAATGGAAATGGTATTTTTAGATAATCCATGGCGAATGGATAAGAGCATATTTCATCCAGTTTGAATTTATTTGTTTGCTTTCTAATTTGTATAGCTTGAATTACATCCTTTATTTGTTATAAATATAGGGAAAGGAAGTCAAATGGAGTGGCCTATTGCTATTAAGGTTGCATGGTCAAAGGTGTATTACCTTAACCAAGGTAGACATATTATGTAATGTTGGTCGAATTCACTAGATGACCAGGTATACATATCCATGCATTAGAATTATATTGTGGATATGGAATACACTTCTAATGAAATACATTTTGGTTTGGATTGGATACATAACCCTAGATATAAAATTGTGGTTGTGGTAATGAAATTTGGCTATGTGGTATGTTGGTATTATTGGGTTTGATAGGGAACTTGGTGCCTACTTGTCAAACCCTATTATATATAGGGAACACATTATTGACTAGAACCCTATTTTTGGAGGTGTTGAAAGTTGGATCCTTATTTCACATGTGATACTTTTTAGGTGAAAGGAAATTGTTATTGAGCACTTGGTACCTAAATAAGAACCTTATTATTGGTTTAACACCTATTTTTGGATTGGAACTTGTTATTGTTGACCAATTGGTACTTTATGACCAATATAAACACATTATCAATTAGGCAACATTTGTGATTGTTGAGGTATATTGGTTTGTGCTTGTTACATCAAAACATTCATTACCCTTGTTGAGGTGGAATAAATTTCTATTCTTGTTGTGGTGGTAAGTTGGTTTTTTGTTGATTCATTTCCCCTTGTTTTACACTTGAAGAAGTAGCTGGTTGAGGAATAGAAGTTGCTTGTTGATTTTGGGAAGTAGGCATACCTATCCCTTGTTGTTTTAATCCACTCATGGCATTATTTAGAATAATATATTATAAGTTGATTGGTGGTAAATTATACCCACTTTAGCTTAAATTTGAATGTACTTATGTACTATCTACAATGTTTTGAGTGAGGTCTTCTGCTTGCTCAGTAATTTATTTAGTCAAAATAAGGAAATTAAACATGTCACCGACTAGTATGCTTTTATAAAATAGGTCTATCTTCTGGTTTTAATATCCCAAATCATCTATTTTTTTCCTATTGATGAAGATATATTATTAATTGACGTGTTAGAAACAACCCTTGCATTAAGATTATGAGCTAGGTTGAGATAATTTTTGTATGCTTGGTATACCTATTCCATTTCTTCATCCATGGGACCTTTCCCTTTAACAAGTTTAATTTAGATCTACTCCAACATTTAGACTAAATCTTGATTATAATTAGTTGATTCATGTTTGAATTGTTGGATTCAAGATACATTACTAGGAGTTCTAATCAAACTATTCAAACTTTCATGGGGAGAGTCTAGTAAAAACTTGGCTCCTACTTTAATGGATTTGATGAGAATTCCATCTTTATTCTCTAAAACATGATGATCAAACAAGTATAGAACATAGTTTTTATATGTTAGTGTCATAACATAGTAGGGATCTTGTTGTTGGATTTGTTTAATAGTTGACATCATTTGAGCAAGGTACTATATTGTTTGCTCTTATTATTAGCCTAGGTAAGAAGGTACAGTCACCAAATATAGTGCTAATGGGTCTGATATTTATTCAACATATGGAATAGTATAAGATGGATAGGGATATATATCATAAGCTACATCATCGTACAAATTTTGAATAAAAGGGTCATTGGTCACAAAGTTATCATAGTCCAAATTATACATAGTCCCTCTATGTGTGTAATGAGGCATATTCAGATCTATATCTAGGTCTCATGAAAATAAAAGGTCTAAAGGGGTAACAAACAACCAAGGTCTAAAAATAAATAACATTCAGCTCTATAAAAGAGTCCCAAAGGGTAAAACAACTAAACTAGGTAAAGATAAAATAACAAAACAAACTTTAAACTGTCTAACAAAATGATATTGATTTGCCCAAAGGTAGTTATAATAAGTGGCAAGGTAACACAAAATCTCAAAACTCATCTATGGCTAAGGTACTAATTTTCCCAAAAGGAAATTATAATCAGTGACTAGAGTATCTATACAAGCTAGAACAAATGTGAACTAATTCAAAAAAGATAGCAACAACTTATACAAAGGAATTTATAATTGTTTAGCATGAAAAATAAGGATAGACTCAAAAATAAAAGGTATCAAATAAGAACTTGAAAATAAACTAAACTAAGGCAATTGGCTTGGGTGACACTTAGTAATTGGTTCACTAAGAATTAATACTTGATTCGCAATAGATTATTTGAACAATGGAACTAGAACACTTTCAAACTTGGTACAATAAACTTAAAAAGGGGAAAGTGGTAATAACTTGTCTCAAATTACTCTCAAATAAGTCACAAGACAAATAACTACTACTAAGTCTAGGCAAAGGGTCTTTAGATAAAATAGGAAATCAACTCAAGTAACATAATCAAAACATAAAAGGTAAATAACCTAAGCCTAAATTAGATAAGGCTTTGGCATAAAATTGATTAGTTTAGGATTTTCACTTGGAAAGGTTGAGTTTAAAATTTAATATAAAAAGACTCAAATGTTCTACGTCAAAAGAGTTAGACCAAAATGGGTAGCATAACTACATGTTTGAAATAAGAGGTATAATAATGTTTTGTAACTTGGTTTCAAAAGTGAAAAATGATTTGGAATAATTTAGGCAATGTAACAATGCTCCTTCAAACAAATGATAGAGAATGGTTTTGGACTCAAAAGTCCAAGGCAAATTTTTGAGTTGAAATGAGCAGCATAATGATGCCCCATTTAAACAAGTGACACACAAATGGTTTTAAAATAAAAATCTGAAGTAAACTTGTGACACAAAATGGATAAAGTAAAACCTCTTAGGCCAAAGTGGTGGAAAATAACATGAAACTTTTGGACTTGTTTTGACTTGATAGTACAAATAAATAATTTTAGTCTAAAACATGCATGTAAATCAAATAAAATAGAAATAACATCAATGGCTCAATCTATCCCTAAAAATGACATGAGTGTGCATAGATTATACCAAAAATTTCATTAATATAATAATATTTTAAAGGAATTAAGTGTTAATCCAAAAAACTAAAATACAAGTGTGGGTAGAGATTTTATGCCCCCTCTATCTCTTAAGCATTGTTACATGGAATGAACTTAGAGTGAGGAACATTCAACATTTGGAAAGATATTCTAGAAAATGGGGTTGACTAAAATCTAGAAGTTTTAAATACACTAAATGGTCCCAAGTTTGGCTAAAATAAGGGTAAAATCATGCTAATTGGGTTCATAATTGCTAACTTTCTATGAAAAGGTCTATTCCTTTGCACAACGACTCCAGTCATGTATTGCTTAATAGAGTATAATGTTTATCAAGACCTGACTTGGGTTTTCATTATGTTTGAAGAGGATATCCACTTAGATCATTATCAATCCTATTATCACATTGCTAATTTATATACCCAACCATAGAATGGGTCTGGTACGATGCTTGGATATGAAACCCCAAGTCAACGCACCCCTAGAGAACTTGTGAAGGAGAAACAAGCTCCTACCCACAAGCCAAATACAAGAAAATAAATTATAAAGAATTTATAGGTTACTTTTGGGTTACCCAAGTCACTCAGAGCTTTGGGAGAGCATACACAACATTATTTTTTATAATACCAAATAGACAAGGTAATAAATTAAGTACTTTTGGTCACCTGAGTTCCCTATAAGGAACTGAGGAAGAGCATACAAGTAATAGTTTCTAATTTAGCACAAACAAAGAATATAAAATACAAAATTTAAAATTAGATAATAATAAAAAATAAATATAAAGCAAAAATCTCCTAAGATCTCTAACTAATATGTATGTGCTTTTTAATGTCACCAACTCAAATATGCTTGCAAATATAGCCCTTTGGCCTTGTTTGTACTTATAAAAACTTTGAAGATACTAAAAGACAAGTGTGATTAGGTTGACTTTTAAGTACCAAACAAAATTTTATGTGAGATATATATATGTGTCTAAGCCTCTCTCTCTCCACCTTAGTTCCTATTAAAATGTTAGAGGGTTTGCTTATCTCTAGTCCAAAAAGTAAATGAGTAAACAACATTCCATTTTGAGCTCTGAGGTTTTTCAAAAAACATAGATTGAATCCATCAATATATAGGGTGAAGCCATCATTTTAAGCAAAACCCTCATTTACCTATACACAGACAAATAGAGAGCACTTTTGGTGAAATGACTATTAAACAGGGTGAAGCCACTGATCAAATATGGCAAAACCACCGATTACAACTAAAAAATAAGTGAAGTTGCTAAAATCACATGCAATTTCATCTGAAAAAGCCACTATTTATCAAATTCAAAGCCACTAATTCCAAGTAGTGAAGCCACCATTTATGCATAAATAAATATCATAAACAAAACATGGAACTGAAGAAGTCACCGATACACAAGGTGAAATTGTCGTTTACACAAAAAATAGAATGACATTAATTTCAAGGCTAAAACTCTGCACTTGAAGAATTAAAAGCATTTGTTAGAAAAACTAAAGCTAATATATCATTATCCTTGGTCATATGAAAAGTGTGGTCCCACTGAGCATGCCATTATGTATCTTAAGAGTTCTAAGAGCACATAAAATGATGATTGGTTCTTTATTAGTCCAAATGATAAAAATTCAAGCATAAAAATACTCTAGAACTAAATTCTCTTTCCTAAGAACTAGGGGGAACATAACATAGTAAATAATTTCAAAAAATAGAGATAAAAATAACACAAGTAATTTACCTCATTTGTCAAATTTAATGTCTACTTGTTGGCTTAAATATGTTTATACTCATACTATGATAATTAGAGTCTTCTAGCAATGCTTATCCATGGTGGTAATACTTCTCCAATGGTCACTTGTGGCTTGGTGTGATGCTTTGCATAAAATGGGAATTATAACACTACTCCCAATGGTTTCTTAAATTTATTCTAATAGAATAACCTTGCACACAAAATCTTGTTGGTATATGGTGTGGACACTTATATTTATATCTCTAAGAACTAGCTCTAAACATAGGGAGGTTAGGTTAAATTCTAACTTTAATTGAATTTAAAATAACCTAGGTGAGTTAGGCTAACCCTAGGTTAGGTTAAAACACTCATGAAATCTTGACACCCCATTTTCAGACATTTTTGAGGTATAACAACTCACTTTAGATATTTTTGAGGTTGTAAATCATATTTTTGGAATATCTAGGAAATAATAAGTCACTTTACTAGCTCCTTTGACCTTTGACATCAATTTTGGCTAAAAAATATTTTTTTTGATAAATGAAATTCACTAATTTCATTTAAAAAAATTTCTTAGGTAAGTTAATTAAGATTTGTAATGTGATTAATATTGCTTAGTGTTTTTGGATTTTGGTAATTGTTTTCAATTAATAGCTTGACAGGACAAATGTGTCAAATTACTAGGTCATAATTTGACTAGGGTTGAAACTGAACTAGGTTATTTGTGCATACATGGTAATACCTAAAATAAGTAAGCCTCGCCACATTTCTCAATAATTAAATCCCTTATGTGGATGAATTTGGAAAATTTAGGTGATTTTTAGGCTTAGATTACATCATGTGCTAGAAATTGAATTGAATCCTAGTTTAGGCATGAAAGTGGCCAAAAGAGAGTGTCTATAATTTGACCCTATTTGAGAAGGCATTGTGAGACACATGCATAGTAACATATTTTCAAATAATGCAAAAGTCATTAATCTAAATGGTTTATGCCCAAAAGGGCAGTCGATAATCCCTTGATGCCCCCTCAAAGGAGCAGGTATATAAATATAATCATCAAACATTCCCTCAAAATGAAGAAAACAACACGATCTCATAGAAACAAGGGTGGAACTACTAAATGGCTAAAGGAAATTATAAATAGTAGTGGTGGCAGAGTTATAGATTTGTCCAAAGGAAATTATAATTATTAATAAAGGATGTGACACTATTTTCTCCAAAGGTTATTATAAGTAGTATCATAGGAATTTGACCTAGTAGGTCAATGGGATGAACATTAATTTGCTTAAAGGAAGTTATACTTAGTAACTAAATGTGAAACAATTATTTTAGCAAAGGTGGTTATAATCACTAAGAGAGACATTTACCCTGGTAGGGTAGCTGGAGTGGGTAAAGTAATGATTTGTCCAAAGGTAGTTATAATCATTGATATGGAACACAAAAATAATGAATTTCACATAGGCAGTTATAATCATTAAATTGGTCAAAAAATAATGATTTGTGTAAAGGTGATTATAATCATTCACAAGTTTAAATCATGTGATTTAAAATGAGTTTACCCCATAAAGGTATAATATATCATTTAGTGATCAAAAAAGAATTTTCCACAATGAGGTAAATTGATTAGGATAGATTATGCAAAAAATCCATAAAATGGATTTACAATGAGATGGCAAAGAGTAACAACACTTTTTCTAGCCTAAATTTTAGTTTGAAGATGCACATTTGAACAAACATGGGGTATAGGTATAAAAATAATGTTATTAAACAGGTCTCAAAGGAAACCCAAAAATATGGTATGATTATAATATGTCCAAAAAAAAGGCACATAGGATCAAACAAAATGCAAAATAGACCATATATGTGAAAAATACACTTCCTAAAGTGCGAAAATGAACTATAGGCCCTAAGGGGTAAAAATTCAAAATTTTTACTATATATTCACCCCCAGGGTGAAAAATAATTCATTTTCACCCTAGCCTATAGAGATTTATTAGCTCTAGTTTAGTGCCATGGAAAAAGTAGCTCTTAAAGGAGCTCAATATCACATTTTAGAGTGGGTGAGGGAGCACGTGCAACCATCCTATGATGGGCCATTGATGAGTAACTTTAAACTTGTCATTAATGCTAATTTTATTACATTTATTTCTTGATTTAGGTCAAAAAATGGTGTTCACCATTTGAATTTTAGGGCAAACAGTGGCTATACTAAGTAAAATGGTGGCTTCGTAAAAAGTCATCATTCCAAAAAATGGTGATAATGCCAAAATAGGGTAGAAATCACCAAAATAGTGATTTCATCCTTTTTAAGGTGAAACTACCATTCTTGTAAGAATGAAATGATGATAACTCCTAAAAATGTGAAATATCACCTAAATGACAACTTCACCCTTTGGAAAATGGTAGCTTCACCTTGGAAGTTAAAAATATTTGGTTTGTGACTTGATAGGGTTCCAACCTATTAGAGAGGGTTAATTAGGCTTAGTAAGTTAGATTTAGGCATATGTAGCTGCATATAGTTAGGGTGATGCTAAATTTTATTTGAATGTAGGAGTGATTGGATGTCTTGACATGCTAAAAGTGATGTTTGGACTGTCTATAGACCCCTCATATTTGGACAGAGGGCATGGTTGGTTTTTTGTAGGCACCAAATCTTCATGATGTGTCATAGATGCCAATCATCCAAGTAGATTAGGCATATTTGAGCATGTTGGATAAGCACTAGCATAGTGATACTTATAAATTTAACTTGACTACTAGAGAGGATACTATGACACTTTAGAATACCTGGTGTATTCTCAAGTTGCCAATGCATAAACAATGACTATTTTAGACACCACTGACATAATATCAAGAAGTTTTTGATGACTTGTGTAATTATCAGAAAAATTTATGGGAAGGTTGATATAGACCTAAAAATACATATACAAATATTTATCTAGATGATTTACCTATTAGGGATCTATCACCACTAGCTCTCATTGATAAGGAGGTTACTATTCTCATGGCCATTGTCAGTGGCATCTTATTGCCTAATAATAGTGGTTGGTATTTCTATATGGGCCTTGGAGGCATAATGAGAAGCATGATTGAGGATTCTACATGATTTTTTTGGGTGTTATTTGTCTTAATAGAGCTCTATATATATTTTCATATGGTATTGTATCATGGTGGATGGAGCATCAAGGCTTTTACTCTTTTGATGGTCTAGGGATGGGAGCACATCTTGATTGAGCAATCCATATGGATATGAAAAGTACAAGATCTAGATGATCCTTTATCATATGTTTGGGCTTAGATAGGAGCAAGAAAGCATGGGCATAGGAGGGATATCCTATTTTACCATCAGCTATTTAATGATCCAACACCATAGTTTTTCATTTGAAAGCATTACCTTGCATATCGGTTGTAATGGTTTCACAATGGATGGTATGTGGATTTCATGACTACTAGATGTTTTTTGACTAGGAGATAGTCCCATATCATTGAGGAGTACCACCCTAATTAGGTACTATATCAATTTGAAGTTACATAGGATGTAATTGAGGGGCCAAGATGGTTTGCCCATGTTACATGGGAGATTAGTTGGGATACTCCTGTTATCTTAAGGAGTGAGGCTATAATGAGTTAAATTAATGTTCCTCAAGTTTCCTTGGATTATATAGGGGAGATATAAATTTAGGGGTCAATTTAGATTCTATACATTAGTGGGTATAGGTATGGCCTCTGAGGTTGACAATTTAAGTTCTAACATGGTAACAGGTGCCCATGGATATTGAGGAGATGGAGGCCAAGACATTGAGTGTCAGTGGTATCACCTAGATAGATAACAATGGTGAGGCTGGTGATGATGATGATGATGATGTATTTGATAGAGGAGATAGTGGGGGATATAGATATGGAAATGGAGATGATGGGGATGATGGACCATATTTGATTATTCTTTGTCCTAGCTCGATAGTGGTTATAGTGGCTTAATTTTATTTAGGCTAGTTAGGGCCTTTGAGTATATAGGTAGATATAATCAAGGTAGGGACTTATTGCACAACTAAAATAGGAAAAAATACAATCTTGTTAGAGTAGGATATCATCGCCTAGGTGAGATAAATTATAGTTTTATAGTGGTAGTTGGATAATTTACAAAGAACCTTGGATATAAAGGATTATTATATCACTCAATTATAGATAAAGATCACTTGACTAAAGGTTGAGATAGATAGGATGGTATAGGTTTAGGGATAGATCACTATAAAGAGAGATTAATCCATTAGCAAGAGAGATCAAGCATTGGCTAACATTGATATGCTTAGGTGAGAGTGAGATGTGGCTTGAGTATTTGTGATGCATGTTGGGTTATCACTAATGGTTGGGGAGTGCCTTCAGGCAAAGGATGAGGCATAATATTACCACAAATCTTATGAGTCTACTTTTCCCAGGGATCAACAGGTTGCTACATTTGAGATCTAGGATACACAATAGATAGTTAATAGATTTGGTTAGTCTCACACTAGGACACATGTTATGGGTGCCTCAGGTCAGTCCATCCATCAACTATGGCCACCACCACTAGGACCTTTAGGACCATTAGATCCACCTCTATCCACAAGTCTTATGGACACATAGAGATAGAGTTTAGTGTTGGGATCTTGACATTTTGTAATTTTGGCACAATTTTGGCATATGGCATTGTACTCATTATATTGGTATACCAATTTATTTTTGAGACACCATTGTGATATGTATATATCCTCTATGCATATGAAATTTGAGATACATTGACATTTAGTTTATGAGTATTTTGACACTAATATACATGTATATGATATTACTTATATATATGATGCCATACTTGTTATCTTGTTTATCTCATGTTTAGTATTGATTAAAATTGTAGATGCTTAACATTATTGATGTTTACACTCATGTATGCTATATTCATTTATTGCTTATGCCATGTTTATGAAATATTATTTTGTTAGTTATCATCTAATCATGTTGTATGCCTCATATCTATTCTTATTTAGAGATGCACATCTGTATAAACACATAACAAATCATTTTTACTATTATTTATTACTCAAGGATTTAGTCATGTGTTTGGGTATTTGGTTGGCTTTTATATATCAGAGAAATACTACTATAACATTATCTTGATAGTCTCTATGTGTCTATTTTTTTTGTATCTTATGATATTATACATGATAGTTATGAAAAACTAAATGATAATATATACCCTAAGCATATAAAACTTAGTTTAAATGTAAATATAAACAACCTAGGAATAAGATATGAATAATCAAATCCCAAGATGTAAATATAACAAATAAACCAAGTGTAAGACTAAAAACAAACATTCACACTTGAAGTGCATGATATGGATAAGCAAGACTTAAGTGTCAATAAAATTTAATATTCTTATGGAAACCAAAAAAAAAGGCCAAATAAAAAAAAGGAACAAACAAAGATGAAACAATCAAACAAAACAAACAAAAAGATAAAAATAAATAAACATAAATAAATAAGACTATAAAAATAAAAAGAATAAACAAACAAACAAAAATAATGAATAAATAAATAAATACAAAAATACAAAAATAAATAAGTCTATAAACAAACAATAAGACTACAAACAAACAAAAACAAACAAACAAACAAAAAAACACCCATAAACAAAAACAAACAAAAAATAAAAAAACACCAATAAATAAAACATTGATAAAGAAATTAAAAAAACACGCTAACAAAAAATTAAACAAACACAAGTAATCAATAACAAAACAAAAATAAATAAATAAAATAACAAAACACAAAAAAAACACTAATAAGTAAAAATAAATAAACACAACACAAGCAAATAGAATAATAAAAATAAACAACTATAAAAAAACAAACAATATAAATAAGATAAAATAAATAGAACAAACAGAGATAGATAAAATAAACAAATAAAACAAACAGACAAAGTCATAAACAAAGAAAACAAAATAATTAAAACAATCTAAAGGAAATAAAAGTGCAATAAACAAACTAATCAAAGCACACAAAAACAAACAAATTAAGTAAACAAATAGCAATCACAAAAAATGATTAATTATAATGTTAGTACAAATAGAAAACAAATTGTTCGTACATGTGTAATAGAGGTGTTGCTCTTGGTGACAGGGTGACCCATAAACTAAGTAGTAATAACATAGGTAAAACAACATAAGAACAAGAGGCTCAAGGTTATCCCTAGGTTATATGGAATAACGACACAAAGAGAACAACAAACACTGCCCCTAGGCTATAAGAGAAAATGATACAAAAATAAAATGGGTGGAATAGAAGAAAAAGAAGGGGTAGCCAAGCTAACTCTAGATGTACTAGACAAGAGGACGCTACCTACATACTTTCATAGACACAAGATCCAGTATGAATTTTAGGCTAAATATAGTTCTCTCAAGATATGGGATAGAATAAAATGGATGATAAAAAAACATGATTGATTTGTATAGTAAATTGGTAATGAGCTCAAAAAATGGAAAGTACATAAGAAAAGAGGGGTATGATGCCCACAGTCATGAAATGTCATCACAAATAAATTATGCAAGTGTGAGACTATGGTTTAGGCTAAACCCACATTAAAATTTAAGAGATGAGTATCCACAAATGAACTAAATTAGTAATTCATAGTGTCTACTACATATAAAGCTTGGAATGAGAATGAGATTGAAAAATAGTAAGAGCATAGGCAATAGCGACTCATAAAATGGTGAGAAGATTCAAATGAAAATAATTTATAAAATGGAAAGAGCATAAGAAAATATAAGTGGTCATTAATACCTCAAATTTTAATGCACAATTCTCACAAAATCACCTTAAAAAATGGTGAAAGCACATGGATAAGCCAATAAGAATGGGGAAACTAATTGATAAGTGGTTACTTGTGAAATAGCTAGGAGACCCAAAATATTTAAGGTAAATAAGTGGTGAAAAAAGAAAGGTGGTCAAGCTAACCAAAGATACCCCGTGTATCCAAGTATTGCCTACATAGTCCATGTGGATCTTAGGATGATGTAGTTTTCCTAGAAATGGGAGAAAAATACCAAGGTGGTCTAGAAATGAAATTGAATAGATAAGATGTCCCATCCTAGAAACTTTTTATAGCTTTATATCTCGCATGGAAATTCTAAGCCAATTTTCATTATTTTAGGATTTTTTAATATCTTTTACAAATGTTTTTGGAATTTTATAGGCATCTCAACTCGATGGATAATTAAAAGACACAAAAGGGTCCAACTCATAAACTAGAGAGAGAATGGCTTAAACATGCTCACAAAATGGTGAGAGCATTCAATGTTAAAATGCTCACATATTATAAATAACATGGAAAAGGGATGACTGAGTTGACCTTAATGTGAATCGAGCATTGCATATATAGTCCCATAGGATCTCAAGTCACTATAGTTATACCTACATTAAAGGCATCCAACTAAGTACTAAAAAGTTCAATTATAGGTAAATGGTAAGGTTTGGCAATAGTTATGTTAAGGTGATGCATAATGCATGGTAAAGGTGTTTTTCCTAATTTTCCCATAGGCGATTATAATTAGGAAACAATGTAATAGGGTTAATGGTACTAATTTTCTTGAAGGTAATTATAAATAGTAACACAAGGATATAACGTAACAATAAATGATGTAATTTATAGGATCACTATCATACTGCTTTCATATACTATCATTCAAATGTTTAATCTAAATTAACTATTAGAACTAAATCTATCATCAACCACTGAATGTGATTGAAGTAAAAATAAATCAAAACTAAGGCCAAATATTATAGGTGGGGTTAGGTAAAAATAACAAGATGGTGAAGGGTTAACGTATGGTAAAATGGTATAGTGTATAGTACAAAGAATGGACATAATGTGGCATAACTTAAATTATCTTTATAGATGATAATTTGAGTCCCTCAAGTGTAAAAAAGTTTGGTATGCATTATGTTCATTGGTTCATCAAGTTGAAATAACCACATAGAGCCCTAACCAATTTGTTGAAACTTTCCTTTTTCTTGGTTTCAGCATTGACATTTATTTTATTTTATTTTAACATAAGGTCACCAAGCTGGATTTCATGATGTTTAATGTACCTATTATATTGGACATTCAATTTTTTTTTATAGGCTTGAAGACTATTCAAGGTGGACAAGCATTTTACATCAAGTAAGTCTAGCTCTTTCAAGTGAGCTACTCTATAGTTCTCATCATCAATGATGTGCCACAATAAAATTTGGAGAGAAGGAAACTCGACTTCAATAAAAAGAATGGCCTTAGTGCCATAAATAAGTGAATATGGTGTAGCTCTTATTAGAGTATAGAATGTGGTATGATATGCCTAGAGGGTTTTAAATAGTTGTAAGTACCAATTACAACTAGCATCATTGACATTCTTGTTCATAATATTGTCAACTATTAGCTTGTTTGTTACCTTGTGGGTAGTAGGCAATAGACAAATTTTATTTGATGTGGTATTGGGTAAAAATTGATTTAACATCTTTGTTTTTAAATGATCTACCATTATCAGATATAATGTTGGAGGGGATGCCATAACAATAGATGAGGTGGTAGAATATGAACTTAGATATTTGCTTACTAGTTATGTAAGTGAGGGGAATGGCTTCCAACCACTTAGTGAAATACTCGATAGTAGATAGGACATGATTATATCCATTAGAGGATGTATAATTGATCTTCCCTATGAGTTCGATTCCCCATGTTAATAATGATCATGGTGTTGTCAATGGTTTGAGTATCTTGGTTGGAGCATGAATCATATTAGCATGCTTATGACACTTGACACACAAATTCACATATGCAGCTACGTCTACTCACATAGTTGGCCAGTAATAACTAGTATTTAGTAACTTTTTGGCTAATATTTCCCCATTGATATTGGTTCCACACACTCCATGAACTTCCCTTGACGCTAGTCTATATTTTGCCAAAGGTATATAATGAAGAATAGTTCCATCATAGATTCTATGATATAAGGTTAGTCCAAGTAGGGTATAACAAGAGGATTTGTGGGTGAAGGATTTTTATTTCTTATGTGATAAGTTGGGAGGCATATTTTATCTTGAAGATAGGCATATGTGTCTGAATACCAAGGAGACGTGGGACCAATAATGTCACAAACCATCTCAATGGTTAATTGTTAATGGGCTAGTGCTAAGAGATGTTCAAGGATAAATTGACAATCCCTTGATCTATTTGTGATATGAATAATGGATCCAATAGTGGCCATATCATATGTTTTCCTATTATTGGATTGAGGTATTCTTTCAAATTGGATGTTGGTAATTTATTGCTTGAGAGGGTCAACCATATTTTTATAGGGTGTCAAATTTTCATCCTTGGTTTGGTACTGGTCCATGACTTGATTGATGATTAGATGAGAATCACCATAAACCAATAAATGTTGAGTTTTATATTGTACTACTTGATGAAACCCTGCAATGAGTGATTCATACTTGACATGTTATTGGTACAAGGAAATCCAATGTGAAAGGACTTGGGAATTAGATCCCGTTGTGGAATAACAAATAATATTTTAGCACTAGATCCATGGGCTATGAATGATCCATAAAATTACATCTTTAACTATTTAGCCTTAGGAGGTGCTTCTACTTCTTCAGTTGTCATAATGGCCTCATTTGGAAACCCAAATGGAAGAGGTTGAGTATCTTAAAGAGGAGATTCTACAAGTTAATATATGAGTACTTACCCCTTAACAACCTTTTGATTAACATATTCAATTTAAAACTCATTTAATAACATGATCCACTTTTCCATATAGCCCTACAAAGTTGATTTGGAAAGTAGATACTTGAGAGGATCTACTTTGGCAATAACAATGGTCTTGTTGTTCAACATGTAATGTCATAACTTTTGGGCTATGACCACCATTGCTAAACTGGATATTTTAATCAACATATATTTTTTATTATACAAACCAATGTTCAACTCATATAATACATGACATGTTCTTTTCCATATTCATCATATTATGCCAAAAGTGCCCTCAAGGCATTTTTAGTTGCTAATAGGTAAATAATTAATGGCTTATTTGGCATGGTTGGGAGTAAATTAGGTGGGTTGGAAAGATATTCCTTAAGATGATCAAATGCTTTATGTCACTCTTCATTCTAGGAGAATGTAACACCCTTATTTAGTAAGTGCATAAATGAATGGAATATTTTATCCAACTCTGAGATGAAACATCAGATAGACTATATCTTTCCCTACAAACTATGGAGTTCCTTCAAGTGGATGGCATTGGCATTTTTGTAATTCCAAAAACCTTGGCTAGATCAATTTCAATGCCCCTACGAGAGACATTGAAGCCTAATAGTTTTCCTAAAGTGAAGCCAAATACACACTTCTTTGGATTAAGCTAAATATTGTACTCATAAAGTCTCTCAAATATACTTTATAGTATGGTGGGATGATCAACATGAGTCTTTGATTTACCTAGGATGTCATCAACATAGTCCTCAATGATGTCATGCATCATATCATGGAAAATTACTATCATGTCCCTTTAGTATGTGGCTCAATCATTCTTAAGTCAAAATGACATAACCTAATAACAAAACATTCCCCATGAAGTGGATTTTTTTGTCTTGTGTTAGTATTTTGGTACTATTTTTATTTGATTATACCTTGAAAATCCATCCATTTGAGAAATAATTTTGTATCCAACCATTGAGTCGATTATCATGTTAATATTAGATAAAGGAAAATTTTATTTCAAGAAGGATTTATTGATATCTTTGAAATCATTATAGATTTTGATACCCTCTAGTTTATTGCTTACTAGCATAATGTTTGAAATCCACTATGAATAGTCGATCAACCTATAACATGTCATGTTTAAGAGTTTTTCTAACTGTTTCTTGACTAACACATAAATACAAGGATGTATCTTACGTAACTTCTATTTAATGGGCTTGGCATTAATATGTATAATGATATGGTGTAAAAACAAGGTGGGGTCTAAACCTAACATGTCCAAATAATCCCATGCAAATATGTCAACAAATTCCCTTAGAAGGGATGTAAAAACTTCATGTTCTTCCTCAATGAGGGATGCACCTAGTTTGATCTACTTTAGGTCCTCTAGATTCCTAATGTTAACCTCTAAAGTGTCCTCCAAAATAAGTGTATAACAATCATCTAAAATAGTTAGCAAGGAATTAAATTGGTTATCAATAATAAAGTATTCTATCTAAATTGGCTCATATAATTCTCCCAATTAGGATGCATTAGAATCTCCTAATGCTGGCAAAGGCCATGAAATAAATAATTCAAGGCACTCTTGAACAATCTATGTAAATTTTTTTCACTCTTCGATACAAATCTTTGATCCATAAATAGGATTTGGGTTGTAGGTCTCTTATTCTTCATAGGAAGAGGGATGTACATCCCCATCTAATGGCATTGAAAACCAATTTTAACCAAGAGACTTGCCTTTATCTTTACTTTTTCCTTGGTCAAAAATCATCTTAAAGAGTTTTTCACTTTCAGACCTTCATGTTTGATTTTATTTTTGTTTTTTGATATGGAAGTTCACCCACTCTATGAAATAGATGGTAGGATCCAATATAATAAAAAATCCTTGATTGTGATCTTCAAGAGGAATGTGATTCCTCAATCCCAAAAATTTGCATATGGCCTCATCATTTTCAAACTCATCTAATGGAATTGTTGACTCTTATTAGTCCTAGTTTATCAATTATTGATGGTAAAGGGTTAATGATGAAGGTTGATAAATTGAGTTAATGGTGAAAATGTCATGGTGTTTAAAAAAATTTGTAGTGAAAATGTCATTTTATATGTTATAATTAGACCCTGCATCATTATTGGCATCATCTTCATTAGTTTTTGGTGTTGAAATGCGAATAAGGTATGCAAGTCACCCCTAGGTGGTTTAAATATACCTCATTAATTAATATTAGATAATGCTTTGACACCTTGGATACGTAGTAACCAACTTGTAACTAGTTACCATTATTATCAAGACATATAATAATAAATAATGATAATCTCAAGGTACTATTAGCTTGTCAGTGATCATTGGGCCTTTGACCTAACCATATGGAGGTTAGGTTAATTAAGATTAACCTAACCATATGGAGGTTAATCTTAATTAACTTTTTGATTTGGATAATTAGAACAAATTAGGTTCCTAATACTGGCAAAGGTTATGAAACAAATACCTCAGGGCACTCTTGAACAATCTACACAAAATCTTGCCACTCCTCGTAAAAGTGTCTTAGTTTCATTGTTTAAATAGTCAAAGCTTGTTGACCTATATTATCATGGCCTATTACTATTGAGGTTGCATTATCAAAGGTGGATTATCTTGACCAAGGTAGGTATATTATGAAATGTTGGTCAAATTGGCCAAATGACCAAGTATATGTATCCATGCATTGGAATTATATTGTCGATATGCCCTAGACTATGATAATTCGATTCTTATAATAATGATTCTCCATGGTGGTATAAATTGTCTAATGGTCATTTGTGACTTGGTGTTAATCTTGGCATAAAACGGGCATTATAATACTACTCTCAATGCCTTCTTAAAGGTATTCTAGTAGAATATCCTTACACACAAAAGCTTGTTGGCATATGGTGTGGGAAATTTTATTTATAGCTATAAGAACTAACTCTAAAAATAGGTAGGTTAGGTTAAATTTTAAATTTGGTTGAGTCTAAAATAACTTAGGTTGAGTCAGGCTAACCCTAGGTTTGGTCAAAACACTCATGAAATATAAACACCTTAGTTTAAAATATTTGTGAGACATAACAACTCACTTTAGATATTTGTGGGGTTGTGACTCATATTTTTGGAATATTTAGGAAATAATAAATAACTTTATTGGCTCCTTTCACCTTTGACTTCATATTTGGATAAAAATTCCTTTTTTATATAAATGAAATTCACTAATTTGATTTGTATTTTTTCTTAGGTAAGTTAATTAATATTTGTAATGTAGTTAAACTTTCTTAGTTATTTTTTGGATTTTGGTAATTATTTTAAATGTTTTCAATTAATAGCTCGACAGGCTAAAAGTGTCAAATTACTAGGTCATAATTTGACTAGGGTTGAAACTGACATAGGTTATTGGTGAATATAAGGTAATACCTAAAATAAGAAAGCCTCACCATATTTATGAGTAATTAAACCCTTATTTGGATGAATTTAGGTAGTTTGGGTAATTTTTAGGCTTAGACTATGGCATGTGCTAGAAATTGAACTGAATCCTAGTTTAGGCATGAAAGTGACCAAAAATGAGTGTCAGTAGCATCTAATTGAGATGTGTATCATGAGAAGAAAATAAAGTGATTATAGAGAACCTAAACTATAATATTTTTAGTGGTAATCCATCTAAAAACACCATAGCACATAAGATTCTCTAAATGAGATACTATTAGCCAATAGTCTTCAAGCACACACATGTCCATGTAATAACATGCCATGAATGCCAAGTCTTTGAAAAAAGAAAATTACACATATTAATTCCATTATAGCTTGTCATTGAAGGAAGGACATTTTTTTAGTGGGGATTATATTTCATCAGTGCCATCAACCCAAATTCTTCAGTTAGCCATAAATTTGTGCTCACAACCACAAATTACTACACCAGATGGACTGAAGTAATGACTAAAATATATTCTAAAGCATGTAATGTAGTCAATTTTATAGATAAAAACATCACAAGTAGGTTTTTACCCCCATTTTCTTAGTTTGTGATAATCGGCCAATGTTCTAATCAACTTGAGTTTACTAAATGGGCCCATGATAATCAAATCACCATTAGGTCATCTTCTAATTATTACCCACAAGGAAACATATTGGTTGAATCAATAAACAATAACTTGATTAATGTCATAAAAAATTTAGTTATAACAAATCTAGAGAATGACATCATCTATGAAAATATGCACTATGGATAGACTAAACAAGATTGAAGCAAGCCCTCAAAGCTTCACCTTACCTACTAGTATATGGATGACAGCTAACAATCCCAATCATGCTTAAATTACAAACATATCAATTTATGGAGTAAATGGAACCCAAGATAAATAAGAGTCTGATTTATTAGATATAATAGAGATGGAGGATTCGAGGAATGAATCCTTGCTTAATTTCATCAAACATCAGGATTTGGTCAAAAAATGGTTTGATAAAAGAGCAAAATTTAAAGCATTCAAAATATTTGATCTAGTGATTCTAAGCGATGGAACCCATGAAAAGAAAAGATATCATGATAATTTTACCCCCTTGTAGACTAGACCTTACCAAATATCAAAGGTCTTAGGTAAAACTATTTTCCATTTAAGTGAACTCTAAGGTAATTGAATGACATATCCAGTTAATGGGTAGTTTTTGAAGCACTACTTCATGGTTGTACCATCTAGAGATGTCCATGAATGACCAAAAGTTCTAAGGTAAAGGTAGGATTAGGTTATATTTATAGATTTCTTAGTCAAGTTTCTTATTTTTTTATCATTTACTTTCTCTAGAGTAATTTTGTGATTTCTAGATTAACCTTTCCTATTTTTAGCATTTTACTTTCCTTTAGTTTAATTCCTTATTTTCTAGAATATATGTCTCTATTTTTGGTGAAATTAGATTGAACCCTCTTGTTATCACCAATATGATATCCAATTTGCTAAGATTTTCATCCATGCTTGAGTTTATAAATGTTGAATCCATAAAAAAGGTTAAAAAATAAGAATAAGTGTGGGAAGGACATAAAATAGATCACACAGATTGACCTTGATCACAAGTTTTACACCCTTGTGTCTGATATTTTTATAATTAAGGTATGCAATGAAAAAATTAACCATGGTTATATCACAATTGAATACTTATATCAGGTATGTAAAATTTTCTCTCATCACTCCATACAAATTTAAAAAGTTTTCTCATCTCTTTGGATATTAAAAAACTCTCATGTTAATACTTGTTTAAGGTAATAACCATTTATATAGATATAGCTAAAAGGGACATTATGGTAAATAAATTTTTTACGTATGTCAAATCAAAATGGTTTATGCCTTCCTTATTTTACTTGCATTTTATAAAAAAGAGGACTAATGTATCCTGAAGAGTGATCAATGAACACAAAGAAAATCTAAAGGTGATCAAAGACTCACATGATGAATAAGATCAAAGTATTATGCATCATGAAATAATATGAGGGAAGAAAAGGAGGAGGAACCAAAGGTATCTATTTTGGGGCTATGGATACCTGGATAGTAGTAGAGTGATGCCCAAGCTCCCTTAATTTCAAAATTATTGAAGGAAAATCAAAATGAAACCTACAATTTATTTCAATTCCTTGCTAAAATCCTCAAAATAAAAGTAAAATAAAATCACTTCATCACACATGAATCTAAGGTATGGGTAAGGATAGTATTTTTTATGAATAAATTGGGGGTATCTTTCATGTTTCTTGTTCAATTATTATCTTTGGGTATGATTTATGTTTTATTTGAAGTTGCTAACCAAAGATTTTGTGTTCTTGAATATTCATGAGTATTCCTCCATTGAATCATTATTTGTTAATTCAACACACCCCCACTCTTATTTTTCATAAAAGGGTGTTAGTTCCTAGTTGTACACCTCTTTTACTTAGCCTTGCACACTTGAAAAGAAAATGGAAAACAATGATGAAAGACTTTCTAGTATGTCATTGTAGTCGAGGAAGGGTTTGGCATCAAGATTAGATCAAACACATAAAATGACTAAGAGGCACCTATAGAGGGTATGGTTATCTCCCTACTACTTCTTGATCTACCTAAACTAAGGTGAGAGGACCTAAGGGGTATCTTTCTCACATGGAGAGATTCTACAATTCAACCTCCATGGGGATTTTTGGTACAAGGAAAAAATATGACCAGAGCAAAACCAAGTTTGCACACTTCACCTCTGAAGGGTTGTCCCACAAAATGCACAAATGATATAATTTATATACAAGCTACTAAAGATATATGGTAAAGATACTACAATCTTCATTCTATATAATCTTCAATAATAAGGGTCGAATAAAAGACTACAATGCTAGAATTTAAAGCACAAACTACAAACACATTTCAAATATGCAAGATCTTATGTATTTATAAGGAAAATAACACTTATAGTATGCAATAGAGTGTATTATTTTTAGGGTAGGATAAGGTATAATATTTAGATAATTATAAAATGAAAGGTGGCACGCTGGTGGCTTCCAAACAATAGGGTGTCTTACAATATTTCATGACAATATTCTTTAGCAAAGATGCAATAAAACACCTTCAAATGCAAGATAATGGTAAATACAAAATTATCCCTAAGATACTAGAACATACATTGAAACTAATATTTCAAATGCCTTTCCCTATTGAATCCATCAACATAGGATTCCCTAACAAGTTATTCAACAACATATTCTCAAATGATGCAAAAATGGTTTTATAATCCAGATCCATGCTCAAATTGGTAACGAATAATGAACATAAAAATATATAGCCAATAAACAATATTTGTAAAATAGATCATTGCACTTCATCGATAGGAAAAAACAAATAATCACAAGCATTTTCATTAACTTGAAAAGAAATATTACATAAATTGATACTTCAAAATGTTGTCATGGGGACAAGCATGGTGAGATTTTTCTTTTGACAAGGGAGACATAAACATGCTCTCAAAGCTTTCCAATGGATGTACAGTTGTAACCACCTTAGAAAGTGAGATAAATTCTACACACAATAATTGATCCTAGAATAATTTTTGCACAACCTAGACTTGAAGAAAATAAACACCTAAAACAACAACTAACAACACAACCAACAACCAACAATAACCTTGAAATATAAGACAAACCTTCTATTTATACATTCTAATCCTTTTTCAATTATGGGACTGTGGGTCAAAATTTGCAAAATTACATAATAGCCCGTCAAATCTACCAAGATGCTTTTAGTTGGAAAATATTCCATGCCACGCCTAATGTTTTCATTTATTTGTAAGAAAATTCAATATTCTAACTACCTTTACAAATAATGATGAAGATTTGCAACAAAATTTTGATTCTATGGTAGGATATGCCTTTCACACTAGTTGGAAGGAGAATATTCATGTTAGAGGGATGAACAAACTTTATCTTTATGTGGCACTCGACTAGTTGATTACATGACTAGAATTTTCTATATAACTCCTCTTCCTCTTTGCATGCCATAGAATAACCTACTCTTGCAATGATTACCTATAAATATTTTGGATCCATGACTTCTTAAGAGATATTCTTTGGAGTGGCCCACCTTGGATTTAAAAAACTATAATATCTCACTCATAGAGGAACTTGGATAAGAACAACAATGAAACAATTCAAAAGGGCTTAGGTCATTTTCAACTCTTCACCTTTTGGCTCCACCTTGTTTTTTACATTTTGTATTTTTGCATTTTTTATTTTTCACATCTAGCCTTTTAGGGATTCTTTCATATTTTTTAATGAAAAAATACATTAGTTTCAACTTTTGATTTACTTGGATAAATCTTGGTCCCTCTCTCAAATTTACCATTTACAAATTGCCAAACTACTACAGTGGTGGAAGCCTTCACTAACTGTATTACACAGGGTCCTCAAACATGTCGTGCATGCCCATGTGGCATCACCATGTCACTCAATTCACAAATATCTTTGCTTCACACTAATTTCAACCTCACTTATCTCCATATGTGGTTGAACTTTGTTGAAATGTCTATGATCATCCTACACCATTAGATATACTCATCCAAGTAAATACAGATCATAGATCTATGTCTGGCTCATTACAATTGTGACACATGTCACTACCATGTTTAACCTAGACCCTTTTGAAAAATCCATCTTGTTTCACACCATTAGATCTATGTGTACAGACTAATGCAGACTATTAATCTTGATCTAAAAGACCAAGTGTTATTGGTTGTTAGCTATTATTGGCCCTGAGGTCATGTCACTTGGTAGCCCTATGGGCTCTCTAAATCCTACTTTATCAGTCCTATTGGAATAGTGCATCCTTTCTAAGTTATTGTCTCATGTTCATTCTAAGATTTCTTGAAAGGTCATGGCTTAATACGAGCTATAGATTGGATTGTGTACACTTGAATACATACCATCAATCTCTGGGAATGTGCTTGATCTTTGCCTCTGATCATGTATTGATTTTTTATCCATGCCCTTATACCATTAGATCTTTCCATTCAATCAAATTTGTATTTTTAGATAGTAATCCTTGAGATTGAGCATTATTTTTTCCTAGCAAATAGTCTCTACTACTTTGAGTGCCATCACGTTATGTGGAAACACCTAACTAGATCTCTAGCCCTATTGAACTATCAAATATCCAATTGTATCATTGGATTTTTAGGACATGCTTAAAGGTTCCTTTGACTTATTGAAATTTAATCATGTACCATCATATCATCTCTACTTAATCAAATGCATGCCTTTGGATCTACCTCCTTTTAAAATCAAATGACTATTTATTTTGCCTTAAAATTGACATTTATGCACCTGTCATACCTATAATTTAGGCAAATTTCTTTGGGACTTTGCTTATCTTTCAAGACATTCATCTTTTTATTCTCTATCTTCATCATAATTTCTTTCAATAATTGTTGTAAGCTTTTGTCTTTGGTACTTCTAGTCCCAGGCCCTCTATTTATCAGGTGAATTATTTCAAATATTTTGTCTAAAACAATTTCCTTGAAGAAATTGGTCTTTGTACTTTTCCCATAAAAATTGAGTCTTCATCATTTTTTCATCATCAAAATAATTATTTTGGAAATTTTGTCCAAAATAATTTCCCTACAAAAATTGAACTCAGTATTTTCTTTGAAGAAATTGAGCTTACACTTTTAATGAAGGAAGTTGGACTTGACATTTTTGCTGAAATAAAGGACTTTTGCACTTTTGTCAAAATAAAGTACTTTTGCACTTTTGCCAAAGGAATGACTTTTGTCAATATTTTTATTATGGGTAAAATGTTCAAAGGGTAAGTGCCCTTCAAATTTTTTGTTATGGATAAAAATTCTAAAACAAATAAGGACTTGACATTTTTACCAAAGGAAATGAATTTTGTCAAGCTTTTTGTGTGGGAAAAATTCCTAGAGGGCAAGTGCCCTTCGAACTTTTTGTTGCAGACAAAAAGTCTGAAACAAATAGGGACTTTACATTTTCCCAACATAATGCAATTCTTTTAGACATTTTGTCTGAAAAAATACCCAAAATAAATAGACCTTCAAAATTTTCTATACAAATAAATTTTTTGATGTAATTCCTTTGTATTTTTTGTATAAACATTTTGGATAAAATAAAATAAGACCTTGCACTTTTTCCAAAACTTCACAATTCTTTCAATCTTTTTGTCATGGACAATTTTCTCGATGGAAATAAGTCTTAAAAAATTTTATTTGAGACAAAAATACTAAAAACCTATTTTCATTAGACAAAATGTTCATGTAAAAAGCCTAAAAAAGTATAAGGGAAAGACATATATGCCAAGTAAAGGCCAAATTAAGACTTAGCTAATTTAACATGAACTTAACCTTTGACATGAACATTTTGAAAGCAAGAATTTGACTAAGGATTTAGGCATTTAAACTTAATAAGGGCCCCATTTTTTTAGTGTGATTTTGGGCACTAACATTGGCTCTCTCCCAGAGATACATACCCCTTATGAGTGTGCAAATAACCCCAAAAAATAAGATTAAGTGCCAATCCATTGGGTTATGGAGTCAAGACACAATAAATTTCAACAAACATCATGAAGGCTCAAAAAAACATGGTAGACTTAAGAAAAATAGATCAGGAGGATCTAAAAATGAACACATGATAGAAACAAGAAATGATACTATACAAACAAGGCCCAAAGTAGAGGGGAGATAAAGTAATTAAAAAATAAAAAGAAAAAACTATACACTATATACTAATGTAAAAATTTACAGATAGACTCAATCAAGGAAGTGTTTTAGATGTCTACCATTAACTGGTAGCTCCAATATTTCACCATCTAAGTCTCTCAAGAAGAAATTATTCTCCCTAATCTAATAGCAAATGGAATAAGGACCCATCTACAAGGCATCAAATTTACCATGCTTGCCTTTCTCTTCATGTCTATTGTCCCAAAGTACAACCAGATCACCAATTTTGAAGATTCTTGGAGTGAATTTCATATCAAATATTTTCTTCAGCTTCTCCTTGAACTTGAGGTGTCTTTCATGAGCTTGTCTTTCAATTTTATTAATCTCAATAATCTAGTTCATCCTACTCTCATAGTGGTTGATCTGCTCATCATCCTCTTGTTCCTACATGAGTTGATAGGTTGGTAATTACAAACTCATAGGCAAAATTGTGTGAGCTCCATAGATAAGCTTAAAAGGGATTTTTCCTATAGCTCTCTTAGGCATGATCCTATTAGCCCATAAAGCAAATTTTATCTATTCACCCCACTTCTTATTATTTTCTTCCAATGTTTGCCTAATGATCTTGAGCAAGTTCTTGTTACTTGATTCTTCTTTCCCATTCCCTTGAGTTTTGTAATTGGAAGTTTAGGTTAATTCAATACTATATTATCTGCACAATGCCATCAAAGGTTTGACTTTGAAGCTCATGTCATTATCAACAATTATCTTAAAAAGCACACCAAATCTACAAATAATCTAATTTAACATAAAATCCATAACCACTTGGTGTGTGGCCTTCTTTATAAGGATTAATTCAATTCATTTGGTGAAGTGATCAATTACAACTAGTATCCATCTATGTCTAGCGCTTGACAAATCAACAATTTCTCCAATAAAATCCATTCCCCATTGTCTAAATGGGCCTTCAATTATCATAGGCTACAAGGGAAGATAACATGAAGATTTAATCCTCCCAACAAAGCACTAATATTTATCACACTTTATAACTTTATGAGTAACATATTTGAACAATGATGGCCACTAATAATCAGCTCTTAGAATTTTATGAATTATGACTTTAGGCACAAAATGACCACCACGTAATCCACTATGGAAGTATTTAATTAGGTTAGTGGTTTGTTATTCTAGTACACATCTTAGGATAACCCCATCTAGATTCTTCCACGCTAGTCCATTCTTAATCAAGAGGCATTTTTGGGAAACAAGCTTGAGATTTCTTTTATTCTTTTCCAAGTCATAGGGACAACTCAAATTTTTCAAATAGTAAACAATGTCTCTATACTATAGAGACATGTTAAATGGACTCAAAGAATCATCAATATTAAAAAAAACATTATTTACATTAACAACTTGTAAAACTTGTCTCAACCATTAGCTTGGCTAGACCCATCTCTCTTACTAACTTGGTGGTCTAAATATCCATGCCATATCTTGTAACTTGTTGACCCACATGCATATCTTCTTAGATACTTTAGTTTGAGTCAATATTTCCTTCACCATGGTATGTAGGACATAAGCAATAATCTTCAAACTTAGAATATAAGGCCTGAACATCTTGATAACTTTCAAGAGAGCAAAATCTTGCTTTTCCATGATGGTATAGTTTAATTCAGGACCTTTCATAGCTTTGATAATGAAAGCTATGGGTTGCTTGTGACCATCTTCATTCTTCTGTAATAGAAAAACATCAACAATATTATATGATGTAAAAGAGAATATTTGGAATGACTTTGTGTAATCAAGGTTAGCCAAGATAGGAGCAAACTTTAAATCTCCCTTGATTTCATTGAATGTTTTCACAACCTTTTCTTCCCATTTGATGGTCTGGTCCTTCTTCAACATTGAAGTAATAAGTAGAGTAATATCTACAAAATTAGACATAAAACTCCTTACAAAGTTAATTTGTCCAAAAAAAGACTGAATTCCTTTCTTGGACTACAAGATAGGCATTTTGTCAATAACTTCAACCCTCTCAAGGTCAATCATGACACCATCCTTGGACACTATATATCCTAAAAACTTGGCTTTTTTGACTCCAAAGTGCATTTCTTTTGATTAAATGAAATGTTGAACTCCCTATATCTGATCAACACCTTTTATAGATGCTCCAAATGCTCTTCTCTAGTCTTCGAGTATATAGTAATGTCATCTTGATACATAGTAATGAACTGGTTAATTATCCCTTCAAAAGTGACATCCATAACTCATTGTAATGTTGCACTAGCATTCATCAACCTGAAAGGCATCCTCATATACACATATGTGCCCTAAGGCATAGTGAACATAGTCTTGGACCTCTCAGATTCCTTCACCACAACCTAGTTGTACCTAATAAACCATCTAATGTGGAAAACATCTATGATCTAGTAACACTTTACAATAGGTTCTCTATATTGGGCAAGGGATAATTATCTTTTAAAGAATCCTTGTTTAAATTTAGGAAATCCACACACAATAAAATGTCACCATTCTTCTTTATCATAGGGACTAAATTCACAACCTATGATGAGTACCTAATGGGTTGAATAATACCCCCATCCCTTAGCTTCTTCAACTCATCCCACATCTTAGTGGCTAATATGGGGTTAATAGGTCTCTTTTTCTACCTGAAAAGCTTTTTATTAGGCTATAACGGGATGACATGCTAAAATAAGTCTTCCTTATATGCTTTTAACTTAGAAAAAAACCATGCTAGACAATCCTGGTACTTCCTTAACAACTACATGTAATATTATTTCTCAGCTACACTCAAGTGAATACCCAACTAAACCTTCCTTGGATTCTTATGAGAACCCAAATCACACTTAATCATGTATTTTGAGATAAATGAGTCTTTTGATTTGATTCTATCTACTCCATAAAAATACACTTCCAAACTTACCAATCCCCTTAGAAGCATGTTTGTCTTTAGCTGGATAATGTCCTTCCCAAATAGGGTTTTCTTCTCATCACAAACCTAAACCATAGATTCTAAATCTATGAGCTGATTATGGAATTCAACTTCATAATTTAGAAACCTATTGATCTAATCATCATCTTTAAACACCTACCAATGATGAACATTATCTAGGACTGAAGGCCTAATAATCACCTTCACTTGATATTGATAATGAGGGCTCATATTTTTAATATCAAATTGAGCACCTATTCCTGTAAGTCTGTCAGCTTCTTGGTTAAAACTTCTATCATGATAACACAAATTGAATGCATCAAAAAATTCAAGAAAATCCCAAACAACATTCTAATATTAGTTTAACCTCTTATTTTTTGTGTTAAAATCACTATGGACTTGATTTACCACTAGCTCCTAATCACTCTTGACAATTGAGCTTTTAATTCCATATTCATGGGAAATCCATAAGCCAAGAAAGAGTGTCTCATACTCAACATTATTATTTATGCACTCAAAGGATAGTTGAAAATATAACATGAAACATTTACCACTAGGGGCATAGAAGACAACCCCGGCTTCATTTCCAATATTATAGCAAGCCCCATCAAATTACATCTTCCAAACTACACTTTGTCAGGTTCAACATCAATAATAGTAGGATGATCACTAGTATCAACATTCCCAACAAAGTTTCCAAGCTCAACATCCATGTAAAACACTTCATTAAGAGCACAATTCAAATCTTCAATTACATGTATCATCTTTATCTCTCTATAAAACTTGACCATCTTACCCTTTAGTGGAATCATGGCATAAGAAAGATCTATCTACACACTTCCACCCATGATAACAACCCATATTCATTAGAGAAACATCCTTCACGTAGGCAAGTAGTCTAAAACTACCACATCCATATTCAAATACTTATTAGGATGAACTACCAATTATATAAGTAATCCCTTGACTTGTCTAATAATTGGAACCTCTCATGAGTCCATGGCATAACACTTGTCAAAGGCTGATGTGATCTTGAATCCAATTTCATTTAGGCATCCATGGGCACCACATTGCAAGAATCTCCTGAGTCAAACATGCAATTTTGAATAATCAAACCATTGATCACTAGGGTTGTATAAAATGGATCCACATTCAACTAAATTTCTATCAATGTGGTCCCCAAATAGACCTTCGAAGTAGGTTAAATAACCTCTTTTGATCCTTCATCACTTTTTGAGGGTGTTTGGGGAAACTCAATTTCATTCATAGCTAACCTTTCACCAAATTCAAAGTACTCAAATGCTGTCTTCCTATGTTCAATTATTCTTAATAATTCAACAAGTGGCATAGTGACTTTCAGTTGACTCAACACTTGGGCCATATCACATATGTTATACTAAAGAAGAGGAGTATTTGGTGGAAGGGTAACAACACCTTTAACTGATATACAGTCACCCAAGGTCTGAAGTGGAGTAGATTGGGATGGATTTGAATATTTAACAAGAGCATTCAAAGGTGGATTTTGTTTAAACTCATTAACACCCTTAAAGATACTAGATAATATGGGCACTCTATTCTTATCTAGATCACCTCTTGGCTTAGTAGCTTAGAAAACATGTACATGATTGTAAGCTTTAGGGACTACTATCACTTTCCTAGCATCCTTATTAGCATCTCCTACCTTTGGATTTATATGGGTAGTGTCTTGAGGAGCAACAACCTGATATTTTCTTCTTAAGTGATACTTCTTCTCTTGGGAAATTGTTACATTGATTATCAATCACCTATCCTCAACTGATGAAATCCCCCCATCATATTTATTAATCATCATAGATCATAATAAATTGAAATCATGAATGGGCAATTCATATGCTTGTGAAATATTAATGTCACAAAGAAATTAAAGAGTTGGGACACTTTCTAAACTACATTCCAAAATTAATTAATAGTAGTAGCACTCAATAATTCTATGGAGGCAGCCATCTCACTTTGGGGGCTATGTGAACATTAGGATCTCATCATCAGATGATGTAGACTCAATTTCATCTGTATATTCATCAATCAATTCACCATTATCACATGGGTGTTGGGGAAGTCAACACTTGTCACACCAATCAATATCAATTTCATAATCTATAACATTCACCTTAGCATTTAAAGGATTAAGCACTTCTTTTCCAACCCCTCTATTCTAGTTTCTATCCATTCTTTCTTCACATGCATGCTGCTTCCCTCTATCATTATATTAGTGGTGAAAAATAGGCCTTATTTGTGTTTGATTCAGATTTGGAGCCCTTTATTGAATAGTAAACACATGAGGGATCCCTTTATCAACTCTTGTCAACTTATATGAATTTCTTTGACAATAGAGGCTAAAGTTTTAATAGTCTCCTTAGGGTTGGTTGTCTTTATCGACTGTGTTTTTTTTGGATTGACTAATTTCACATTAGCCTACTTGTTCATGGGCTTTCCCATAACCTTTATGTTATTTTCAATTTGGATAACCATGTCAAGTGCTAACTGTAGGTTCATGGGATATTTTTCCCTCAAGTAGTATATAACCTTCTTATCAAAGGCATCACAATACTTTATCAAGCACATTATCTCACTAGGACTAATGTTTTTGGGTAGCTACATCATGGTCTTGTTGAACCATGTATTAAAGTCCTACACACACTCGTTAGGATTATTTTTGATGTTTTTAAACTTAGCTAAAAGAAAATTTGTATCAATTCTATCACCATACTAAATTCTAAAAACATTATGCATCTCTTTCCATGAATCAATGAATCTAGCAGGAAGGGAATTGAGCCATTCATGAGCATCTTCCTCCAACATGTACACAAACAAATTAATACACACATCCTCATACTTAACCTCATAATCTTTAATGATATTTTGAAAATCCATCAAGTGTTGATCACCACTCACTGCATTATTCCTTTGGAAGGCATTTCCTTAATTCATTTGGGATTCATTAGGATAGCCTTCTATTTAGTCAAAATTGATATGTCTAAATCTAGGAACATGGAATGTAGGATGTTCATTCTCATCTTGATCCTTATTCCTCATGACTAGTTTAATTGGAGGTTTAAGAAAAAATGGCAAAGGGATATGAGGGGGTGAATGAGGTGGGGTTGGTGGATTAGACTTGGGAGGAGATTCAAGTGGTTGAGAAGGAGCTGGGTAATACATAGGACTATATATTTCAGAATTACTAGGAGAGATACAATAGTACTCAATAAGGGGAGGATAAATAAAGGTTTCAAGATTATCAGAACCTTGATAACATTTAGTAGCTAAACTTTTCCCTTCAACATGCCCCCAAACTTGTCTCCTTATTCTTTGAGGAATACTTAAGGGTGGAACAAGTTTCTTAGATGGGTCACCTTTGAAAGATGATCTCAATCCTTCTCGATTTGCAAACAAGAAAATACTCAAAGCTAAAAGTTCGTAGAATATTTAGAATATCACCAATCTTTCTTGAAACCAAAAAATAAATTTGGAGTCACCACTAGAATATAAGAGTTGACAAACTATTGAGATAGATGTTGAAATAAAAATTGTTGAAGTTAATGATGAGATATAATAAAAAGACACTGAAATGTTCAAAATAATGTTCAAAAGGGACAAAACACCTTTCAACATGCAATGTTAAAAACTATTTGCAAAAAGTTCATTATAAGTAAAATTATCAGGCCTTAAAACTTCCTAACATGCCACCAATGGAGTGTTATGGCATTAATGACTAAGATAGTCAAATTAGTGCAGTAACAATAGAGAAATTCATAACATGAAATACTTACACTCTTTGCAAGAGTCCCTAGTAACACACAAGTAACCAATAAGTCATTTTAGTCCCCGACATTGGTGTTAGAAGAGTGTTGGTTCCTATTTGTACACCTCTTTCACTCAGCCTTTCACATTTGAAAAGAAAATGGTAAATAATGATGAAAAACCCACTAAAATGTCATTGTAGCCAGGGAAGGGTTTGGAATCAAGATTAGATCAAACATAAAAAATGACTAAGAAGAACCTACAAAGGGTATGGTCAACTCCCTGCTACTTTTGGCTTTACTTGAACCAAGGTGAGAGGACCTAAGGGGTAGCTTGCTCACATGGAGATATTATGTAATTCAACATCCATGGGGATTTTTGGCATAAAGAAAAAATATGACTAGGGCATAACCAAGTTTACACACTTCACCCATGAAGGTTTGTCACATAAAATGCACAAATGCTCTAATTCATATACAAGCTAATAAAGACAGATGAGAAAGAGACTACAATCTTCATTCTATATAATCTTTAATAGTAGGGGTTGAATAAAAGGCTATGATGCTAGAATTTAAAGCATAAAATATAAACACATTTCAAGTATGTAAGATATTATGCATTTCTAAGGCAAATAACACTTATAGTATGTACTAGGGTGTATAATTTTCATGGTAGGATAGGGTATAATAGTTGAATAATTATAAAATGAAGGGTGGCATTCTGGTGGCTTCCAAATAGCAGGGTCATGTCCTTAACAAAGATGCCTAAACACTTTCAAATGCAAGATAATGGTAAATACAAAATGATCCCTAAGAGACTAAAACATACACTGAAACTAATCTTTCAAATGCCTTTCCCTATTGAATCCATCAGCCTAGGGTGCCCTAATAAGTTATTCAACAATAGATTCTAAAATGATGTATAAAAGGTTGTATAACCTAGATCCATGCTCAAAATGATAACTAGTAATGAACATAAAACTAGATATCTAGTCAAAAATATTTGTAAAATAGATCACTGGACTTCATCAACAAGAAATAACAAAGAACCACAAGAATTTTCATTAACTTGAAAATAAATATTATAGACATCAATACTTCAAAATGTTGCCATGGGGACAAGCATGGTGAGATTGTTCTTTTGACAAGGGAGACATAAACATGCTCTTAAAGCTTATTAATGGTTGTACAGCTACAACCACCTTAGCAAGGGAGATAAAATCTACACACAACAATTGATCCCAAAAAAATTCTATAGAACCTAGACTTGCAGAAAATGGACACCTAAAACAATGACCAACAACACAACCAACAACCAATAATAACCTTAAAATAGAATACAAGCCTTATATTTATACAATCTAATCCCTTTTCAATTCTAGGACTGGGTCAAAATTTTTACAATTTCATAACAACCCCTCAAATCTACCAAGATGCTTCTAGCTAGAAAATATTCCATGCCACACCTAATATCTTTATTCATTTACAAGAAAAATCAATGTTCTAATTGTCTGTATAAAGAATGATGAATATTTGCAAAAAACTTCTAATTCCATGGTGGGAGATGCCTTTCACATGAGATGAAAGGATAATATTCATGGTAGATGGTTGAATAAACTTTATCTTTATGTGGAACTCCCTGAAGATGCCCTAGATCACTTGCTTGCATAGCTAAAACCTTCTAGATAGTTCTTCTTCCTCTTTCCATGCCATGGAACAACTTGATCTTGCAATTATTCCTTGGGAATATTCTAGATCCATATATCCTTGAGAGATATTATTTAGAGTGGCCCACCTTAGATTTGTAAACCTATAATATATTTCTTATGGAGGAACTTGGACAAGCATAACAATGAAACAGTGCAAAAAGACTTAGGTCATTTTCAAATCTTCACCTTTTGACTTCAACTTTTTTTTTACATTTTGTATTTTTGCTTTTGCACATCTATCCTTTTAGGACTTCATATTTTTAATGAAAAAATTCATTAGTTTCAACTTTTGAATTACTTGGGTAAATCATGGTCCCTCTCACAAATTTTCCATTTACAAATTGCCATGCTGCTATCAGTGGTGGAAGCCTTTGCTAACTATATTATATAGGGTCCTCGAACATGTCATGCATGCTCATGTGGCATCACCATGTCACTCAGTTCACCAATATATTTTCTTCACACTAAAATTAACCTCACTTATCTCCATATGTGGTTTTTTCTATATGTGGTTAAACTTTGTTGAAATGTCGATGATCATCCTACACCATCAGATCTACTCATCTACGAAAATGTAGACCATAGATCTATGTCTCACTCATTATAGTTATGACACATGTCACTAACATGTTCAACCTAGACCCTTTTGAAAAATCCATCCTACTTCACACCATTGGATTTGTGTGTATAGATTGACACAGACCATCGATATTAATCTAAAAGACCAAGTGTTATTGGTTGATAGCTATCTTTGGCCCTGAGGTCATGAGACTTGGTAGCCCCATGATATCTCTACATCTTGATCTATTAGCCCTATTATGCTAGCATTCTATTGCCAAATTATGGTCTCACATTCATTCTGAGCTTTATTGAAAGGTCATGACTTAATACATGCCATAGATCAGAGTGTGTACATTTTAATGTGCAATGTCAATCTTTGAGAACATGCTTGATCTTTAGCCTATGATCATGTATTGAATTTTCATTCATGCCCTTACACTATTAGATCTTTACATCTAATCAAATGTGCATCATTAGATTTCAATCCATGAGATTGGGTGTGATTTTTTCCTTACAAATATTCTTTACTACTTTGAGTGCCATCATATCATGTGGTAGCACCTCGCTAGATCTTTGGCCCTATTGAACTGTCAAATGTCTAGTCACATCATTATATTTTTAGAACATGCTCAAACTTTTGATCATGGTCTATGAGCTTGACATTTGTCATGCCTGCACTACTCCTGGGTTTCTTTGACTTATTTAGATTTGATCATATACCAGCATATCATCTCTACCTAAGCAAATGTGTGCCATTAGATCTACCTCTTTTTGAAATCAAATGGCTATTTATTGTGTCTTAAAATTGACATTTGCATGCTTGTCATACCTATAATTTGGGAAAATTTATTCAATACTTTGCTTGTCTTTCAGGACCTTCATATTTGGCTTCTCTATCCTTAGCATAATTGTCCTACAACAATTATTGTGGGATTTTATCTTTGGCACTTCTACTCCCAGGCCCTCTATTTACCAAGAGAATTGTTTCAAACATTTTATCCAAAATAATTTCCCTAAAGAAATTGACCTTTGTAGTTTTCCTTTAAAAATTGAGTCTTCGACATTTTTTCATTGTCGAGACAATTATTTCAGACATTTTGTTTGAAATAATTTACCCATAGAAATTGAACTCAACATTTTATCTAAATAAATTGAGCTTACACTTTTACTAAAGGAATTTGGAGTTGACATTTTTTCTAAAATAAAGGACTTTTGCACTTTTGCCAAAGGAATGAATTTTGTTAGGATTTTTACCGTGGGAAAATTGCCGAAGGGTAAGTTCCCTTAAGACTTTTTTTTTGTGGACAAAAAATCTGAAACAAATAAAGACTTGACATTTTTGCCAAAGGAAATGACATTTGTCAGGATTTTTTTGTGGGCAAAATGCCTGAAGGGCAAGTTCCCTTCAAATTTTTTGCCACAGATAAAAAGTTTGAAATAAATAGGGACTCTATGTTTTCCTTACATAATGCAATTCTTTCAAACATTTTGTCCATGATAAAATGCTCGAAGGAAATAGACCTTCAAAAAAAATTCCATAGATAAAATTTCCAATGAAATTCCTTTAGATTTTTTGTACAAACATTTTAGCCAAAAAAATATAAGACCTTGCACTTTTCATGAAACTTCACAATTTTTTTAGGCTTTTTGTCACAAATAATTTCCCGATGGAAATAAGTCTTTGGAATTTTTGTTTGAGACAAAAAGCTCAAAGAAATATTTTCATTAGGCAAAATGTTCATGTAAAAAACCCAAAAAAGTTTAAGGGAAAGACATATACACCAAGTAAAGATGAAATTAAGACTTAACTAATTTAACATGAACTTGACCTTTGACTTAAACATTTTGAAAGAAGGAATTTGGCTAAGGACTTAGGCATTTAAACTCGACAAGGGCCCAATTACTTTAATGCAATTTTGGGCACTAACATAGGGACCCATTAAATTTTTGAAAGGTTTAGTTTTATTTTAAAAAGGTTTTCCATTAGCATTTATATGTTTATTCATCAAGCTCAATCTATAAAAACTTCTTATTCTTTATACCTATGGTTATTTCTCAATATGAACACATTGGGAATTTATTTATTATCTAGGTTTTCACTGTGTGATTTATTCAAACTAACCTATTAATGGTTTTTGTATTTTTACATATATACAAGTTTTCTCATTCAAACTTCACATATTTTTTTGTACTTCATAGGTTGTGCAATTCACATTTTGGGTCTTCAAAATTTCATTTTATTCATAAGTTTTATTCATCACAACATTTTTCATGAACTCTAACATATTAAAAATTATGATTCCTCATGCCTACATATCTTTCTTTGCCTTCACATATTTTAGACTTTGCAAGTTGTGTTCATAACTTTTGGTTTTCACTAGTTGTAGACTTCAATAGTTTTTGTTCTTTGCATCTTTTATTTAGAATTTTTATTTAGGAAGTTAGTTTTTAACATCTATATCATCACAAAATTTATTCTTTGAAACTTTTTTTCACATATTTTTTCATGACTTTGGTTTTTCATATTCTACATTTGACAAGTTTTGTTCAAAATTTGCTTTTCACCAGTTGTGTTCAGAATTTGGTCTTTAGATAAAGTGTTTAGAATTTATGTTCATAAAAAGTGTTCTTTAAAATTTTTGATCATAGGATTTTGTATTTGGAGATATTTTATGGAACTTTTATCCATTTCATTCTTCATATTTCACATATTCATATCATCACAAGATGTGGCCAACTCGGTCTCAACACAAATCTTGACACTCAACTTTTGAAGACATCCTATGTGGCATAATTGATTTTGTATGAAAGTAATGATAATGTGACACTTTTCCAAGGATAAAACATGGAATTTATCTGAACATATATAAATCCTACATGACATACCTACTAAATTAAAGTGGAAAACTTTGAATTAAATGATTAAAATAGGGTTGGAGATGTTGGACTTTAATGGTGCACAAACTAGAATTAAAGTCATACTCAGTGTTATATGAGTAAATTATAAAAATACATCTTGAATATTAACTAATAAAGAGATCAATAAAAAATTTAGTTACAAGATAATTATAATCCTTAGATATTTGTGTTCCTACATGAATTACCTTTAGAAAGTGAGTAAATAATTAAATTGAATACTAGAACTAAGTAGATAAACTAAGTATCAATATATTCTTCATCTAAGGTATTCAAGGGAGTGATACCACCTTCATAAATTCTCTATAAAAGACTTCATATATATATATATATATATATATATATATATATATGAAGTCTTTAATTCTACCATGCTTAATGATGAATATGCTAATCATTCAGCTCTCTAGGATGTGATTGAGGAAATGGATGCTCATTCACATGAAGAGAATATAACATCCCCATAGTATAAATTTGAAGTGTAATTTATACCATTAAAGTGTCAACAACTACCTTTTATATTGGCTAAGCTTGAGGTGATGCCTTACATCGACATGCTGAGAGACTTATTATTTGTAGGGAAGGTGATTGGTAGTGGTTTCCTACACCAAATAAGCCACAAGATAGTCATAAATTACATATTAAGTGATATTTTATATAGGTATTTATTATTTACCATTGTATATTTCACCTTTGATAAACACCAGGTTGATCTACAGAAGAAGACAACCACAATTGAGAACACACTAAGGAAATGGATCATTCCTGGAGAACTTCTCACCCTCAAATCCAAGGAGCCAGTCCCTATCACCAAGTTTTAGATGAGATTTTGAATTAGAATTACATTATTTAATAGGTTATGTGGTCACCTAGTATCCACTTCCTCCACCTAGAATGGGTGCCATTATTGGATTTATTTGTGACTTCATATCTAACCTTCACTCTGGGAGAGATAATCAGTGCAAAGCTATAAGAGAAAATGTTTAAGAATGATAAGAGGACCATGAAGAACCATTTATATATGATGTCTTATTTTTTATATGTATTCATGGGAATTTTTTATATTTTATTAAGGATCTAGTATGTGATTCCTTTTCCTTCCTCCACATATATGCATATACAAGGAATATAGTGAGAATTGCGAAGAATTTCTACCCTCAAATTTGGAGGGAAATTCATGAGGAACCCTTGTACATAATATATTAGAGAGTTAGAAAAACATTAGGGATAAGATATGATTATTGTATCTATCCTTACTACACAATAATCATGATGATGGGGAACAAGGTTTCCCCTTTTCACCTCCCAAAGAATGTCCATGACAAACTAGTTGAATAGGATATTGCCTATTAGCTATGGTAGAGCATTGATAAAGATTTAAAGAAGAATAAATATGTATTTCAAGTATCCTCCTTGATGATTAGTTTAATGCATTATACTAACATAAAACATTTTTTAGAAGTTGCAAAAGTTAGGGAATACTATTCATTGGCTAATTTTCCACATAGGGATTGGGATCCTCATGGCCTAATCCAAAATCACATTCAACGTTTTGACATACCCTACCAAAATGAACCATATGAGCATGATTTAATATTTCTAAATGAAAAGGATGAAATTGAGGTTATATAAAGAGCAAAATCAGTTGGACTGATGAAGGAGATTTTGAGAACTATCCAGGCAGAGCCCTCTATAACAATTATAGAGGCACATACTAGGATTCCACCTCCTGGTGGATGCTCAACTATAGATTATTAGACCTATTAGAATTATCAATGCCAAAAGACTAAGGAACTTATTCTAGGCCACCACCCATTGTGATGGCATCCATCAAGAAGGATTAAGCTGTGGAGGAGACCCTTGTAGTGTCAAGGTCCTCATAAGAAGGTCCATCTTAGCCACTACCAATTGTAATGAAAACTCTAAAGTTAGAGAAAGAGGTGAAAGAAATTACTTATACCACAAGTTCATTTTGGATAACTAAAGAACCTATTTACATTTAATCCTTTGATTTTAAATATTCTATCCCCCATGTTACATCTTTGGATTCAACTAATACAAATGTGGGTATCACACCCACTTCCACTTAGTAGGTTCATCTCTTGGTTGAAAATTCAACCATTTTCTACAAGAGGAATCCTAGAGTTCTCAAGGACCCTATGGCCATAGTTGTTGAAACATCAATGAAAGAAGAGCCTAAGCTTGAGGATGAGGAGATGTAAAAAGCCAAAATATTGAGTCTTCAAGGAATAAAAAGGAAATCACAAATAAAGGTAGAAAAGTTAGGTGAGGATATTGCTCTTATAACTCCCTCAGTGCATAATCTTGCCTTAGTCCCAATGGTTTCTACTACTAGTCTTATTTCTTTTGTTTCATTAGATCCTATTATTTATAGTGTTACTTTGGAATATTCAATCCCTATTGCTTCTAGCATTCTTATTGTTCCTACTAGTCCTATTGCTCTCACTATTGGGATTATGTTTATTGCTCCCATTATTTATATCTCCCCTATTATTACTTTAGTTTTATTTTCCCCTAATCCCCTTAAGCCTAAGAAGGTACATTCAAATAATACTAGAGGTTCCCTTGATATCTCCTAATTTCATGTATCTTATACTCAATTGTGATTACCTATCCCTTCCTCCATAACTACCTAGGCTAATTTCATTACTCCCTCCACTAAATCCAAGAAGAAGCTCACTTATGTTATTCATCCAATGCCTCAATTTAGAAACATAGACTAGTATAAAATCATTTGGCCATCATTACCAAACCCATTTCATGTAGAGGATTGAAAGCAATCTTCAAGGGATGTTTTAATAATGACCACTGTTGAGGACACTCGTTCAGTATATGCCACACAATTAGTAATTCCCCAGTGGGTTGTATACCTGGAAGACCAACCTTCTTAGAGACCTAATCTAACAATAACTAATCTCACTATTTTTATCTCTATTTTTGAGAAATAAATGACTATAATATAGAGGGTTATGATTAGGAAGATAGAGGATGATTCTAGTAGGGGGTTGGTCTTGGAAGAAAGCCAGGATGTATTTTAATTATCAAAGAGAAAGAATAAGAGACTTGAGTAGTATCTATATAATGAGTATTTTGAGGCCTATATTTAGGAAAATAAAAAAGCATTACTATAACTCCATGAGGGAATAGAGTAGGCTAGGCAATAGTTACAACAAGCACTGGATCAGGTAAGGGAATAGTAACAAATTGTTCATGTTCCTAGAGAAATTAAAGGTGATGTATAAAATGTTGCTCTTAGAATTTAAAATATTTTAGATGATATTACTTTAATGAGGGTTAAATTATCCCCTCACATAGATGAAATGGTCAAATTATTTAATTATTTTAAATAAGATGAACATAAGTTGAATTTATTTGTATTGTATATAGTCAATAAGGGTTTTAGTCATCTTGATTTCATGACACCATTAGAAACATCGAATGATCTCAATATGGTAGTCATTAGGACATCAAAGGTTAGAGAGTGGGTATCAAATGCACAAGACTTGATTCCTAAATTGATAGATTAGGAAAAACAAGTCCTATATATTTTGGATGACTTGAAACTTTATTAGGCCTAGAATCCTTTAGGTAAATTAAAAAGAAGGGCTAGTTTTGATTAACTACTACAATAAGAGTCAGACATTTTAAAGAAAAGTCTCCAGGGATGTACACTAGAATAAATTGAATGAGAGTTAGGATATTACATAAATAAGGTCAAATATTTGGAAATATTTTGGGTGGAATTTAGAGCCACCAAGATAGAACATGCCTGATTACTAGTGCATATCCCAGGGTGCATAGACTCTCCCTTTTGAATATGGAAGAAATAAGCTTACAATGCAATGTTGGAACTATAAAGATATGTGAGTGAAGAAGCAACCTATGGATAGGTATGAAAATTCAAATACACATTCCACTATAGTCCCTCCAATCTCTATCATTTTAACCATATAAGATCCATCGACTAGTAATCCTTAGTTTACTTGATTATTTTTATATGTATTTTTCATGTAGATTGATAATGTAATTAGGATATATTATAGTTGATAAAATAGTTTCGTAAACATGCACATGTTTCATGTATTTATAATATCAAGTCTAATTTCAAAAGACTATATTTTGACTAATTTTAGACATGCATGCATAAATTGCATTAATTACAACTTTTTTTCTAATTATAATTAACATGTAAGTTTATACTTTTTCATGAATTTGGAAGATGAGGTGACCCCTCCCAAAATTTATTTATACTTTTAATCCTCTTTTTTTTAAGGGTTAGAAAATTTATCAATAAAGGAATAAGTCTTTTTGTTTGTCACACAACTGTGTTAATGTTTTTTTATTTGAATTCTATGTAATTAATTGGTTTTATTTTCTTGGTTGTTTGATTCAATAATTTGAAGTGTATAAAAACTATGGAAAGTTATTTATTGTTATTATTGGTGTATTTTGATTTAATATGTGCAATATATATTGGATAATTATAAAATATCATTGATTATATGTAATTAGGTTGATTGTTTCAAATTCTATAAATGTGTAGAAGTGTTTTCCTTGATATAGCCTTCTAGGTGTGAATAACAGCTACATTAGATACCTCTTTGGTCTGCTATAACCTTCTAAATAAGTGTGTGAAATAGATACTCTAAATATAAGCAATATTTAGTTGAGACCTTAGACTTTATTGTATCATTTCTTTTCAAACTACCTTACTATGTTTTCATATGTGTGTAATAGTTACTAGCTGCAAGCATTAGTATTAAGACAGTTGTCCACAAAGAGACAACCTAAAAGTAATCCTTTTTAAATCATGTAGCCTAATTTTATGCCCTATCTTTTGCTATTTTGAATTTTATTTTGATCATAGGTGTCATCCATCCAACTCAACTAGGTTTTAACCTTATTCTAGGTTTCACTCACCCATTCACACCTAATTAACAACCATCAAGTTCATATTGTTATTCCTCCACCTGGTTGTTTAACCCATACATGAAACTCATGATTTGGAGTGGATTTTATCTCTATTGACATCCTAAAATGTTATATGTTGCCTCATTAACCTTTTATTTTACATTAAAACCACTTTAATATAAACTTAAAAATTAGTTTTTAAACCTGACGTCATAAGAGTGAACACTTTCTATTGGGTCTTTCTTGATCTCCTTTAGTGAAACAATGTTCTAATACTCAAATTAAAGGATATCAAACTCTCTCAAAAATTCATCCTTCAAGTAGTTGAAATACATGATGGTTTATGTGGGGTATAGCTTCACATATGACTGATGTGTTCATTCCATCAATGTGGTAGCAAAGTGGGTTATCTTAATCTCTAGCAATGTAATACCCCTAGCTCACTAGATAAGTTCACACTTAGAACATGGTCCCTACCACTTACATTGCCTTGGTATTTTGGAATATTCAATGGAATACCATATTATATTTAATTAATAGGTGTGGGCATAACCACTATTTATGGATTTTTCATCCTTGGTGTACTCCTAGTTAGCACTCCTAAACTCTTAATTCTTTTTGTTTATTAGGTATCACTTACAATTGTTACTATATCATATATTTTAGGTCCTATGACAACTTAGGACACCTAAGGTCCTATTCCTAATCCCCAAATGTCTTCCACTCCTCCTTGGTGTAGGCTACTAGTATATGGATGTTCATTTCTCTTAAAGGGCAACATATTATACTACATGGCATTCACCCTATCATTTGGTCACACATCTTCCATTACCAATGGGGGGTATGAAAAAAATTGTTCCAAAGGCCCATATATCTAACCTTAGGAAACAAATATTGTAATGTCACCTACCTTAATGGTGTCCTAAACTCCTCATCTAAATCTGAGTCTTGATGAACTTGGGAATCCTAGTCATAGGAATCAAGTGTTCCATCAGTAGCTTAGAGATCCCATCTCTTCTCCTTATAAATCTCATTCATGCTTGTTGGCACTCATCTCTTTATCACTGGAATGTAATTTTACTATGTAAGAGTTCTCCTCATCCCATTTCAAAACATTTAAATTATTCACATCTCTTGATTCAGGATCCCTCCTCTCATTAGGATCCATTTCAACCATTAGTCATTGGTGATTCTAGTCATATCAATGCCTTATGAGCTCACTACTACTTGGGCTTTCCATTTTGGGTGTGTTCTGCCACTCTTTAAGTCAGACTAACACCAAATTTATTCTCAACTCACCCAAGTGATGAGGATTAACTATCTAGGAACTCTTCAAAGATACCTACTTTTGACCAATGTAGTAAAAAAATATAACCTATCTTGGTAATGGAACCAAAATATTGGTTGTTTAGTCAACTAGAGTCCAAATCATGGTCATTGAATTTCCCTTATTATCTACCTATTCTAGCATATCATGAAAGGAATGATCCTTATGCACTCACTCAAGGCATGGAAAGAGAGGATCTAGGATTGTTTTGGGGTAGTTAAAAATAGTGGTGGTTCACCTGGAATTGGATGGGGTCTATGAATGTGCTTGGGGAGAAATCTTCAAAGTCAATGATGGTCTCAATGTGGATGAGTTCAAGGGAAAAGGGTTAAATTACTTACATATGTTAAAGAACAATTTTAAAATCAACTTATGCAATAAAATTCAGTCAATATACTTAAATCCATATGGAATAACTTCATTAATCAACATCGATCATTACATTAGGGCTTATAGCCTATACAATTTTGGTATTTATAATATTTAGTCCACAAACCAAGGACCTAGAATTCCTAATCCTAAGTTATCTCATATTCATCCACCCTCCTTCTATTTAGTTTCCTTCTCTCCTATTCTTCTCTTATATGATCTCTTTCTCTTGGCTCTCAGCCTCCCTTCTTCTACTACTCACTTTATCCTCTCCTCTCTGGAGATTTATCAAGTGGCTTTTATATACACACAATATTTTCAATTTATCATTTATTAAAAATTTATATATTACAAGAATCTATTGAGTTTCAATATCTTTTAGTATACTCCTTAAAGTGTTCACCATGAAAGGATGGTAGACCTTTAGTGCTTTGAAAGATTATTGGTCCCTATACCATTACCTAAAACCAATACAAGTTACTTTTATCTAACTCCCTAGATAATTAAAACTTATTTGTACACTTCTCTAAATAATTCACCTTCCAAAATAACCCCTAGCTAATTATACCTTCCTTTTTATTCATTTTCATACTACATTAGCTTAATCGATCTTACTGGGAATTCAGTGCATGTTATGGAACTCTGTCAACCTAGTTGACCTAGATCAAATCCTAACAACTATATTTCCCACCAAATAAGATCAGCCTAGCTAAATTTTTTAGATAAATTACCAGGAGGGTTTAGGGTCAATCCTTAACCGACATCGATTAGACAGTAACTGACGTCGGTCATGTTGATCAGGTGGAACTGACGTTGGTCAAGTGCAGACTGAGAGTTGACCAAGATCAGTCACTGACAGAGAATTTGGGCAGACAACAAGCTGTAAATGAGTCTCAAACACCCATAAGGAGGATTGAAAGGGTAAGTAAACCTCTAATTCGTTATTCCCCTTCTTTATACTATGTGTTGCTCACTGATGGTGGAGAACCAGAAAGTTTTGATGAGGCAATGCAGGTAGAATCCAGGAAACAGTGGGAGCATGGCATGAATGAGGAAATTGATTCCTTGGAAAAGAACCAAACATGGGATTTGGTTGAGTTGCTAGCCAAAAAGAAAGCACTAAAAAATAAATGGGTTTATAGGTTAAAGGAAGGAGAGAATGGACAAATGAGACATAAGGCCAAGTTGGTAGTAAATGGATTTGCACAAAAACCAGGAATTGATTTTGGTGAAATCTTTTCTCCTGTAGTAAAGATGAATTCTATTCAGACTGTATTATCTTTAGTTACTATTGAGGATTTGCATCTTGAGCAGCTTGATGTTAAGACATCATTTTTTCATGGAGATTTGGATGAAGAAATATATATGGATCATCCAGAAGGTTTTGAGGTCAAAGATAAGGAGAAACTTGTGTGCAAGTTAAAGAAAAGCTTATATGGTCTTAAGCAAGCTCTAAGATAGTGGTATTTAAGGTTTGACAAGTTTATGACAGAGCATGGCTTTAGTAAATGTCAATCTGACCATTGTGTTTATTTTACCACATTGGATAATGGTTGTTATATTATCCTATTGTTGTATGTAGATGATATGTTTGTTGCAGGTTCACACATGTAGGTAATTACTGAGCTAAAGGTAAAATTAGCTCACACATGTGCCAGGAAGGATCTAGGATGAGCAAAGAAAATCCTTGGCATGAGTATTTTTAGAGACAGGGAAAGTCACAAGTTGTTTTTGTCTCTAGAGGATTATGTGAATAAGGTAGTGGAGAGGTTCTATATGCAAGATACAAAATTGGTAATCACACCTATGGCTGGACACTTCAAGTTGAGCAAAGAACAATGTCCTAAATCACATGATGAGGTTGAGTACATGAGCAGCGTTCTATATGATTCAATAGTTGGGAGCTTGATATATACAATGGTATGTACTAGACCTGATATTGCCCAAGTAGTGGGAGTTGTTAGCAAGTTTATGGCCAATCCAGGAAAGGAACATTGGAAAGCAGTTCAGTGCATTCTCAAATATCTAAGAGGGACCAGCAGCAGGTATTTATGCTATGTAAGGTCAAGCACTTCTCTACATGGGTATGTAGATTCAGATATGGCAGGTGACTTAGATGGCAGGAGAAGCACCACAGGATATGTGTTCATTGTTGGTGGAATGGTGGTTAGCTGGATTTCAAAGTTGTAAAAGGTTGTTGCCTTGTCTACTACAGAGGAAGAATACATTGCAGTCACAGAGGCTAGCAAGGAAATGATATGGATGACATGGTTCATGGAAGAGTTGGGAAAAGAGAAAGAGAGTTGTAGATTGTATAGTGATAGTCAAAGTGCAATTCATTTGGCAAAGAATTCAGCCTTTCATTCAAGAACCAAACATATATAGCTTAGGTACCACTTCATTAGACAGGTATTGGAGGATGGACAGTTGAAGATGGAAAAGATCCATACAGATAAGAACCCTGCAAATATGTTAACAAAGTTGGTAACAAAGGATAAGTTGAATCTTCATTCAACTTTTGTTGGTCTTCAATATTGAACTTGAAGAGGGAGAAACAAGCCAGAGAAACAAGATAGAGGATGTTGTTGTACAGGTACAGGTGCAGTTGTTTATCTCCAAGTGGGAGATTGTTGAGTTGTGGAGCTAAAAGCTTCATTGTTGAGTTCATGCAAAGGTTGTTAGACTAACACAGTCACTGGCATCGATAGTATCACTGACATTGGTCAGGCATGGATCAGATCCGACTGACATCAGTCAGGGATCGACTGACATCGGTCACATGCAGATCGACAACGACTGGCGTCGGTCACCTGTGTGTGCGTGTGCATTTGCATGCATTTCCAAAATTAGATTTGTTCTAATTCTAGGATGGATAGAGTGTTTGCATGTAAACACTAATTTTAGTCTTGAGTTTGTGTTTCTAATTATTGTAATTGGGAAGTCTAATTATTGTATGCCTTAGATCCTATTTAAGAGACCCATGGGGGCATGTATTGTAATTATCCAAGTAAGCAAGTAAGCAAGGTCAATTAGATCTGTAAGGTGCAAGATCAAGAAGATCAGCTGAAGCAAGGGAATAACAACTCGGTTATTGAGTTGGTTGTAATTGATTGAGAGAGAGAACTCTTGAGAGAAATAATGTACACCCAAGAGGTGTGGGAAGAGTGTGATTTCTTCATTGTATTCTGGAAGAGTTTAATATAATATTGGTTGTTTCTTATATCTCCTATTATTTTCTATTTCATATTTCTAGTTACTTATTACTTCTGGGTCAATTTTGTGTTTAGTTGCTTATACAAAAGTAATCAATTGTACTCCAAGTTCCTAACACAGTGCATGTTATGGAACTCTGTCAACCTAGTTGACCTAGATCAAATCCTAACAACTATATTTCCCACCAAATAAGATTAGCCTAGCTAAATTTGTTAGATAAATTACCAGGAGGGTTTAGGGTCAATCCTTGGATATAAATACCCCCTTCAATTTAGTTATAAATATAGGATCATTCAATTACACATCATTATAGCTCATAAATTTGCTTATACTATCATTTAGAAGTTTCATTACTTATGGTTTTGCATTGGAGGAGGTTTTACTTAGGGTTTTTCATAGGAAAAATCTTGTAGCCTAGATTTGATCTATCTTTATGATCCTTACAAGCCACAACAACCTATTTCAAAACACCATTGGTGAAGGGAGAGATTGAGGCATGATGGGTTCACTTCAACAAGGTAGTTATACTCTTAGCCCTTCATATTTTGATAAGTAGATGTTGTAAAACTAATGGATTTAATTGTATCTCTCCTTGATTAGGTTACTTATATATTATCTTAAATATAATTATATTTTCTTGTTTATTATCTTCCCCCTATGTGACACAATATTTAGTGAGCACTAGATTAACTTATATGTTTATTTATTAGATTAAATTGTATGTTTGTTTAGTAGATTAGATAATTTACATTTATCACATTATAAGACCTAGATAGGGTTATTACTGTTGGAAATATTTTCATTGATGTCAAAGGTCTAACATTATTGGTGATATAGGCCTCATTGCATTTAATGATATTTGTAATAGATATATCTTGGCTAATGTGAGTTAATATTTATTTAATATTAATGAATATATTTTTGGTTACATATGAGATAAAAGAAGGGCCCATGGAGAAGTCAAAGAGCCACAGGGTAAAGATAAAATAAAGATGGGATGCATTTTCCCATGAAGAGTCATCTTGGGGAATTCCAAGAGTCACCAAGTGAAGACAAAAGAGGAAGGGCACAATTTCTCATGAAGGGACACTTTGAGGAATATGAAAAGTCACCAAGATAAGGACAAAAGAGGGAAGGACGTTTTTGATCATGAAGGGTCACCACATGACTTTTCAAAGGTAAGGATATGAAGGGTCATACAATTTTGGCACCATTTTTCATGAGGATTTAAGGGTCACAAAGGGGGAAGGCCAAAGGTCATTTGGAAAGCTATAAATAAAGGATTGAGAAGCCATTTGTAATATGGAAGAGAGAGAGGTTGATTTGATATTATAATATCTAGCTTAGAAGAGCAATTCTGAGAGATGTATATGATTTGGATTTGTTATATCTAGCTTAGAAGAGCAAAGGTGAGAGAGAGGAAAGAGATGTAATGAACTATCATCTGTTGAGATAACAACATTGAGAGATAGTTGTATGGTATACATAAAGGGTTTGATGCTCCTATGGGTTGGTGCTCATGAATAGTTGTTGGGTTGGTGCTCGGCAAAGGGGTTGGTGCTCTTGTGGGTTGGTGCTCAGCAAAGGGGTTGGTGCTCCTGTGGGTTGGTGCTCACGAATTGTTGGTGGGTTGGTGCTCAGCAAAGGGGTTGGTGCTCCTATGGGTTGGCTCTCATAAATAGTTACTAGGTTGGTGCTCAGTAAAGGGTTTGGTGCTCCTACAAGTTGGTGCTTGCAAATATTGTTTGGGTTGGTGCTCATTCATATACTTGAGATTGTTCTTCATGGTTTTTCCCACATTGGGTTTCCACATTATATCTAGTGTCTCTCTCTATCTTGTGTGGTGTTTATTGTTTGAGTTTTATTACATATCTTGAATGTTTGATTAAGTGGAATTTGGTTAAGGGAAATTTTCATAAGATATATGATATACTGATTCACCCCCCCTCTCAGTATATCCTGTGCTTAACAATTGGTATCAGAGCAGGTTCCTTTGAAAAGTTTTACAGCTTGAAGGTATATCGAGAAAGCACGATGGCTAGGTTATAGGAAGGATTTTCTACAAATAAGGAACCTTTGTTTGATGGGATGAATTATGCTTTTTAGAGCATAAGAATGAGGACTTATTTGATGGCCCTTGGATTCGACATATGGAAAGTAGTGGTAGAGGAATATGAAGAGCCACATACATCTACAATTACTCTAGTAGAAAAGAAAGCAAGTGAATGTAATGCTAAAGCTTTAAATGCTATTTTGTGTGGTTTATGTGAATCTAAATTTGTTAAATTTATGCAATATAAATCTACTCATGAAACTTGGGTAAAACTTGAGAATATTTACAAAGGTGATGGAAAGGTTCATCAAGCTAAGATTCAGACTTTTAGAAGATAGTTTGAAAGTTTGACGATGGAAGAAGAAGATATAACAAGTTATCTTGTGCGAGTTGATCAAATCATAAATCAGATTCAAGGTCTTGGAGAAATGTTGGAAGATTCAATGGTGGTACAAAATGTTTTGAGATATATACCAATGATATATGATGCAAAGGTTTTGGCAATCAAAGAGATGAAGAATTTAGCCAAGCTAAAGATGGATGAGCTTCATGGTATACTCATGACATATGAGATGCAGTCAGAACAAGATAAACCCTCAAAGAGAGAAGCAGCTTTCAAGACATCAAAGAAAGAGAAAGCTAAGATTCAAGAATCAAGTGATAGTTCCAGTGATGATGAAGATGACAATGGAGTACTTTTCATTCACAAGCCAAAAAGAGGAACAGGTAAATATCAAGGAAAATTACCTTTTAAATGTTTTAATTATGGAAAGATTGAACAGTTTTCAGCTAGATGCCCAAATAAGGGTAATGATGATGAAGAAGAAAAGCCTACATACAAGAAGAATTTCAAAGGCAAATCTAAGAAGGGATTCAAGAAGAAGAGCTTGTATTCTAAGGATCCTAGCTCAGTCAAAGATAGTAGAGTCAGCAATTCAGAAGAAGAAGAAGATATTCTATTCATGGCCATACATGAAGGTGATCAAGAAGAAGAGGAGGAAGTTGAAGTGAATATGGAAGGAGAACTCATTTGTGCCCTAGAAGAGTTAAAAGCTATTGAGAAGAAGAATGGAAGATTAAAGCCCCAGATCGATAAAAATGAATAGGAGTCAAAGGAAATGATTGAAGATCTACAAGCACACTTTGAAGAAGCCAAGAAGAATGAAGAAGATCTCACAGCATAGTTGGAAATAGAAAGAAAAGAATGTGAAAGGTATGTTATTGAAATTTCATCTTTAAAAGAAGATATTAAGAAAGCAGTCAATGATAAAGTAGTTAGTGACTCAAAATTTGAGGATAGCACTAACATATAGAATAAGATATTGGAAAGTCAAAAAGCAAATTCAGATAAGACAGGGATTAGATTTGAAAAGAAGAGCTATGCTAAATCTCTTACAAAAGAGGAAACAAGGGAAGAAGTAAATAATATAGAGGACATTTCAAATAGAGAAGGATGGAGAGAACAAAGTGACAAAAGATAATTAGGTCAGAGATATACAGACAGGTCTTATTTTTATGGCTATTATTTTTATTGTAATGGATATGGTCATAAGAAATTAGAATGTAGAAAAAGATCTAACAATTTTAGAAATAAGGAGAAGGAAAGTCAAGTAGAGTCAAGCAGAAGCCACAACTCTTTTGCTCCTCTATCAAGTTTTGATGAAGAGACCATAGTATGCTACAAGTGTAACAACTTCGAACACATAGATCGGTATTGTAGAAGTGTGTTCGAGTCAATCAAGAAGGATAAGAGTTTCAAAGCTCCAATCATCAAAAAGAAGGATCAGAGTTTCAAAGCTCCATTCATCAAGAAGAAGGTTCAGACATGTTCATGGCAGAAGAAATAACCTGAAGATTCTATGTTGGTGCAAACAACTTTGCATGTAAGAAATAAAGATTAGCCATGGTTCATTGATAGCAGATGTTTGAGGCATATAACAGGAGACAAAATTAAGTTCATAACTCTAAATAAGATCAATGGTGGTATAGTGATATTCAGAGATAAAACCACTACCAGGATAGATGGAAATGGTACTTTGAATTTGGATTATGGTAGAACTAAGACTAAGAATGTTTTCTATGTAAAAGGTCTTAAGCATAATCTATTGAATGTTAGTCAAATATGTGATCAAGGATACACATTAAAGTTTCATTCTGAAGGTTATGAGATTAGAAGAAATGATTCAAATGAGTTGATTGTAGATGCTCAAAGGACAGGGAACAATGTGTATGCATTGTCAGATATCTTTTCAAAAGCACGATCAAAGGATACATTTAAAGATCTACAAGAGGAGTTGGGAGTAATTTATATTACTACCTACCATTGATGTTTATAATCAATTAAGGGGGAGCTAAGTGTTATCTCTAGGTAGGCCCTTTTCCATTGATGTCAAATGGGGAGAATAACAGGTACAAGTATAGGTGCAGAAATAGGTATTGGTTGTTACAGTAAGGGGGAATTACTATATGTTTTTAGATGACAATATGTGCAGGTGACAGGATGTGGTAGTTTCAGGATTGAGGTTGCCATCAATGACAAAGGGGGAGATTGTTGGAAATATTGTCATTGATGTCAAAGGTCTAGCATTATTGGTGATATAGGCCCCATTGCATTTAATGATATTTGTAATAGATATATCTTGGCTAATGTGAGTTAATATTTATTTGATATTAATGAATATATTTTTGGTTGAATATGAGACAAAAGAAGGGCCCATGGAGAAGTCAAAGAGCCATGGGGTAATGACAAAAGAAGGATGGGATGCATTTTCCCATGAAGAGTCATCTTGGGGAATTTTAAGAGTCACCAAGTGAAGACAAAAGAGGAAGGGCACAATTTCTCATGAAGGGACACTTTGAGGAATACAAAAAGTCACCAAGATAAGGACAAAAGAGCGAAGAATGTTTTTGCTCATGAAGGGTCACCACATGACTTTTCAAAGGTAAGGATATGAAGGGTCATACAAGTTTGGCACCATTTTCCATGAGGATTGAAGGGTCAAAAAGGGCGAAGGCCAAAGGTCATTTGGAAAGCTATAAATAAAGGATTGAGAAGCCATTTGTAATATGGAAGAGAGAGGTTGATTTGATATTGTAATATCTAGCTTAGAAGAGCAATTGTGAGAGATGTATATGATTTGTATTTGTTATATCTAGCTTAGAAGAGCAAAGGTGAGAGAGAGGAAAGAGATGTTGTAATGAACTATCATTTGTTGAGATAGCAACATTAAGAGATAGCTGTGTGGTATACACAAAGGGGTTGGTGATCCTATGAGTTTGTGCTCATGAATTTTTGTTGGGTTGGTGCTCGGCAAAGGGGTTGGTGCTCCTATGGGTTGGTGCTCATGAATTATTGCTAGGTTAGTTCTCAGCAAAGGGGTTGGTGCTCCTGTGGGTTGGTGCTCATGAATAGTTACTGGGTTAGTGCTCAGTAAAGGGGTTGGTGCTCCTGCAAGTTGGTGTTTGTGAATATTGTTTGGGTTGGTTCTCATTCATATACTTGATATTGTTCTCCATGGTTTTTACCACATTGGGTTTCCACGTTATATCTAGTGTCTCTCTCTATCTTGTGTGGTGTTTATTGTTTGAGTTTTATTACATATCATGAATGTTTGATTAAGTGGAATTTGGTTAAGGTAAAGTTATATAAGATATATGATATACTGATTCACCCCCCCCAGTATATCTCATGCTTAACAATTACATGATGACATTTGACTATAGACCTTAGAAACCTCTCCTTTGCCATTGTGTAGTAAGATATCCCTTAGTTAGGTTTAGTGGATCCATAATTGGTCATGACCCCAATATAATAAAGTATTATTAAGTGGATTATTATTTAATTACCTTATTTGATCTTGGATATTACTAAGTAGGATAAGTTAAAGATATATCTTATTTTACTTTCATACATTTTGGTGAACCTGACATAAATCTAACCCTTATAATTTTGTGTTTGGTCTACTAGTGCTAAACATAGCCTTCTATCCAATCAATGGAATTGAAATTAAATGCCAGACCTCCTCAATAAAATTAAAATTCTTATTCAATCCTTCCACAATATTTTTTTTCACAATAAAAAATTTTTAGCAACAATATCCAAATTATAAGATTTGGTTTTTTTAGTAGTAGTTAATAAAAACATCATAAATTTTGCATTTATTAATGAAATTAAAAATTCAAAATGATTAGGAAAGATAAGATTAAGGTTCACTAAACCCAAAAAAATTTTGGTGCAATTCATTGTGGTTTGAGATCAGTAATAGCTTGAATAGGTGGATGACAAACTAGACATGAGCAATGAAATTTCAAATCTGAACCATGAAGCCACAAAAGATGAACTATGATGGAAAATGTGTTTCCTTGAGAAAAAAATACCTCTTTCAAGCCATAGTGAAGTTGATCAAACTAAAAGAACATTAGATCTCTAAATAACTTCCATAAACCAACATTATAATGCATGTAAATGTATGATAAAAGGAAAGGACAAATCTTAATGAAAAACAATATAGATCTACAATCCCACTTATGTAACAAATATCAAGATTTCATAGAAAGATTAACATTAAATAACCAAATAAATAATTACCATGGCTAGATCTGATACCATATAAAATTTCGATCATAGTATGGATAAGGTAAATGCAAAGGTTGAATGGTCACATGAGATAATAAGCAAGTTCACATCACCAAAGAGCTATAGAAAATTGAAATAAAAAATAGATAAATGCACAAGACAAATCAAAATAGAGAAATCCAAAATATTCATTAAGAGAATCAAGATCAAGTAGAGCATACATATAGTATAACAAGTAACTCCTCCTTAAATGGTGGTCAAAGCACCCCTAGAATAGAAATATAACTCCTCCACAAAAGGTGGTCATTGGTGCCTAAAATATAAGATTAATTCCCATACCCAGAATAGTTGGTCAAGGGAGTTACATCCTAGACTTTTGGTCAAACTTAGGACATATGTGTTATACTATTTTCATCTAAGCAAGCATATCCCCAAATTGTAGGAAAACTACATGTGAGTAAATATAATATTCTAAAATAAATAAATCTAGGAAAATAAATACCTACACTCACACCCCACCCATAATCATAGATTAGGTAGGCAGTGTGAAATAAAAATGGGTCCTGAAAACTAGTCCAGATCAAATAACCAATACAAATCAATCTCTTATAAAGTAAATAAAAAAGAAAAATCTCATAGGAACAAAAATCCTTCCCCCCAAAGAAAGAGAGACATAAAAGAAGTGAAGAGGCTGGGAGAGATTGCTAAGGATGATGTTGTTGTTAATGTAAAATACACCCCAATAAGAGCTCATAGATGAATGAACTTACTCTCGATGAAGGTTTTGGTAAAAATATCTATAATCTGTTATAAAACTAGTAAAATATCAAGTCAATGACCTGACCATGAATAAGTTCAACTAGATAAAATTCATGTGAATCTTAATGTGTTTGGTCTTATGGTGTTGAACTTAATTCTTACATATCTGTAGAGTACTCTTATTACCACAATAGATGATGGTGGGATGCCTGATAGGAATTCCAAAATTAGATATACTCCCTAAATCCAAATAGCCTCAGTAATTGCATTAACATCTCCCCTTTACTCTACCTCTGTGGAAGATATAGAAAAAGCATTTTGCTTCTTACTAGACCAACTAATAGGACCAGAACCCAAATAAAAATTGTAACCTGAAGTGGACTTATGATTTTGAGTATCACCAATCCAATATAAATGTAAAAAACCAACCAAGTTAACCTATATTTCAAATCTATATTGAATCTTGAATCTATAAGATCCCTGAATGTAGTGCAAGATACTCTTAGCTACTTTCTAATATAAATTATGAGGCTCATATATGAATCATGAAACAATCCCTGTTGCATATGAAATATTAGGCTTGTTATGAGTTAAATAAATGAAGCTACCAACAAGATGTCGATACCAAGTGGCATCAACCAAAGGTGTAGAATAGTCTACCTCAAGTTTGACTCCTAATAGAAATGGAGTCATTTATAGATTACAATCAACCATGTGAAATCAAGCCAAAAGATCAAGAGCATACTTGGGTTGAGCAAGTCAAATCCTAGAATTGGACCATGAAATCTCAATGGTGAGGAAGTAATGTAGAAGACCCAAGTTTGTCATGTCAAATCTGACCTATAGAGTTGTATTCACCACTACAATAGATGATGAAGAACACCCAATGATCAAAATATCATAAACATAAAAGACCAGTATCAATAAAGAATCATCTTTCCACAAGAAGTATACATTAAGGTTTGAATGACACCTAGTGCAACCTAAAGTAAGGAAGAATGATTACATCTTGGCATACTAAGCCTGAGGGGCCTATTTGAGGCCATAGATGGATTTACTAAGTATATAAATTAATAATGAATATTGAAAAAACATTGGTGGTTGTTCCATGTAGATATCCTCCTCAAGGTCTTTGTGAAGAAAATCACTATTCACATCCATCTTATGTTCATCCCAACCATGTGTTGTGTATATATCTAGTGAGAGAGATCAAAGTCATATTTACAACAAGTTCAAAGGCCTCTATGTAGTCAATGTTGGCTACCTATGAAAAAACATTGGAGACCAATTATGCCTTGTAATTATCGATTGATCTATTTATTGTAAATATGGTTTAGTATATCCACCTACATTGAACCATATTCCTTCCCTTAAGAAGTGAAGTCAAATTACAAGTGTGATTTTTGATCAAGGAATAATATTCTTCCTACATAGTGGTATCCTACTAAGGTATGCCTAAATCCTCTTAGAATGTCTATGGATCTAAAATTGAAGCAAAGAAAGCATGTGGACAACTCTAATAATCTACTTGAGTACGTATATCATTTGTTGGATCCCCTACCTAAGTGTTTGCACTCTGAAGTGTCTTCCTGACCCAAAGGGGCCTAGATGTGGGTGAGTTAGGTGTTGACTCCTCATCCTTTGAAACATGACTAGAAGTAGATGTAAGAGACTCCCCATCACTTCCCTCACTATCAAAACTAGAAGAAGAAGACCCTATCTCAATAACCTACTCTAGATGATCTGAGTCAAAATAATAATCATAAAGTCTAAGTGAATTTAATGAAAGAGAATAAGTGTCAAGTGTTGATTCTTTGAGACTCTCCTGAAAGTGAACACTTCTCTCTATAAACAACTCATGTGTAGTTGGATGAAGAAAGTGATACCCTTTAACACCATTTGGATAACTTATAAAGATGCAAGGCTTGGATTGAGATTCTATAGCTTTACATATCTTATTTAGTATATGTTCCATAACTAGAGATCTGAAAACCCTAAGGTGCTCAACATTAGGTTTCCTTCCATGCCAAGATTCAAATGGTGTTATAACTTTCAAATTTTTGTGATGAACCTTGTTTTGAATATAATAAGCATAATTAATGGCTTTGACCTAATACTGAGGTGCCAAAAACTTAGAGTGAATCATAGAGCTATCCATCTCTTTCAAGGACCTATTCTTGCATCTACAACTCTATTTTATGAAAGAATGTAAGTAACTATCTTCTAAAAATCAATCCCCTCTATGGTGCAAAACTACTTCGATCTATTGTTGACATATTCATCTCCATTATCAGTTCCAAGAACCTTGATAAATTTCTATTTTTTTCTCAAAAAGAGCCTTGAAGTCTTGAAAATCTTTCAACACTTTAGACTTTTTCTTAAGAAATTATACCCATGTATATCTAAAAAAATCATCAATAAAAGTGAGAATTCACTTAACCCTTATAAAATATAGACTAGTAAAAGGCCCAAATACATCACTGTGAACTAACTCCAATACTTGTGAAGCCCTCAAAGCATTGCCTTCGTAAAAAAATTCTTTGGGGTGATTTCCAAGAGAGTAACCCTCATAAATTCCCTTATAGAATAGGACTTGAGGCAAGCCTATGACCATGTCAATTATGTTAAGTTGTTCAAGGTAACAGTAGTTAAGGTGGCAAAACCACTCATGCCATAATTTACTAACTCCATATAAATGAGTCAATAATAAAGTCAAAGAAGAATTAGGTACAAAATTTGAGAAGGTGCATAACCTAGCTTGGTGATCTACGCTACCCACTGCTACTATAGAATCACTATGTAAATCCATGATGATAATTAAATCTGGTATAAACTTAACCTTCATAACTTTGTTGATATGAGTGATTTGTTACATGGATATCAAATTGGTTGAAATATAAGGAACACTTAGAACATTTTTTAATGTTCCTCCTTCCATTTCAATAAACCCTTTTCTTACAACTGGTATAGAAGTGTCATCACCCAAACTAGTAGAAAACATGCTACAAGGCTCTAAATAAGAAAACACAATTAATGAAGAGCCCATGTGGTGAGAAGTACCCAAGTCAATAACCTATGAATATTTTGATGTTACAACTTCTATAAGAACATTACCCTTTTCTTTCTCTTTCCCCTTTCCCTTTTCCGTAGTAGAATCTTGGGTAGATAAATTTTGTTTGATGGACTCATGAACACCTATGTTGTTTTTTTCTAGGAGATGAGTTAGATGATCTATTTGCTTCTTCATGCACTTGTGTTCATCATGCTCATTTTTCTTATGGTAGGCACACTTAACCTTCTCTTTTTTAGGTTTGTCATTGGAAGAGGAGGATTCAGTGTTGGTTTTAGTAGAGGTTGATTCTTTCTTATTCTCTTGATATTTATTATTCTTCTTCTTCTCCTTTTTTGAAGTCTTTGATTTCCCATTCTAACAAGTAGGGCTTGAGGTTTTATAGACTTCAATGTGCCCATCTGGATCAATTTGTCCTCCTCCTTAGTTAAATCAGCAATGCAAGCATCTAAAGAGGAAATTTTCCATATATTTCCCAAAGAAATTTTAATATCATGGAAAGTAGAGATAAATAATGAATAGTTAGGACCAATTTTAGAGAGTACAAAAAGAATAATTTGGTCATATTCTTTCTTTATCCCACATTCTTTCAAGTAAAATATTAAATACTTGATATTAGTGAATAAATCTTGAAGGGTATCAAAGTATTAAGGACTTAGGATAATGAGTTTATTCTCAAGCTCATGGCCTTTCATCACATCTTGTTTTCCAAATAGTTTACCCATAATGGTCCATATATCATGAGGTGATTTGGCAGACTCTAAGTGAAATAGGATATCAGGTGCTACAAAAAGACATAATAGCTCATAGGCTTCATCACTATGGTTATACCACTTAACTATATTTGCATCTATGTGAGGTTTAGTTTCATCACCCATGGTTATCCTATATAAACCATTACTCCTTAAAATGATTATCATCCTTATTTTCCATTCATGATAGTTAAATGGAGTTAGTGGGTTGATTGAATTTGAATCCATTAGTACATAACTAAGTTATAGTAGTAGTGCAAGTTTTATTTATTACAAAAATGAAAGTGTAAGTAGAAATGAAAGAGTGACACATAAAAATTACACCCTCCTTAAATTATGAAATGGTGAACCCCCCCCCCCCCAAAAAAAAAATGTTGCAAATGCATGATCTAAAAATTATAGACTCAATCGATAGTGCATCTAGAGAAATCAGTATGTATGTTTAAGAGAATTTTTTTGCAAATAAGCCAAGGACATTGGGCTCAACTGATAATGTATCCAAGAGTGTAAAATTATGAAAAGTGGATCAAGTAGAGAACCCCCAAAATATGCACTTTTGAAACACATGACACTCAATTATGAGTTGTTGATCAAATGTTATAGAAAATTACATTTCCCATCATTAATGGTCTATTTAATGAATTTACACTAAAAGTTTAAATGCAAAAGTGGAAAGGGAGTGAACATAGTCTTCTAGCCAGTCAACAGAATTTGAATTAAATTCTTGACCTCCTAAATTAAATTATAAGTCTTATTCAATCCTTCCATAATATATATAATTTTTAAAAAATAATAAAAAACTTTTAGCAACAATCTCCAAATTATAAGATTTGATTTTTTTAGTAGCATTTACTAAAAACACCACAAATTTTTAATTTCTTAACAAAATTTAAAAATTAAAAATGATTCAAAAAGATAAGACCAAGGCACACCAAACCTAGAAAAATTTTACCATGATTAATTATGGTTAGAGAGAAATAATAGCTTGAACAGGAAGATGGAAAACTAAGCGCGAGCAATGAAAAATCAAATATGAGCCATGAAGACATAAAAGATGCACTGTGATGGAAAACATGTTTCCTCAAGAAAAAAATGACTCTTCCAAGTTGTAGTGAAGTTAATAAAACTTCAAGAACATTAGATCTCGAAAGAGCTTCCATATACCAACATTACAAAAAATGCAAATGTATCATAAAAGTAATGGACATATCTTAATGAAAAATAATATAGATATACAATCTTGCTTATGCAACAAATCTCATAATTTCATAGAAATCTTAGCAGTAAATAACTAGACAAATATTTAATACGGGTGGTCACACAAGATAATAAGTGAGTGCACACCACCAAATAACTATATCAAATTGAAATAATAAAGAGAGAATTAAATGAGATAAATCAAAATGGATAAAGCCAAAATATTTATTAATATAATTAGGCTCAATTAGAGCATATATATAGGAGATCAAGTAACTCCTCCTCAAATGGTGGTCAAATCACCCATAGAATAGAAATATAACTCCTTCACAAAAGGTGGTCATAGGTGCCTAGAATAGAAGAATAACTTCCATACCTAGAATAGTCAGTCAAGGGAGTTACATCCTAGTATTTCAATCAAACTTATGACATATATTACACATTATCTCCACTTAAGCAAGCATATCCCCAAAATGAAGGAAAAACCCATGTGAGCAAATATAATATTCCAAATAAATAAATCTATGAAAATAAATACTTACACTAACAATTATTGTATGTAATATAGTTGAAGTTACACACCTTAGTCCTCCTATTACCAATTGGGAATTATCCACCCAAAAATTACTCCCATACTACCAATATAGGGAATGTTCCTTCTACCAACACTAACATTCCTACCAATAGAAATCTTATTCCTCCCATTGAAAAACTCAAATGATTCAATAAATGAATGTTATGAAAACAAATAATAATTCCAAAATGATGCAAATGCAATCTCATATCTTTAAAATGATCAATCAACCACCTCAAGTCATCATGACTCAACCAAATCAGAATTTTGTCCCTCTTCTTGTTAGAGATGACAATGGGAATATCATCCCTCAACACCCTTTGCATAAAAAAATTATTCAATGTCTTCAAAATTAACCTTTAGATCCATTCATTATATCCATAAATATTAGAAACATTTCTCCAGATATTAAATATGATGGGACTAAGGACCCCACTATCTTTCTCAAAAGCTTTGGCAATCTCTATAAAAAATGGGTCCAAGATAAAACTTTTACTACCACCAATCTCCTAGCCAAATCCTTTTTTGGAAATACAATTTAATGGTACAATTGACTCCCTCAACATGCCATATTATAAATAGAGGATTTAGTCAATTATATAGTGAAGGAATTCTAACATAATGACCTTACTAAAAATTACCCTAGCTATTTCATCAATGCCATGTAATTTCCTAATGAATATACTCACACTTTCATCAAAGGATAGAAGTATCTAGCTCACAAAGTGGACAATAACATGAATTATGATATTTTTTTGAAAATATTTGTTATTTATCTTGAATCTCGTCTTTAATACAAAGTTTGGATGTTTTCCCTTAAAACTTTATAATCAGCCTTAGACCAATAAAAAAGGTAACACTTTATTTTGAGTCAATTTGAATCACCTCAAACAAATATTAAGGACTCTTTCCAATAATTTTATCATAAAATTAATTCATATAAGCCTCCCCAAACTCAAAATGGAGCATATAATTGAACCAGTTTTAACCCAAACCACCCTCTCTTGGGTCTATAATAACTTAAGAAGAAATTTCCATCCTCTAAACCCATGATATTTGATCCTTCCAAACCATCTCTAAATAGTTTTTTTTGGTGGCATGCTACATTAGGTCATTCCATGAGACTTGTGGTGATCTTCATTGATTTATTCTTACTTAATTGCTTGTTACACATTTAAATCTTAATACTCTTACACAATAATGTTATCAAGACTATCTTCAAGCCTCACAAGCCCAATCTAAAGAATCAAGATCACATCAACATCACCTACCTAATGATCAACAATAATCACCCCATACCTTCACCTCGTCCACTAATGTTTTCCAAAACATAGTTGATCATTATTATTATACTAATAAGGAAAAGATAGATAACATGAACAAAATCAAATGGGTGATTGCATTTGTCAAACCTCAACCTCTTAGGTCACATGAACCTAAGGAGTACCTAGTTCAAATGTCTACCCAAAAGTGCATATTAAATTGTCCTCCTTTGGATTATATACCTATTCATACCTATCCTAAAAATCCTATATCAATATAAATATCCTCTAAATCCAATGTATCAATAGCTTTACCTATCTTCAACCACATTGAAAATACCAATGTAGTTTATTCTAATTATTCAAATTCACCTCACTCCACATCACATGTTGGGGCATCTTGTGATGCCCATCCACATGTCACTTCAGAACTTGGGGCATATTTTAATGCCTATCCCTATATCAAATTACCCTTTGTGGCATACTAGGATTCCCAATCTCATTCTACATTTCATAATAATAAACAAATCCAACTTTAAGAAACCTTCTGAGATATATAGTCTTGTATTTCACATGCTCATATTTGATATAGATGTTTGCATATATTTTTCTTGTTATTTTTGTCTCATGTTTGTTGTTTTTTTTATTTTATTTTAGTCTATGGACACCATTTTTTCCTTTGGCATCTTTGGTTTTATTTCACATTATGTCTGGTCTTTGTTTCTTTTATGGTTATTAGGTATCACTTTAATTATTTATGCCACTATTTGCCTTAGTCTCTTTTTGATTATTTAACCCTTGTTTACTTTCCCCATTTATTGGGATGATCATTTGATTTAACCCTCTTTTTTAGGATGATTAATACTTTAAATGGTACTTGTGCTAGATCCATTGTAGGTTAGTATGGCTTCCTAGTGACAAAACTCTCATAACATAGTCCCATCCCTTTTCAAAGCACTATTTTACCTTTTTTTTATCAGCAATGAGCATATTTATCATTATATCACTTATTACATGGATAGATATATCATGATACCCATCACTCCCTTATTTCCTTTCATTTGAGGCACACATATGTCAGTTTTGAAATTACACACTTACTTGTGGGTAAGTCTAGGAGTCTTTAGCCACCATGGTCTTTAGGTATTTTTCTCTAGTGACCAAGTGTAATCTCTCTTGTGTTTGTCACCTATTTTACTCATGATTTTTTCTTTTAATTTGTATGGAAGAGGAATATAAACATCCAAAAAAGTTAAATTCCAAATCATAAAAGAACCAAAAGGCAATAATCAAAAGGAAAAAAAATATTAAAAGTTAGAACACACTAAAAGACATTATCTATATTTGGGACATATCCTATCTTATTCAAAGCTCAAACTCCATAGTTTTCCTCATGATAGATCCTAGGTCAATTAAGGTGTGGTAGGCCAGTATATTATGGTAGGAGGTCCCGTTATATCATATAATTATAGTGCCACCTAATTTCTCACACAATTACCCAATCTTATTAGTAGACTAATAGCTATATAATGTTTCCTAAGGAATGGAGAACATGTTGTGGGAAGGTATGTCCTTTTTAATTTTCATTCATATAGCCTTCATGGGATGATATATGTACTTTACTTATTATCCCAAGCTTTGTGTTCACTAGTTAGAGTGTCCTAAGTCTTTGATGTTGATAGTTATTAGCCTTGCTCACTTATCTAGTGTGTGTCATTAATGTTAATGATGTTCACACATATGGAACCTCACATTCCTTATTTAAATCATATTTTTATAATTTTCCCCTTTTGTGATATTTATTTTAGTTGATCACATCTACCTTCTTACGCCTCTTGGTTTATAGTTTGTGAGTTGTATTTTAAGACCTTATATAGGACCAGACCTTCCTCACAAACACCCTTACACCATTTGATTTCCACAACATTTCATTTTAATTATATTCATGTCATTAAGTAGTTTTGATTTCTTTCATTGTATCTTAGAATATACACTATGATTGAGTCATCATTATTTTAGAGTTTTTGACTTTTCATTTATCCATCATGTTCTTTTTTTATTTTTGTGGACTTCACTTATCTTACATATGACATTTGAGATTATTAAATGTATTTATTTATGTATGAATTGGAAAGCTTGTCTTACATATTAAATTACATTTCATTGTTAGTCATTTATACTATCTTCATACTTCACTTGACATGATTGTCTTACATCTTGACTTAAATTTCATTTTCAATCATCTATGTTTTCTTTATGTTTGATTCAACATGTTTATCTTACACGAGGTTACATTTAACTTACGTATATATGTTAGAGTTTTCTTGCATTGATATTTCATTTTTCATTTCATGTTTTACATGCTTCCCAACATGATTTATTATTTTTTACATTCATTTTTATCATTTATGTTTTACATGCTTCCCAACATGATTTATTATGTTTAACATTCATTTTTGTCATTTATGTTTTACATGCTTCCCAACGTGATTTATTATGTTTTACATTCATTTTTGTTATTTATGTTTTACATGGTTCCCAACGTGATTTAGTATGTTTTACATTCATTTTTATCATTTATGTTTTACATGCTTCCCAACGTGATTTAGTGTGTTCTACATTCATTTTTGGCATTCATGTTTTACATGCTTCCAAACATGATTTAGTGCATTCTATATTCATTTTTCATCATTTTATTGTTTACATAATTGATCTTTTGGTTCTAACCTAGCCTTAATAATCTTAGCTTGCCAAATTTTCTAAGTAATTTAATCAGTTTTGAAAGTTTTCATTACTAATTTAACCATCCTACATACACATGCATTGCTTATATTGTTAGTCTTGTATCCTTAGGATTTTTTGAATGATTGTACTATTCCCTCCATGATCAATACTAGGATATTTGCATGCAGTCATTAAATAAAAAGGTAAGTCAAGTTATGTACATGGTACTTTTAATTACTTCCATGTCATTCAAAATTCATTTCAATATTTCATTTTCAATTAGCTTAGTTCCATGTGTTTATATGTTCTTTCTCAAAGTACCATCCCATGTTACACTATGAGTGTAAAATGTGATGAGTTTTGATTAGGGAATATGTATACACATAATATTTTCACTTCATCATTTACTAACACTTTCTCTCTTGTAGGAACTGTTGGTGTTCTAGATTTGCACTCTAGCTAAGTAAGGGGATTATTCAGATCTTCCTACTCAAATCTAGTCCAACATGGGACTAATCCTAGGCTATGGATATATTAATAATGGATCAAAACTTTGGAGAAGGCTAGATTTCTTTTAGATCTATCACCTAAACTAGACCTAATCTAACACTTAATTGGAAAAGAGATAAAGAGATACAACAATATAAGAAAACATGTAAAATGGGGTAATGCACTAGTAATTAGAACACTTATAATTTTCAAAAGACACATGTATGAGACACATTAAAGACCAAATAAGATTAATATAACATGAGTATTTCATAATAAGGCATGAATCAGTTATCAAAATAACATGAGAGGGTAAATAGCCACTTTCAAGCTAAACAACAAACTATAAATTACACTTATAATGACCTGTGGGAGCTAACAAGCACTTCATGAAGGTGAAAAAACTCAAACATAGATAAATAACATACATTCACTTAACCACAATACATGAATTCATAGGACACACTTCAATTTAGCTTGCAAAATGATGGAATTTAGTTTTTATTGAATTAAAAGGTGTTAATGTATAGAACTCAACATAGCCTAAGAAAGCCAAAGCATAATATTATGTTCTCTAAAAATGTTAGAGGTTTCTTTCTAAAAATTTTAGTGAGAGCCACAACAATGGTAGAAATTGGAACATATATAGAAAAAGAGAAGAGAGAGGAGGAACTGATGTATTAACACAAGTTTGAAGATGTTGACTCATGAATTTATTAATAAAGAACAAATCCTATAAAAAAATTGAATGCTCATTGTCCTTATCCATCCACCAAGTGTCCTTATTAGATATTCATGTCATTATCTATTTGATCTACTGATGAGGAACATATCTTGAAATTTATAGAATTATGCCACATCTCCTTTGGGTGGCCATTGGTACCTATCTATAAAAAATATGACTCTAATGATAAGAAAGACACCTCTCCACGATAATATTTACATTTGTATTTTCTCTAATATCTAACATAGGTCCATTATAGGTGAAAACCAATCCAATTAATGGTTTTCACATAGTCACAATATCCATAGAAACCTACAAACTGCTTGATCTTGGTTCAAAATCACTAGTCCATATTTGATCTTTGTATTTGGCCATAAGAGACCCATTCTAAATCTAAAACATGTGAGAGATGATGAGGATAATTCATCTAAAATAAATGATCATGTCAATGGAATGACCCTACAACAAGGTTAATAGGTTTCAAATTATCAACCAAAGGTCCTGTTTAACTTTAATGGTGGTCTTTTATGTTCTTGATCACCTTAGTTACATCACTATGTATTTTTCATGGAATTATATTGAGATTCAATGGTGGTATTTTCCCTTTTAAAATCTTATCTTGGTTTGACCTTGGTCATGTGTTCAATCTCCAAGAAGTCCCTTAGTTTCTCAACCTTTAATTTCATTGATTGTTGATATTTGACTCAACCTATTGAAATTTTGACCCATACATGCACCATTGATATTGATTAACATGATTGAGTGAGAGACATCGATCTTACCCTTGACTTTTCAACTCTAAGTTGGTGCCACTTGGCAGTCCCACATTTGCATTCAAAATATGTTATCAATTTTTTACTTTATGCACTTATGCCATGAGGTGGCATCTCAAGATCCTTAACCTTTTGACTCATCTTGTACCATTGGATCAAGATGTACAAAACAATGTGAGCCTTTGATATATTTGGACTAACTTTCCTTTCAGTTCTTATGCACCATTAGATCATTAATATGATTAAGTGATGATCATTGATCAACATTAGACCCACCTTCTTGTCAGTGAATATACACCATTAGATCTTTGTTTAATGAATTCATACCATAGTATCTCATCCTACTTGCATCCTTTTAAGGGTTTTAAACTTGGGGACATTTTAACTTATTTGAATCCAACATGACCATTAGATCAAATGTGCCAGTATGTGAGCACATGTGGACTATTAGATCATGATCAAATTTAAACTCATTAAGGGTTTTTTAACCTAAATGGTTACTTTATAGAGCTTAAACTTGATACTTACATAGACATCTTACTCTTTAGGTTCCACTTTGAAGCTCCATAACTTAAGCTAGAAAGCTCACACAAACATGAAACTTGCAGAGCAAGTTCCTAGCATGAAGAACTTTGATTGTGCATGATCCGTTAGTTGCATGAGGTTTTTTGAATGAAGATAAAAAAATTCTCAAATAAGCTAGTTCATTTATTTTTGGAAGATGTCTTGGTGATGGTCTAGTTCATTAGGCTTGCCCCATTGATCTTTGTCTCAATATGTCAAGGTTATAACAAATTCAAAGGGCTGTGAAACCTAGTTCATCTTTTGATTGATTTGATCACCATGAAATCTACTTGGATCCCTCATCTAAAATTATAGACCTATCCTTTGAATATCAGTTAGATCATACTTTAAATTTACTTAAAGTGTTTCAAAAGATTTCCAAAATCTATATGATAGCCATTTGAGTTCTATCTGCTCCTCATGACATTAGGTCTCTCTTTAATCAAGATCCTTTTCAGCTTTTGAAATCTTGAACTAAGCACATTTTGGTATGTAGACCAAATTTGATCAACCTCTTTGGTGACTTAGATAGGCAACATGCCTACTATGCTTGAGAACCTAGACCGTCTCTATGACTCTTGGATCATTTGCATGATACATGGAACATTTACATTTGACTATAATATATCCTCTTGAATTATAAATACAAATAATTCCAACAAATAGGGAAAGAAAAAAACTTGAAAGGGAAACTAACCTAATAAAATAAATACAACTAATCTAATGAACAACTATGAAAAAAAATCACTTATTTGGGACAAAATATAAGAGAAAAATGTGTTAGAACAACATTTAGAGAAAATCAAGACCAACTAACTATGTACAAGGAACTTAACTTTCTCAATAACAGTGCTTGAGATGTATCCCATTGATTGGGATAGGAAGTTATTCACCATTCATCCTTTTGAGTTGGAAAGCATTGTTAGATTTGCAACTAGAGACTGTGTATGGACTACTCTAGAGAGATTAAAATTTCATGTGCCTTCCTAGCTTAGTTATGTCCTCATCTCATTTGAGGACCAAATCTCCTTCTTGAATTTTTTTTGAAAAGGCTCCTTTGTCAAAAAATCTCTTTACCATTTCTTGATGGGCCTCAATAGCTAACATGGACTGATGTCTTGTCTCTTATAGCTCCATGAGCTCAGCATATATTATTTTCATTGACTCATTCTACAAAATCTCAAGTTGATGCATTAGTTCTAAAGCTAGGAATTCAATAAAAATAGGCATTCTTACTTCCTTACCATATACTAGCTTGTATGGGAATTGGCTATTGACATTTAATAGGTGATTATTTCAACCCATAGAGATGAATTCAATTTGAGATGACATGAATTATGATTTTATTCAATATTCCTCTTTATGATCTTCAATAAATTCTTGTTAGTGGACTCAGTAAGTCCATTACCTTGTCAATAATAGTTTGATGAGGTATTGAGAAAAACACTATGTTAGACTTCCCACTGTCTGATATTAGACCCCACAAAATCCATAACATTATCATCATAAACAATATTTGAAGGGACTCCAAATATAATAAACAAACCTTCAAGAAGTCTAGAACATTGGTTTCATGGGCTTCTTTTATTGCCACTACTTTTGTCCATCTAGTAAAATAATCTATGGTGGTTAGGATCCACTTGTGTCCTAAGCTTGAAGGGGGTGTTAATGAGACCAATAAATTCCAATCCCCACTAGAAAAAGAGTTGATATCACCAAATAAACTTGGCCAATAATACCCAACTCTCATGATCTTGTGGGCTATGATCCTTGATAAATAATGACCTCCACCATACCCATCATGGAATTTCTCAAGTAGTATTTATGTTTTACTTGATTCAACACACCTTAACAACATATCATTGATATCCCTTTTGAACAACACACTGTCAACAAGAAGGAATCAACTACAATCTAAAATATCTCCTCTTTGAAGGGGTCAGATGAGAAGGATAAACACCATATTGTAATTATATTTCCATATCTTGGAACTCGATATAAGATGAGGTGTGATCAGTTAAAACCTATTCATCATTTGACACCATAACCACATCATTAAACTCTTGCAAATCTTGGGTTAGATGTTCACAAATTCCTTTGCCTCTAACCAACTTTGTGACCTTGATCTCAATATCGTATTCTAAGACCTTGGTTATCCAACCAGCTCTCTTGTCATTTATATCCTTGTTTAAGAGGAAATCCTTGACATTTGGATGTGTAACCATAAAAAATATTTTTTTTTTGGACAACAAGTACCTAAACTTTTTAAGAGATCTTATAACTAAAAGGACACGATTCTCAACAAAATAATACCTTGTTTCATATTCTTCTAATCATGGATTGAGGAAAGATATTGGATACTCTAAAGTATATTTATTATACTAAATGAGGATACCTAAATTGTGTCAATATTAGCATAAGTGTATAAGAAGAAATATTTGGTGAAATCAGGGTTTAGGAGTGTAGGAGCGCTGGCTATAACTTTCTTGATCTCTTTAAATATTTTTACTCCTTCTTTGGACCAATTAAACTTTGACCCTTATTTAACATGGTGTGAGTGGCCTAGATAAAGTAATAAAATTTAAAATTTATCTCCTTATGAAATTTATCTTACCTAAAAATATTTGCAAGGATTTCTTACATTTAGGCAAGGAAAATGCAAGAACTGAGTCTATCCTATCAGGATCTATGATTGTACCCTATTTTGAGATCACATATCTAAGAAGCCTATCTTCATGGATAGAGAAAACACACTTCTTGGGATTCAAAGATGCCCCAAATTGTTTTCACCTTTCAAAAACTTATATGAGGTGAATCATATGCTCATCTACACTATTAGAGAACACTGTTATATCATCTAGTTAAACAAGTATAAACTTGTTAAAGAGACGTTGAAATGCCATGTCTATAGCTTTCTAAAGAAAATTATCTAGAATTGGATTAAAAAAGGCATATTTATGTATGCAAATGTCCCCCACTTTGTGGTGAAGGCTATTTTGAACTAGTCTTCTTCTTTTACCAAAATCTGATTGTATCCACTATAACCATCCAATAAAGAGAACCTTTCTAAACCTACCACTATCTATAAAATTTACTCCATTAATGGAAATGGATAGTGGTATTTAAGAGAGGCCTTGTTCAAGTCTCTAAAGTATACACATAGTCTTATTTCACCATTCTTTTTCCATACTGGAACAAGGTTTGCCATAAAAGTTGAGTGTTTAATTAGAAATATTATAGTTGATTCAATGAGATTATGTAACTCAATGCTCATCAAAGGTTCAAGTTTTGGTTTTATTGGCCTTTGTCTTTGTCTGATTGGCCTAGTCTTATCTTCTAACTTAATGGTATGTTGAGTTAGACTTGGATAAAATCCTTTAAGGTCACTATACTTCCATGCAAAGACATTTGCAAAAATTGAACATAACTTAATAAAATTTTCCTTCTCTAAAGATGTACAAACTTTGCCAAATTTTTAGCTCTTTCTAGTTGTAATCTCCATATTTGTATAGTGTTATTCCTTGATTGACAAATAAAAATTTTATTTTCTCAATTCATCATCTCTGTTGAATATGTTTTTAAGGGTGACAAACCCTTTAGGCAACTTATTTGTCTTCAATTGTATAATTTGGTCATCATACTATTGTAAATGCTTGTCTCAGTTTCTTGAGGAGAATTTAGCTTCCTCTTGTAAGAATCTAAAAATATGATTATCATCTTCAAATACTTTCCATTTTTCATGGTTTTTTTTGATAGAAGGTCTTACAATCACCTTGATGTGTGACTAAAATTTTTCTTTTTATGTCATCTAGGATACTGAATTATGACCCAATGGCATCTAGCTTGTATGTATATTATTCTTATTTATTGATATGACACAAATATTGAAAGCTTGAAAGTATTCAATTAAATCCCATAATATATTATTAGAGGACTTAATCAATGGATTCTTGCATATATTAATTCCTCTTAATTGGTGAACTACTAGTTCACTATTACCAAAAACTTTAAGGTACTAACCTTCATATTTCTTACCCATTGCAAGCCATGTACTAGTGCTTCATATTCAAAAACATTATTGTAATAACCAAACTAAAAATTGAGAGAATATAAATACAATTTATTGGTTGGATAAATTAACATCATTCCAGTCCCAGTGCCATGTTTGTTCCTAGAGCCATCAATGTATAATTGCCACAGGCCATCACTAGGCAAATCATCCTTCATCAATGCTAAAAATGGTGTATCATTTTCATGAAGGAAATAGGTATGAATTCATTATTATTAAATTAAATTTTATGGATCATTCTCATGAAAATAAAAGTCCCATTAATCAAGAAAAGATCTAGAACTCCATCTAGAGGTGACTCAATTTCCACCTCACTATTTTCTAGTACCTTGTTTGAGATAACACAATTAGTGTTCACCATACTTGGCATATATGGCTCTAAATGAAATATTGAAATAAGTTCAAAATGTATTTTCACCTTTGTGCCATACCTAGTTATAAACATTAAAAAGGTCTAATCAGTTGACAAATATCCTCCAATCTTTGAAGTAAAGTCTTTTGATAGACACATAGTAAAATAGGGTGGCAAGTTCACTACTAATACATCTTGATGAATGGTAACATTGGGGAAAGCACGTAATATCAAATTTATATCCTTAATTATGCATAATAAATTTATTTGTGACCTATATAATGGAAATACTCTCTTGGTATTTGGTTCATAGACAAGACCAAGCTTGTCTATAATTTGATTAGGCATGACAGTGCTACTAGATCCACTATCTACCATACAATTATAGACTAAGCAGTCACCAACTATCAAAGAGAGATAAAAGGGAAGGGTTTTGTTTGATTTTAAATTAGTATTGTCTAACTTTTTGATTTTATGTACATGCTAATCAGGTTTCTTGATTTGATGGTCTGAATTGGTCAAGACAACTCCTTATTTCTCAATTAGTTCCTTAGATCTTTAAGAGTTGAAAGCTCTTGAATGAGCATGTTTTTTTTACCTAGAATGGAAAGGGAATCCCACATGCTAATGTTAAAATTTGATTTATTCATTTGATCTATTATGCTAAATTATGCTCCACTAGCCTTTAGCTATAAATTTTGAACCATTGGTTATTCTCTAATTAGAGGCATTTGGGGAACCTTCCCTGCCTCTGCATTCTGAATCTTCTATGTTATAGGAGTAGAAATTTGATCTTTGACACTTTTGGAAACAATTTTAGGAACATTATAAGTATTTTTCACATCGTGAGATTCCTCAACTACTCTTATTTTATCTCTTGTCAAAGCTATAACTTGACCATTTATGTTGCTAATTTCACCAACTTGGTTGAATGTAATATGATCATCTAATTGCCAATTAACATTGATAGCATCAGGCTACCCTAAAAATTATTGAGCCTGACCTTGGGATTTCATATTCATGTCTTGATATTGACCACTTTGAAGAGATAACTCTTCCTACGTCATTTATGGCATAGTAATATCTTGTGATACCAAGGCTTGATCTAGATGTCATTTGAATTAAAAGGCTACCAACCTAAATCTTGCATCAAGTTATTTTGAGGGATAATATCTTTTAAACTATAAGGTACATTAGTATCAAGGGCTACATATGGCTTAGTTTGGGTTATGGCTCCTTGATTTTGATAACATTGCATAATATCCTTGAAACCTTGATAAGGGGGTTGTTGGTTATTGAAAGACTAATAAGTTTTCTAGTTTTGTTACTGATAAGGTCTACCTTGGTATTCTTATCTCTTGAGTTGAACAATCTCATTTCTAAAAGCTTGTAACATGCTTTTCAAATCACCAATCTCATTATCTTGAGTAGGAGGGGCTATAGCTTGGTCTTTTGGAGATGGAATAGGATCTATTGATGGGATCTAAGGAAATTGAGAAGGAAGAACATGTAATTTGTGGAATATGGGCATTGAAATCCTTGGAGAAAGTTTACCAGCTTGTATCAAGATATTATCTACTATTATTACAAGTTCATAAGCATTTGGCAAAGTATTACCACCCATGGACTGTATCATGACACTAATATCAGAATTAAGAACTTAAGATAGTACATAAATGCATACTTTGGATATGGTCTAACTAATGTAGGGATCCTAGTATATGTCTTTTGGAATTTGAGGTTAAATTTAGACATGAACTCATGGGGGTACCTTTGTATGGAAATTAGTTGTTCAACCAAAGATAGATGATCAGACTTGTCTTCAAATTCCCTAAATAAGGTTTCATGTAACTCATCCCAAGTAGAAATATAAGTCAAATAGGTTCTTGTACCATTACAATGATTTTCATTTAAATGAGGAAATAAGCAATCTAATAGACACATTATCTTGAGTAATATTATGAACATAACATAAATTGGAAACATCTTAGAATGATCAATATCATTAGTTTTATCCCATTATCCTAAGAAGAAAGGGATACTTTTTAGGGTAGACATAGGGATGTCATCATATTACACTAAATTTAGGGGACTACCCCTATTAAATGGAATAAACACTTGATTTTTTATAGCCATTTGGGAAAATGGATTTGGCTTATGGGGACAATAGATTAGACTAAAACAATAGGATGACCAAGATATGAATGCCTCTTTTGAGGATAAGGTCTGGCACTATTGAATCTTGATCTTTTATAAGAAGTAGAAGGCAATTAGATATGTTTAAAAGGAGTACCTTTACTTAATGATTTTGTGGTAACCTTGGTATGAAAGCACTATCTAAAAGATGATATGAACTCTGAAAATTAAAGGATCTTTAAATTTTTATGATGGTAGATGTCTCCTCCTTTTTCAATTTCTTCTTCCCAATTTTCAATCTTCAATTATGCTAAATAAACTTGGTCCCATCGGGCATACCAAAACTATTGGTGTTTTAGATTTTCCCCCTAGATGAGTAAGGGGATTGTTTAGATCTTCCTAATTAAATATAGTCCAACATGGGAGTAATACTAGGCTATGGGTATCCTAATAATGGATCAAACCTTTGGAGAAGGTTGACTTCCTTCTGGATCTATCACTTAAACTAGACCTAATATAACACTTACTTAGAAAAGAGGTAGAGATATACAATAACATAAGAAAACATGTAAAATGGGCTGATGCACCAGTAATTGGAATACTTATAATTTGCACAAGACACACTTATGAGACACATTCAATACCAAAAAAGATCAATCCCACATGAATATTTCACAATAAAGCATGAATCAGTAATCAAACTAGTATGAGAGGGCAAATATCCACTTTCAAACTAAATAATAAATTATAAATTTCACTTATAATGACTTTTGGGAGATAAAAAAACTTCATGAAGGTGATAAAACTTATACATAGACAAGGAACATACATTCACTTAACCACAATACATGAATTCATAGGACACACTTCAATCTAGCTTGCAAAATGATTAAATACAGTCTTTATGTGCATCAAAAGGTGTTACAATATAGAATTTAGCATAGCCTAAGTGCACCAAAGCATAAGAGTCTATTCTCTTAAAATGTCATAGGTTTATTTCTAAAACTTTCAATGAGAGCCCCAACAGTGGTAGAAATTGGCACATATATAAAAAAAGAGAAGATAAAGGGGGAACTGTGATGTATTAGCACAAGTTTGATGATGTTGACTCATGACTTTATCAATAAGGAAAAAATCCTATAAAAGATTTGAATGCTCATTATCCTTATCGATCTACCAGGTGTCATTCTTGTAACTTCATGTCATTATCTATTTGATCTGCTAATGAGGACCATATCTTGGAATTGATAGAATTATGCCACATCTACTTTGGGTGGCCATTGGTACCTATCTATCAAAAAATGTGACTCTAATGATAAGAGAGGAACCTCTCCATGATGATTTTTACATTTGTATTCACTGCAATATCAAACACAATTCTATTATAAGTGAAAACCAAACAAATTATTGATTTTTACATAGTCACAATATCCATGGAAACCTACAAAATACTTGATCTTGGTTCACAATCAATAGTCTATCTTTGATCTTTGTATTTGGCCATAAGAGACTATTATGCATCTAAAACCTGTGAGAGTCGATGAGGATCCTTCATCTAAAATCAATGATCATGTTAATGGAATGACCTAGAAACAAGGTCAATAGGTTATAAATTATCAACTAGAGGTCCTATTTAACTTTAATGGTGGTCCTTTATGTTATTGATCACCTTATTTTCATCAATATATATTTTTATTGGCATTTGATTGAGCTTCAATGGTGGCATGTGCCCTTTGAAAATATTTTCTTGGTTCAACCTTGGTCATGTGTTTGATCTCCAAGAAGTCCCTTAGTTTCTCAACCTTTAATTTCATTCATCATCAATATATGACTCAACCTATTGACATTTTGACCTATCCACACACCATTAATCTTGATCAGTATGATTGATCAAAATCTATCAATCCTACCCTTTAATTTTCAACTCTATCCAATCTAGTGCCACTTGGTAGACTTATGTTTTCACTCAGGATATGCTATCATTTTGTTGCTTTATGTACTTAAACCATGTGGTGACCTCTCAAGCTCTTTGACCTTTTGACTCATCTCACACCATTAGATCAAGATGTATGAAGTAGTACAAGCCTTTGATTTATCTAGGCTCACTTTCTTGTGAGTTCTTATATATCGTTAGATCATTGGTATGATTGAGCACTAACCATTGATTAAGATTGGACCCCACCTTATTGTCAATGAATGTGCATCATTATATATCTATTCACTCACTTGCATCATAGGATCTTGTCCTATTTGAATCCTTCTAAGGGTTTTTAACCTAAGGACCTTTTGACTTGTTTGATTCCATCATGAACCATTAGATCAAATGTGTCAGTATGCAAGCTCACATAGACTGTTAGATCTTAATCAAATTTAAACTCATTAAGGGTTTCAAAACCTAATTAGCTACTTCATGGAGCTCAAACTTGACACTTGCACAGATGTCTTGCTCTGTAAGTTCCACTTTGAAGCTCCATAACTTAGGCTAGAAAGCTCATGTGGACATAAAACTTACAAAGTATGTTCTTGGCATGAAAAACTTTGATTGTGTAAGATCCGTTGGTTTCATGAGGTTTTTTTGAGTGAAGATAAAAATGCTCAAACAAGCTCGTTCATTCATTTCTATAAGACATCCTAGTGATGGTCTGGTTTATTAAGCTTGCCCCATTAATATTTGGTTCAAATATTTCAAGGTTCTGATGAATTCAAAGTTATTTACAACCTAGTTCATGTTCTTGAATGCTTTGGTCACCATGAAATCTTATTGGATCATCATCTAAAATTGTAGACCTATCTTTTGAAGATCAATTAGATCACATTTTAAGTCTACTTAAAGTGTTTTAAAACATATTTGATTTCTATTTGAGGTTAGTTTGCTCCTTGTGACATTTGGTCACTCTTTAATTAGGATCCTGTTTCAACTTCTAGAGTCTCTAACCAAACACATTTTGGTATGTAGACCAAATTTGGTCAATAAAAACCTATCAAGCTTCAATATCTCTAAGTAAATGCCTTAAAAGGTGCACTAAGAAAGAGGTGGGCAGACCTTTTGGTGCCTCATAAGCTTTTTAGTCCCTATATCATTACCTAAAACCACTATAACTTACTAAATTATCTAACTCCCTAAGAAAATAAAACTTGATTATACATTTCTCTAATAAATTCACCTTCTAAAATATCCCATAACTAAGTATAGACCCCTTAGTCTTCATTTTCATACTATGTCAACCTGATAAATCTTGTTATGAAGTTAACACACATTAAATAACTCCATCATCCCAACCAACCTATTTTAAGGCTTAATGAGTATTTTTTACACTAGGCAAGATCAACTTGGCTGACCTTGTTAGATGAATTCTTGCGAGGGTTTAGGGTCAATATTTTGCTATAAATACCCCCCTTCACTTAATTTATAAACATAGTATCATTCAATTGTGTATCATTATAGCTCATAAATATACTTATACTATCATTTAGAGGTTTCATTACTTAAGGTTTTGCCTTGGAGTAGTAGCATTTCTCTTGGGGAGGTCTTTGATGAATAGTAAAAATCATGTAGCTTAGATTTGATCTATCCTTATGATTCTTAAAAGACATAACAACCTCTTTCAAAGCACCATTAGAAAAGGGAGAGATTAAAGCATGATAAGTTCACTTCAACAAGGTAAGTATACTCCTATACCTTCATATTTTGATAAGTAGATGTTATATAACTAATAGATTGAATTGTATCTCTCTTTGCTTAGATTACTTCTATATTGTCTAGAATAGAATTCTTTTTTATTATTTATTATGTTCCCCATGTATGCCATAAGCTTTGGTGAGCATTAGATCATATTGTATGATTATTTACTATATTAACTTGTATGTTTATTTAGTAGTTTAGTTAATTTATATTTATCAAATTAAAATATCTAGTTACAGTTATTACAGGATGACATCTGACTAGAGGCCTTGGAATCTTCTCCTTTTTCATTATGTAGTAAGAGATCCCTTAGTTAGGTTTAATGGATCCATAATTGGTCATGACCTCAATATTTGTATTTCCTTTTTCCCACCAAGAATCTACCAACATTGAAAATTTCCACCTAATCTCATATTTGAAATGCCCACTTAGCCTAAGGCCAACTACCACTTTATCCATTATCATACTACTATAAATCCATATTAAGATTCATAGATAACCAATCCACCTAGTACTTCCCCCTTTAATATCCTTTACGATATCTAAGTCTACGTGGCTACTTTTCCTTGGGTCCTACCACTTTATCATATTGCACATGTAGACATAATTATGACAGTTGACATCTAATTTTTTGGAAATTATATTTAAGGCACATCTATAATTTATGTCGTTTGGATTTCACACACCCTCTCAACTAGTGGTGTTAAACTTTGCCTGAAGTGTTACACATGCACTTGTCTGGTGCTTATCTAATTTTAGGGGTGAACATGTGGGATGCATCATCCTATAATAAACAATTTTATACTTTACCAAAGACTATAAAATTATAATAAAATTTCAATAAGGATATTTACTCAAAAAATAGATGCTTTACAAATCAAAAATATATGTACCTTGTAAGAGAGATTTAGTTCCTTTCAAGTGTGAACCTTGATGTGATTTTATGGATAAATATTTTGAATTTTAATGATAACTTACCTATTGATTTATGTGTAAATCTTTTAAGAAGATTGTTATTTTGAAAAGATAACTATTATAGCATAAGAGACAAGTCTAAACTATGGATAGGTGCATAGTGTGCTCCTATATTCCTAGCAGGACTTGTCCTAAAAGGACAAAGGCTTCTAAAATAAGAGTGATGATAAATTATCTATTGAATAGGGATGAATAGCAATGAAATATGGAAGTCATGAATATTTTATTACTAATTACAAGATTTTGAAGGATTTCATATAGATTATGGGTTATCAAAATGGAAAGTTAGATAAGCAAGGTAAATTTGTCAAGGATTTGATTTATAAGAGTGTGGAGAAGGAGATCTTGATGCCCTTGTGTGAATGTTATAATGCCTCTATCAACACATTAGCCAATAAATTTTTTGAGTGCTCAATAATTATTGTCCTAATGTCCATTAATTCTATGATAATTGTAATATGGTTTGTTTCTTATTAATTTCAAATTATGTATTGGATGATGCTAAGTAGGAGGAAGGGTAATAATTCCCCTATTGATTAATATGAATAATATGTCATGAGGCATATCTCTATCTAAAATTGTATGGCCCCACTGCTAGTGTCTTATGCTTCATCCATTGTAGGAAATGCTCTATAAAGTGGCTCTTTACCTTTGTTGAGTATCTTGATTGGTTATTAATATTCCACTTTTTTCTTAATAATAGGTGGATTAGGTGCTTTTAATATATTGGATGACTATGACATCTAAATCCAAATCTATCTATGAATGTGTCTCAACTAGTCTCACCTTATTCTCAAATTCCATAGTTATGTAACATATATGTTGGAATGATTTGGATGTCTCATATAAAAATTTATGCATAAGAGGAAAAATGAGGCCTCTAGAAAAGATGTATTACACCTCAAAATATGTCTACTAGCAGATAAATTGTTACATACATGATTTGAATCATAGATTGTAACCATTTACTGCTTATGATTTACACTAGTGTAGTGAAGGCAACCTTTCATATGTGATTTGAGGTGTCTTGTTCTAAATATAATATATGAGAAGGACTTATTCTAACTCATCACATGTCTGTAGTGAACCACTAGGGAGTGAATGATGGAACCAATTCAATGCCTCGCACATTAGAGTCTGTGGAAATATTTTTAAGAGGACGAAACTGCAAGTGACATGTGCCATAGCATTTTTGTAAGATTAAAAGTGAAAATATGGATCTCCATGTCCATTGAACTTTGGCAATGATGGTATCTAAAATTTTGGTGGTAAATTTGTATTTAATATATTTCATGGGATAGGATTTCCATGGATGGCATTGAAATCAACCCAAGAGTAGTATGCTTTGCTTTCCAAGGTGAACTAGTATATTTATTATTATAAATCACCCACATCATACATCAAATATATTACCTCTTGTGAAGCTATATTAACATAATTAATGGGTTCATTTAATGCTTAAATCTTATTATTAATTTTAGTCATTGGTATACTACATCAGGGGAACATGGGTGGAGATAGTGGGTTAGCTCATTGTGACCTTTAGAGGGTTGATAGCTTGGAACTAGTGAGAAGGAAATTAGACATCACCCTCATATAGGTTATAATGAGAAATAGGTTCTATTTTAGTAAAGTGGGGTGAGGCAGATTCATTGGTATCCCTTATATTGCTAATTGGTAAAGAAGTATTACATGCTAATTGAATAAAAGACACATCATTATCATGCAAATGTAATTTGTGTAAACTATGAACATAAGTATAATTTTATTTGTATTTATTTGAATTAATATTATCATTTGAACTAGAATTTGATAATCAATCAATTTGAACATGAGATATGGGAAAAATTAGGGATAAAAACTATAAGGTTTAAACTCAATGTCTTCTTCACCAAAATCATAGTAATCATCTTTATTCCAAGGTTTATTAAAATTAGAGGTCTAATTCACTTGACAAAGTAAGAATAGAATAATTATCATTTGCATGCTCACTAAGAGAGAGAGAGAGAGAGAGAGAGAGAGAGAGAGAGAGAGAAGAGAGAGAGAGAGAGAGAGAGAGAGAGAGAGAGAGAGAGAGAGAGAGAGAGAGAGAGAGAGAGAGAGAGAGAGAGATGAGAGAGAGAGAGAGAGAGAGAGAGAGAGAGAGAGAGAGAGAGAGAGAGTGAGAGAGAGAGAGAGAGAGAGAGAGTAGATGAATATTTTTAAAAAAAATTACTATGCAATATTCATCATATGTAGGTGTAATGCAATGCATGTCTTCACTGACTATGAGTGGAATGCATTTATGATCATTATTTTCAATCTTGGAGTCAAGGGTAGATGAAGTAGCAATCATGTTATCATTTGTAAAATTATGACATGTAACAGAAGAGTTAGAGATATTTGAATTATATACATTTTTCATAGAATCATTGTGTTGAGCTTGAAATGTAAAAAAAAGTGATAAAATAATATCATCCACTTAAGTGTGTGCATCGATAAAAGGTGTAATATCATTTGTACATGATTTTTAAAATTGAATTGATAAGGGTAAATAAAGTGCATTTTAATTTTATATGCTAGGAACATCATGCATAATGTTACTTGAACCATGCAAAGGTAAATTGATTTTATTATTCTTATATTGCTTTAATTTGAATAAGGATGTAGTAAAAGTGGTTGAAAAGCTAGGATCACATTGAAACAAAGCACTATCAATAAGGGATTATTTTGGCCTTATATTTTTTAGTTTGATTTTGAGAAGTAAAAGAGAGAGGAGACAAAGAAGAATATGCATATAATATATCCTCATCAATACTTTCATTGTCATGTTCATATTAATCATCATATCCATCATTACAATAATAATCATCATCATTATAAATCAAATCATTCTCATTATCATGCACTACTATTCAATATTGAAAATTTGTCTATTCATTTGTATAATTATATGAAAATTTTATAAATTTATCAATTGGGTGAGGGGCAAGAGGTTTCTCTGAAATCTTTTTAAACTTGCCAAAAAAAGAGAATGTGAAGAATGAATGATAAACAAATAATATGGAGAATATAGTCCAACATAAATATATTTGAAATTATGTTAAATATTCATCCTAATTTATAGGAAAAAATAGAAATTTTCTTAAAACCTTAAGAGATAATTTTGAGTGTATGAGGACTTAGAATGTAGATCTAGGGTTTGGAGGGTTTTAGACAAAATTTTAAAATATTTAATCAATGAAACCCTAATAGAGGACTAATATGGATCAGTTAGGTTATGAAAAAATTAATAAAAATAGAATTTAATAAACCCTAATTTATTACAAAAAATGGAGAAGGAAAACCATAAGGTGTAAATAGGGTTTTAAAGGAGTATTTGAAGTAAGTCAGGTTCACCAAATGAATTAACTTTTAAAGATTTATGGAATATAATCCATAAGTTGTTAAAGGGTCTGCATATAGTAAATTAGGGAATAAATAATTAATAAATACAACCATTGATTTGTGAAAGAATTAATCTAATATGTTGTTTTTAATAATATCAATGAATGACACAAATCAATAATTAGCTAAAAACTAACTGAGATGGTTGATCTAGAGGCTAAAAACTGGCACAAAAGTTGATCAAGGTGTCATAAATAGGATCTAGATGTCAAAATTTCTCTTGGATAGTAGAGTCATACCTTAAAAAATATTTTTATAGTGATAGTGTTCACTTTTGGTGCTAGTATCCTCTTTTAAAATGATTTATAGGTTTGTTAGATCAGGGTTTATTACATCTTTGGGCCAAATTTTAATTCTTTAAAATCAAAACTTTTCCCTGTAGATCTATTTTCCTCTGAAAATTCTAAATTTTCATGCTTACAAGGGCTTGAATGAACACCATGAGAAAAAGGATTTAGTGGGTTTTATGTGATAATTGTGTGATCCACACCCTTGTGTGGGCATGATACCTACATACCAATACTCTGAGGAGGGATCAAGCCCAATGTAGTTCTTCCACCTAAGTGTTTGGTGCAAGTGCAAGTGAATACAAGTATGAGTGCTAGTTTGATTGATTTTGAGTGTGACTTGTGACTATAAATCTAAGTATTTTGAGCCTAGGAATGTTATATATGATTATATTCATAAGTACAGAAGAATAGGGATCAATAAACTTGCTTGTGCACTACTTGTTCTAAGTTTGTTTGTGTGTTTTTGAATCTAATTTCCATCTATTGGATAAAGGGATAAAAGTCATGTATATACTAATTTGGTGTTTATGCATGTTTTTAAATAGGTCTAAGCCAACCCTAGGTGTATTAAGAATTAAAAATATATCTATTTGAGCTAGAAATATGGAAAAGGATAGTAGTGCCCAAATAGGACAATAACATTGTGGCACTAGTGTCCACTATGGCACTAATGTCTAAGTGGCATAACTTGAGGCACTAGGGGCATGAATGCCTAAGGAAGGATCTAGGACTAATTTTTAGATGTCTATAGAGGTGTGTAGCCCACATAAAATTTGAATAAGTGTCTAAAAGGGCCATAAGATATGTCTAGGGCTAAGCTAGGAATTGGTGGTCTCAAGTAACATTCTTGGCACTCAAGTGTCATTTTTAGATTATTATAATCATGAATATATACCAACCCTTTCAAAAAATATCTCACATTAAATCACTTATTCTAAATATAATGACACATTACAATTTTAAAATTTGATGACTTTAGGGTACTAAACACTTAGTTTGGCACATGACAATTATGTTGACGTAGGTGTTTGGCTAGAACACAAGTGTCTGGGAAGATGGAAAATAGGTATAGGTAAAAAACTTGTAAAGTATGATAATAAGTAGTTTTATATCATTTTTAGTAGTATAGAAGGCCTAGTCATCATAATAACATATGGTCATACTAATAGATAAGTAATAGGCACAAGAGATAGTGGATGTGAGCCTTTTGGTAGTAGGAATCTTTAGGAGCTAATGGGTACAACCATGAAAATTACTTAGAAAGTATATAAGACTAAGGTGTTATATAATTAAGATTCAGTGTCCACATTCCCTACCTTTTAATTTTTAATTAAAGTTATAGTTTAAAGAAAATAAATGTATACCTAAGTGTGTATAATAGACCTTGTCTTTGTGTGAGCCCCACTTGAGTGATTTTATGGTGACTAATGTAGTTCTTCCACCTAAGTGTTTGGTGCAAGTGAAAGTGAATACAAGTATGAGTGCCAATTTGAGTCATTTTGAGTGTGACTTGTGACTATAAATCTAAGTATTCTGAGCTTAGGAATGTTATATATGGTTATATTCATAAGTACGAAAGAATAGGGATCAATAACCTTGCTTGTGCATGACTTGTTCTAAGTTTGTTTGTGTGTTTTTACATCTAATTTCCATCTATTGGATAAAGGTATAAAAGTCATGTATATACTAATTTGGTGTTTATGAATGTTTTTAAATAGGTCTAAGCCAACCCTAGGTGTCTTAGGAATTAAAAATATATCTATTGGAGCTAGAAAGATGGAAAAATATAGTAGTGCCCAAATAGGACAATAACATTATGGCACTAGTGTCCACTATGGCACTAATGTCTAAGTGGCATAACTTGAGGCACTAGGAACATGGATGCCTAAGGAAGGATCTAGGACTAATTTTTAGATGTCTATAGAGGTGTGTGGCCCACATAAACTTTGAATAAGTGTCTAAAAGAGCCATAAGATAGGTCTAGGGCTAAGCTAGGAATAGGTGGTCTCAAGTAACATTCTTGGCACTCAAGTGTCATTTTTAGATGATTATAATCATGCATATATACCAATCCTTTCAATAAATATCTCACATTAAATCACTTATTCTAAATATAATGACATGTTACAATTTTAAAATTTGATGACTTTAGGGTATTAAACACTTAGTTTGGCACATGACAATTATGTTGACGTAGGTGTTTGGCTAGAACACAAGTGTCTGGGAAGATGGAAAATAGGTATAGGTAAAAAACTTGTAAAGTATGATAATAAGTAGTTTTATATCATTTTTAGTAGTATAGAAGGCCTGGTCATCATAATAACATATGGTCATACTAATAGATAAGAAATAAGCACAAGAGATAGTGGATGTGAGCCTTTTGGTAGTAGGAATGTTTAGGAGCTAATGGGTACAACCATGAAAATTGCTTGGAAAGTATATAAGACTAAGGTGTTATATAATTAAGATTTAGTATCCACATTCCCTACCTTTTAATTTGTAATTAAAGTTATAGTTTAAAGAAAATAAATGTATACTTAAGTGTGTATAATAGACCTTGTCTTTGTGTGAGCCCCACTTGAGTGATTTTATGGTGACTGACCTAAAACCAAAAACATGTTAAAATATAAAATTAGAGCATATAATCTATAATTTAAATAATTTGAAATGCTTGAAAGTAAAGAGAGCAAGCTTAATATTACACGTGTGTCGATGTAACCATCTTGTCTTTTGGTAATTTTATTTGAAGAGATGCTTCATTATGAAGTATTGGATCTAAGATTAGGGTAATTTTAAAACTTACAAGTACATATATATAAATAATGAAGGAAAAATTACTCCCAACCTTGGATAAAAGGTGAATTTTCACGTGAAATATGAGATTAGCTAAACTTTGCAACCCAATCATACTTATAACCTAATGAGTGTGTAGATGATATTTTATGATTATGTTTCACCTCAATCTTGTACACTTAGAAAACTTAGACCTTGGTTATTCCTCTTAGTTCTACTCATACCTTATTTATATAAGTCTCACATTTACTTTATCTTGTGCCCCTTGGCCTATATCTTAGTTTGACTAGTATTATATTGGTGAAACAAACATCCTATCTTGTCTAGAATGCTTAAAATGTTCTTATCTTACACCTCTATAAGTTATGATATTGTACCTATTTTTATACTCTTTAGACAATAACATATGGGATAGACATCAATGTTGGCATTACTATCCTACTTGATGTAAGTGTTTAGTGCCCTAAAATCATCCAATTTTCAAATGAAATGTATTCTAATGGTTGGCCTTAGTGCTTTAATGTGATTTATCTTTTGATAAGACTGGTATAAGTATAATCTCAACCTTCATTCATTCCTCACCAAGTAATTAGACCAAATATACTAAGGCACTTATCAAAATCACTCTATCAAACATTAAATTGATCAAAACTTCCCTATTTTCACACCAGTCAAAGGTAAAACACATCTATAGGTCTAAATTACTAAATAGGCAGTCATAAGGTCTTATTTTTTAAGTTATAATCTAGGTTATTATTGTACTATATTTTACACACATTACATGCTTCACACACAAGCCAACATGTAGGGGATAAATACATGAGTCTAAGCCATCTTATGAATTATTGGATATGTAGCTAGTACCCTTTGATAGTGGGGTCATTATGGGTCTACTTGGCATTATGTTTATGCTAATCCATTTTCCCCCAAGGTCACATTGAATATGGAAATCTAGGGTTTTTCCATTTCATAAGGAGAAAGATTATATGACCCAAATATGAGTACAACAAATCAAAGGCAAAGAAAAACATATAAGCATCCAAGTGATCACATCTTATTTTAGTTGATATTCCATACAAGACACTAACATTGAACTTAGATAGTAGTATCGATGCAACTATCCCAAACTAATGCAATTGTCTAGAGAGCCAAAGGCATCAGATTTAGAATCTAATGATTATTCTAAAAATGTCTTCCCACCTAATTTCATCATGTTCTAAATATAGATCTATATTAACATCAGAACTAGTTGAGTATCTTGTTTTATTTTATTTCTATATCTATCACAGTTGTAATTTCTATTAATAGATTATCTCTATTTAATAAATCTAGCATATAGTATATCTAACTTAGTTTTTAATTAGCCTTTTATAGATCTTATATTTACTATTTTACCCTATCATTTCTATATGCTTAACCCTATCTACCCAAGAGAATATACATCCAAATAAGGGATAAACATTTGGTGAACCTGTCCTTTGAGCATCATTGTTGTATATGCATTCTATTATATATGTTTATTCCTACCTTGTCTTATTGTTTATGTTCTTTTTCTCTTTCATCATGGATGATAATGATTATTAATATGAAACCCTTTAAAAATCTCTCAAATCAAGGATCAAAATTAGTTACTATTACATTCCTCCAAGTGCTAATGCATATAATATCAAAGCTTTGAATGGTGGTAGCTACTATCCCTCTAATCATGTCCATGATCTCATACTTTTAAGGCATGATTCAATCCATCCCATGGAGGATCCAAAACATTTTCCCTTGCCTTCTATAACAAAATTGGTTCCACATGGGGATAAGGTACTTTAATTTCATCATGAAATTTTTTGTCAACTCCATAAGAAAATCATTAAAGTTTTACAAATCATTAATAAAGGGGATGTTCTTTCAATTTTATTGATTAAAACCCCTCCTATTCCTACATTTCCAAAAAATGTTCCCCTTATCAAGGGTGATGATTCTTCCTAGCCTTTATTTGATATATTTTTTTTTGAAAGGTTAACCAATAAATTATGACATCTTTACCAAGTCATATTAAGCCATCAAGAAAAAGAAAGAATTCTACACTTAAATACCATTAGGAGCATAAGGTGCCAAAACTTTCCAATATGACAATGGTGGATACATCACATTCTTCAGATATTTAAATCTCCTCAAGAAAAATATTACATAATTTTGGCCTTTGATATTTTCTCAAATATGGTTATCAAGGACAAGTATTGGGCAAATATGATCAAGGTATTACCCATCCTGCATCTCTCCAGCATAATCAAAATTGGTAAGGATTGAGGTACTCAAAAAAATTCATGGATCACTTACAACCTATAAATTAATTAAACATTAAAGTGCACATGGATGCACATAAAAATTAGGAACCACCATAAGGGGAATGAATGTTACAAAACATTTGAGAGAATCAAATAATCGATCTCTCTTTGGTGATCCATTCTCATGGCATGAAAAAGGTGGATACAAAATCATATCAAGGAAGAAGTATGATAATAAAACTTGATGAGCATATAAATGTTTATCCTTTCATACCTTCCTCTTCATTGAAAACAATAAAACAATCGTATGAGAACAAAGTTTCATTACATAGTGGGGAGTATTCTAAATAGGATCCACAACAAATTTTATAGATCATAACACAATAGGAAAATATTGATACTATTTTGTCCATGTTACTTGAATATAACATGATTTAATTACCTTATACTTGACACAGATCAAGCAATCACCTTCTTCCTCAAGAAAGATTGTCATATTATAACTACCATCAGATCATAGGTTACAATGCAAGTCAATATGGGGATATAAAGGCTAAAATTAAAGAATACAAGAGTGTGGAAAAAATAATTTTTTTGTCCCAATAATAAATCAAGTCCAATATTCCATATATTTCCAAAAAATACCTACCTTCAAACCCACCTACATGTGGACATATAGTAATTTATACATATATTGATGGGTTATGATGTACATATATTCCAACTGGCACAAAATGGGACTCACTTTGTAGAAGGATGTTTTTTGAACAAATAGGACATCATATGGATGATCTGTCAGGAATCTAGAACAACAAACATGCTCTAAATCCACTATTAGGATCTAGGAAGCACAATTGATTACCATGTACAAGCAACTTAACATGCAGAATTAAACTAGAAGTAACAAGTAACTAGAATTCAAAAATAACACAGAATATGAGAGACAATACCCAATTGTATTAATACTCTTCCAGAAGGAAATACAACAAATAAGATGCCATAGTCTTCTTCCTTACACACCTCTAGGGCTCCCACACCTCTAGGGCATAAATAGTAAATCTCTTCAAGAGATCACTCTCTCTCTTACGGTCCCAACACACAACTCAAACACAGAGTTGGTGTTCACCTCCAACCAGTTAGTATCACTACTACCAGTACCACCAGTCAGTATCACTACTTCCAGTACACAAGTGCTCCACACACTCCAAATTTGAGTACTCCATGCATTCCAAGTATTCAACGTACTCCAAGTAGATCTCCCCTAATCTTGCTACCTATTGTGTTGTTGTCACCTTTGATCTTACTACCCCGCAGATCTCTTTTGACCTCGCACACACACACAAACCTGCAAATCAATGATCTTACTTACCATGTAGATCTCTCTACACCCTGAAGAACCCTTGTCCTTACCTCACCAAGTCCGTATGATTCTCCAAACCAGTACCCCGATGGATCTTCTACCTGATCTTGCAACAACCTGCAAATCTACCTAGTCATACACACTCGGCACCCTTATGGAACTAAGAGGAGCTACCCTTACTCTCTTCACTCTCATAAGGAGCTAACCAAGCTCAACTCTAAACTAGAACAAATTACAATACAGCCCATGAGTCTATTATATATATCTCATGCAAACAATAATTAGACATCTAATTACAATAATTAGATCCATAGTTCCAAGACTAAAATTAGCCATTAACATGCAAACAACTGGTTCGTTAACAAACTATCTATGAAACTCGTAGTTTCAAACTGCACAGGTGACCGACATCAGTTCCTGTTAGTCTGGAGGTGACCGACGCCGACTGACTCCTGCCGATGTCGGTTGCCTTCCTGTCTACCCCTGACCGACGTCGATTGGCCTGACCGATGCCGGTGACTGTGACACTCAGTAACCTCCTCCTCCATGTTTGCATTAGTGAAGCTTTTAGATCCACAACCTAACATGATCTAAATAAATCTCCATCAAATTTAGACACATAATTCTACCTATAGTATGCAAACCAAAGATTGTATATTCTATGATATGGGTAAAAAATCTGAAATTGAATTTCACTTTGCCTATAGGTCGGTATTGGTTGGCCAATATTGAATCAAAGCTTGATATGAAAAACATGTGTCTTATATTTCAATTTAAAGATATAAAAATATGTATGACATTTGATGGGTATAATAATAAATCTATGATAATAGTAGATGGAATATGTTTACCAAAATGCATCACAACATATGCCATGATAAATCATAAGACATGTTTCCATATGAATAAAAAAATTGAACTATCATATAGTCCTTTACATTATGACTATGAAAATGGTTAGTTATTTACATTCAAATTGTGAAAATGGATAGTTTTTTCATTTCTAAAAAACTCTTCAAAAATCACAAAAAATAAAAAACATTCAAAATTCCAAAACATTTTTTGATACCTACATGTTATATTGATTCCTTGGAATTTATGTGTTAGTTCCATGTTGGGGGCTAGCTATCATTTACTCTTACATATAAATTTACAGGCATACATAGATACATGATTATATGCACTTATGGGTTTTGGACTTTTCCTCTACTCACATCACTAGGACATTGGGGGCATACATCTTCTATGATATTGATACACATAAGTTATATGGTTTAATTATCACTCTAAATTATCATGTTTGAGCTTACATATGTACATACACATCCTTATACATGTTTATATATTACACATGGTACTTGATATGTTATGCACTTGACATTTTTTGTTAACACATTTAATCCATGAGCTATTATGATATGTTTATATCGATTGTTTATGCTTCTCCTTTATACACTTCTTTGAGCGTTTTGCCTTGATATTATCTTCATTATTCAAGCATTTAAATATGGTTCTTATATTCATCCCATGTGCCTATGTTTACCTTTTTGGACATTTGAATATGTCATTTCTTGTTGAATGGACATTTTAATATGCCATTCCTTGATTTGTGGACATTTGACTAAGTCATGTCCACTCAAATTTATAGCATTTGAACATGCCCTTGTTTACAGTCTCCTTGGATCATTACATGTTGACTTGATTTTGAGTGCTCTTGTGTGTGTGCTTATTTTTTTGTTGATCTTGTATTGTTACTATCTATATATTGCCATGATATTTATCATACATCTTAGGCCTACATATGATAATATTGGTTCTATGTGATTTAATGATATATTTACCTATGCACATTCTTCTATATGCTACATGGTTACATTCATAGATTATAAAGTTGTCTTACCCTTTTGAGGTGAAGTAACTCCCAATTCCTATTTTTTCCTCACCTCAAAAGGGGCATATCAGTGGGGGCATGTTATATGGACATGAAATCCACACATTCATAATTTCTAAATTATAGTGGAGGCATGCTTTGGAAGCATGTTCTCTACACTCATGCAACATATGGTACTTATATCATTTATAGATTCAATGTGGACATGTCATATGGATATATCTTCCATACATTCATACTTTCTAGATTATAGTGGGGGCATGTCATATGGACATGGATTCCACACATTCATAATTTATAGATTACAATGGGGGCATGCTTTAGAAAATTTTTGTCCATAATCATTCATTATGGTACTTATATCAATTCATATATTCAATGGGGAGATGTTTTAGAAACATGTTATCCACATCTATTTAGTATTATGCATCTCTAGTTTATAGTGGGGGCATGTTTTGGAAACATGTCCTCCATATTGGTACTTATGTTAGTTTTCATATTTAACCATATATATTGGGGTCATACAATGGAATCATGTCTTCTATACTTACATAATTATCTAAATTGGCTAAAGCACACAATTATATGATTCAGATTCATAGTTGTGGTAGAATTATATACATGGTACAATTGTTATACACAATTTTAGTATGAGACATATCTAAGGTGCATATGTTATACAATATGTTTATGATATTTAAAAGTTCAAATAAATTTCAAATTTTAAAACCATTACATTTACTGATACCCATATACTTTTATGAACTTTATCAAACCAATATACTACAGTAGTTAGTTCACCTTTTTGGTATGGTTGAGGTGATCAAATCACTCAATCAAGTTTTTAGGTTAGATTTAATTATATTAGCCAACCTTACCAGGTTATAAGTATCATTGGATTACATGGTTGAGCCAATCTCAAATTCTTGGTGGAAACTCATTTTTGCTCCAAAATTGGGGGCATGTGCCTTCTAATATCTATCTCTCTCTATCTCCTTGGATATATGCACTTTAAGTATTTTTATCAATATTTATCACAATATTAGTTTTAGAGTCTTAAAATGATACATCTTTTTCAAAACAACTTGTTAATAGACAAGGCAGTTACATCGACACACATGTGTACTCTTAAAACCTTGTTCCTTCAATTTCAATAAATTTCAAGTAATTTTAACCTAGACTATATGCACTAAATTTATATTGTAACATGCTCTTGGTTTTAGGTTAGTCACCAAAAAATCATTTAAATAAAACTCAATCAAAGACAATGTGTGCACACACACCCATATACATATTCCTTTCATTTAAACTAGCAATTTTATTACTAGATTAAAGGGGGAGAAAATTTAGATGATATTTTTTGATTATGTAGCACCTCAATCTTGTACACTTGGAAAACTTAGACCTTGGTTGTACCTCTTGTTTCTACAAATATTTTTCTTTTTCAAGCCTCATATTTTTTTATCTTGTGTCCAATGGCCTATCTCTTAGTCTGACCAATTTTATATTGATGACATAGACATCATATCTTACCTAGTATGCTTAAAATGTATGTATCTTACATCTCTACAAGTTTTGAACCTATACCTATTTTGTTACTCCTTAGACACTAATGTTTGGGATAAATAGTAACATTGACATTATTGTCTTGCCCTGATGAAAGTGTTTAATGCCCTAAATTTATCTAATTTTCAAATAAAAGGTATTATAATGGTTGACCTAAGTGATTTGATGTGAGTTGTCTCCCAATATGATTGGTATAAATACAATATCAACCCTCATTCATTATTCACCTAGAAATTAAACCAAAGAGACCAAGGCACTTATAAAAATTACTCTATCAAGTTTTTAATTGATTAATGTTTACCTATATCCACACCAGTCATATGTATAACACATTTGCAGGTTTAAAGTACTAAAGGAGCAATCGTGAGGTCTTACTTTCCAAGTTACAAGATAGGTCACTATTTTCCTTATTTTTACACACATTTTATAATTCACATGCAATCTAATACATAGGGGAGAAGTACATTAGTTTAAGGCCCTCTTCTATAGTATTGGCTATGTAGGTAGCATCTTTTGATAGCAAGTTCATTACAAGTTAGCTTGACACCGTGTCCCGACTAACCCATTTTACCCCAAGGTCACATAGAAGATAGAAATCTAGGGTTTTTTAATTTCATAAGGAGTGACAATCCATGACCCAAATATAGATGTATTAGATTACATGTGAATTAAAACCTAGAACCATCCAGGTGGTCGCATCTTATTTCAACTGATATTCTATATAGGACACTAGCATCAAACCCATATATTAGCATCAACATAACCATCCCATGTTATACAACTATCTAGAGAGCCAGAGACACTAGATCCATAATCTAATGATTGTTCTATAACTATTTTCCCCATGCATTTAGCTTGTTCTAGATCTAGATCTACATTAGCATCAAAGTCAGCTAAGTACCTTATTTTATGTCATTTATATATCTAGCATAGTTGTACTTTTCATTAATAGTTTATCTTAGTTTAATAAATTTAGTGTATAGTATATTTGATTTTAGCATTTAATTATCTTATTATAGATCTAATATTCACCTTTGTGCCCTATCATTTTTATATTCTTAACCTTATCTACCCAAGAGGATCCTAATCCAAATTAGGATTAAATAAAGAGTGAGTGATTGAATTCAACCCACATTATAAATCCAGTGAAGGTAGATGATTGAATCACTCTATCCTATAAAATTGGTAAGATTAAGTGATGTAATCACCTTAACCTTACCAAAATCAAACCAACTACTACAATAGATTAGCTCAATAACAGTCTGTAAAAGTCTATTCTGGTGTATGTTAAAATCTATAAAAGTACTTAAAATTTGAAATTAATTTTAATTTTATAATTAAGGTGCTCTTTTTATGGCATATTCACCTCATATATGTCTCAATATGAAACTTGGGTATAAAATGGTGCCAATGTATAGGATGTTGCCACAAATGTGTATATGAATCATATAATTTTCTAATTTTGCCAACTTGAAATTATTCAAGTGTATAAAACATGTTCCCATGACATGCCCCCACTAAAATTGAAAATTGGTAAAAGTGTGGATAACATGTTTACATAACATCCCCCCACTGTAGTCTAAAAATAATAAATACCAAATAATTATGGAGGTCATGCCATTTTTTGTATTCCCCCACTAAAATCTAACACTACAAAGATGTGAAATCCATGCCTCTATGACATGCCCCCCTTTTTAGGTGAGTGAAATTAGAAACTGGTAGTTACCTTACCTCAAATAGATAATATAATTATATAATCTATACATGGATCATGTATCACATATATGTAACATGTCTAGGTAAATATAGCAATGAGGTGCATAGTAGGTGATCAAATCAAATAGTAATATGCATGATTTGAATCATGGCAATGTTTATACAGTAATAGTACAAGATCAATAATTAATCAAGCACACACATGAGACCACTCAATATCAAATCAAAATACAATGGTCTAGGGAGACCTCAAACAAGGAGCATATTCAAATGCCACAAAATTTAAGAGATGTGTCTTAGTCAAATGTCCATAAGATAAGTAATGACATACTCAAATGTCCATACAATAATATATGACATATTCAAATGTTAAAGTATGGAAACAAAGGCATGGGGGTTGTAAACAAAGGATCATATTCAAATGCTCAAAAAATCAATGCAATAGCAAGCAAGGGAAGGCACTTAAGGAAGTGCATAAAAGGAAGGCATGGAACATAATCATATGATACTAGTCCCCAGATAATATATGTTATTAAAAAAACATTAATTACATAGTATATCAAGTAAATTACAAAATATATAAGCATGGATAAAGTAATGTGTAAGCTCAAAATATGATAATGGAAAATGATCATATAATAATGTAACATGGATGTATCATGATCAAGGAATAAAGATATCCCCAATGTACTAATGATATAATTATAGGTAATTTCCAACATCTATATGTGCATATATCATGTGTCTAGGTATGCCTTATCACACTTTAAAAAATGTGTGAAACATGTGTATATAGAAATAAATGAAATTATATCTACCAATATGGATCAAACAACATATGTATAATAAATAGTAGAACTATGAACATGCTGATTTATTTTGGTATTTTTAAATTTTCTAAATGTTTTTGTATTTTTTTAATATTTGAAATATTAGGAAGGATAAGAAAAGAAGACATGTACAAGGAAAAGTGTTACTATAATCCAAGGTAATCATCAAGGATATGCCTTTGTGAAGTTTATATATCATGTGTGTCATATTCATATGTTGCATAATTAGTATCATTAGGATCATACCAATCCTTTGTGGTATTAGAATCATACCAATATTCTATGTTATTAGTATAGGAAATATTTTACTTATAAGGTTATTCCTGAAAATGTGATATGTTTGTTTGATCATCTATATACGTATAATGAATTGCCCCATATTATGGTTATACCTTTTTTGATATGTCATTATGTGTATCTATGTACACCTCAGATATTAATACCTTATGATCATATGAGCTATATGGTTTGCCTTTCCTTTATCTATATTTGGTTTTATATATTCTAGATATGTACTAGAACCTATAGGTATGAATAGGTTATATGGGAAGTTATCAAGCTATTCAAAATGAAGCTTGCTCCATTGTTCATTTATCATATTGATATTAGGAATAGTATAATTACTATCATGATCATTTATAATTTTTGGAATATTTTATAATGGTATTTTCTATATTTATTTTTTGTTTTGACCCTTCTCTTGCTTTGAATTAACTTTTAGTAACCATATTTAATGTTTTGGCACTTGTATTTTAGGAGAAGTACTCATAATGTGAGTGGATTTCTTGAATGATGTATAAATGATAAAGATCATCACTATATTTTATGTTCATGCATTATATGATATGAACAATAATATTTAGATATATTTATAGGATGTATATGATGTAATTGCATCACTTTGTTTCAAACCATTCCCCTTAGGCTTTCACTTGTAATTTTAGTAACCTTTGGTATAAGATTTGAATCAATTGATTTAGATGTATGGTTTTTTATCTTTTTATTTGGAAGTCAAAATTTTTTGGGTATGACATTAGTAGATGAATATTAAAACACATTATTAGCACTAGCATATATTAGATTCTTTAGGTATGCGATTTGATTTTTGAATGATGTCACTTCTAAACTACATATTGATTTTATTTTTTAACTCTTCCATTAACTTGATCATGGTGGTGATTTGATATTTTAGGGATTCACAAGCACAAACTCCAATTAAAATTTATTGAACATGTAGAAACATACCATCTACATTACCCCTTAAAGGAGTGATAACATGGACTTGGTTAAAGGGATGGTAGTTATCACCCTCTTTAGGGTTAGGATGAAGAAGTATTTTTATCCATCATAAATGTTCCAAAGACTAATATGATAATAAAAAATAAAAATATGTATAAATTATAGGGAATAATCAATCATTAAAATGAAATTCAAAGATGATTAATTATAGTAACTAGGAAAATTAGAAGACCATAGGGCAAGCTAGGGTTTTGATACCAAAAGATAGGGTCATCATAATGTGTAAAATGAAGAGAAAGTAATATAAAATAAGTAACTGATTCATGGTAGTTTGAACAAATTTTTAACCCTAAATTTATATGGGTTAATGTATAATAGGGTTAAGAATATAGAAATTAATAAGCACAAGGTTGATAAATAAATCTATAGTAGGCCAATTAAGTTCAATCAAATAAATAATATCCTAAATTTATAATACTAAGATATGTTAAAAATAGAAGGTAAAATTATTGATTGATATTGTAATAAATAAAAAACAAGAGTACTTGGTTTATTATGTATAAATATATCTAATATGAAATAGACTACAAATAGACCAGATCTAGATTCTAGACTAATCATCAGATTATATAAATTTGTACTTTATGGCCCTAGATGCTTGCATAAAATCCAAATAGTTACGTCAACATTGGTTTATAAGTTATATGTAGGTACATCATAAATAATATTAATTGGATTTGGATGACCACCTAAAACCTTCTAGGTTTTTTTCATCTTTCTTCTAATGTGTTCAGATCATATGCACATGTTGTCACTCCTTGTCAAATGATGAAACCCTAGCTTTCTCACCCTTAGAGTGATTATGCCAAAAAATGGGTTAGTGGGAACACTATGTCGAGCTATACCAAGGACCCTTATATTAATGTGTGTTTCCTGAATAACCAATAATATGAAGAGGGCCTTAGAGTTATGTAGTTCTCCCTTACATGTTGGTTTGTGTGTTTATAAGAATGTAATGTGTGATAAGTAAGTACATAAAGTGACCTATCTTTTAACTTAAAAAATATGGCTCATGAGATGCTCATTTAGACTTTTAGATTAGTTATCCCTATGACTAATTTTGAAATAGGAAATAATGGGGAAGCTTTTCTCACTTGAATGTTTGATTGATTGCTTTTGGTAAGTTCTCTTGTGAATTGTTATGTCTTTTTTAGGTGAGGAATGAATGAGGATTGATCATGGATATATACCAATCATTTTAGTAAATATATTACATTAAAACACTTAGATTAACCATAAGGACACTTTAAATTATGAAAATTTGATGGATTTTAGGCACTAGACATTTATTTTGTCATATTACACTTGCATCAACATAGGTGTCTAGTTGGGATGCAAGTGTCTGAGAATTTGGAAAATAGGTACATGTCCAAAACTTGTAGAATATGATAATAAGAAATTTTATTACATTTTTAGTAGCATAGAAGGCCTAGCCATCAGAATAAAATATGGTCAGACTAATATATAAATAATAGGTACAAGAAATAGGGTATGAGAGCCTTTCAGTAGTAATAAGGTCTAGGAGATGAAGGGTACAAGCATGATAATTAACTACTAAGTATACAATACTAAGGTGATATATAATTCAAATTTAATATGTATAGAATGATGTCATAAACAAGGGATGTGTTAAAATGTCACACAAAATAAAGGGCCAAAGGACTCAAGTAATGGACATGCTCAATCTCACACAAAATAAGAAAATATATCATATAGATGCTCAAGTAATTGCACATAAGGTTAAAGGGCCATAAATATTAGACAATCAAATATTTATTCTACTATGTACAAGTAATATAATGAATGAAACATAAAATTATAAAATAGTCTAAATCATGTATATGTAATGTGATAATATCCTATAAAATAACATATCCATATACACAATTTTAAGATAGAGATTTTATAAAAATATTTATAACTATTATATAACTCAATAATATAGGATTCATAGACTGATAACACTTGTATATATTGTAACCTATGGAAAGTATATCCCTAGTTTATCAAGGCTACTGGGTAGAGGCAAATCAAACATCTTAGTCTATGCGAGATCTATATGTCCTACATAACACTCATGAATACCAATGAGATGCATATGTGATAGAAAAAGTATTATCTCAATTAATCATGAGATAAATAACATATGTCAATGATTTAAACTAGATGTCTAATCATGCTCAAGTCTTGATTTTAGATTTTTTAGCATATGTGAATTTTTTTATATATTTTTTACAAGTATTTGAATTTTTATAAATTATAATTTTTGAATATGAAACCATAAGAAAAATAAACTAATGATAATCAATGTTTAAAAATTATAATAAAAGTGAGGGATCTAAATAATATTCAACATGTGTCTATAGGAAGTATGCATTGTGAATGATGGCATGGCCATGTATGAGCAAGATTCCCCACTAGATATGTCAGTTTGTAACTTTTAAAATATGTAGGAGAATAAATAAGTATGTGAATGACTGATTTTATATCCTCATTTCTTAAAATTTACATTATTAAAATTATGTATCATGTATGAGTTATATAACATAGAAATAGAAATAGTTTTCATGAATAAGTATTGGTTTACATACTAAAACTAAGTGAAATGTCTAAAAATTGTCAAGATTAAGGCTTTATGTGCTTGTATTTTTAATTATGGATGAAATTTTTCATAGGAAAATAATTTCCGAAGTCAGACATTAATGGAAGATGTTCTTGTTCTATACTAGACACTGTTTTTATTGACATAAAATAAAATTTTATCAATATCAACTTGTGAAAACAGTAAGATAAATGAAAAAAACTAGAATTGATCAATATTTTTAAATTATTCAGATAATTAAAGGTAAAAATAAGATCTATGAGGCCAACAAGTCAACAAGAGTGAATGGATTAGAATAATTGATTAAATCAATCACATGTGTAAGTAGTAAGAGAGTATGATGCAACAAACAAGAACTTATGTACAATCAGATTTTTGCTTTTTTGAATTATTTAAATTCTTGTCAGGCACCCCTAAAACAACAAACATGCTCTGATACCAACTTGTCAGGATCTTGCTCCTCAATTAGAGCACAATATGATTACCTTGTATTAGCAACTAAACACAGAATTATACAAGAATGATAAGTAACTAGAAATATGAAACAACACAAGATATGAGAGACAATACACAATTGTATTAATAATCACTCAGAAGAAAATACAATAAAGAAGATGCCACTTCTTCTCCACCACCTCTTAGAGGCTTCCCACACCTCAAGTGAACAGTAATTCTCTCATCAAAGCTCTCTCTCTTATGGTCCCAACACACAACTCACACACAGAATTGGTGTTCACCTCTCTAACCAGTCAGTAACAATGCTGCCAGTACACCAAGTACACAACCGTACTCCAAGTAAATCTTCTTGCTCCTGCAATAACCTGCAATCACTAACAAACCATACTCACCATGTAGATATCTCTACACCCTGAAGAACCCTTGTCCTTGCCTCACCAAGTCCTTATGATTCTTCAACCAGTACCTTGGTGGATCTCCTAGTAGAACTTGCACAACCTGCAACTCTCCCTGATCATACACACTCAGCACCCCTTTAGAACTAGGAGGAGCTACTCTAGCTCTCTCTACAAGCTCAATGGCTTTCTAGCACACTTTTACAATACAGCCTATGAGTCTATTATATAGATCTCATGCATACAATAATTAGAATTTCTTAATTACAATAATTAGACACGCAACTCAAGACTATAATTAGCCTTTACATGCAAACTCTCGATTTAATGAACTAACTGTCTGTGCAACGAATAGTTATGGAACCACCACAGGTGACTGATGTCTATCCCTATCTGCTTGGAGGTGATCGACGTTGACTGACCTCCTGTCGATGCCAGTTGTCTTCAGTTCATACCTATCGATGTCAGTTTCCCTCTGCACTATACTCTGCCGACGTTGGTCTTCCTGGAACTCAGCAACCTCTTCCACGTTTGCATCAGTTGAAGCTTTTAGCTCCACAACCTAATAATCTCCCATTAGAGATAAATAGCTACAACTATACCTATACCTGTACACCATCTAATTAACCCACCACACACCCTGTGATGCCTTTCCTATCATCCAAGTAACCTGCCACATCTGAACCTACAAACCCATGTAGTGAAGACCTTGACCCTGCATAACATGTTAACCTGTTGCCGGTCCCTCTCAAAATACTTGAGAATCCACCTTCCCCAAATTGGCTCCAAATTTTTTGACAACTCCCACTGCTTGAGAAAACTCAGGTCTACACCAGACCTTATGTGATTTTGAACCCTGTTCTAAGCTCAGCTTGAATTGTCCAACCCTTGGTCTGCTTACCGATTCTACAACCTGCATAATGAACCTCACCAACACCTAATTCACATCAGCTCCCACTGGAGACAAAAAATCTCCATGTCTCTTATGCCAAAGAATTTCACTACTCCCAAATTCTTCATGACACACCACTGAACTAACCTTACCCTTAGCTCAACAAATCCCTGTATGTACGAACCTGCTCCAAGCATACCATCCACATATAATAATTGGATAATGTCATGACTCATCATCCACCTGGTAATAACAAACACAATGATTACACTGACATTGACTAAAGCCCTTCTTTGTCATCCACCTATCAAAACATGTACCACTGTCTTGCAGCTTCCTCAAGACCATATACCTTGGTCTTCTATCTCACGTATCCATCCACTCTCTTCTTTAACTTGGGAATCCATCCATCTTTTAGTGCTTTCTTTTAGCTGACAACTCCACCAACAAACTCTTGTTTGGTTCTTCTCCAAGGACTCACACTCCTCATCCATGCCAAGCTCCCACTATTTCTAGATTCTAAATGCATTGCCTCTTCACATCTTCCTGGTTCTCAACCATCAATAAGCAATAAGTAAGAAGGTGAACAATGAATATGAGGTCCACTTACCCTTTTAGTCCTCCATATGAGCATTTTAGTCCTTCATATTGTTAGGGTGTGGAGCTAAAAGCTTCACCTTGTTGCAAACATGGAGGATGTTGAGTATGCAGTTGCCAGCATCGACAGGATCACCGATGTCGATCAGTGGATAGTGCAGAAGGAAACTGACCTCGATAGCAGTCGGCTGATGTTGGTCACCTCTAATCAGATAGGGACTGATGTCAGTCACCTGTATAGTTTTAGAACTGTTGTTGACGAACAGTCAGTTAAGTGAACAGGTTGTTTGCATGATAAAGACTAGTTCGAGTCTTTGAGCCACAAGTCTAATTATTGTATGCATGAGATCTATATAATAGACTCATGGGCTGTATTGTAAAGTCGTAGAACTAGGAGAGTTCTTCCCATGGTAGAATCAAGTAGGATTCTTCATGTATGTAAGATCAGGTTTGATATGTAGGGTGTTGCAGGATCATGGTGGAGATCTACATGTGATAAGTAAGATCAAGTTAGTCTGCAGGGGTGTGTGTATGCGAGGGTCAGAAAGGAGATCTGTGAGGGAGCAAGATCATGGTGAGATCTACTTGGAGTATCGATTCATACTCAGTTGTACTAGAAGTACAATGATGTGAACAACAGCTCTGTGTGTGAGTTGTTAGTTATGACCTATTGAGAGAAGATTACTCTGGAGGGAAGATTACTGGGAGCCCTTGAGGAGGAAGCCTCAAAGAGGTGGAAGAAGAGTGTGATCTCTTTATTGTAATTTCCTTTGTAATGAGTTGAATACAATTGTGTGTTGCCTCTCATATTCTATGTTATTTCTCATTGATAGTTATTTGTTCTTCTGGGTATTTCCGCATGTTTAAGTTGCTTATACAAAGGTAATCATGTGTGCTCTTAAATCTGACAAGTTGTGTCAAAGATTTGGGGAACTTAGGTCCTATCAAATGATATCAGAGCGAGGTTGGATGTTATTAGAGCGAGTTTGACTAACAGGTGGTTCAGATCTATTAAGTGTTCGTTGATTACAGGTTACTCACAGGGGTTGCTATTTGAGTGGGAGTATAACAATGGCAGAAGAAGGTAAGCTGAGAATGGAGAAATTCAGACATAGGTGTAGCACCATAGGGTGTGTGGTGGGTTGTCTTCAAGTGGGAGCTTGGAGAGGAATATAAGCCAGGATGCAAAATAGACAAAGTACTGGTATAGGTACAAGTGTATTTGTTTATCTCCAAGTGGGAGATTGTTAGGGTGTGGAGCTAAAAGCTTCACCTTGTTGCAAACATGGAGGATGTTGAGTATGTAGTCACCGATGTCGGCAGGATCACCGACGTCAGTCAGTAGATAGTGCAGAAGGAAACTGACCTTGGCAATAGTTGGCTGACGTCGGTCACCTCCAGTCAAATAGGGACCAATGTCGGTCGCCTGTGTGGTTCCAGAACTGCTGTTGACGAACAGTCAGTTAAGTGAACGAGTTATTTTCATGATAAAGACTAGTTTGAGTCTTTCAGCCACAAGTCTAATTATTGTATGTATGAGATCTATATAATAGACTCATGGGCTATATTGTAAAGTCGTAGAACTAGGAGAGTTCCTCCCATGGTAGAATCAAGTAAGATTCTTCATGTATGTAAGATCAGGTTTGATATGTAGGGTGTTGCAGGATCATGGTGGAGATCTACATGTGATAAGTAAGATCAGGTTGGTTTGCAGGGGTGTGTGTATGTGAGGGTCAAAAATGAGATCTATGGGGGAGCAAGATCCAAGGTGATAGCAATACATCAAGGAGCAAGATCATGGTGAGATCTACTTGGAGTACCGGTTCGTACTCAATTGTATTGGAAGTACAATGAGGTGAACAACAGCTCTATGTGTGAGTTGTTAGTTGTGACCTATTGAGAGAAGATTACTCTAGAGGGAAGATTACTGGGAGCCCTTAAGGAGGAAGCCTCACAGAGGTGGAAGAAGAGTGTGATCTCTTTATTTTAATTTCCTTTATAATGAGTTGAATACAATTGTGTGTTGCCTCTCATATTCTGTGTTATTTCTCATTGATAGTTATTTGTTCTTCTGGGTATTTCCGCATGTTTAAGTTGCTTATACAAAGGTAATCTTGTGTGCTCTTAAATCTAACAAGTTGTGTCAGAGCTTTGGGGAAATTAGGTCCTATCAATAATTAAAGGTAAAAATAAGATCTAGGAGGCCAACAAGTCAACAAGAGTGAAGGGATTAGAATAATTGATTAAATCAATCACATGTGCAAGTAGTAAGAGAGTATGATGCAACAATCAAGAACTTATGTACAATCAGATTTTTGCTTTTTTGAATTATTTAATTTTTTTTAATTATTTTAAATATTTATAAATTCAAAAATTTAACCAATGATCCCATAAATATCAGATTCATAAGAACATGTAGTAAGTGGTAAATTAATTATATTTCATGAATGAAATGTGTTAGATGTGTATGTATCAGAATCATAAAATGCATCATGTGCTATAAGAAAACTATTTAGATCACTACTCATGTAATCTTATGTAGTTGTAATAGCTCTAATATATGTCTAATGATATGAGATCTGATGAGGACTAGTAGGATATTGTGTCAAATGCTGTGTATTTTGAGTAGCATGTTGATCTGAATGTATTATCAATTTATAAGGTGTTTTATGTACTAGTACTTGTTGAAAATGAGACAATTTTTTCTAATAAGCTTTTTGCACTTGTTTCTTTTGAGATTCTTTTGCCTTTTTCCAAATTAGTTGAATATAATTATTATTTTTAGTTATAATAATTTATAATGTGTTTTATTCTTGAATATATATACTAATAAACTATGATGGTGAATGGGGAGGAGGTACCATAAATTTTTGTGGGTACTCATATATAATCCCTAAAATTTTAACAACTTGATTTCAATGAATTTATTATAGGCATCTATGTACCATATAAGGTACTACATAAATATTTTTGTAACTCAAAGCTTTTATAACCAAGGGCATCCTAATATCATGTCAAAGACCCTATTTTATGGTAAAACAAGAAAAGGGGTGGACAATATACTAGGAACCTCCTAAAAAAGTAACATAAGATATCCCAAAGGGGTTTTTTATTTCCCATTAAAATTCTTGACACTTTTGGAAGTTTTTTGTATATCATGTTATGTGTAACCTAATGAATTAACTAATGTTATTGTGCACACATTTTTATTTGATTCATTATCATCTAGTATAATATGAATGGGTTGTTGATAAAGATAAGATCATATACATAAGGCATGAAATTCATAATCATCATCCACTATCTCACTATTATGAAACACAATCATATGATGTGATGAAGTAGTTTACACAATTCTACCAATAATTCCATCTAATGGATGATAGTATGACTCAAGAGGTGGATATGCATTTTAATTATGATGCACTACTAATTTATCCTTGTTACTATCATGGTTTTTAAATGGTTCACTAAAAATATTTAACTTATAATTTTCATTATTTAGAGGCTTATTTTCCTTTGTAGGAGTGTCTAGTTCAATGAAATTATTATCAATAAGAACCTAAATAAAGTACTTGAGCTTGAAAAATATATTAGTAAAATGACTATTGCATCTATGGTAATCACAATATGCATTATTTTCAAAATAGTTTTCTTTAGGTTTACGCGTGTCAATTACAAATGGTGGAGGTAGAATAACAAGATTGTATTAAAGTAACTTTTGTAGCAATATATGAGGTGATTATGTTAATCTAGAGAATTACCTTGTTGGTTGATTTGATAAAATAATCTAGTTATAATGTTGAGATATAACATTAAATTTGATATTTGCATCAAATTTAATATCTATTGGCTTAGATTTGTAATATGGTTTGATTTGAAACTTATTGTGGAAGTAGATGTAGATTAAAGTGATACTTGAGCTTATTCAAATCAATAATTTTGTCTTCTCTTTATCTTATTGTAAGTTACAGTTCCTTAAATGATTTGAATTTTTCAAAAATAATTGACTCATGCAAAGGTACAAACAAATTTTGTTTTAAAATGTCTTTAAATTCATAATCTACCTATGTATTAGTCATTTTGGCAAGCATGGTCTTATAAAAAAGTACATAATCATAGATAGGCTTATTAGTTCCTTTCTTAAGCTTAGCAATGTGTACGTAAGAAAGTTTTTCATCAATGCTAATATAAAATGCTTAAGAAACTAATATATTAGTGGATTTAATGCTTTGACTGATTTAAAAAGTAAATCATAAAATAAACTTAAAACATAATATTTAGGCTTATTAGAATTAACTTTGTTAGAAACTTATCATTGAAATCATAATCCAAATATGTTGCATGAAAATATTTAATATATTATTTTGGATATCCTTTACCTTAATATAATGGAAATATAGGAGCTATAAATTATATAGGTAAAAGATATTGTGAAGTATTATGTAGTTAATAGATTATGAAGAAAGGATTGAGAATCTAATGATTGGCTAGCTTTTGGTATACCTTGATCTAACTACATCACCTTAGCATGCAAAAGCTAAAAAGTTTACACTATGGATTGTGTAGTAGAAAAGGTATGTGATTTAGTATGTGTATATATATCAAATGTATTGTATGAGTCATTTGGTTAGGCCTTTGCATGTGTGTGTGTGTGTGTGTGTGTGTGTGTGTGTGTGTGTGTGTGTGTGTGTGTGTGTGTGTGTGTGTGTGCGTGCATGTGTGTGTGCGTGCATGTGTGCATGCATGTGCGTGTGCGTGTGTGTGTGTGACAATCCTTAAATTTCCTCCAAATCTAAAATTGTCGATGTAATAACAATATCAATAATATAAGTAACAACACTTGCAGTAGCATTAAAAATGTGAAAGAGTGAGTTTATGGAGCATTGAATTTTTTTTATTTATTTTTTTTTGCATTTTTAGAAGCTAGAATAAATTTAATTACTTTGGGTATATCATGTGGCATTTGATGAAATACTTATGAAAATATGGATGAATGTTAGATTTATGCATGATATACTCCATTATTTTCATCATGATGATACTATCTGATCCCTCATGAGTATCTTGTGTGTTATAATCATCTTGATTAACTTGGTCATTATGATTATCTTTTTGAAAATATTATTGAGCAATTTTTTCATCAAAATAAAGGGAATCATTATTTATATTAGAGGAAACCATTAATACGGAGCATGAATTGTCGATCAACTTCACTCCTTTATTCAATAATGATAGGAATATTCATACAAAATAGGTGGTCCTATTTTCTAAGAATTCAACCTTATATCTATCATTCTTATCTCCACTCATAATTTATTCCCTATAATCCCTCAAAGATACGTTAAATATCCTCACTCGATCTTCTTTATGGGGTGAGTTACGTTTACACACAAATAATTAATCATATGACTACCCATCTAAAATCTACCCATATAATATCATTATTCACCATTAATAAATGTGAGCACTAATATAATTATTTCCTAACATCCATTTTAATAGTGGTCAAATGGATTTGAATGTGATCAATATGGTCCTACTTAACCTAAAACTACACCTTAAAGGAAGAAGAGAGGTAGGTTTTTTATATGGCATAGGAAAACAAAATGGAAAAGATGTTACAAATAATAATGGGAAATGAAATGCTAGAAACAAAATAAAAAAATGTATGTAGATTTGTAAATTCCCCTAAAATATAAGGATAAAATGTGTTTTCAATGTCACATATCATATCCAAGGTGAAAAAAGTTTTTTCAATGTAATTAATTAAATTTTGAGGTCAAAATCAAATTATTTTAGTGTCAGATTTAGATCCAAGGTTGAAATGAGATTCTTCTAGTGTTAGTTTTTTCAAGAATTTATCTAAACCCCATGACAAAATTTTTGGAATCAAAGTTAATATAAGAAGTGGGTTCACCCTTATATTTTATCTAAATTTGGATTAATATGTGAATTAACCCTAATTTAGATAAATTGAATAGAATATAATAGAATTTTTTAATTGAACTTTCAACAAGCATAATGAAAGTAAACGACTAAATTCAAAATATTATAATATATTGAAAGAAGACTAACTATAAAATGAAATGCTAGACTAAGTTATTTGTGTCTAAGATCTTATTATGTGAGCTGATAGAAAACTAAAACTAAAAAATAAGGATTGGATTTGTAAATATATAGAAACTAGAAAAGGAGATCTTCCGCCTCAAGATAGTATTGATTTACATTATAATCCTAAACTAGTCAATCCTATCTTTTGTAAAAATTATAAACTCGGGTCACATTCATGTGTGACATCTTAATTTAGGTCTATATATAGAGATTTGATATTTAGAATTATGTATAAGATGTGTAAATATAAAATGGGGAGTGTAATGACCTAAGGTGACCTCAATCATCCCCATGATGACTGAATTATTCCTATGCATCTAATACTTCAAATAAGGAATTCAAGCCCACATAGTTCTCCCACTTAGAGTGATTTTTGAAATTTTGCTTCTTTTACAATATAATGAATCTATAAATGTCTTTAATAATTGATCATTCATTTTTTTACCTTGAATAAAATAGGATTTGGACTTGGATAAGGATTACTTCAAGTGATTATAATTATAATCATGAAGAATAGGAAAGTTTTGATCAATGGGTAGTAGTGTAAGTGTGCCTTTGTGTTGAGATTTCCAAGTGGTAGAATAGGTGACTTGAGTGTGCCTTTATATCAATCCAAAATGTATTATCTCACATTAAGAATCCTAAAAACATGGATCATAAATTAAGGGAGAATTTAAATTTAAAAAAGTACTATTAGAGGACTGAGGATAGAAATGTCCCATAGGGGACAATAAAGTTTACCACTATTATCCCCTACTTGATGTTTTTATCCTTTAGGGAAACATGTGGCTTTTAGGTCTAGACTTGTTTTTATAGATGCTTAGGGTTTTTTTAGATATTATAAAAATTATTTAGGCATAAGATGGAAATTTTTTAAGTAAATAGGTCCATATAGGTGTCTAGGATAGAGTGAGATGCAAAATAGGTCTAGATTAAGTGCACAAGTTAGTTAAAGTGAAAGAGGGAGAAAACTATCATAATCAACTATTCATGACCAAATTTGAGTGACTACACGACTAGAGGATTCTATATAGACCACACAAGATAATTTATACTAATAAATACATATAATCATAATTAGGTGCGTGCAAAAAACTCATGAAATAATAGGGAAAAAAATATATCACACAAAGTAACAATTATGTGAAGCAACATAATGTATCCATGTAATGAAACATGTAAGATACCAATGAGATAATTCTATGTATAATAAAATATATGAATTTATATATGTTATTTTAAAGTGAGAAGGATATAAATTATCACCCACTAAAAAATTCCCCCAATATAGGCATGTCTCCAATGTAAGGATGCCCCACTTGTAGGCATAATGAAGTTGTGAAGCATTTGTAAGTCTAAAATCATATGTAATCTATATTTCATCATATAACTCAAATAATAACATGAATATCACGTCTAATAATGCATTTACAATCTCTATAAATATTTAAATAAGCATTATATTTAACCATGTAACCAACAAAGATAAAGGAAAAGAATTTTTATTTTTATTTTTTATAATTTTTAAAAGAATAGAATAGCTCAAGAGACAAGGTAAGAGGAAAAATCAAAAAATAATCAAGGAGAGATCAATCAATAAATAAATAAAATTATGAGGTGAAATAAAAACTAATTAATAAATAATCTAAGAGGTTAGAATAATAAGAAGCAAGAAGATAAGGATCAATCAATAAAGACACATGCCTAGGGTGAAAAGTGATAAGAAGGAAGAAGAGGAAAATACCTACTAAACTAGAACTTCCCTCGAAACTCAATTTAGATTAGGGTGGAATGAGTCAATTTATACATGTTTTTAATAATTTGGAATTACACAAAGGATTTTGGAATTAGAACCAACTATCAAAGGTAATTTCTAAAGAAATAATGCAATCAACATAAATCAAAGGGATAGAAAAGTAATGTGGGAAATCAAAACATAATAGAATAAGGCAACTTGAAAATTCAAGAAAGATAAAAGAATTTAGAATAAATAAACAACTCAAGAGAGTAAAATAAATGAAAAGATAGAAGGAAATATGAGGAATCCAAAATCCATACTTGACACAAGAGATAAAACAAATACTATAAAGATATGATGAATAGAAGAAAACCCAAAAAGAATATATTTATAATATATTATTCCATTAAAACACATGAGATAAGAAAGTTGATATACACCTAGGGATATCATATATTAATGTATATCTATTTATGGATATGTCAACATATGGCACACATCCCCCTTAGTTAGTTATATGGGTCTAATATATTAGGATAATTAACTTGTGGAATTAGTGCATTGGATAATGGTTGACCTACATTGGGATTAGGAGGTTACCCATTAATTGTTAGTTTTATAGAGGTCGATATAAAGGAGATGATTGTCATTGTAAAGGAATGAAATAAGCATTGATTCTTCTATTGTAATAGGATATTGGAATTTGTCCCCTCGAAGAGACATTGTGGAGTTAATCCTTTCTAAAGGAGTATTGTATGGTGTTCCCTTACCTTAAGGGTGATTATTATATTTATATGTACATTAAATATTTGGGCATCTTGTCCCACAAATATATATTATTTTTAGTTGGTATACATTATATTCTACACTATTTCCAAATATTATAAGTGTGTATCATAACAAGTGGTATCAGAGCTTCGATTTGGGCAATTTATGTGCGATGAAACCCTAGTTTTTTGGAGTCATCAATATCTTTTAGTAAATTGATAATTTTTTCACAATTTTTTATTGGAGATGAATAATATTTTAAGGAAGTTGAAGTAAAAAAATTGAGTCTTTATGATCAATTTTGAGGGAGTAATTGATATGTTAAGGTTTGTACTCATTTTATCATATCTTCCAAAATATAAGGAATTTTTTTTGAAATTTTTATTGATAATGTATCATAATACAAGAAATATATATATAATATTTCAGATTTCTTTGAAACATTTGGAATGAGTTTTTGTTATTTTATGATTTTTCATAGATTCACTCTACAGGTTGAATTTTTTGGAATTTTTTCACAAAAAATTTATTGAGTTTTCAATGTCATACTTGAAAGATATAATAACAATTTTGGACTATTTTTATTTATTTTGAATGATGTATTGACATTTTAGAGTATTTCATTAACCCTAGTTTTTTTTTGTTGATCATGAAGATGCCAGTATTTTCAAGGGAGGATAATATTAATGCCAGAGAATGGTGGCTCCTTTTTAAGGATAAAAATACTCAAAAATCTTGTGGCAAACATTTTTATCTCTTTATTTTTTTGGGACTACACAACATTGGTTTAAATAGTTGAGCTTCACATAAAAGTATTCTTCATGGAAAGAAATGAAGCATGTATTTCTAGAATAATGGGATATAAAAGAAAAAAGAAGATGAAAAAGAGGAAGAAAATAATGATGGTAATGAATAAGAGAATGGAGATGATAAAGAATAAAAATTAGTGGAATAAAATAATGGAAATTAGGAATAACATGCAAGAGATGATGAAGAAGAAGAAATCGAGCATAATAATAATAAAGAGAGTACAGATGGTACAGAGGGAGAGTTAGAGGATATAAAACATTAAGAATAAGAATTGGATGATAAGGGTTCAAATAATTTTTCTCCAAATAAATACAAGTCAATTTTTTAGTTTCATGGATGCATTCAAAAGAAGAAGGTTCTTGTGTCTATAAACCCTACCAGCAAGAATAACTTCATCAACATGAATGTGGCCAAGAATCTACATGTTCAAGCAAAGAATATCAAGGAAGTTCAAGTAGATGGTAATAGTATTCAAGTGTTTGAAGATTTTAAGCTCATTGTGGAAAAATATGTTTTGCATTCAAATTTTTATGCTTTAGATATGGATGGTGTGGATATGGTTCTCAGATATCCATGATTAGAGACTTTGGGATCAATCAATATTAATGTTTAGAATAAGTTCATGAAGTTTTGGTATAGGAAAAATAATGTCAATTTACAGGATATCATAGTTGGTAGATCATAAATATTATATTAAATGAAGTGAATAAGAGCATGTGAAATATTCAGATGAAAATATAGATGAAGAAACAATACAATCAAAGAAAAAAACTTTATCTACTCAAGAGACAAAGGAACCACAAAATCAAAAGGTAGAAGAGGTAGAAGAAAAGGTTGATAAGGTCAAAGTATCAAAAAAAATTGAGGTATATAGACATCCACATAATTATGATAGGAAACAATAAAGGAGCCATGTGAGGGAGTGTCATAAAAATAGGCACTTTGGCTATATAATAAATCAGAGTTTCAATAACTATGGCTATTCATAGAAGCCAAAGCAAAATTACTATGGTCAGGATTGGAATCAGAGTAGTACAATGGCCTATAAAACATTGAATGAGTATAGAAATCACTATGATTATGTATGGACTAATAAATACTATGGTCATGAATGGAATCAGAGTAGTGCAATGGAATATGGTACATGGAATCAAAGGAGGAATAATTATTCATAAACACCAAGATGGTATAGTTATAATAATGAATGGAATCAGATTAGCACATTGGAATTTGGAAACAAGGTTGGAAAGCTATCACCTACCAAGATCACATATGGGTGGTTGGATGATCAAGTTGGTGATAAGTGTGCAATGATTTGAAACACACTCATTATTTGGTTTCTTCCTATGTTTCAGGGATGAAACATGTCAAGGAGGGAAGGAATGTCATGTACCTAGGTATATGATAAATTAATGAATATAGGTTGATGGAGATGTCAATGTGTGGTACACATCCCCTTTAGTTATTTATATGGGTCCAATATGTTAGGATAATTGAGTAACTTATGGAATTATTTCATTTGGCAATGGTCAACCTATATTAGGATTAGGAGGTTACCCATCTATTATTAGTTAGATATAGGTTTATATAAAGAAGATGATTATAATTGTAAAGGAATCAAGTAGGCATTAAGTCTTCTATTATAATAAAATATTGGAGGTAGTCCTCTTAAAGAGACATTATGGATTTATTCCTTCCTAAAAGTGTATTTAATGGTGTTGCCCTACCTTAAGGATGATTATTCTATTTTTGCATATATTAAATAGTTGGGCATCTTGACCCACCAATATCTATTATGTTGTGTTGATCTACATTATATTATACATTACTTCCAAATATTGTAAGTGTGGATCATAATAGAATTGATGATATTTAATAATCCCATCTAAATTACCATCATATATATAATAGGTTTCCCACTCATATTCATGATCAAGAGCCAATAATCTCAAGGACCATAAATTTATGGATCCAGATGTGTCACTAGTAATATCAAAAATGTAATCACGAGCTATATATTAACTTGAATCATAATAATTATTATGTAATCAATATTTTGTAAATTAAGTTTAATTTTTTTAATCCTATAAAAAATTATCACTTTGTTTTAATTGTGTAGTTAAAACCTTACTAGGTGCTCTAGATTGAAAAAATGCAAGAGATTGTAATAAGACTACCTTAGTGTGTGGATGAGTAGGTAATTACACTCTAGATGTTTTTAATGTTTTATATATAAAAAATTATGTAGAATTTTGGCTAATACCTAATGTTGAGTTTTAAATTGGTGATTCCTAAGATGTGCCTTGAAAATTAATTACTTTATTATCATGCACAAAATTTATACATTTATGTAATGTTGATGTGATTATTATCATTTGATTAATCTAATGGAACTCAATTTATATATCATATGCCCCATTATAATACAATACATTAAACTCAACTAAAAAAGTATTAGGACCTACAATGATAGATATTTTGATACCCCCAAGATCTATCCAAGTAATATATTCATAACCTTTAATAATTATGTTTATAACATTTGAATCATTTAATTTATCCTCTATTAAAAATTAATTTAACTATTCATATGTGTAAAATTGAGCCTTTTTCAACCATAATGCCTTTAATTAACTTTGAATGTGAATCGATGAAATCTTACTTGAATAATTTACCATTATTAAAATCATCTATTAGAATCAATTGGTCATAAAATGTGATTGGATGAATATTTACATTCATGCATGACCACTCCTATGAAACCGTTTAAAATATGAGTATTTTAAACTATTGGTTGTTGTTTAGGAGCTACCATGTAAAACAATTCTTGATTTCTAGTATTAGGCTTCATAAGTGGATTGGTAAATACTTTCATATGTTGATTGGGTATAACAACTAATTCATTCAATATACTTTTGTGTATTTTCACTTGAATTACATAATTAATAATAATATCATGATTATTGTTTATATAAAAAATCATCTATTGATAGTATGACTTGAATATCTATGATAATCATGATATGCATTCACATCATAATTCTTAGGTAAATGCCAAGATGAATTAGATTCATGTTATAGAGGTAAAGATATCATATTGCATTTAATAAATCATTTAATCACTTGGTGAGGATTCTCATATAATTTTATAAATTATCTTATTTATTAATAAGGACAAACATGCTAAATGGATACGATATTGTGTTGACTACATAATTGATCTTATTATTATCTTGAAAGTAGTATCAGTAGCCTTAGTCTTAAATGTTGATTCACCTTGATATTTATATCCACTATAGGTAGGGTCATTAGTCCCATATTTAATATTGGCCTCTAAATGCTTGATCTCATAGTTCCTAACCATATGACAAAGCTCATTGAAAGATTGATAGGTATTAAATTATTTACCCTAATTTTGGTAGTATACAAAATAATAAATAAATTATTTCAATGAATAGATCAATATATATATATATATATATATATATATATATATATATATATATATTAAAGTACATAATTTGGATTTACCTAATTATCTAATAATAAAAAGAGATAAATGAACTAGGTTGTGTAAATTAATTAAAAAGGATAAAAAATGACAACACCTTATTATTATAAAAGAAATATGAGATTCTATATCTAAAATATGATTGTGCAAGATGATTGTTTGCTTCTCCTAAAATTTGATTTGACCTATATATAATCCCATATAGAATCACACTTTATGTAAGTTTGACTTGATAGATTCACTGGAAATAATTGCATCATTGTGTCTATCTCTATTCTATTGATTTTGACTTGTGTGTGGTTTTGCACTCCAATTTATTTGTGATTAGATCAAAGACTAATTTATAATCTTCCTATATATTAATTTTATTTATTTTACAAGTATAATGTGATAAAAAATTTATTCCCTCTCTTTAACCTACATTGGCACTCAAAATAAACAATGGGTTATAAAGTCAGGTAATTATTAAAGCAACATTGAAAACTATGTATCCAATTCATTGGAATTAGACCTCCACATAGTTTGTATTTTGTTAAAATTTAATATATTGAGTAAGTATTATGATCATTATTTTCTATATAATTTATATAACAAATACATTCAACCTAATACCTTCATTCAATACAAGAGGGTGATGAGAGACTAAGATAAATAACACTATCACAAGTGTGTAAGATATGACTTAATAAAGATCATATTGAAGAAGGAAAAATGAATATATTTGATGATTCAATTTCTTCTACATCTTGACCTTGATAATAATATTTTTATATTATTTTAGATGATCCCCTAATACTCCTTAAATTGTTTAGGATTAATTTTATAAATATGGAACTCTAGGATAATTTATTCAAGTAGGCCAAATTTAAAAAATTTAAGGAGCTAAGTTAAATGCATATAAATAATGGTGATGATTAAAATGACTAACAAAGGTAAACAATGTAAACTCTTTCATGGCATAATTCTGCCTAGGGTGAGCTCATGTAGGGTGTGAGTCTAACCTAGAATGAATAGAGGGTTAAATATTAATGAGTAACATAATAACATGTGTGATTTAGTCCAATCATTATAATAAATATGTTTTGATAAGTGTTATATGTTATTTTTAGGCTCAAGGGTTGAATGGGGACTAATTTTGGGCCAAATAATTCCTATAAATATATAAATATGCATAAGTATGTCAAATATGATAGATTGGGGATAAGATACTATAGAAAAGGGTCTTGTACAAAACATTTTGTGTCTACATAATACCCCCACTTTAATGTGGGTATGTAATTGTGAATGATTGCATTATTCATCAAACTATAAATATAAATAATAATAAATGTGTACCTTTACTTGCTTAGGGAATTGTGGAGGTATTTTTATGCATACTAAAGTTAAGATTCCACTCACATGGATTTTTGATGTACTAGAAACAAGTGTAAATTATTGAAGGTAGTTAATGCTCATGATAAATATTTTGAATTTTGAGAATTTATAATTTTGAATTTGAAAATAAAGCAGAAGAACAAATAAACTTGGTTATTCTTTACCCTGAACCCTGAAACAAACTGCTTATAAAACTATACTTTCAAAAGGTGTTGAAACATAGCCAACAATGAGAGTCACTAGGCTCCAATTCGCTTTCTAATCAAGGAAGTAGATAAAAATATGTATTTGATTAGGTTCACTCAATTTTTATTTTTTTGAAAATATTGCTTGATATATATCCACTTTTGAGGTAAGGGCTAAAGATCTATGTTACAATCACTCATCTTAAAAGATAATGTTGAATGCACTTGTAAACACCCAAATAATGTATGAAACTTATTTTTACAATGATTTTTACATGAATTTAAATATAATGACTTTCAATTTGAATGGGTCATTTATTGACACATTTGTCTTAATCTTACAGTTTAATTTACTTGGTCTGATTATGTGTTCTTTTAATTTAACTATCTTGATTCTTCTTGAGTTCATCATAGGGATCCATAGTCTTGTTATTTTTGTATTTAAATTTTATGTGTTCAGGTCAATGCTAGTAAGTTCTATAATGTCTTAGTTATCAAGAGGCTATGATGTTATCAACAATGTCCTAGCATGACTTTCAAGTATAATTCAAGTATGACACCCCTTGGGTCACTTTAGTTTATTTTTTTCGGTATTTTTGGGTCAAATAGTGTACTCCAATTGTTCCCCAAATAAAATTTGATAGAATTATATATAAAAATATTTTAGGATTATTTTAGGGATAATTATTCATTTAAAGACAAAATGCATACAAATATAAAATGGACATCTATATTAATGATATTTTGATTTAGCATAAATCTAGTTTTTTTTGAAGTGATAAATATTATTTCACACATCAATTACATGTTTACACCAAATGAGACCTAAGATAATTTAATTTAGACTTGGATTCACATTATTTCACTCACATACACACTAGTGGGATATGTATGTTCAATTTGATCCCTATTTAAAGTATTAGAATGCAGGAAACATTAAACTATTCAATGGGTAATGGATTAGGACCCAAATTTTATAACCCATTATTTAGATATCTATGTGTAAGGTATAATGTGAATGAATTCATAAGATACATCTATAAATAGGCACAGTGATCTAAACCAGCACAAATTAGCATATTTATCATGGATAGTACCAATAAATCTTGGTCAACACCAACTTTTATGATGGTTTGAGCCTCATTAGTACTATCCATGTAGTTTTTGAGACTTTTTCCTAATATAAACCATCATAGAGATATTATAAAATATTTTAAATGACTATGATGTATTTAGTTAAAAATATATATCATAAAATTAAATAAATTTCTATTCTCTCCTTTATCTTTTCAATTCTAAAAATAGTAAGTGTAATATCAATCTATCCTTTGTATTCAAATTTGTATGGTTAGTATATTATTTTACAAAATATAAATTTTAATAGTTTTATATTTTTTAAATGACTTAAATGGAAAATTAATTAAAACATTTAGTTAAACCTAACTTGAAATGAAATGTGATGTTAATCCTTATCTTAAAATGAAATATGGCGTTAATCCTTCTCTTGAAATGAAATGTGATGTTAATTCTTCTCTTGAAATTAAATGTGATGTTACTCATTCACTCTAAATAGAATGTGAACATAATCTTTATTCTCAAATTAAATGTGATGTTTATCCTTCTCTTGAAATGAAATGTGTTATTAATACTTCTCTTAAAATGAAATGTGATGCCAATACATCTTTTGAAATGAAATTTGATGATAATCCTTCTCTTTATATGAAAATAAATGATGTTTCTATTTAACCCTAAATTGAGATAGATCAATATAATATAGGGTTAAGATTATAGAAATAAATAAGAAAAGGCAAATAAATAGATTTATAGTAGGCCAATTAATTTTAAAATTAGATAAAAAAATATTATCAATTTAAATACTAAGTGTAGTCATCTAAAATGTGATTTTAGTGCAATGAGTGTCACTTAAAACCACCTTGTCCTAGCTTAGCCCTAGACCTATCTTAGGGACTCTCTTGATCATTTTATGGCTTTTGTGTGAGTCTAGCCTATTTCTAGATAAAAAAAAAAGCAACATTAATCCATCCCCTAGGCATATAATCCCCTTGTTCAGTAGCTTATACCACTTAGACATTAGTGTGGCCCTTTAGACACTAGCACATAGTGATATTGACCTAGGGACTATGTTTTTGCTCCTTAATCTCCAAACATATATATTTTCATTCCTCAAGTCACTCCCAAGGTTAGCCAAGACCTATTTCACTTCTTGATAAGTAATAGAATGCTATAAATAGACCACTTTTAATCACTTATCCACTAGATGGAAATTAGATGTAAATACTCATAAACAAACTCAGAAATAATTGTGTAAATCAAGGTCATTGATGTCTATTATGCCCTACTTCTACATACACCCATATATAGTAGCCTAGAGCTCAGATTAATTAAATTTATAATCTCAATTCACACTTAAAACAACACTCATACTATCATTCACTTTCACTTGTGCCAATACTTAGATTGGGAGAACTAAATCTAGCTTGATCCCCTTTTGAGGTATTGGTATGTAAGTAATGCTCAACACATGGGATGTTAAGGTCATGTCTAGCCTACCCTACTAATGCCACTCTTTTCTACTTGTGTTCATAAAACACCTTGACAAACATGGAAGCCTAGGGTTTCACATGTAAACCATTCAAAAATATAGAATTAATAGTGAACCAACATTCCTATACTTAGGCACATGTGTATCAGGACCAGGTAAAGCTCCACCTAGAAGATCACTACCCCTATGTACAAAAATACATTGTCACATATCAGAAGACACTAATGCATTGCAATACTATCCAAGGGACCATGATAATGTTCAAGAGGGGTTTTGAATTATGTTTTTGGTTTAGGAAACTATGCATAATCTCTATATCAATTTTTAACCTATAATTTTTCTATCTCATTTAGTTCCCAGCTAAGTATGTTTCTTGTAGTTCATTTGTTATTTATATAATAATCATAAAATTCAATTATTGTAAAAAATAATAGGCTATAATTATTGAATATTTATTCCCTAATTTATTCTTTATCACTTTAGCAAATTAGGGTTTTACATTCTATAATCTTATTGAAAGCTATGTCATTTGGTGAACCCAACTTACTTTGAATAGTGAAAAAAACATAACCCTAGACTACCTTTAGGGTTTATTTTTATAGCCTTATATAACTCATACTCATATTTTAGATCCTTGTATCTTCTAATTTTAATTTTTGTCTAATCATGATAATAATGACAAAAGATGTTTATTACTTTAAAATGCAAAGTTTTCTACTTTAATTTGCATGCATGTTTCATTTCATTTGGAGTCAATTAAAAGAAGTTATAAACACATATGTACATGATGTATTATATTAATTAAAATATATTTTATATATCATTATTTCCTTAGAATATCATGTTTCTATTGTGTGTGTTTTAATCATGAATCATTTCATCACACACATAGAAGATATAATACATAAGACAAAAAATACATTACCTAAAATTAATAAATATACTTTAGATGACTTTGATCTTTTGTTAACTTTGATTCCTTACCTATCATTATTATACATAATAAAACATCAATGGGTTATCTTATCCATCCTACTTCTTGACCCTACCTACCTAGTTACTATCTTGCTCCTATTACCATAATTATGTTCATAGTAGACCTTGCAGTCCAAACTGTGATGTTCACAAGGGTCCCAAAGCATGGCATGTTGGCCCAACCCATGGTTATAAATTTTTAAATTATATCAGTGTTATTCTAACCATAATTTCCATTTTATAGCTTATGCAACATTATGACACATACAATGATGTCTTGTATGCATCACTCTGTGATATTAAGGTTCTAAGCATAGGAGAACCATCTTATGTTTCTTCCATAAGAAATACTATGAAGTGTACTTAAGAGAATGTCACCTTTGAAATATAATATCTCCCACATCATTACATAATATATTAATATATACCTCTTTACATCCAATTGTGAATTGATGATGTGGATGTTAAATGGGTGTTAGTCGACAATGGATCAAGGTAAACATTTGTAATATCTATTTTCTTTAGCTTATTAATATCCATGCTAAGGATTTAGATCCTTATGATATGAACATCCTAGGATTTTATAATATTCCACATAAATTTTAGGGGAAAATAATACTAAACCTTACATTGGAACCTATAACATTATACATAACATGTCAAGTCATACCCAATTATCTTAATTACAAAATTTTACTTGGGATACCTTAGATTCATGATATGCATGTAATAATATCAATGTTACATGCATGTTTAAAATTTAGCTACAAAATTGTGTGTGTGTGTGTGTGTGTATACATATGTGTGTGTGTGTGTGTGTGTGTGTGTGTGTGTGTGTGTGTGTGTGTGTGTGTGTGTGTGTGTGTGTGTGTGTGTGTGTGTGTGTGTGTGTGTGTGTGTGTGTGTGTGTGTGTGTATCTATATATATATATATATATATATATATATATATATATATATATATATATGTATGTATGTATATATATATATATATATATATATATATATATATGTATATATATATATATATATATATATATATATATATATATATATATATATATATATATATATATATGTATGTATATATATATTTATGTATATATATATATATATACATACGTACATATATATATATATATATATATATATATATATATATATATGTACGTATGTATATATATATATACATATATATATATATACATATATATATATATATATATGCCCTATGGAACATGAACCATTCAAATATTATCAGATTGCAAAACCTATATACATGTGTGTGTGTGTGTGTGTGTGTGTGTGTGTGTGTGTGTGTGTGTGTGTGTGTGTGTGTGTGTGTGTGTGTGTGTGTGTGTGTGTGTGTGTGTATATATGTATATATATATATACATACATGTATATATATATACATTTATATATATATATACATATATATATGCCCTATGGAACATGAACCATTCAAATATTATCAGATTGCAAAACCTTCATATAACTATATTCTTCACATGGACTTTATTATATCACCTATATAGTTTATTATTCATAATTCACATATGACTAAATCATATACCTCAAGAGTATATGATGCTAGATTCACTTCTCCATTTTCATTAAAATATTTCAAAAAAATGGGCTACATAGGATAAGGCCTCAAAAAACATGAATAATGAATTCTTAATCCTATTAAGGCATCTAATAAAAAAGGTAGGCAAAGACTTAGATATAAGGATAATACATCTAATGATAAGGATTATCACCATGATTATTATCATATAGTGTATTGTTCACCCATTCCATAGATAGACAATATAGCCAATCATATCTTTGCACTCTCATTTATTTACCATGACATTATTAGTGATATTGTTTCTCCAGATCTACCCACTTTTAATGAGTTCTCTAATAATGAATCTATCTTAGAATTATTAGGGGAATATGAGGATCTCCCTTCCTTACATCTTAATAATAGGTTTCCTCATTCCAAAAATGCCCAGGCATACTTTGGTGAAATCTTAGACACTTCAGATGATATCCCCACCAACATAGATGGCACCATACCTATAGAACCTTACACCACGTATCGATATACATTACTTAATGAAGAGACAATTGAATTAAATTAGGGCACATACACTAATCCTTGCATAATATTATTAGTTATTACCCTACTTAAAGAAGAGGATGAAAATATTTGATATATTTTAAAAGACTTTCCTAAAAATTTTGCATGGTCCTATTCATATATTCCAGGCATTAATCCTTCAATCACAATACACAAGATTACACTCTATCTAGATGCAAATCTAGTTAATTTGTTTTTGAAAAATACATTGTAATATGGATATTTTAGTCAAATATGAGATCCAATGCTTCCTTAATGTAGGATCCATTCAACCAGTTGCTTACCTAGAATGGATATCTAACATTATGTTAGTAATTAATCCTAATGACCATATTTGATGTTTCTCCAACTCTAAAGATTTAAATAAAGCATGTCCCAAGGATGACTTCCCCTACCTAACATTGATATGATAGTAGACTCCACAATAGTATATGAGATGGTCGCTTTCATGGATGGTTTCACCAGTTATAATAAAATCAAGATAGCTAAATAAAATAAAGAAAAAAAATCTTTTACCATACCATAGGGTACCTTTTACTACATAGTCATGCCTTTTGGATTAAAGAACATTGGATCAATATACCAATGAACTACAACCCACCTTTTTCATGATCTAATTCATAAAATAGTTGATGACTACGTTGACGAATTATTATGTAAATTAAAATAGTGATAATTTAATGTCACTAATTTATGACATATTTTCAAAAGGCTGAGATAATATAATGTGTGTCAATCCCAAAAAATGCATATTTGGGGTCACATCCAATAAATTATGTGCTTCATAATATCCTATGACAACATCAAGGTAGATCCAAATAAAGTCAAAGCTATAGTGGATATATTTCCCCCTACAAACTTAAATCAACTTTGATCTCTATAGGTAAAAATCCAAGCCATACATCATTTTATGGCACAATTAGTAGATAAGACTCGGTCATTCACAAGATTACTCGAGAAAGATACTAAATTTGAATGGGATAGTGCATGTCAAGAAATATTTGATAAATTCAAACAATACTTTTTGAATCCACCTATCTTGATACCACTAATAACTTATAGGCCACTTTTCCTTTACATTTAAGCCATTGATCATGCTCTCGATGCACTCTTGATACAACATGATGACCAGCGTAAATAGTGAGTTATTTATTGCATAAGTTTCACACTTTTTTATTATGAAAAAAATTATTCCATAATGGAAAAAATATGTTTATCAATCATGTTTGCTATAGAAGAGCTCTGGCACTATATGATCAATAATGAGATACAAGTTACTACAAAATTATATCCCTTAAAATTTCTAATGTCTAAACCACATCTCTCCAGTTGTATTACAAAATGGGTAATATTAATCAAAGAATTCAATTTAAATATCATGTTAAAAATATATATAAAGGGATAGATAATTATATACCAATTAACAATATCACCACTATTAGATACTAATCCTATCAATGATACTTTTTGAGATGATTTCACAACTTACAACATCACTTCTGACACATGAAAAATGTTCTTTGACATTTATAAATGTGCATTAAGTGATTAATCCTAAATTTTATTTATCAGCCCACTTAGGCACATAGTTCCACTTTTATATCATTTACTTATCTTATGCATAAACAATATCATAGAATACAAGGCACTTATCCTTGGTCTCCAAGTATCTCAAGCTCTCCAAATAAAATATATTAAGGCCTACAAAGATTCATAGTTGGTCATTAATCAAGTTAAAAATGTCTACCAAAATAAGGAAGAATGATTAATTTCATACTATAATATGGTTTAATGTCTATAGGATCAATTTAAATACTTTTCTATTAAAAATATCCCTCGCAAAGATAATCACCATGTCGATGCAATGGCTAGTGTAGCATCATTGATCCCCATTGATACAATGATGAGTATGATATATTTACTATAAAAATGTTATATTAACCATTGGTATCCCAATATAACCTCATATATTTATTAGTTTTAGCCACCACATGTAGTACAATAGCATCTAAATGGTTTTCTAATAGATGTAATTTTTTGCACAAGTCTATCACCCCAGATACTTTCACCAAGAATGATAAACACAAATTATAGAAGAATGCCCTCCATTATGTCATCATAATTGGGAAATTATTTAAATTATCTTTTTATTGACATCCTCCAATTTTGACATTCGATGAAGCTAATTTATCCATTATCCAAATACATGATAGTGAGTGTGGTGGCCACTTGAATAGGAAAGCCATATCACATAAATTACTCGCGTAAGGATATTATTATCCCACCATGAAATAATAATGTTGATAATATGATAAACTATGAAACAAATGTCAATGACACAAATCTACACCATGTTCCTTCACAACAATTATAACCTATAGTCTCTTTATGGCCATTCATGTGATGGGGCTTTGATCTCATTGGTAAAATCAACCCAAAATTAATAAGGGAACACAAATTTATCAGTAGAGCCATATAATAATAAGTGGGTGGAAGTAGTCCCATTACAATACACAAAAGGAGAATATATATTTAACTTCCTCATGATGAACATAATTTCCCATTTTGGCCTACCAACATCCATCATTATAAATAACATAACTTCTTTTACGAATAAACCAGTGAAGAAATTTTTTGTTAAATACAATATTTGACACATGTTATCTACTCCATACTACCCATAGTTATAATTATCCTTGTTTTCATGAGAGGGATAAAAAAAATTAGGAAAATGGTGTCTAATAACAAGCTCTTTGTGATGGTAGTTTAACCTATTATAAAATTTTCATTTTTAATAGGTACTTAAGTGAGAAGAGGGATGGTTGGGTGACTAAGTGTATGGAATATGATATTGAAGTGATGGTTACCAAACTAACCATAGGTAGGGTAATCTATGAACATATTTTAGTATAGGTTAAAGAATACAAAGAGATGGTATTATAATTTTATGATAGTTAGTAGGTGGCTACAAACATGACCCCTCTCAGCTAAACTAATGATGTGGTGAAGTTTATTCAAATAGGGTAATTTTATATGGGCCTAGATAGGACAAAAAGAAGGAAATTTAGATTTATATCCATCCCTTACATCTTGGTGTATGGATTAATCTTCAATAATGACATAGGAGGTATACTTTGAATGTGTGTTAAATCAAGTCAAATTAATAGGTTTTTTAGAATAGTTTCATGATGGGCCTGTAGGTGAAGACTTTGCATCCAAGACCACATCTTCCAATATCATTAGATTAGGTTACTTTTGTCCCACCTTATTTATGGACTCACATGCTTAGGTAAGGAAATTTTTTAAGTGTGTTATGTTCACCAGTAAATAGATTAGCTAACTTACCCCTATAACCTATCCAAGTTGAATAACCCTTTATGTAATGGGGCTTAGATTTCATACGCAAGATCCATAACTCCTCTAGTGTTGAACACAAGTGGGTTCTAATAGCCACTAATTACTTTACTAGGTGGGTAGAAGCAGTTGCACTCAAATAATCTAATGAGAACTTAATTTTGGAGTTCTATGATAGTCTTATGACTAGGTTTGGAGTCCCCTCTACCATTATATTAGATAATGCCTTGGCCTTCAGTAGTGTTAGAGTGTGTGAGTGGGCCCTTAACCATGACATTTATCTCAAATCTTCCTCCAACAACTACCCATAGGGAAGTGGGCTATCAGAGTCCACCAATAAAAGCTTGATTAGAATCATTAAGAGGATAATGGAGGATAGTCAATGAGAATGGCACACAAAGTTAAAGACCAACTTATGGGAAAATAGAGTCACTCCTAAGAGGTCTACTTGTCACTCTCATTACCTCTTTATTTATGGTAGAGAGGCAAAATTACCCATTTCCCTTATACTTCCAACCTTGGAGCTTACACACTAACTTGAGCTCATGGAGGATCATGCAATGGAAGTAAGAATGAATGAGCTGAGAGAGTTAAAAGAAACAAGGGATAGTGTTATGCATGTTATGTGGTCTAGTCAATACCAGATCAAGAGATAATTTGACAAGACAGATTCATCTAAGACCTTTCAACAAGTATACATAGTACTTAAGTGGGATGAGTATTATACCAAGCTAGGTAAACACTCAAAGTTTGACAGTCTTTAAAGTAGATTATATACACATAATATTTTCAATCTTTATTAATTTTGATGCTTTTTATCTTGTAGGAACCTATTGAGTCTCAATATCTCTAAGTGCATTCCCTAAAGGGTGTACCAAGAAAGGGGTGGGAAAACCATTAGTGTTTCATAGGATTTTTGTCCCTTATTGCCACTTATTATCAATCCAAACATCTCCCAAAAATATTCCCCTAAGCTTTATCTCCTATTTTGAACCCTCCTCTAGTCATTACCACCTTCATTAGCCCTTTCCCTAACCTAAAACCTTTTTTGTAGTTTACATGACTATGTTAGCCACATCAACATTGTATTATTATTTAAAAATCCTACTAACTAAGTTGGCCATGGCTAACATAGTTCATTATCTAGTATTTTTCTTGTCAATTACAATACTAGGTCGATCGGGTTGACCTTGTTAGCGAAAAATTTTAGAAGGGTTTAGGGTTAGATTTTCCTATATAAACACATTAATTTCTCCATTATTAGAGAGATAGTAGGAATTATTATTCATTTGTGCTTCTTTATAATATGCTCTTCCACCATTATGCTTGAGTAGTCTTAATGTATGGTCTCTACTTGGAGAAGAATCTAGTCTTGTGTAGAAGTCTTAGATGTTTTGGCCTTTCTTAATGATCCTTAAAAACCAAAACAACCCCTTATGAAACACCTTTGGCCAAGGGAGAGATTGAGTCTTGACGGGTTCATCTTCCAGGTAAGTATCTCTAACTTTGCTCCTCTCTTTAGTAGATAAAAGTAACATAAGTAATGGATTTTGAATAATATTTCTCTTTCCATGCATTAGGTTTTTACCTATGCATAACTTAATTAAGATTCTCTTATGCATGTTTGATTTTATGTTTACTAACCCCAAATTTATGCCACAAGCTTTGGTGAGCACTAGATTAATCTTTTGCTTTACTTATCATTAGTTTAGTGAATATGAAAACATAGGTCCTAGTAAGGGTTATTGCATAGTTTTGCTTGACTGGAGGCTTTATAACCCTCTCTAGTGATATTATAATGGTAATATATCCATTGGCTAGATCTAGCTAATCCATATTGGTCATGACTTTAATTATCTAATTTATCCCCAATCAAAAGTGTAAGTAGGATCTATCTTCTTCAATCTAAGATTGATTTATAGATATGTTTCATTTCCCATTGCATACAATCTAGTGAAGTTAGTGTGAATATAACCCTTGTAGGTTTTTTCACTCTTCTCATTTCTATAATTTTATTATTTATCTATATTTATGATACTAGGTCTACCAGGTCAATATAGTTCTAAATTTTGTGCATAGGATTAACACAGTCGTATCAAAATGACTTTGTTATTTCTATTTAGGTCTTCATCAGATAAAAATTATAAGATTAAATAGGTTGACATAGTATTCTTTTTTAGTTCTAGATAACAAACTAAGTTGACTAGGTCAACTTAGTCTTCCAATCCACATCCATAATAATAAACTAAGTCATGCAGATTGATTTAGTCTTCAAGTCAACATCTTGATAACAAACTAACTTGACTAGGTCAACTTAGTCATCTTAACAGGGTTTAGCAAATAGGATTTCACAGAACTAGGTCAACCCAATTAACTTAGTTGGAAGAACTTTCAAGAAAATTTTAAGGCACTTCAATAGAAAATTTGCAATCCAAATCATCTTCCAACCCACCAAAATTCATCTCTTTCTCTCTCTTTCAATTCAGTACTTCATTATAATTCTATTTTGTGTAAGTTTATAGTGTTCAAAACTACATTCCTACAATAAACTAAGTTAACTTGGTTGACTTAGTTTTATAGTTTACCTTCTATCTAAAATACTAAGTTGACTTGGTCGACTTAGTTCTTAAGGACTTTGATTCTATAGAATAGAAGTGACCTAGTCGACTCTATTTTATAATATTTACATATAATGTCATTTAAACTAGCTTTGTACCATTCTTACTTTAGGAATTAACAACTATATGTGAGTAATTAATTCACACTTTCATTTTAAATTTTTTGCATGCTTAGAATATCTCACTTAGTCTAATAAGGTGGTTTTTAAAATTACCAATTAGTTTCACTATTTTTCTCTTTTTGCACACACTACAAAATCACACAATCAAAATGTATTTAACATTTATCTTCCCAAGGCCTACCTACTTGGATTTCACCACTAAGAGAGAAGCCAGCTTGGTTTTATAGCCAAGTATAAACACATGGTTAATGGTATATTGTCAAAGCACCCATCACCCATATCACTGTGGGATTGGCCCCAATACCAAGCTAGAACCATTGCCAATATAGATCCCTTTCATCCTAAATATCTGGAAACCATCTATAGATTGCTTTCTAGTTCCCTATTTTTAGTCAACTTATCTATCACACTTAAAATAACATTTTATAATAATATAATAACACTCAATATGACCACTTAGCTAGAATTTACTTTTCAATTGATTACTTTCTCTTTGCTCATTTTATGTTGTATTGTAAAAACATACATTGGCCAATGTTGGTGCAAGGTTTTGTGTTATGTACCAATTAGATCATTCTTATTGATCCAATTATTTGTGTGTTTGATTCCACTTATTGATTCAAATTAAATTATGAAATATTTCCATGTTTTTAGCACACTATCATTCCATTTGACACAGTCTCATATAGACTATCTTTTCCCCTACTTTTAGTACTAAGTCGACTTGCTTGACCCTGTATGCTTATCAAATTATGTTTCTCTATATTTATAGTACTAATTTAACCTAGTCAATTTTTTACTCTTTATACCTTATAGCTAGTAGTAATAAGTTGACTTGGTTGACTTTTTACTCTTTCTACCTTTTGTCTAATAGTACTAAGCTGAGCTAGTCGATTTTGTACTCTTTTGCCTTCTATTTAGTAGTACAAGTTGACCTAGTTGACTATGTACACTTCTACCTTATATCTATTAGTATTAAGTAAACCTCATCAACTATGTACTCTTCTATCTTTTGTCTAGTAGTACTAACTTAACCTAGTTGAATTTGTACTCTTCTACCTTTTATCTGGTAGTACTAAGTCAACATGGTTGACTATGTATTCTTCTACCTTTTATCCAATAGTACTAGGTCAACTATGTATTCTTATACATTCTATCCAAAATTACATAGTTGAACTAGTTGAATTTGTACTCTTATGCCTTCTATATAACATTACATAGTTGACCTAGTTGAATATGTACTCTTATTGTTGACCTTACTCTTCTATATAGCCAACTTAATTCTCTATTTGGTTGACTTAATTCTTTGTCTAGCTAATTTAATTCGCTATCTAGATAACTTAGTTATTTGTCTCTCATTCTTCTTGATTAGCATCCTATTTCTTTCCTCCAGTATCATATCCCTGATCAAAATATTCTTGGACAACCTGAATCCATTTAGGCACTATATGGGTTTCTCTTTTCTTTTTATCCTTTCTTATCTTTTCTTCCTCTTTCTAGACTTTGGGGAATCTTGTGATGCCCATCCATGTATTAATATATCCTATAGGGCATCTTGAGATACCCACCCACATATCATTTTATACTTTGGGGTATCTTTTGATGCCCATCCCTACATCCACTTACCCTTTAGAGAATCTTGTGATGCTCACTCTTATTCTACATGGCATAATACCAAACTAATTCAGCTTTAAGAAACCTTTTGAGACACATAGGCTTGTCTCTCACATGCTCATCCTTGAAATATATGTTAACATATATTTCTTCCATTCTTTTCATACTTTTTATATGCTTTATATCTAACACTTTTTGTAGGATATTTACATGGTTATCACCCTCTATAGTAGTTCTCTCTTTTCAGAAACCTTAGTCTTTCCTTTTAGTCTTTTAGTTTCCATTTTTATCATGAGTTGCATTGTAAAACCATGGATAATACTTGATATTCCCCATGAATTTATCCTCTTTACTTTCATACCTTTTACACTCTTTTTGGTACCCCTTGGGTTTCTCGTTTGTGAGTTATAGATTAAGACTACGGATAGGACCTAGCCTTCCTAAAAAATACCATCTATTTCTTATCTCATTTATTTTTCCAATACTTTTTGGCACCCCCCTGGGTTTCTCTTTTATAATTTATAGTGTAAGACCATGGATAATACCTGGCCTTCCTCATAAAATTACCATCTTTTTCATTCCTTATCTAGAATGAGTTTTGTAATGGTTATGAGTTCTTGATCTTTTGATAGATGAAATGTGCACAACAATCTATGTTATCATGCTTTCCTACATTTTCCTCATTCTTATGATAAGTAATCACACTTTTCTATCATTATATCCCTTTTTCACCCTTTGTCACCTTTTTTTAAATTTGAAGTAATTCAAATTGTATCATGTATCATTCATCTTTATTTCCTTTCCTTTCACTCCACATTGGATAAAACAAGTTTGAATTCAAGATAACACTTTTATTTCATCTTAATTTATGAGAATCTTAGAAACCATGCTCTCTAAGTTCTCTATATTAATAACCAAGTCCCAATTATTCAAATAAGTGTCATCTTTGGTACCCATGTTTGGTCTTCCAAATTTCTATGGAATAAGAATAGAAAAATCCATCAAGAACATTAAAAGCTAAATCATTTGAAACAAAAGGAAATGATATATAAAAGGAAACATATGAATCTTAAAATTCAAAATCACACCAAAGTATGTGATTACAAGGACATTTCCTATCTCCAATTGAAGTTAAAACTCCACAGTTGGCCTCATGATAGAGCCAAGGTCCATTGGGGTGCGATAGGTCAGTAGATTGGAATAGTAAAATTCAATAAACTCTATGGTGCTACCTAATTTCTCATGTAAATACTTAATATTTGCATTATACTAATGGATCTATAAGGGGTCTTGAGAAATAGGGAACACATTATTGGTAAGGTAGGACCATTTTAATTTTTATGCATATAACCTTCATGGGATGATCTACATATTTCATTTGATGACCTAAGACTTGTGTGGCTAGGAGAAGTTCTACAGAGTCCTTAAGGTGAAATTCCTCTTATTTTGACAAACCTAATTTGAGTGTCTTGAATTCAATAAAGAGTTCCTTTACCTTTGTTTTTCCTTCATTCTCCCCTCCACCAGTTTCATTTCCTCCCTTAACAGGAAAAGTGTTATTATAAATCTATTTTCCCTCTTCTATACTTCCTTCTTCTTCACATTTCCAAAACATGCTAGCACTACTTTGTTTCAATTTTATCTATCTTTAGAACAAAATAATATGCTTGAGCAACCATGGATTAATTTCTTTACACCATGACTCTTCATTTCATAATTTGCCTTGATTTCTTTTACAATTTCTCATTTTTGTGCCACCCTTTTTTACAGACACCTAAGTCCATTTCTACTTTCATGTACTTTTACCATTATTGAGTGAGGTTGGATAGTTACTTCTCAATCCTTAATGTCTTTTCCCTTTTATGCACGTTTTTCCATCGATTATTGAGTAGGGATTGTTACTTATCACTCATCAATGTTGTTTTACAATTTTACTTTCCCATCTTTGTTTAAGTAAGGATTGTTACTACTTTTACATTGATGTTTGATTACCATCCTTTTTGATATGTATCCTTGGTTTGACTTGGTGAGTTTGCCTTTCTTACATAAGGTCTACTTGTTTGAGATTTTTGGTCTTTAGTAGCATTAGATTTTCAATTACCTGATTTAATCTAAATTCTGACTTCATCATTTGGTCTAACATAGCACTTGTTACACTCATTTGCCAAATTTATAAGTACATCCCATCCACATAGCACCAATTATCTTGGCTTTCCTACATTTGTTTGTTTTTACTCTTTAGTTTTTTATTCTTGAGTTTATCAAAAGCAATCTCTACATTTTCCATAATCAAAACTAAAAACACGGTATACAACCATCCAAAAATAAAGGTAAGTCAAGGTACACACACATTTTAGTTTTTAGTTATTTCCATTTCAATCATTTACTTTTAGTTATTTTTTCTTTAAAATACTACATTTTTTTTAGCCTCAACTTTGTGTGTTACCATGTTCTTTCTCAAAGCACCATCCCCTGTTACACTTATGTGACACATGATGAGATTTGAGTGGGGCATATGTATACACAAAATATTTTCAATCTTGATCAATTACTAATCCTTTCTATCTTATAATAACACATCACATCAAGTCTCAATCTCTCTAAGTGCATGTCCTATGGGGTACACTAGGAAATGGGTGGGTAGACCATTGGTGCTTCACAAGATTTTTGTCCTTTATTTCCACTTATTATCAATCCAACCATCTCCTAAAAACATTCCCCTAAGCTTTTCCTCCTATTTTCCACCCTCCTTTAGTCATTTACCACCTTCATTAGCCCTTTCCCTAACCTAAACCCATTTTTCATAGTTTACATGACTATGTCAGACATATCGACTTTATATTTTTATTTAAAAAGCCTACTAATAATAAAGTTAGACATGGATGACATAGTTCATTATCTAATATGTTTTTTTCTCAATTACAATACCAGGTCGACTAGGTTGACCTTGTCAGCTATAACTTTTAGAAGGGTTTAGGGTTAGATCTACCTATATAAACACATCCATTTCATCATTATTAGAGAGATAGCAAGAGTTTTATTAATTTTTTATTCTTTAAAATCTTTTATTCCACCATTATACTTGAGGAGTCTTAACTTAGGGTCTCTACTTAGAGAATAATCTAGTCTTGTGAAAAAGTCTTGGATGATTTAGCCTTTCTTAGTGATCCTTAAAAACCATAAAAACCTCTTTTGAAGCACCTTTGGCCAAGGGAGAGATTGAGTCTCAATGCTTTTGTCTTATAGGTAAGTATTTCTAACTTTGTTCCTCTCTTTAGTAAATAGATGCATCATAAGTAATGCATTTTGAATAAAATTGCTCTCTCCATGTATTAGGTTTTTACCTATACATAGCTTAATTAGGATTCTCATATACATGTTTAGTTATATGTTTACTAACCCCCACTTTATTCCACAATATTTTTTTATCACTAGATTAGGCTTTTGCTTTACTTGTTATTAGTTTAGTGAATATGAAAACATGGGACCTAGTTAGGATTATTACATAGTTTTGCTTAATTAGAGGATTTATAACCCTCCTTAGTGATATTATTATGGTGAGATATCCATTTTATAGGTTTATAAAATCCATATTGGTCATGACCTAGATTATCTAATGTATTTCCAATTGGAAGTGTAAGTAGGATCTATCTTCTCTGAGCTAGGATTGATTTGTAGATACACTACATTTCTCATTACATACATGGACCATATGTCAATAATAGTTTTAAGAAGAGAAATGATTTACAATTATATAGATTATATGGTGAGGAAATCCCCATCCATATCAATTTGATGTTCCTCAAGTATTATTATTAGTTAACACCAATTCCTCTTATACATAGTAGTTAGTATTTATCTCTTTCTTCTAAGTGATTTTGCCTATGCTTGGTTATTTGTTGTCTTGTCCTTATTGTTTGCTTATGTGTGTGTTTGTATATTCTTGTCTCTTGTTTGGCATTTTTTTTTTCTCATTGAGTCTCATGGTCTTCAAGATATTTAGCAAAGTCTATGTGTAGTCAAAGATTCACTTTCTAGTCATGAAGAGCAAATTTAGAGGTTCTGAGTTCCCTTGACTAGGAGGCTAGTCAAGCTAGCTAAATCACAAAAAATGTTGAAAATTTTATATTATTATACCTATAAAGTGGTCAACCTAAATTCTTAAAGTCCTAATCCACCATTACTTCTCATGGTTACCATACACCGTTGTGGAATTAGGTTTTTCAAATAGGTTCACTATCTTCTCATGATTATAAGATACTTGTTGTTCCCCCTCACCTCAATTTTAAACTTATATTAGGTGTTTTCATAATTTTTTAACATGTATGAATTTCCTTTATTATTTTTTATGAATCCTCAATGTTCAAAAGTGCCATGGTGGAGGTGAGTTGATAAGGCAGCTAGTAAAGAATTATGAACATCTTTGATCTGCTCAATCATATAAGGTATCTTCATTTTCAAGATTTTGAGAACATCATAAGAGTGTATTGGGGTCCAATTGAAGTCCTTAATATGTTATAAAGGTCTCCTCATATGTTTTTTCATGTTATCCATTTGTTATGTCTCCTTAAGGTCATGTGTGTGTCTAAAAGGCAAGAGTTTTTTACCATAATTAGACCTGATTTGACCCTAATGGGCCAATAAACCACCATACATGCATATAAAATATTTTATAGACTACATTAGGCCATAACTAAGGCATTTCATGCAATATTGAACCCCATCCTCATAAATATCAACATTTAATTACTTCCATGGGCCCCACATGTGCCTAATTATTCCCTTTAAATTTCCCTAATTCATAAAATATACTTTAATACATCACCTAACTCTTAATTTATCTCCATCCTACCTATTAACAATGTATTTTGATCTAAAACATGAGAAAATGGAGGGAAGTTACAAGTTTTAAAGGTTTTCTAAATGGTACATATCTATAGAATACAAACTAACTTAGGTGGAGTCAGGGATCTACAAGGGGAAGTCAATAATTGCATGTGTTGAAGTAAACTAGAGTGTTTTAGTGATTTAGGAGCTCAAAACTGATCCACCTTCCCATCATTCTCATTGGTAGGCTTGGAGAACACTTCAATTTTATGCTTAGACCATACAAAGGAGAGAAAATTAAGAACCAAGATCTTGGCTAGAGGAAGTAGACTTGGTCACCTTTCATTCATGAGAATTGGTTTTAGGATTGGCTCCCTAATCTTTATGAACATTCCCTAATAACTTAATGGGTCTAATCATCATTTATGACTACACAAGGCAAAAAGAGTATAATGGTTTTGATGGATTTTTGGTTTGTTTGACTAGACCAATTATTATTTTTGATTCCTCATGTATTGATATAACTTCTCATGATTTCTTAAGTGTTTGGACCACAAGTGTGAGCTTAAGGAACTAACAAACATCTAAAGTATTAAGGTTTGTAGTGTACATGTAGATTTGGGTGGTAGGTGGAGTGTTGTGTGATCTCACCTAAAAGTTAACAATATTAAAGGATTAATTGGGTGTTCTAATATTTATATACATCTTTGATCAAGGTTAATGTTCATATAGACCTCTTATCTTCATAGGGTGCTTTCAAGGAATGGGTACATACACATCTAAGTTCATTGTGTAGAAGTATTGTGTGTTGTTCAATGGTGTCCTCAATGCTTTTAAACATAGTCAAGAACATGAAATGGATTATTGAAATCATGATAAGTCACCATTATATCCTTATGTGTAGGATATTAACCTCCATGATGGCCCCATAGGCCTTTAAATCACCTTCTTGCCTCTAAATTTTTCCACTTTTACTTTAGCAGAAGTTAATGTTTCTTAGCCAATATTAAGGTTCTTTAGAGAGTCTTAAGTTTCACTTTATAATTGTGTATACATATTAGGGTCTCTAAGGTCCTTATGGGATATCTTACATAGGTCCCCATACTTAATTTCAAGTCATGAATAGAGCCCTACCATTTCATGATTCTCTTACTACCATTTCATTGTAGTGTAAACCATGTACTCCATATTCAAACTTCATACTACTTCATAGTCATCCTCATCAACTCATCCACCCATATTTCCAAAACTTAAACATAATAAAAAAGCCTAAATACCCCTTTGGACTTTCAAGAACCATAATTTCATAATAGGATAGATTTATATATCCATATACCCTATTGAGGAAATAAATAATCACCTACAGGAAACCATGTGGGCCTATTGTGAAAAAGTCTTCAAGATCACTATGTATAAATCACCCTAAAAATAGAGAATGGATATCTCAAAGAGATGAATGAGGATATGAAAAGGGTAAAAAAGGTTTCAATAAAATGTAAGTCTCTCTCCTCTCATATAAGCCTATTGCTCAGACCACTTATAGACAGTCAACATGTGCAAGTTAGTGTTTACAATACTATGGATGTTCTTGGAGACCTACATATTACCTAGAGTAAGAGACATACCGTATGCATAAGAAGGTAATATTTAAAATATGTAAGGAGATAAAACTTGATTATCATCCCATATAAATGGCAAAAGGACACCAAACATATACTTAAGGGTAACATAGGCCTAACTCAACTGGCTATAAACCCTAAGCCTAAGAGGGAGAAATCATACAAAGGAAAAGGATGTTGAAATACTAATATATAAGATTATCCCCAATCCTAATTCATATTATAAACATCATAATTACATGGGAATATCAATAAATAATGTATAAAATCCTACTCAAAACCCTCATGCTACTGATTACTTAGACTTAGAGGCAGCCTACAGCTAGTCATGAGAAAGTTGTTATTTTAGGCCCCTGTAGGTGTGACCAAGACTTAAAATTTTGGTAAAAATTATAATTTTAAGTGGTTAAAGGTGTTCATTCTCTAATTTAGGTCATAAAATTAATGGGTATACCCACTATTTTGTCTCAAATCTAACCTAGTCTATTGACAGTCAATTTTGGGGCTAGGTAAGTGACTTAAAAGATGAAGAATGTGCAAGTAGACTAGAATGTATAAGGAGTTTAGAAAGTGTTATTATATTATTATTAATGTATTCATATGAACTATAGGTTATAAATCCTTTATATTCTTAGTCATATACTCTTGAAGACTAGTTAAAGAGGTAGACCTTAAACCTATTCTCAAACCTTACTACCATTCTAAGGCATATTCAAATCTTCCCAAGAAATTTTGATAGCCATGAAAGATATAGATCATGTTTCAGACCTTAAAATAGTAGTTTCAAGTGAAGGGAAACAATAAAAGGGTCAGAGTAGTCTCAAAACCTTGCTTGAGTCATAAAGCTCTAACACAGCCAGTTCAAGGTGCACCTTCAAATGTTTATACCCTTCACCAAAAAGAGGCTCAAGATTAGGGATATTGTGGAAATTTAAGTAACCCTATGGGCTCAAAATCCATAAAATATTGACATTCATTAAGAGGCTCAGCTTTATGAATGATCCCTAAGAAATTAACCTATTAAAAATGGCTAACAGAAAGCTCGAAGGTCATCTTTCAATGTTCCTTTCTCCATACACCTTTTTCATGGGAACCCAAGATATTAAGGGAAGATAAAGGGTTAAATATAATAAAAGTTCATGGAAATTAGTTCTAATTTTGAATTCTATACTCTATGAACCATAATTAAGATAATGGACATCATAAACCCTTCCTAAACCCCAGATAATACTTGATAGTGGATTCTTTCCATAAAATACATCTATATGGATTTGTTTGATTCTAAAATGGATTTTAAGTTCCATTAAGGTCTTATAAACATCATGATAACCCACTGGTTGGTATGTATAGGGATCAGATTATATGTAATAGGCTTGAGATAGCTAATTTGGGCCTAAAAGCAAAGAAATGGAAAGTGTTTATGTGTATATTAAGGCCAAGGAGAGAGAATGGGTCCTAAATCCTCCATATAGTCCTTTAAAAACCATCTAAAGGCACCTCCATGACTAGGTCTACAAGCATAAAAACCTAGGTGTTGAGAATAGGAGTGTTATGCATTCAAAAAAGGTCAAATGGCTTAATCAAGCCAATATTTCTACTCCATGGAACCTTAGAGATTATATATAGGTTGAAATCAATGTAAATGTAGCTCACATCCCTTAGGATTAGGACCAAGACTCTGGAACCATGTGTTTAGATAGGCTGGTCTAACACCTCTATTAGAGTATTACCACTAGAAGGTGGAACAAAGGGAAAATTGAGAAGCAAGGATACCTCAGACCTTCATGGAGAAGGTAATCATGATGTTTAGGAAACTTTTGGTTACATTGAGCCATAGGAGATATGATACAATTATCCTTTTTGATTGCAGACACATAAAGGATATCCAAAAGGCATGTTTCTCACCCAAGGAGCATTTTCACATCCTCATAATTGCACAGAACCTTTGCACAGGAATTAGATCACTTCAAGAGAGGTAAATAGGTTTATCAACATGCATTTAGTGAAATTGGTTTAGAGATTTAGTCCCTAACCTCTATGAATTATTTTTAATATTCCTAGGCATTCTTAAGCCTCCCTAAAACCCTAATAAGGACCTAATTAGAGAGATTTGGTGAGAGTTGCATCTACACAAGAAAAAATGACTTGAAAAACACCTAAAACATGTTTTTAACTCAGAGGAGGTCATGTCTATGATATTTAACTAGTTGAATGTTAAATAGACACATCTATAAACTATATGTTGTTAGGGTTTTGAGTAGAAAATGGGTTATAGGACCTAGTCATAAATTCTAAACCATGAAAAGTATTATATTGACACTCATTTTACCACTATAAAGCTATATGTATTAACTCATCTATCTATAAGTTCATCTACTAACTTTTCTTAATCAGGTAGTCTGTGAGGCTAGTCTAAATGGCCTAATCATGTAAGGTAGATGAATTTATAGAGGAAGGATATTTCAAGGGTCTAAGTGATAATGCATAGGGTTAATCCAAGATATCTCTAAGTATTCTCAAATGGTTTGATAGTTTGGTTTAACTATCTCAATCATCTAAGCAGTAGATGGGTAGAAAGATGAAGAATTTGTAGGTGAAGTCTACTTAATCAACATAAAGAAGGTGATAATAGCATATAATGGAATCATGAATTTAATGAGTTACCTTGGGACATGTGTAACTATCCATTAAGGTGATCAGAACCCATTTTAAAGTTCATAATGAATTTTTTGGGTAGTTTTCTCATTAAGGTCATCATACATGCATCGATAGTCACTTAATGCTCATGGAAAAAGGTTCTATCAAGACAATTTTAATGTTTATAACTAATGGATAGATAGGGATTTGGCTTAATGTGGCATACATGTTCTCCCCATAGGTCAAAAATTTCAAAAATTAGGCACCAATGCCTCAAATATCCCATTCAAGACACCCATTCACTCAAGCAGCACATGGAAGGAGTAATGGTGACTACTATAACTACCATATGGCAACCTTGTTCTCTTCATGGTCTCTTCTATGCCTATATTCTTCTCTCTCTCATGAACATTATATATATTAAGACATTAAGCTCTTTTTTATCATACCTAGGTTAGATGTAGCAAAGTTATACCAAAATTGTACCTTATGCCTTGAATCAATAAAGAATAATAGTTGCAGACCTTTTATATGAGTGTTAGTGGGTATTGTGATAGCTGATTTGTAGAATGTATGAGTTCACTTTATTTTTAAAGTCCTTTCATGTACCTAATGTCATAATGTTAGTTTATGTAGGTTGTTTAAAGTGTTGATAGGTAATAGTATTATTGAAGTGTTGATGGGCTACTAGTTGTTTGTGCAAACCTATATCCTAAGCCTTCAAGTTGAAAACTTTGAACTTGACCTTCATATGAAATATTCATGCCTATAATTATTTTAAGAGGTCTGATTATTTCTTAGTGTCAAGAGAAGATATTTCTATAATAAAGAGGTTCCCTAGATTCAATCCTAACCCTACACCTCTTAATTCTCATAATTCCCCCAATTCTACCCAAACAAATTATGTTGCAAGTCCTCTAATCCCAATGGCTAGGGCTATGATGCAAGATTTATGCCTTTTAATGGTGTCACTCCCTTGAACCTTAACTAGTTTGATGGTATCCTAGTTACTACACTTAAAATTCTTCCCTAATTTATAATAGAGAATTCAACCACCGCTTTAGAGCACATAGAAAACATAGCAAATTTATGCTTAGTTCATAACATAACCCTAAAAAATGTGGCTATGAGACTTTTAGAATCCTCTTTGATGGGTAAGGCACTCCAATGGTATTGGGGTATCACACTTACATCTACAGACACGTGGGCTGAGTTTGGAGATCATTTATGTAATCATGTTGAGGATAGGAGTGACCATGTCTCAGTGGTAGAATAACTCACTCCAATCAAAAGAGTCCCCTAGGATTTCATGGTATATTTCAATTATAGGTTCTAAAAAACCTAGGACATGACTCCTACCATCATTAATCCCACCCTAAATATGACTTATTTTACTACCTAAGGGCCTTAAACTCTGATGTAGGTATTATGATATAGTAAATGGGGGGACTACCTTGTTAGAAGCCTATGAGATAGCCATAAGATTATAAAACTACCTAATACAAGTAGACAAACACACTTCTAGGCATCTCATTCCTTTTTTCCCATAAATTCAACCCCATGTCTCCATCATTTCTCCATTACTATCCCCAACTAATCAAGATCAATTAGATGGTTGCCAAGTAGATAGGCTGGATAAGATAGAGGGATTGCTCAAGGCCCAAAATAATAAACTATTAGCCTTGGAGAGGTATTAGAATCCACCTTATAGTCCTTATCAATCCCCCTACCAAGATCCTTATCATTCCTACCCATACATTAGACCTCCTTATTAGCCTAACCAACAAAGCCATGGGTAGATTACACAGGCAAGACCTCACAAAAGTTTTATCCCTAATACTGCTAATAGTTCTAGGGTCTTGGTACCAACTCAAAATAACTATGAACAATAAGGTCATCTCTATGGGGAAAATCTAAAGAGATGAAAATGGCTCCAAGTTGTGAAGGGTGTCAGACATCCTATATGCAGCAGGTTCCTACCTTTCAAACACATGATAACATACCTCCTCAACAACACAAGGAAGGTTACCTCATACCTCATGGAGACATTCCTTTCATGACCCTAGCTAAAGTGAAAAATCAAAAAGGGAAGTGACAAATCAAAAAGGGGTAAGTATAATTAATGAATCCTTTGAAACCACTTTTGTCAATTTTTAAGAAGGTGAACATTCATTTGAGCAAGTGGTAGTAAATCAAGGTTAAAATGTGGCCAAGGTAGATAACTCAGTTACAACCCACAAAATGGATAATAAAAGGGTAGTTGATGAAATTTTGTGTTAGTCTAAGGCAACTCCTACACTTCCTAAATAACTCAAAGGGATTCCACTTAAGATGCATTACACAAGACACTTCCAACTTAGTAGATACCACAAGGACATGGGTAGCATTAGAAAAGTCCTTTTATCCTCCAAGTTACACAAGTTCTAAATGATGTTTATACTTCTAAGTTTCAGCCCAAGACAATCAACTTTCCCTTCATCATTTTGGATGACATGAATAAGTCACATGTCAATATTCCTATATGGGATGCTCTACTCATTCCAGGGCAAAATGATCTCCTTCAATAAGAACATATTTTATGCAAAAAATAGTAATGGTTAATTAGAAGCTACAAATAAGACAATTACTAGCATCCTAATAAAAATAGTTACCAAATTTAATGATGATTGGCATAATCAGCTGGTATATAAACTATGGGCTTACCATACTAGTATTCTCACACCAATAGGAGTTACTCCTTGTTCACTAGTTTACAAAATTGAAGTACTTATTCTACTAGAATTATAAATCCCATCCCTACAAGTCTCTCTCAAAGGACTTATCACAAATGACAAATATTAAGAAAAAGGTCTACATGATTTATAACTATTAGATCACACACACACATCCAAGCCACAGAGCATCTTAGAGCATAATAGAAATGAATCTAGCTAGCATATAATAATCACGTTAATAGTAGAGAATTTTAAGTCAATGATCTTGTTCTCAAGGAGAACCTCACAAAATTCAATGCCAAAGAAGAGATAAAAGGAAATTTAAAAACAAATTGGTTTTGCCTAGACTTAATCACATAAAATCTTAGCCCCAAGATATATCATCTAGCTTCACTCAATGGTAAGGTAGTAAAGAATTAAATGAACTTCATGCATCTAAAGAGATTTTATATTTAAATAACTCACAGTTTACTTATACATAGTTTATCTTACCTTGATCCTTGTATATAGTTACATTTTCATATTTATTATACATATCTTATACTTAGAAAACATAAAAACAATATAAAAATTCCAAAAATACAAAAACAATCAAATATTTTCTCAAAAAATACAAATTTTAGATTGTATGCAGTTCCACATTTATATTCCTTATATTTTTTAGGTACTACATATGATATCTATGTTAGTATAGTTGGTTTTATAATACATACATGATTCACTTGTTCTTTTTGAGTTTTTTAAGATCACTACATGAATTAGGTCCTCTACACATATTTATATTTGTTACTATCTACCCATTTGGGGCACATACACAGATACATAGATTCAACATTAATACATTCACCCATTGGGGTCATCATACTACATAGCTCCCAATTTTCAAGGTTGAATCTTTATATACTTCATATCATATATTTAACATTGATTATATCTTGATATTGATCATTATATACTAAAAAAAAAATTCTAACTACCAGTACTATAGACTCATCTTATGTACATATTTTCTCTTATACAGATTTGTACCACATGTTCATGCATATTTTAATTTCTAGATTTACTAGTTTAGATTTGATTCTGTATATTTACTTATACATATATTTAAGGAAATTTTAATATTCCATTATTTTATATCTCTAATCCACCTCTTTCATTGCGTGTATGCTTTGGACATGTGACCATACCCTTGTGTGTGCCTTCTTGATTGTGTATGTAGATATTTAAACATGTCCTTCTATGTGGCTCTAAGCCAACCTTGATTTCTCTATGTATGTAGACATTTGAACATGTCATTGTATGTTTATTCTTTATCAAACTTAGTGACATGTGCCCATGTCCCTTTGGCCTACTTTACATGCCTCATGTGTTTGTATGCATGCTCTCATGTATGCAGCATGGCCATGAAACATGTCTCTTGATTATTTATTGCATACTTAGTTTGTGATGCCATGAGGGAGTTCATGCATCTCCTCTTCCTCCTTGGGTTCTTTGATGGACATCATGCCCATTCCCCTAGATAGAGACTCAACTTATACTCAGATTTTATATTGACATACATGCTTACATTGTTCTATCTATCCTTACAATCTTGTGAATATTAAATATAACATACATCATACATTACCAACTTATGCTAAATTATTTTTACATTATGATGTCATGTATACACATTATATTAGATTATCCTGCATATATCATATGTTTCTAGTCTAACACATAGGATGCATAAAATTTATTTTAAGGATAATTATTGCATATGTTCAACAACTCCCCTCAAAAGAGGGGGAATTCATATGGGTTTGCCATATATATCAAGCCATCCTAATGTACTCAAAACATAGTTTTCATCACATAGAAATAGATTACAAAGCTCAAATTTAGGAAAACATAGTGATAATAGTCACATACAGATCAGTCTCAATTTTGCATTGAAATGTCATAATTGATCAATATCATATCACATAGGACATTACCACAAATAATTATTATCCAAGGGACCATAATACTATCTAATGGCCCTAAAAATAGAAAATTCTAGAATTTCTATAAAATTACAATAATTATAGTTCAAGTTTACATAGTTTTAGTCATAAGTTATCAGATATGCTCAGTTTATGATTAGTTATATGTATAAATACATAGGTTTGCTTAGATTGGGTCATCATGTGTGGCATTATCACTCATGTTTAAATTTTAGATACTCAGACATTGATTATTATGACTTGATATAGAATCCATATGCATGGATATCAAATTTTGGGGCATGTACATGAAACATTATTCCCATATGTTCAATTTGACACCAATTCTTTGAGATGGAATCATAGCTTCAATTAATTCTCCACATTGTTACTCCAAACACCATTTTCACTATTTTTGCACTAGATTGATGCCTTGTTTCATCTACAATAGTTGGCATTACTGATTAGTCCCTAAGCTACATTATTAAGTGCTCAAGTGGCCCCTGATCCATTTTACATTTTAGAGTTTCTAAGTGGCCCCAAATCCATCCTACACAATTTTAGTTACACCACACATCTTCAGTTACATTGTGTAGTTTTAGTCTCAAATGCATCTACTACTCATGGGTAGGTAATGATGGAGTCATAGTCTACTTGAGTTCTTAAGCCATCTACATAGGAGGGTTAGAAAAGCCATTAGTCCAATCCAAGTTACTCATAGATTATGATCCACCAAATAGGGATGGAAAATGATGGATTCAAGGCTAGCTTGAGTTTTTGAGCCACCCACACATGAGGATTGAGCAAGCCATCAACTAAGTCCAAGTTATTCATGATTTGATCACAAGATACATGTACACATAGGATGTCACTAGGTTTTAGCATTGTTTCATATACCCAATGAGGTGTAGTTATTCCTTTCCTCTTTATCTCATATTTTTACTCAATTTTGTCTTTTATTTTTATTTTTATTAAGGGTTGATTTTTTCATATTTTATTTTTAGGATACATAATGGAGTATGCTTCAAAAATGCAGACCTAGATTCAAAGGCTTCACCTCTTAGGTAAATCAAGGTATATTTATTTCCCTTTATCATATTCATTTTGATTTTCTACATTTATAAAATAAATGGGGGTTAAATTTAGTCATCTAAAATGTCATTTCATTGCAATGAGTGTCACTTAAGACCACTTTATCCTAGCTTAGCCCTTGACCTATCTTAGGGCCTCTTTTGATCATTTTTTGGATTTTGTGTGTGTCTAGCCTATTCCCAAATACACCAAAATAAAAATTAAACAATCCCTTAGGCACCTATTCCCCTTATTCACCATCTTATTCTCCTTATAAATTAGCACAACCTTTTCTACACTAGCTCACTGCACTATTGACCTAGGGACTACATTGCTATCCTTTTACTCCATACTCTCCCAAAAGATATCTTTATGTTCTCCAAATCACTCCTAGGGTTAACCTAGACCTATTTCACTTATTTAAAATAACTTGAATGTTATATATAGACCAATTTCAATCACTTATCCACTATATTAAAATCATATGTAAATACTCATAAACAAACTCAAAAATAAGTGTGCAAATCAAGGCCATTGATCTTTATTTACCCTACTTCTACATACACCCATCTACAATAGCCCAGAGCTTAGATTACTTATATTTATAATCTTAAGTCACAATCAAATCACTCAAATTGGAAATCATTAAATAATTCACTTTTAATTACACCAACACTTAGATTAGGAGAACTATAATGGTCTTAATCCCCTTTTGAGGTATTGGTATGTAGACAATGCTCAACACATGAGGTATTGAGGTCATGTCTAGCCTACCCTGATAAAGCCACTCTTTTTGAATTTTTCTCATCAAATACCCTAACAAACATGGAAGCATAGGGTTTTGTATTCAAATAATTCAAAAATAGGGACTAGGTAATGAACCAACATTCATCCACTTAGGCACAGGCATCTTAGGACTAGGTAAATATTCACCTATAAGATCCCTACCCCTACTTGTAAAAGGATATTATCACACCCTAAAGTATATTAGCATATTGCACTACTATTCAAGGTATTGTGTTATTATCCAAGAGGGGTTTTGATTCCTATTTCTAGTTTATGACACTCTATATAGTCTTTATACCAGTTAATAACCTATAATTCATCTTAGTTTCCATCTAAGTACATCTCATGTAGTTTATTTTCTATTTATAGAATAATTAGAAAATATAATTATTATCCAAATTAGAAGTTGTAATTATTGCATATTTATTCCCTAATTTATTATTCTAGTACTTTAGAAAATTAGGGTTTTACATTCCATAATCCCCTTGAAATATAAATCACAAAGATATGCTAAAAATAGTAAGTATAAGTATTAATTGATATAATAATGAAATTAAAACAAGAGTATTTAATTTATTATGCACATGTGGATCTAATATGGAATAGGCTAGAAATATACTAGATCAATGCAATAGATCATTCATTATATTCTATAAATTTATCCCCTATAGCCTCAAACACTTGCATCAACATCAAACAATTATGTCAGCACTTTTGTCTAACTTGGATATAGGTGTCTAGTATGAAATACTTACTAGATCGATATGTGACCACCTATGATATTATGGGTTTTATTCCACCTTCATGTTGGTGTGCTGAAATCTGTATCATGGGTTGTCATTCCTTGTAAAATAGCAAAAAACTAGTTCTTCATCTTCATAGTGGTTGTGAAAAAAATGGGTTAGTGGGCTCACAGTTTTGAACTAACCCCAAATACCCCTATGTTAGTGTGTGATGCTTATATATCCAATACTCTAAATAAGTCCTTAGACTAATATAGTTTTCCCCTACGTGTTGGATTTTGGGTACACAAGGATGAAATATGTGAAAATCAAGTACAATAGTGACCTAGCTTGTAAATTAGAAAATAGGACTCATGGAGTGATCTATAAGTAATTCAGACATGTAGATGTGTTGTCCCTATAATTGATATGGAAATAGGAGAAAATAGGGGAGTTTTACTCACTTGAATGCTTGATTTAGTGTTTTTGGTAAGTTTTCTTGTGAGTTGTTAGGTTTGTGATAGGTGAGGAATGAATGAGGGTTGATCTTGTGTGTGTGTGTGTGTGTGTGTGTGTGTGTGTGTGTGTGTGTGTGTGTGTGTGTGTGTGTGTGTGTGTGTGTGTGTGTGTGTATCAATCTCTTTTATAAATATCTCATGTTAAATCACTTAGTCTAACCATAGGTATACTATAATTTAAAATTTTAATTACTTTAGGGCACTAGCCACTTGCATTAGAATTGAACACTAGCATCGACATTGGCATCTAATGAGGATGCAAGTGTCCATGAAGCTAGAAAATAGGCACATGTCCAAAACTTGAAAAAATAAGAGATAAGTGGGTTTACAACACTCTAAGTATGATAGATTGCTTAGGTCATCAAAATACCACTGGTCAAACTAAGAGTTAATAAATTTGTCATAGAGATATATTGTATGCAAGTCTTTTAGTAGCGACAAGATATATAAGCTAAAGGCACATCCATGATATGTATTTACCAAGTGTATAAGACTGAATTTCTATATAATTAATATTTAGTGTCTACATTTACTCCTCATTTAATATAGTAATGAAATTAATATTTTAATAAAAAATAAATACATACTTGGGTGTGTATAACACACACTACCTTTGCATGAGCCCAAATTGAGTGTTTTTATAGTGACTGACCTAAAACTAAGAGCATGTTATAGTATATAATCAATGCATATAATCTAAAATTAAAAGCATTTAAATAATTGAAATATAAAGAGTAAGGTTTAGGTATATTTGTGTATTGATGCAACTGCCTTGCCTTTTGGTAATTTGATTTGAAAATATGATTCATTATGAATCTTTGAAACTTAGATTAGAACAAATGTAAAACCTACAAGTGTATATATATAAATAGGTTAAAGGACAAACTTTCCCCCAACCTTGGAGAAAGGTGAGTTTCTACTTGATAGTTGAGATTAGCTTGGTTGTGCAACCAATCATACTTATAACCTAGTGAGTGTGAGTTGATCCAAGTCAACCCACACTATAAATATAGTGAGTTTAAATGATGTAATCAATTCCAACCTATAAACTAGCAAGACTTAGTTATTTAATCACCTCAACCATACCTAAATTGAACCAAATACTATAGTATGTTAGCTTAATAACAATCTGTAACAGTCTAACCTGATAAGATAAAGTCCATAAAATTATTTTAAAATCTAAAACTGATTTTGATTTTGTAATTTAGGTGATATTTGCATAGAAGATGGATCTTATATATGTTTCATGCTAAAACTTGGGTATAACATTCGTACCAATGTATATAAATTTTCCACAAATGTGTATCTGAATCATATAATTGTATAATTTGGCCAATTTATAATTGTGCAAGTGTAGAGAACATGTTTACAAGACATTCCACCACTAAAATTTAAAATTGAGAGATAATATAAGTGTGGATATCATGTTTCCATAACATGTTCCCACTATATATCTGAATCTATGAATTGTGACAAATGTATATAACATGTTTTCATAAAATGCCTCCATTATATATCTAAATTTTTAAACTATGAAAATGTGTAAATCATGTCTCTATGACATACCCCAACTAATATTATCCCTATTTTGAGGTGATGGGAAGTATAAACTGGTAATTACCTTACCTCAAAAGGATATTATAATTATATATTCTAAACCATGTAGCATATAAGAGAAACATGTATAGGTAAATATATCTTGAAGCATGAATAATGTGATCACATCAAGCCATAAGATGCATGATATAGATCATGGAAACATGTAGATAGTAATAATACAAGCTCAATAAGAAACCAAGCACACATAAAAGAGCACTCAAAAGTAAGTCAAAAGACAATGATATAAGGAAACCTCAAACAAGGGGCATATTTAAATGTCACGCAATCGAAGGTACATGATATTCAAATGTTCACAAATAAATAAATAACATATTCAAATTTCAAATTAAGAAAACAAAGGCATGAGGGTCATGAACAATGGAACATATTCAAATTATAAACAAGACAAGATACTCAAAGAAGTACATAAAGGAAAAGTGTAAGCAACAAACATAAACATAGCATACAAGCCCCTAGATATATGTGTTAAAAAATGTCAATTACATAGCATATCAAGTACACTATGAAAGATATAAACATAAATAAAGTCATGTGTAAGTACATAAGCTCAAGATGAAAGAATCAAATGTCCCAATGTCTATATAACATGAGTAGAAGGAAGGTCTAACATTCGTATAAGAATAGATCATGTATCTATATATTTTTGTATCACACTCAAATCATGTGTGAAACACATGTGTATATATAAAGCATTGATATTTCATCTACCAACATGAAACCAACAACATAGATGCCAAGGAGCTAATGAAACATGTACATGCTGAAATTTTTTTTGTATTTTTGAAGTTTTTTATATTTTTGGGTATTTTTGAAATATTTTCAAATAAATAACTATCATATGATCTCATCCAATGGATGCTCATATGTACCTCGCCACTAGAATCCTAGTGTAAGAAATTTTTTTCTACTAATAAGCATGTATATGTGTAATATCTGACACTATAGTATCTGTAATGTGTTGCATATATATAGGACTCTGTGGTCATGAAGAAAAAATAGAAGGAATGGGGATTCATGGAACTTATTTTTGAGTAATATGTGGTTTATTTGAAGTAATAGGAATATAAACATGTTTAGGTGCTATGGATATCTGAATATGGTGTGAAGTAGATGAGGATTTCATAAAATTGACTATGTGTCTCTAGTGCAATGGTATCTCAAGTACTAACCACCTGGGAAATGTGATTTTTTATTGCTTACCCTTTCATATAGGATTAATATTATTAGGTTTCATAATTAATTTTTTGGGTGTAAATTTTTCTTATTCAAATGGAATTTCATATGGAATACCAAAAATTGTAACTACCCTATTGGTGAAGAGAATATGGATCTAAGATCATCCTAATAACATATCAAAGAATCATATGTATGGTATAACTGAAAATGAAGTAACCACATGTGCTTGACATACCTATAAAGGTAAGAATATCTCACCAAGAATGTGTTTTTATGTCTAATCAAATGTTATAACTAATTTGGTCAAATGATGTAGATCATTATGTGTATAACCCAAATGTGTAAGTAATGCCATGGTGAAAAAATTTCTCGATATCACCATTATTAATCATAACACTATATATAGTTTTTTGATCAAGGTATACTCAAATGAATAAGGAATGAAGATCAGAATCATCATCCATAATCTCATTTTCATTGAAAGTAATAGAGGATGTCTGAACCATAGGAGATGTATATTGCATATAAGTACCAATAATCCCATACAATAGGTGGCCTTAGTGTGATGGATGAGGATGTGCATTATATAAAATTTGTACTTATAGATCCTTTTTATAATGATCTTATAAAGGATTATTAAATGTTTTTTATTTTTGGTGATCACTAGGTTGTGAACCCAATTCATTTATAGGATCATCAAATGTAATCTTTTTATCATGGATGAGGTCTTGGATCTATGTTTCAAGGTGAAACATATATTCATAGAATACCTAAGGCTTTACAAATAGTCACAATAAGCATTTTCACCATATCCTTTGGTTATAGGTCAACTCATATCGACCTCTATAGGATGAGGGAGAGATATGAGATGACACTCCACAAGCCTCAAGAGTAATGAAGCTATAGATTTAGGTAAACATGTAAATTATCTCCATGTTGTATTGGATAAGACAAGTTGATTAATTTATTTTGACACCACATTAACCATCATATTTGTTTCCTTTTTAGGTTTAGGAGGTTTTACCTTATAACTTAGTTTGATAAAGAGCTTAAATTAGATGTAGTCGATGTATTTGCTACATACTTAAGCTTGTTCAATGAGATTAGTTTCATTTAACAATAATGAACAATATGTCATAATTCATCAAAATATTTAAACTTTTTGAAAACAATGTGTTAGCCAAATTCCATACCTTATTTTGCATCTTCATTTGGCTAAGTTCAACGTTCACTTGTCTATTTTAGATCACTTGTAAAAGACAAGTTGTCTTCTTTTCTTTTCTTCAGAACTTTTGTTCAGCCTTTTCAAATGTCTTTTCAGTATTTTTCCCAAATTTTGAATTCCATCGAGTTTTTATCTCAGACTTTTGTCTTGAACAAAAGGTCTGAAAGAATTCTCTTCCTTTATTTCTTCCCAAAAGATTGTCCTTCGTAACTTTTTTAAAAGAATTATTTCAGACTTTTTATCCAAAATAATCTTTTTGAAGGGTACCTTTGAGTTTTCCAAAGGGTCTCTCTCTTCAAAGTTCCCTTTGGAACTTTTTTGAAGGGACACTCTCTCTCTTCAAAGTGCCCTTTGAAACTTTTTTGAAGGGACACTTTCTCTCTTCAAAGTGCCCTTCAAAACTTTTCTGAAGGGACACTCTCTCTTCAAATTTCCCTTTAAAACTTTTCTAAAGGGACACACTCTCTCTTCAAAGTGCCCTTCAATATTTTTCTAAAGGGGCACTTTCTCTCTTCAAAGTGCCTTTTAAAACTTTTTCGAAGGGTGTACTTTCTCTCTTCAAAGTGCCCTTCATAACTTTTCTAAAGGGACACTCTCTCTTCAAAGTGACCTTCAAAACTTTTCTGAAGTGACACTCTCTCTCTTCAAAGTGCCCTTTAGAACTTTTTTAAAGGGACACTTTCTCTCTTCAAAGTGCCCTTCAGAAATTTTTTGAAGGGACACTTTTTCTCTTCACAGTGCCCTTTGGAACTTTTCTGAAGGGACACTTTCTCTCTTCAAAGTGCCCTTCGAAATTCTTTTGAAGGGACACTTTCTCTCTTTAAATTGTCCTTCATAAATTTTCCAAAGGGACACTTTCTCTCTCCAAAGTTCCCTTTAGAACTTTTTTGAAGGGACATTTTCCCTCTCTAAAGTGTCCTTTATAAATTTTCTAAAGGGACCCTTTCCCTCCAAAGTGCCCTTTAAAACTTTTCTGAAGGGACACTTTCCCTTTAAAGTGTCCTTCAAAACTTTTTTTAAGGGACACTTTCCCTTCAAAGTGTCCTTCATGGTCCTCACTAGGTCATCTAGGACTTTCAATTTAGCCCCTCTAGCTAAAGCTCTTCTTGAAGAACATTGCCCTAAACCATTCCCAACACTTAGAGATCCTTGCCAAGGAGGTTTTGGAGAATAAGAAGAAGTTAAGGAAGTTTGATAAATAGGAGATCAAGAGGAAAGAAGAGAAATGGATAGGCAATAACCTTTCTTAGCCTTTAACACACAAAGTCCAATTGACCTTCCTACATACAATCCTATTCCTCCCAATGCTACTAAGAGTCTCCCTAGTTTCAATGGAGAGGGTCCTATTACCCCATCTAAGCATATTAGATACATTTCAAAAAAAATTAACTTCCATAATGTCACCCAAGCCAACATAACCATTAGATTTCTTGTTATGTCTCTAAAAAGCAAAGCACTCGATTGGTATAGGACTTTGGAAGGTGGTTGTATTACAAGTTGGGATGGCTTTGGGTAATTTTTGCTAAATAGATTTGAGAATAAGGGTCACCACACTTTGATGATCCATCAGCTGAACATGATAAAGAGAGGTCTTAAGAAATTTATGGGGGATTTCAATAAAAGATTTCAAAGGACATGGCATAAGTTTCTACCTGTCATGAGACATCCTCTAAGCTTTGTGTTCCCCACCTATCTCAAAGGTATTAGTAATGATGTATCAGTGATGTTATAATATATGGGAGGATTCACTATGCCTGATGCATATAAAATATCTATTGAAGCTAAAAATAGCTTGATATAATCTAGAAGACTCCCTCTAAGATTTTCCATGCCATTTTTATCTAAAGGTTTAGTTAAAGCTCCAAGCATAGCTCAAATTCCTAACACCAATGTCAATCCAAGAGCCTTACCCAAGAAATTGGATAGTAATATGGATAAAGATGAAGAAATCTAGTCATTACAAGCTCAGCTCAAGCAAGCTTAGTTCCAGACAAGTGCTCCACCTAACTATCAATACTATCCTCAACAAGGCTATAGAGCTCCACCCCAATACAACTACCAAGGAAGAGGATAGGGTCAACAAGGTTTCAATAGGTAGCCCAATGTATATAATCCTAATCCCACTCCTTCCATGAAGGTTGTTGTTCTAGTACATGCTAATCTGGTCCAATGAGAGAATCATTTGGACCAATGGGGACAAACTCAAGGTCATTTTATGCATGATGGTGGAGAAGATATCCATCCTTTGGTGGCATAAAAAGAACCTACTCTTTATGTAAATTCAAAAGAATCAAACCTTATGCAAAGGGATAACCATGGATAAGGCAGTAGCCAAAGTGTAGGCATGATTAACTTCCAAGTAAGAGATGATTATGTGTTAAATCAAAGCATGTCAATTGTATCTAACATAAGAACTAAGAAGAGAGAATTTAGAGAATATTAAGGAGTGCATGTAACTCCAAGTGATACCTATCTAAGTCCATAAGGTGTGACTCCTAACGTAGTTCTTGCTACAAGTCATGATCCTCAGTAAAATCAGAATGCAAGTAAGATTATCAAACCTAAAGTATAGTAGGTTCAGACTTCCCCACTACCTTCAAGAATTCAATAAAATTTGAATAACTCCCCTCTAAACATTTTTTATTATATTAATAATTCCAAGACAAGCATATCTCTTTGGGAGGTCTTACACATGCCTGGTCAAAAGGAGCTCTTACAAGAACAACTAACAAGCATCCATACAACCCCCCAAACTTCAAAGCACAATGGTGTATCCCTTACCAATGATCCAAGCCATGTCTTTGATCCCTCCACCAAGTCTAAAAATCCTCCACCCTTATATCTCACCCTCATTATGGGTAACAAGCTGGTCCATAATTACATTGTGGATAGTGGAACTAGTACCATTGTTATGCCTAAAGTGGTGGGTGATAAGTTGGGATTAAAATATGAGCCACATAAAAAGTGTGTATTATATCTTGATGGGACTCCAACTAATATAGTGGGATTGTTCAAAGTTTTGAATGTCTTTCTACATGATTGCCCAAGTTTTCCAATTATGCAAGACATAATAGTGGTAGACCTTCCCACCCATTTTGTTATTTGTTTATCAAAATATTTTACAACTAAGATAGGAGAGTACCTTTCTACTAATTAGTATTTTCTATCTTTTAAAACAATATATGGTACTAAGGTGACTATAATAATTCATCCCCTAGTAAGGTTTCATATTGAGCCATATATGGAATCAAGTTTAAGTTAAAATTGTCTAATCATCAAAGAAGAAGGTGTCATAGATGGTGAAGCATCCTCCCCCCTTAAAGGTATTTTTGATCTCTTATTTGATAAATACAATAATGAAACACATATACTTGATCCATATAATTTCATTGAAGAGACTGATTTGGGAGTTTATATTATACATGAAGGGGATGTTCTAATCCCTTCAATCACTAATGAAGACCATGAGCTTGAGGGAATTTGGGAAATGTTTTTTGATGTCTCAATAAGCAAAGTAGGTGAAGGAGCTAGAATTATGTTAGTTTCCCCATATCATAATCATTATTACTCCTCATATAGATTCTACTTTAGCTGCACTTACAATGTCACAAAATATGAAGGCTTAGTCTATGGTCTCCAATGGGCAAAGAAGAGTGGAATCAAGAGTTTAAAGGTTTATGAAGATAGTGAGCAGGTCATCCACAAAGTAAGAAATAAGACTATATCCAAGAATCCATTGCTTAAATATTACAATAATAGGGTATGGGATCTTATTTAAGACTTTGATGCCTTCAACATACAACCCATACCAAGGGATTCCAATAAACATGCTGATAGATTGGCTACCATAGGGGCATGATTTGATACAACTGATGATGTGGGACAAGATAAAGATTAATCTCATATTAAGATCATTTTGAGACCCTATATTCTAGATAATGAAGTATCATGGTAGGTGTTTAAAAGTGATGAACACATTTCACACTTCTTTCAAAATGAGACAAGTTTCTCCTCAAGAAACCAAAAGAGACTGCATGATCAATATGAAGAGCAAATCATTCAATTGAAGAAAAATAAGATACCTAAGGGGTTGATTACCTTGGAAATTGTTTTTAATGAATATGATTAGAAGAATAAATAAAGAGTGATCATGTCAACAAAGGAAGAGAACTATGAAAGAGTCCTAATTTTCAAGGATAGACTTTTGTAAATTGGCAAGGTATGTTCTTAGCCTGAGAGGCAGGCTTTAATTAAATTATGCAAAGAGTTTCATGACATATTTTATTGGGATTATAAGTACTTGAAAGGGTTTGATCCAATTTTATCTCATCATACCATCAATTTATAACCTGGAGCTAAAACGGTCAAACAAAATCAAAGGCCTATCAATCCCAAGATAGAAAAAATCATGAAGAAAGAGCTAACTAAGATGATTGAGTTTAGGATTATCTTTCCCATAAAACACTAAATTTATGTGGTTAATCTTGTACCTATTTGAAATAATAATGGATATATTAGACTTTGTGTGTATTTTCTAGATCTTAGCAAAGTGTCTCTCAAGGATCATTATCCACCACCTTCTATGGAACATATTCTACAAGTTGTTTCAAGTTTTCAACATTTCTCACTTCTTGATGGTTATTAAGGCTAAAACCAAATATTGATAAATGAGGAGGATTAGTTTAAGATATCCTTCACTATAAAGTGGGTAACCTTTGTCCATAAGAAGATGCCTTTTGGTTTTTCCAATGTTAGAGCCACTTTTTAAAGAGCAATGGACATGGCTTTTAAAGGTTCGACCAATAAGTTTCTACTTGTGTACCTAAATGATGTAACTATTTTTTCAAAAGATGTTTCTAATCATACGAAACATCTAAGGTAGGTGTTTGAAAAATGCAGGGAGTATGGCATATCCCTTAATCTAAAAAAGTTAATCTTTGTTGTTCATGAAGGAAAACTTTTGGGGCACATTCTTTCAAAAGGAGGCTTGTTTATTAACCTTGAAAGGATTAAGGCTATCCTAATCTTGTCCTTTCCTCAACACAATAAGGGAATTCAAAGCTTCTTGGGGAAAATAAAAAAATTTAGAAGGTTTATTCTAGACTTTGCAGTTGTGGTAAATCCTATCACAACCATGCTAAAAAAAACCAAGTTTTTACTTGGACAAAGGAGGGAAAGATTATTTTTGATACAATAAAGTAATCAATTAAAAAATCCCCTACTCTCTTAAACCCAAACTTTTCCAAGGATTTCATACTCTATACCTTCGCCAACCTTGATACAATCTTAGCCATGCTTATGCAAAAGAATGATGAAGAGATAGAGCAACCAATTACATTCTTACACCAAGGATTGGAATATTATGAGGTTAGATATACATTTGTTGAGAATAATTCTTTGACAATGATAAGAGGATTGAAAAAATTTAGGCACATAGTCTCAAACAATAAAATACATGTCATGGTTTCTCATCCTAGCACCAAAGAGTTTCTCCTAAGCAAGGACCTCAATGAAAATAGAGATGCATGGATCACAAAGGTGATGGAGTATGATGTGTACATCAAGGTGATAAAATTGGTGAGAGTATTGTGGTCATTTATCTTCAAATCTACAAGATCCAAAAGAAGAGGTCTTGATCAACCAAGTTCACCCCTAACCAATTGATCACATACCATTTTAGAGCTAGACACAAGATATCATCAGTTTTCTTAAAAATGGTGAGTGTCTCAATGGTTTGAGTAAGTCTCAAAGAAGATACTCTAGATTATAGACCATTCCCCATTGCCATGTTGATAATATTATTTTTAGGAAGGACATAAAAGGTGTGTTGTTGAGGTGTGTTGATAGTGGTCAATTTGACATGCTACTGGAAAGTTTTCACAATGGTACAGATGGAGGTCATTTCTCTCTTAGAATTACAATTAAAAATATAATGAGGTTTGATTAATATTGGCCTATTACTTTTAAGGAATATTATCATTGGGCTAAGGTGTGTCCTTAATGCACCTTTTTTGTATGCAAATAGAAGCTTGCAGCCCTTCCATTGAATCCTATCCAAGTGGACCAACCTTTCATGCAATGGAGCCTTGATTTCATTGGTATGATCAACCCTCTATTAAGTGCTAGACACAAATGGATATTGACTACTACTGACTACTTCACAAGGAGGGTAGAAGTTGTTGTATTGAGGGAGGCAAATGAAAGCACTATCTTGGAGTTCTATGGGAGCATTATAACAAGGTTTAGAGTTCCTCATGTCATCATTTTTGATAATACACTTTCTTTATTAAGTGTCAAAACTTTTAATTGGGCAAGTAGGAATGGAGTTCACTTGAGTACCTCATCCAATTATTACCCTCAATGTAATGGATTGGCTGAGTCTACCAATAAGAACCTCATCAAGATCATTAAGAGACCATTGAAGAATAATCAAAGAGCCTGACACAACAAGTTAAAAATAGTTAGTATTATTCTTAATAAATCAATTGGTAACTCTCCCTTTGTACTTATTTATGGGAGAGAAGCTAGGTTGTCCATATCCCAGGAACTCCCTTCTTAGAACTTGCATAGTAGCTGGAATTACTTGAAAACACTCTAATAGAAGTCAGGTTGACAGAACTAATGCAGTTGAAAGAGGAAAGGGATGATGCACACAAGGCTATGGAACACCATCAAGTAATTATGAATAAGTCCTTTGATAAAACAATAAGTACAAGAGTGTTCAAAGAGGGTGACTTGGTCTTGAAATGGGATGAAGATAGATCAAAGCTAGGTAGACAAAAAGTTTGACACTTTATAGAGTGGCCCTTACATCATTAGCAAGTGCAAGCAAAATAACTCCTTTCATTTGTCCAAGATGAATGGAGAAGAGTTGCCTATCCCTATGAATGGGATACATCTAAAGTCTTGCTATTAGTCCTAGAAAGCCATGTTTTTAAAATATTAGTTTAGATGTCTATTTCCTTTTGGTTTGTTATTGTGTTCCTTAAGTACTTTATAGCACAAGTGTATTTCCTTCTTTGTGTTGGTGTGTCTCTTTGTCTGTATGCATTTGATCATCTAACTTGTGTGTTTTTATCCAACAATCTTTTTCAAGTTATTTTGAATGTCTTATGCGTGACTCCATGCCTAATGGAAGGATTTAGGAAAATGGTCTTTCATATAGCAGGCATGCTTCCCCTTAGAATCACCAAAAATGTTATCCAAATTTCATACCTTTTTTTGTAGCTTCCTTTGGCTAAGTTCAATGTTCACTTGTCTATTTTAGCTCACTTGTAAAAGACTAGTGATTTTCTTTTCTTTTCTTCAGAGATTTTTTTTGGCCTTTTCAAGTGTCTTTTTGGTCTTTTTCCCAAAGTTTGAATTATTTTAGGTTTTTGTCTCAAACTTTTATCTCAGATAAAAGGCCCAAAAAAATTATCTTTATTTGTCGTTTCCTGAAATATTGTCCTTCATAACTTTTCTAAAAGAATTATTTCAGACTTTTTGTCTAAAATAATCTTTTAAAAGGGTACCTTTGATTTTTCTAAAGGGTCTCTCTCTCTCTCTTCAAAGTTCCATTTAGAACTTTTCTGAATGGAAAATCTCTCTCTTCAAAGTTCCCTTTAAAACTTTTTTGAAGGAACACACTCTCTCTTCAAAGTGCCCTTTGAAACTTTTCTGAAGGGATACTCTCTCTCTTCAAAGTGCCCTTCAGAAATTTTTCAAAGGGACACTCTCTATCTTCAAAGTGCCCTTCAAAACTTTTCTGAAGGGACACTTTCTCTTGTTAAAGTGCCCTTTGAAACTTTTCTGAAGGGACACTTTCTCTCTTCAAAGTGTCCTTTGGAACTTTTCCATAGGGACACTTTCTCTCTCCAAAGTACCCTTCAAAAAAAATTTGAAGGGACACTTTCCCTTCAAAGTGTTCTTCAAAACTTTTTCGAAGGGACACTTTCCCTCCAAAGTGCCCTTTGGAACTTTTTCGAAGGGACACTTTCCCTCTAAAGTATCCTTTGGAAATTTTCCAAAGGGACACTTTCCCTCCAAAGTGTCCTTTGTAACTTTTTTGAAGGGACATTTTCCAAGCCTGAAGGGATCATTCCAAAAGGAAGTGACCTTTGCAAGAAGTTTGAAGGAATTATTGAAGACTTTTTGTCCATAACAATCCTTTAGACAAGCCATACTCTAAAGGCCTGAAAAGACATGGACCATTTAAAGGGGAGAGCATGCCCATAAGAAATATTTTAGGGAAAATGTCCTATGAAAATTCTTGTGATAATTATTTTAGGGAAAGTACCCATGTGAATTGTTCAATAAGGGTGCTTGAAGGAAATGTCCAAGTGGAATGATGATTGAATGAATTCCAACTTCAAGATAGTGAGCTAATTGTTGGTGTTCAAATAAAAGGATTCACAAGTAGATCTAAGGGATCATGTCCTTCATCCATAAAAATAATGAGAAAGCCTATATCACCATTAATTGACTAGGATTTATGTCATTTCATGACAACCAACTAGGGAAGATAAGAGGCAAATAAAATGAAAATGACAAATAACCATGCCTAATGGAATGTCATATGTATGAAGATAAATCTTTAATAGGTGGATAGCCACATTGATGCCATGTCTCAACTAATAATATCCCAATTTTGTTAGCACAAACCATTGAAAAAGCATCTTTGAGAGAGTAGGATGAAATGTGTAACAACTTATGATGACATGGATCAACAAAATGGCCTGAGAAAGTATCCTTTGTAAATATGGTTGTAGCTAAATATGGTGACTTCAAATAAATTTATTCCTCTCCTTGGCACAAAAGGATTTCCTCTTTCTCTTCCTTCTTGCTATATATACAACCCCTTGGCTAGTGAAAAAATCATCCACACAGTTTATGGTGAAGCTCTACTAGAATGATGTCACATTTTGCCTTTAAGCATTAGTACAATCCTTTCTATCAAAGTTTTGAACAATTTTTTGAGTGTAGAAGTGATGTACAATGACAACATGTGATGATTTTTCATCCTTCTATCCTCTATCCTTCACACCGAAGTAAGATTTATTGATCTAATAGATCATATAGAGTGTGTTTAATTGTATGGAACTATTGTAAGAGTTTTAACTATTCTTGAATGTGAAATTTTCCTTTTGGTTCTTTTTCCTTCTATTCTTTCATGCATCTCACCTCTATATTGAAATATTCATGTTAGAATCTCTAGAACTTGAAAATGGATATTTACATTTTTTTGTAATGTGCAATAGGATATGACATTCATGTGGAAGAAAATCTTGGTGCATCACCATTCTTAAGATAGGTTTCCTTTCTATAATTTCTAACTCTTTTCCCTTCAATAATATTGGTTTAGACATAAGTGGTTCTCTAGAGATACATACAAGGACCTATCCCTTTAAATCTAGAGGTTCATTTCCCCTATAGGCACACCCTCATGCCTAAAAATGTCTCAATGCCACCCAAATCTGGAAGAGGCCTAAACATCCTCTTTAAGGCTACAAGATTTGAAAACAACACAATGGTCTCATATAATGGAGCAAATAAAATTCATTTTAAGATATCCTGAAGATCTTTATCTAACATTATATTGGTCATTTTAACTATCATTTTATTATACCTTAATACATATTTATTGATAAGTTTATTGGTTCCTTGTTTTGTTTTTAAAATTTGGTTATAAGAAACCCTTTCAATAATATTTATATATAAGTGTGAAAAAAATTGATCTAAAATAGGTTTGAATCCATTTATTGATTGGATTGGTGAATCATATAACCATATTAGAGCATACTCCTTGAGGATTCTTGGAAATAGTTTAGTCAAAATTTTATCATTGGAGGCATAATCAAGGCATGCTACATAGAAAGATCAAAGATGTTGTTCAGGATCAACCTTGTCATCATAAAATCTAAACTTAGTTGCAACAAAACTAACTGGCAAGGGGTGAAAAATATCTCTGGTGCAATAGGGTTATGTAACACCTTTTGTGAATCAATAGCATAAGGTGATTTCACATAATTTTATGAAAAGAATTTAATCTAATATGTAATATAGGTAGAATCTGGAGATGTATTTAATCAAAAAAGTATAACCAGAATAATGAACATAATGATTTAATATGTAAAAACCTTGGTGAGGTAAAAACCCATAATGTGATAGATTCTTAGATGAGAAACTTCTTTTCTCAACACAATCTTCTTCAACACCCTTTTTTTCAACAAGTCTTCACAAAATATTTGTAATATATTTGCCACATACAAATATTAAATTATCTCAATCATAGAATTCACCAAATGTATTGAGTAAATAGAAATAGAGTAAAAACCCTATTTATAATGGTAATTAGGGGAAGTGATTATTCTAACCAATTGGTCCAACCTTTCTCAAGAATATTTTAAACAAATGATAAATAATAAACAAATATGTTTTATTATTTATTTACACAAAGTTTTCAACCCATGTTAATAAATAATAAATCATTATTATTTAATTACCTAAAATATACTAATGATATATAATAGGACTACTTAGACATTGAATGTTTTAATACTCCCCCTTAATGCTAAGTGTGTATAAATGCCATAGCCACCTTAATAAATGAATTATGCTATGTACAAATAGAAATATTTAAAAACTTTCATCATGCCAAATATCACCTTTTGAAATAAAAATAATTATAATCCACAAATTACTTTTAAATTAAGTCTAGGCTAGAATGATCATGAGACTACATCTCATAGTTTTTCATGAATAATCAACCAAGCATAGTTGGAACCTTTTATGACATAAGGACCTCCATTACAAAGTACACTTTTGTGTATTTAACACACTATAAACTCAAAATTTAATAAGTTTATAAAAAATACATAAAGTGACTTATTTCAATGCTTTAAAATAAGAATAATAGAGAATAAGAAAAAAACACATTTCCATTAGGAAGTGATATTTTCATTCACATTCCCCCTCAATGGAAACTTCAAGAATCCTAACATTGCACAAAACTTTAAAAAATTTATAACACCAAATGGTTTTGTGAAGATATTTGCCACTTGTTCATCCATATGACATAACTGCAGATCAATATCACCACTAAGGACTTTCTCTCAAATAAAACACTCCTAAACTTCAATATATTTATCTCTTTGGTTTTGCACTAAGTTTTATCCAAAGTTGTATATTTTTTATTATCAAAATGAAGGGTGGTACTATGAGAAACATATAAATGAAGTTATTCTAACATATTACATATCACTTTTATACTCTACTTATATAGAACAAATATAAATAATAGGTTACTTTTTTTTGCTCCAAGTTATATAACTTGCACCAAACTTAAACACATATCTAGAAGTAAATTTATGATCTATAATATCACCAGCATGATCAACATCATAATAACCATATAATCTTGCATTATCAATGGAAGAATAAAATAAACCAAAATATATAGTTCTTTTGATATAATAAAGTATATGTTTTGCTAATTCTAATGATCTAAATATGGATCATGCATAAATATAGAAATAACCCCTACAACATAAAAAATATCTAGCCTAGTAATGGTTAGATAAATTAAACTACCAACAAGTTATCTATAAAATATGGGAATAGTTTTTTCACATGCAAGTTTTGGATCAATCTTAACACCAACTTTAATAGGAGTAAATGTAGGTTTACAATCAATCATATTAAACTTAACAAGAAGATTATATGCATATTAAGATTGCGATGCAACAATTGAATTTTTACCTTAAAATATAGTTATTCTTAAAAATGATGTAAAATACCTAAATCAATCATTTTAAATATTTGACTTAGTTTATCATTATATTTATGAATTAAACTAATTAGATCACTAGTGATCAGAAGATCATCAATATATAATAAAATTAAGATTAAATGACCATTTTTAAATTTAAAAAAAAAACATTATCAGAATAGTAGTTAGAGAAACTGAGTTCTTTAAAAAAAATAGTGGTTTTAGAATTCCAAGCTAGAAGAGATTATTTTTACCATACATATATTTTTTTAACTTATAAACATAATACTCTTTTTAGGGTTAGTGAAATATTTAGGTCAAGTCATATAAATTTTTTATTCTAAATCACCATTTAAGAATCTATTTTTAACATCCATTTGGTGTATAATCTAGCCATTCTGAGCTACAAGAGCAATGAGTAATCTAATAGTACTCATTTTTACCATAGGAGCAAAGGTTTCAACATAGTCAATCTCAGGTTTTTTAGTAAATGCACAAGAGACTAATATTAATTTAAATTTGTTAATTTTACCAATTGAATTATATTTGATTTTATAAAGCCACTTACAACCAACAATATGTATTTTAGGTGGACATAAGATAAGATCCCAATTATAATTTATAATTAAGGAAATATACTCAACTTGCATAACAACTTTATATCTATCATCTTGAATGGCTTCCTCAAAATATTAAGGTCCACATTCATACATAGTCATTAACATATAATAAGAATATTCACTTCTAATTAGTTTATTAATATTATTATAACTAGAAGACTATATTATGGATTTTATAAATTTAGGTCTTTTATATTGAACATAAAAAATTGGGGGTTCCTCTGAATCTAAGTTATCCATATATGCATCAACTTCCTCTTTGGTATTTGTTTCTTCATAAGGAGAAATAGGGAAGCCATGGTCACCAAAAAAACATTGAAGAGGTTTCACAAAGGCTCACAAAAATATTTTTAAAGAATAAAAATATTTATATTCTAAATGATTTAACTTTTAGATAGATAATACACTCTTAATTCTTTATTTTTACCTCCATAACATAAAAAAGGCAATAATAGGAGGTAGGATCAAGTTTATTTCTTTTAGCTTTAGGAACAAAGATAGAAGTAAGACTACCAAATATCTTAAGATGAACCACATTGGGTTTATTTTTAGACCACATTTCTAAAGAGGTATAAATATATAAATCTTTAGTATGGACTCTATTTAGCATATGCACAATAATATTCATGGCTTAGACCCATAAGAACTTAAGAACATTTGTAGAATACAACATTGTTCTAGTCATTTCTATAATGGTGCAATTTTTCCTTTCACAATTACTATTTTGTTGTGGGGAATAGGGAGTTGATAATTCTCTTTGAATACCACAACTAATATAAAAAGAATCAAACTCTTTACTAATATATTTACCACCATTATCATAACTTAATCTCTTAACATAAAAATTAAAATCATTCAATAACATTTTTAAATTATTTAAATTTAGACAACACTTCATATTTATTTTTATTAAAATATGACCAAATCATACTAGTATGATCATAAATAAAAGTAAAAACATATAAATAAATATTAAGAGATAAAAATTTAATAGGTCCTAAAACATAATTATGAATTAATTCCAAAGGATGTGAGTAATTCGCATCAAGATTATTGTGAAATGAATTAGTATATTGTTTACCACATAAGAAGCATTCACAAATTTCATGATGAGAAGAGATAGAATAAATATAAAGAATATTATGAGAAGACATATCATGTAAACTTCTAAAATTAATATGTTCTAATATTTCATGCCATAATTGAGATTCATTCTTACTATGTGATGAAAGACAGCATGTAGAAGAAGCAAAAAAAAGGCATAAACTATTATTTTGAACACCTTCAATAATTAGAGAACCAAATTGATTTATAATGGACAAGTTATATTTAATTAAAGTTATAATTAAATTATCAGTCATAATTTAAGAACAAGATAACATTTTTTTATTAAGTTTAAGTACATATAAAACACCATTAATAACAATATTTGTAAATTTTGGCTTTCCTTTCTTAGTTACTTTTAAAAATGAACTATCTCCTAAACAAATATTTTCAAAAATATCTCTAGTATAATATAAAATATGAGATAATCATTTCATATGTTATGATGCATCACTATCTAAAATCCATTCATTCTTAGTAGAATCAAACAAGGTAGCATATAAAACAATAACATTAAAATTTGGTCCTTAATTGTTATTCTGATTCTAGTTCTTCTAATGGTTCTGATTAGATTTCTTTATTTTTTTATTTTTATAAGATTATTATTTATAATAAAAAAAATTATATCAATGTTCTCTTTTATAACCAAATTTACCACACATATTTTAATTCCCATTAAACTTAATTTTATGATTCTTATTATCAGATTTCTTATTCTCATTTTTGCCATTAGTAAAATTAGGGTTAGATTTTCAGTTTATATAGTTATCATAAGTATGATTGAGAGTGATAAATTACTAAGTGGAATTCTCTTTAGAATCAAAATTAGACATCACTTGTTCTTCTTTAATTAGAATAGCAAGAGGGTAGTGAGGTCAGGGATATCTTATTTTGTTTGGTATTTTGAATTCAGAATTAAAATAAAATTATGATTTTTTTCATGAATATTAAGTTGAAAAATGAAATATAATAATTGATCTTGAATTAAATTATAGTTGAATCCATCTAATTGATCTTTAATATTCTTAATTTTAACAAGAAAGTGAACAACTTTTTCATCACCTATCATAGGTGTAGTGAGAAAATTAAAAATCAGCTTAATAATATTAGAGAGACAAGTACCATCATAGACTCAAGGAGTTTCTAAGTATTTTTGTGAGAATCTGGATTACCAATATGGAGTAGGAAATCATCTTTAACACTCTACAAGATAATTGACATAGCTTCCTATAATTTCTAGTGAAATGCATTAGTAAGCTCAACCAAGACATTCCATCATGTCAGGAATTTTTCAATTCCAACCACAATAACCCACAATTTCCAAGCCATAAACTCAGATTTAATGTGAATTTTACATATATTATAGTTATATCTATTAAGTGTTTAATATTTTTTGAGCACAAAATTAGGTGAAGCCATTACTTCCCTTTAAGAATGACATTGCAACACTAGATAAAGATTTTAAAATGAACCTTTTTTAATATGATTTTATAATTTATTTAAAATTAAATTAAATTTATAAATAAATAATAATTATTCAAATTAATGCTAAACAAAGTAAAAATATTATGAAAGATTGTGACAAAATAAGGTGTTGCAAGTATCATAAAAATATAGTAATGTAAGAATAATTAATTATAATGATGAAAAAAATATAATAGTAAGTTTTTAATCAATAAAATGACCAAATAAATACATCTAAAATGTGTCAAAACCTATGAAATGACTAATTACATGATTATGTTTGACAAAATATTGTCTAGGTCAAAAGTCAAAAAATGTCAAAGTTACACAAGGGTTTTCATGTGAGTTAGTCCACACACAAAAAAAAGTTTTCTAATTAATTAATTTTGAAAACAAATTTATTCAAGTCAAAGTTTGAATTAAACAAAAAAATTTAGAGGGTTTTAAACACTAGACCACCCCACATACAAAATTTTAACAAAATAAGAATCACCAACCCTTCTAGTAGACTAGATAGAATTAAACATGAATTAATTTATAATTAAACATTTTTTTTAACTTTATATGTGTGTGTGTGTGTGTGTGTGTGTGTGTGTGTGTGTGTGTGTAAATTCAAAAGTAAAAAGTCTATTGAATTTTTTATTTTGTGATAAAAAAACTAAAGAGAGAAGGTGGGGGCCACTTATTATTTGAGGAAAATTTATTAATTTAATTAAAAATGTATTTAATAAATAAATTTCAACAAACTACATACATATTTGTAGCTACTCATGGCACCCATGTGAGAGCTAGAATCAACACATAAGCTTTTATGTGGCACCAAATCTCATGAAATGTTTCTAAACTTCCTGATATGTCTTTAGATATCAATCAAACCTTAAAAATTGAATTTTGATGACCAAATAATGTTATATGAATTTTTAGGGAGTGTAAGGGCACCATAGGTGGAGAGAATAAAATTTCATGATCTTGAAATGGCTTCTAAGGTATGAAACTTTGTAAAATGCCTTGAAACATCACTGTGATGTAATCAAAGCCTTAAAAAATAAATTTCAAGCCAACCAAGTGATTTTAAATTTTTTAAATACCACAAGGCCATACAACCATGCCCAGGTAAGACAAATCTTCAAATAAAAAACTTATGGTTGCTTGAATGGAGTTTTGGATAACTGAAATGGATATTTATAGGTAAATATTTGACTCCACAGTATCAATAATGAAGCAAAATGGATTTATAATAGAATGTTTTGCTTCTAAGGTCATACCACTCTTCTTATAGGGTTGAAAAAAATTAAATTTGATATTTGGTTTCTCTGATAGAGAACTACGATGATTTGAAGTAGGCCTCCAATGTTGATCAATAAAAAATTCACCCTGTTATGGCAATACCAGGGTTGAGAACTATTTGAATATCCTTTGAATTCAATATATGGCAATTAATAATAGGCTTACTAATCAAATACACCCCACAAAGCTTTGAAACTATGTTAAGAATTGAATCTAATATACAATACAGGTAGAATCTAGAGATGTATTTAATCTACAAAGCATATATTAATGAAAACAATGATTTAATGTGGGAAAACCTCTTGTGAGATTAAAAAAACCCACATTGTGATATATTCATATATGAGAAACTTATTTTTGTAATACAATCTTCTTCAACTCTCTTCTTCTTAACAAGTCTTCATAAAACCATTGTAATATATATTTCACGTATAAATATTAAATTATCTTGATAAAAAAATTCACCAAATGTATTGAGTGAATAAAAATAGGGGTAAAAACCCTGTTTATAATGGTAATGAGGGGAGGTGATTGTTATAACCAATAGGTCCAACCTTTCCTAAGACATTTTGAATAAACAGTAAATAATAAACAAATATTTGTAATTGTTTATTTGCACATTTTTTTTCAGCTTGTGTTAATAAATAATAAATCATTATTATTTAATTACCTAAAATGTACTAAGGGTCTATAATAGCACCACTTAGACATTAAATTTTCTATTTTTTTTAAAATATTTGTAACCTTAATTTGTAAAAGTTTATAGTTTAGACAAGAGCATGCACCTCTTGGTCTTTAAGGTTAAAAATTTGGGAATTTATCAAATAAGGTGTACCCATAGTTTGATTGGATTGAGGATTTGAAACCGGTAATTAGGTTGAATTATTTATGTTTCCGATGTAATATGTAACCATAGTAATTTTAGGGAATAATGAACACATATGCCATGCTCCCATTAGTAGTATGAAGTGGTGATGTACCCAAGGGGATGGTTGTTGGTATATGGGTGTGGCCCATATCTCTAATATCATGATCAATAGATGGACCTACTTGTGCATCCATGTTTTTTTATTTTTTTGTTTCTAATATGGTACTTAGGATTTCATCAATATATTTAGGGTTTTAATGAATATGCTTGTGAAATAATGTAATTATTTGCACTTTCTCATGATTTGTTTGCTCATGTTCATTAGTTTCATTAGATTTATAGTTTTCATTCTCAAAATATTTTTCTATAATAACCTCATCAATATGTTGTAATATGTTGTTCATTCTCAACATTTGTATCATCATAAACCATAGGATTAGTCCCTTCATTAGTTTGAGACATTTTAGGTGGTAGGAGAGGAACATCAATGTGTTTAATTGGCACACCCTCTAATATAGAGCTACACCTAGGTTGTATGCAAAATAATATAAGTAAGAAATGAAAAAGTATAGTAATCTAAAACCCTAGCTGGCTAAAAACTTTAAGAAGCAAAATAATTTACATTCATATAGATTGGGTTCACTAGATGTTTAACCCTAAACTAAGATGGGTCAATATAATATAGGTTTAAGAATATATAAATAAATAAGCACAAGGGTGATAAACAAATCTATAATAGTCTAATTAATTAAAAACTTAAATAAACTATATTTTTAATTTAAATGCTAAAAAATTGTTGAAAATAGTAAGTATAACTATTGACTGATATAAAAATTAAATGAAAACAAGAGCAATTAGCTAGATTACATTGCACATACAAATTTAATATGGAAAAAGATAGAAATATATTGATTTGGTGTTTTGGATTAGTCATCAGATTATATAACGTTGACCTTTATAGCCTCAAATGTTGGTGTTGATCTCAGATGATTGTATTGATGCTTTTGTCTAAATTATATGAAGGTGTCCAGTACAGAATACATATTGGAACTAGATGCAACCAACTGGGATATTCTAGGTTTTGCATCACCTTCACTTTGGTGTACTCAAATCTAGATCATGGCTTGTTGATCCTTTTCAAATAATAAAACCCTAGTCCTTCATCTTCATAGTGGTTTTGGGTAAAATAGGTTAATGGGCTCATGATGTAGATCTAACCCCAAATATCCCTTTATTATTGGGTGTTGCCTACATTGCACTAATCCGAAGAGGGCCTCAAACTCATGTAGTTCTCCCCTACGTGTTGGATTTTACGTCCATAAGGACGTAAATTGTGATAAGAAAGTTTAATATTGACCTATCTTTTAGCTTGGTAAGTATGGTTCATGGAGTGCTCCTTCAGTAATTTAAACCTATAGATGTGTTGTCCCTATGACTGATATAGAAATAAAATAAAATAGGGAAGCTTTTCTTACTTGAATGATTTATTTAATTCTTTTGGTAAGTTTCCTTGTGAGTCATTAGGTATGTATTAGGTAAGGAATGAATGAGGGTTGAGCTTATGTGTGTGTGTGTGTCCCTTTTAGAAATATCAGGCATTAAATCACTTAGACTAACCATAGGTATACATTTCATTTACAAATTTGATGACTTTGGGGCACTGGACACTCATGTTAGACTATGATACTAGTGTCAATGTAAGTGTATGTCTAGGAAGCTATAAAATAGACATAGGTCCCAAACTAGTAGAGATATAAGATAAGTAGGTTTATAGCACTTTGAGTTTGATAGAAGGCCTAAGTCATTGGAATAACACTATCAATACTAAGATATAAGTAATTTTGCATAAAGAGATATTGTATGAGATCCTTTTAATAGCAAGAAGGTTTAGAATCTGAAGGTACATCCATGATATGTATTTTCCAAGTGTACAAGATCAAGGTGTTATACAATTCAAATTTAGTGTCTATATTTTCTAAGCCATGCAATTATTCTTCTAATGATATATAATGTGATAACATATCTAATCAATGTAATGATAGGAATGTTTGTGATGAATATTTTATACCCATGTTTAAGATATATGGTGAGACAATACCTATGAATGAACCTTTCTAATTTATGACCATGTCTACTAACCATATAGTGTCTATGATGCATGAAATAAGTGAGGATCAAAATAAATTTTCTACTTTATCCTTATAATCTAAGACATATAAAGATACATTTGATGATAACATCATATCAGGATAGCCTTTAATATGAAGGGTATTTAAGCATCCCTATCCTAAATGATTCATTATGCCTAAATTTAAATTATTTGATGGACATGGAGATCCTTATGGCCACCTTGCATAATTTGTATTTTTTTAAGACTATTCATGTAATGGTAGAATATTATTAAAATATTTTTATTTAAGACTAATAGGTAAAGCATTGGATTGGATCTATAATCTACCTAGTGGGTCTATATGTTTCTATAAAAAGTTAAAAGAGACTTTATTATCTCTTTTCAATAAGAATAAAGGCCATAGATTAAGGTCAAATCATCTCCAAATCCTTCAAAAAGGTCATGATGAGCTTATAGAGGATTATATTTTTTAGATTAAATATCACTTTGCATTATTTAATATATCAATCATATGATTGGAAAAGAAAATCATATTTAATAATGGTGTTTTACTCCATAAGAGGAAAGATCAATTTACAATCCTTATCCTTATTTTGAGAAAATTTACATGGATATATTCTATTATGATTTTGTATCCATGCACGTAATTGTACCTTTGATTATACTAGTTTCAAAATCTTAATATATTCAAGTCTCAAAATCAATTCTCCACCTAATAAGGAAGCTACAAACAATATAATTAAGAAGAAGACAACTTGTATAAGTCTAACTCCTTCACTTGTGAATCAATCTATTTTATTTGATTGATTCAAGGTTAAACCAAGTGATTTTTATGAACACTCCTTGAGAATAAGTTGATCACATTGCCTTCTAATCAACATCAACTGCACATCATCTAACATAAGTGGTGCAATATCATTTTTTAACTATCATCGTATCAATGGGCATAGAGATAAAAATATTTATGAATTTTAAAATAGAATTCAATAGCTTTTGGATAGGGGTGTTATTCTATTTTAAATATAACACTCTCATAATTTTGGATTTTCCATCTTCTTCTAATTCACAATCTACAAAAGTTGATGTATCCCAAGAACTTCCTAAAAAGGAATTAATGGTCATTTGAGCTTGTATAGAAGGTAAGCATAGGAACGATCTTATTATATCTCATAATCTATGAAGGCCAATATATCATAGAACTTTAAAAAAGGAACCAATGGTCATTCTAATTATTATATAAGGTGAACATAGAAAATGGATTATTATTGATGACAAGGTACAATACAATCCATGTATAATTGATTTTCTTAAGGAGTTAGGATACGATGAGCATGAGTTATAATATATGATCAATTATGAGGAATCAATAGGGAATATTAATTTAATATATTATTTTAGGCCTATTATTATGAATATTAATTTAATATATTATTTTTTTAAAGCCTATTATTACACAATTCAATGTAATACTTGGGAAATCATGGTTACATAAAATGGAAGAAATATTGGATAATATTAATAAGACTATTTGATTTAATTTCCAAGGTGTTTTTCTTACATATAAACATTTAAAAATAAGACTACTACTAAGAGTATAGTTACATATCAATGCATGCAAGTATGCATATCAAATCAAAAATTTTAAAAAAGTACAAATAAAAAAATTAAGCAAGTAGAGATTACTCCACATAAAGATCAAGAAAATAAAGAATCTCCAAATATTACCATTGACCAAGTAACACTACATGAATTAACTCAAGAAAGTTTAACTCAAGTATATAATGCACATATAAGTGTTTCAAAGATCTTAGTGATAAATGAGCATCCACATGTTTCAATTACTTATTAAAGTCAATATAATGTTGAATTATTGTATTTAAATGTTTAGATACATGATTGCATTCCAATTAATTTTTTATATTGTGATTAAATTATTGGTTAGTTACATATTTGAGATGTAATTTTTGATTCAATGCTTTATCATTCACATAACACATATATCTATAATTTTACTACAATATCAAGATTCAAGATGTTATAAAATACATAAATAATGAAAAACATACATAAATGCATTTATAAAATCTATGATATAAACACATATAATGCATAATCAAAGATGATATATAAAACATATGGAAAATGTTTATCATAAATATATAAATACGTATACATCACTTGATGATGGGAACATGTTTTCCCTCACCATACACATCATTATCATCATCTCTATCCCTAAGTTTAGAAGATTTAGAGAAGAAGGCCCACTATCATCTCACTAAGATGGTGATTGAGACATACTAGGTCTCTCAAAATCATCATATATTGCTAATATAGTCTAAAATTCAACATGATCTACTACTACCTTAGCTTGTTCACCCTAGGGTAATACAAAATTGATGAAAATGATCTAACCTAGGCCTATGTTAGGAATTGGTTAAGGCATCTGATGACTATTTAATTAGCCTCTCAATTTTTTAACCTCTCACCTCAACTCATCTCAATCATTTATAGTAGTAATATATGTATATGTGGCATGGGCCACAAGATCAAAAATTGTTCACATATTCTATAAATATCATCTACTCTTTAATATATTGTCATGTACCAAATCATCAGGGATTTGTCAAGTAAGTACATAAATAGATGTCTTAATGAACATCATAAAATACTCATCACCTAAAAAACATGTGATATTTTTAGAAAATTAGAAAATAATAAACAAAATATGATACAATTATTAAATATTCAAATCTAATGTGTATCCATGCCTCATCCAAAAATAGGGGCACTAAGTTGTATAGCCTCTTGTCCCTCATTTTCCTATCCACCCATGGAAATGTTAGGTTTTGAAACAAGACCTATAACGTATGGATATAAAATAATGGGAAATAATGTATCCTAGAGTGACTATGTACACCACTTTTTTTACTCTTCAATACAACCCACATCATCACCATCTACAATAATTAATATGGTATCTACCTCTCATTTTAAAATCAAATCCAAATCTACGTCGGTAGGCCAACCACTTTCCTATAGATTCCAACCCACTATGTTAGTATGTGTCCATGCCATAAGTGCTACCCTTATATGATATTGAATCATCTATTCATGTACTCATATTGAAATCACTTATATATACCAAGAAACTAATCATGGAACTAATAACTAACCCTAATCCATCACAATTAAACATATTTATTTCATCTCATAAATCCCCTATGGGGATTATATATAATGAAATTAGTATTTAAATGGTATAACATAGTCTTGTAGTCCATATTACTACTCCTATAATCATGTGGGATACCAATACATATATCTTCATGCATATGTGAGTGACCCCACCTTTCTAATGGCTAACCTACTAGACAAGTTATAGATACATGTTCATATTTTCAAATATGTAATAATGTGGTTAAACCAATTCCACCACTATAATACTCTCATGTAAATTAATACATATTTTTGTACATGTGCATCACTATAATATACCCCTATAAATACATCATACCATGTGTCTTAATGTCCTCAATAATATTATGCATCTGATATGATATAGCCACACCTCCTCCATCTAATGTAATGAATGAAATAAGAAGGATACAAATATTTATACACATATGGAACATCAACCAAAACAATCTCAAAGATAAGGATGGTAGAACCATCAGGATGGTAGAACATTAAGGGAATATTGTGCTTCATGATCTCACCTAGTCATATATCTACGATCTCACATTTTTAAGACTAGACCCTTTACAACTTTTAATAATACATGTCTACCTATAACTAGAAACCATAATATGTGCCACATATATTTTAATGTTATTGTCATCTCCGTAGTGGAGATCCAATATGTACAAGTATCTACATTCTTCCTATCACCCAATACATTTAACAGATACATATTGTATAACATCACCCATAGCCTACCAACATAACCCAATCCCATACTATCAACTAAATAATTATTAACATCACTATGTGCCATACCTAACATTATATCCATATGGAAACCATGGTAAAACTCTCACACACATATCTCATTGAAAACCAATAAAGAAAAAAAAATCAAGTTTAGATCCATGGTTTAAATATTTAAAAAATATATGAAATATTAAAATACCACTATAATCAATTTTCATACTCGGAAGACACCTACAACATTGATGAGATGCTTGTGATAGGTGTTATTGGTGGATTGGATTTGTAGATAGTGTCAACAAATGTTTGACACTGCCAATAGGCATAATATGATACCATTAAAATATATAATATGCATAAAAATTCAGGAAATGGAATGAAAATGATAAATGGATTTTTTTTAAAATACTAAAAATGGAGGTAGAAATTGAATATTTCAAAAAATACCATGGTTGATGGCTACTTTGGCTACAAGGATCTCTCTAGGCACTCAAATTGTGTCTAGGAAACATCTCATCACATCAATATTTTATGAAATAAGAGCACAATATCAATATAAAATGAAAATCAAATGACTTATGAAAATAAAATAATCAACCTATTTATACTCAATGGATTTTTGTGTTATAAAGTGTGCAAAACAAACTTCATTATTAATCTAGCACAACACAAAATGTGCAATATCTTGAGACTTGTATATTATTTTTACTCCTATTAGTTACATTGGAACATGCATAGAATGATATTCTATATAGTCACACTTCCACAATCATTTATTAAAATATTATAATAGGTCATATTACATATCTATTTCTAAGGTATACATAGTATTTACTAACAGTCAAACTAATGATTGGGGGAATTTCATAAAGATATTATGAAATGCATTGACATTCCTTGTGGAAATTTTTTACCATTCAAGAAAATAGTATCTAGATGACATAGATTCTTATATCATCCACATGTCCACTAGGGGAAATCAATGTAACTTTAACTAATGAAAATACATAAATGCACATAAGCGATACAATCCTATCATGAAAATTACAAGAATTTAATGAACATATAAAAAGTTAAAAATTTTCCAATGCTCAATTACATTATCACCCATATACACTAGTGTACAATGGTTACATCTAGATATCCATATTTATTTGTTGATATGGATTACGTGTTTTCATTTGTGCTTGAAAATATCAAATTTGTATATTTAACATGGTTTTATATGTTTCTCTATATGATTTACATGATTATATTTCCTATATAATGCATGATACATATAACTTATCATTTTGAGATGAGTAATTTGAAAGTTACATCCATCATATAGAAAATGGGACATGCATTAGGCTTATTTCACATATTCAAACCATATCAAGTTGAACATTGGTATTTTAGGAAATTTCATATGGTTCAAATGGGTGATGTTGGATAAATTGACGCATATGAGAGATATATGTTAGGCATTTTAATAGATTTTTAGGAATAATAGAGATATTATAATACCTTTTATATATTACATGGGTAACATCAAGCATATTTATCAAATTATATAGGTTAGATTGAGAAAACATATCAAATTATACATGTTAGATTGAGAATATTTATCAAATTACATGGATCATATTGAGAAAGTCTATCAAATTTATTAGATGGAACAAATTGATAAATAATTGTTTGACATTGTGATAGATATATTATGTCACTATATATATATATATATATATATAATTTAAATTTGGGGAATGAATATTATTCATGCAAACCCTTATTTGATTTTCTATATTTAGATTGATGGGGAATGAATGTACTATGTAAGCACTTTGGATACAATATTAATTAGCACAAGTTTAATTTATGTTGCATAAAAACATGTTTTAGAGTTCTAATTTTTACATATGAAATTGTTTTTGGGTTCCACCACTACATACAAACATGTTTTAGGGTTCTACAACTATAAAACCTTGTTTGATTCTCTAGCCAAGCAGAGAGCAATACTAAGAGAACCCTCTCCATATGGGTTGGGTCATTTAGGATTCATGTCATCTTAATGTAAAATGGAAAGAGAATAATGTACGACTAGTATAATACCACATACCAATAGGTGTGGTCATTATTTTTATTACTATCAATTTTTCATTTTGATTATACTTATTTTTAATTAGAATAATAATATATTTAAATTTCTAATTATTTATTGTAATTAGACATTGGATATTATAAAATACTAGGGCAATGAAAATCCTAAGTTAAAAAATCACCAATGTAGGTTTACATTCTCTTTAATCACTTTAAACCAATATTCAACATTGTATTAAATATTAAGATAAAGAGGGGGCATTTATAGACACCCAAATGTGGTATGACGCTTGTTTTTACAATTATTATCATGTGACATTAATATATGAAATTTCATTGTGAATGGGCTACTTATTAGTGAATTTTTTTAGGTCATACATCTTTTTTAGTTTATTTTATTATAACTTTCTTGATGCTTCTTAAATCTATCACATGGATTGTTAGTCATGTTTTTCCATCTCTAACTTTTATATGCATGAAAGATAGTGTTTTTAAGATCTAGATAGTGTTAGTTACCAAAATTATCCTAGCATGACATTCAATTATTTCAATTATAACCCCATTTGGGTCTCATTTTTAACTATTTGGGTCTTGTTGGAACTACTTGTGTGCACCATTAGTTCCTTAATTCAAATTTGAGAGAACTACATATAATCCTTTACAAGAATTTTAGGGGTAATCATTCATTGAAATATAAAAGTAAAAAAAAACTCAAATAAAAATATATCTTTCTAATATTTTACTTTATCATCAATTTTAAATTTTATAAATGGATAAATATGATTGCACACATCAATTTCATGTTTTTACTAAAGGAGAACCTAAAATAAATTTCATTTATAATTACATTCACATGATTTGGCACACACCCACATTAGTGGGATAAATACATGTGGTTTTAGCTATCTTCAAAGTATTAGAATGTATGCAACACTCAACTATTCAATGGGGAGTGGTTGAGGTCAGTCTAACCCAACCTTTTTAACCCAATTTTCAAGTCATATTTGTGTTGAAAGTGTAAACTAGGGGTTTGAAGAAAGGATACGTGAAATAGATATTTGTGCATAGGTTAAAATGAAAATGAATGCATAATATACATGTGTAGACATAGGCATGGTGATCTAAATTACATTAACTAGCATAGTCATCCTAGATAATATCAATTGATGAAGGGTTTTGAGCTTCACTAAAAGTGTCCATGTGGTTTTGAGACTTGTTTCTAAATTAAATCCATCATAGCACTAATATATAATATTTTGAGGTACTATGTTTTAGGTAGTGAGCAATATAAATAAAAAACTAGTTAAGTGCCTCTTCTCTCCTTTGTCTTATCATTTATAAAAATAATAAGTGGAATATTAATTTATCTTTTACATTCAAATTTGTGAGGTTACTACATATTTTTTACAATATTAATTTCAATAGTTTAATATTAATTAGATCACTTAAATTTAAAAATTCATAAAAAACACCAAATGTAAGGAAAATAACTTAGTCAAAGCCTCAATATCCTAAAACATATGTAATGAAATTTGAAAATAGTTGTTACCATTGAATTTTTTTCCAAATAAATGAATTTCCATTTATTCATGCCCATAGTATCATGTATAAGTGTCACATAGTGTATAAAATATAATATCATATCAATTACAATGTAAAATATATATTATTCCCTTGATGACGAAATGTGATATAATATGCCCCTAGTGAGGATAGATATAGCAATGGGAACAAACATAAGTAGCATGCCCCCATAAATACATGGTAGAAACCATGGTAATATAGGCACAAATAAATTATATTAATATGTATTATATACATAAAATATATAAGTATATAATATAGTAATCTATCACACTTAAATTAAGATCATACATGTTAGTGATCATAACCAAGTTAGTGACTAGACAAGTTAAAACATGCACACACAAGCAAACATTCATGCAAAATAATTAGTGTAACCATGTAACAATCACAATGAGTATATCCATGTGATATATAAGATCTAGTTAGTATCATGAGATGTATTAATTAATGTAATATAGATTAATATGATAAATGTAAAGTAAGGAAATATATCACCATGCAAAATATGCTACATGGAAATACCTCAAAGATAGGACATGTTGACTTTGAAAATGTCCCCTCAAAATGTGAGAAAATAGTGTGTATTATAGTATCATGTAACATGTAAATTTTCATAGCACTCATTAAAGAAATACCATGAAAACCATGTGTAAATCATGGATATGAAAACCTCTAGCATAGGTGAATATCTAACCCTGTAAAAAATAATGTTTTCAATTTTTTGTGTATATTATAATGTTTTAGATGATTTTTACTTGATATTTCCCCTTGATGGGTGATTTTATGAACTATTTATATGTCAAGGATGATGAACATAATGTGATGAGGTGTAAAATGATGTATAGTTCATAAGGTCCCATAAATAAAAATGAAGCAAACTTGAACATGGCATAAGTCTACCTAGGGTGGACTTCTATAATAAAAAAAGACTCAAATCTCAATGAAAAGTATGATAACATATGGAATTTAGTCCAAGGATGTCAATGGATATATTTTGATGTGTTATATGTACTTTTAAGGATCCAGTGTTAAATGGGGACCAATTTGGGGTTGGATAAGTCCTATAAATATGCAAATAAACACTAGTATGTCAAATATGATAAATTGGGGATAAAACAATATAGAAATGGATCTTGTAGTAAATTTATGTATCTACATAAATATCAATTTTTCCTTGATAGGTTGAATAAAAAATTTAGATAAAATACTTTATAATTCACTATCAGGTAGTAGGTGAGGTATATTCATAAACATTATTTTGAATTTAGGTACATATTCACTAATATTCTCATTAGGTCCTTGTTTAAGCTATACAAGATATGAAAATGTGACCTTTTGGATATTGTTTATTAAAAATTAGAACTATCAACCAAAGATTTTAAATAATGTATGAAGCATAATAGTATGGCATAAAACCAATCCAAGGCATAATTCTTGAAACCTTAAGGAAAGATATTAATCAAACATTTATCATTTTTTATAGATTCAAGACATGAAACATTTAATGGTTTGATATGTTTCAAAGGGTCATTCTTTATATTAAATAATTAAAACTTGGGTGCAATAAAATCTATAGATAGATGGTAGATAAGGACCTCATAATTTAATGGATTGAGTAAAATATCATAATAAGTCATTGTATGGATTGATATTTGAGATCCTTGTGGAAGATGTTGAATTTGTACTGTTATATTTTAAATATGTTGTTTAAGTAATGATTTTAAGAATTAAAATTAACACGTTCATGGATAAACATCCTAGTGTTTTTGAAAACACCATGACCAAAATAAGAGGCACAAAAGAAGCATTAAGCCAAGAAGGAATAATTATAGTAACCTCTAGTAGATGGAATAGAAACATTCAAAGTTTCATTTGAAACATGTAATTCATAACATATCATTTCCTTAGCTAATTTCATTATTATTTTATTTTTCCTCTCAATCAACATAAATCATGACACCAATTTATTTAGGAAATGATGAAAATAAAATTACAAAGCTCTCTATCTCATGTTTACTAGATAGAGGTAATTTTTGAATCATAGTCATTACTAACATTAACATATTACCATCATAATAATTCATAGCATTGACATCAAAATATTTGGTATACCATAACATATTAGATAAGGAGGGGTTCAAAAAATAATACAAATCCCTTGATTGCATAATCAAATAATTGGGTTTGCTAAAATGTTTTATGTGGAGTAAAAATAAGTCTTCAAAACATGACACCAACAACATAAATGGAAGGGGGAAACTCAAATATGATATAAATATAAAAAATAGTAAATAAAGACCTATATTTTAGTATTTAATGGAATTACCTTGATCAATCAATAATTTAAAGGATAGATAGAGAGATTGGTGCCTGATTTCTAACTAACCTAAATTATGATAAAGACTAAGAATGAAGGAAAGTAGGTTCTAAAGTAGTGTATAAGATCATCTATAAACTAAAAAGTGCTCTAAGATAGTGTTCATTTTTTTATGGATTAAACTATTTAGACCAAAAATTAAATGTCTCGAGAGTGGAAATCCTCTTGAAAGTAGTTGGCATGTTTTGAAAATGGTTGTGTAGATCCATGGTGTTTTAAATTTTTTGAAACCTTTCATCAATAAAAAATGTCTAAAATCCTCTCTTCAATAAGTAGAATAGTGCAAGAAAATATGTTATAATTCCTTATCCTTCCCTTGAGCTCATGTACACACTAAGAAAACATAAAAGAAATGGTGTTCTGGTGGAGGGGTTTGTCTCAGTCATTCCTTATCCTACCCTTTACAATAGGTTTACATTTTTAAACTCAACACTCATGTATGTCATAAATAATATGTTTTATTTAGCTCTAACCCTTGTGGAATGTGGGTACTTATAATAAATATATATGTTATTTCACTAATACGATCTTTATTTTGGTACAAGTATAAAACTATGAGCCTTTGAAAATCAAATGGAAAAAGGGTAGAGTGTGAAATATATGCATATTTTCAATGCTTAATCATTAGGATACATGATGGTTTATGACCTTAAGGTACATGTGTATATATATGCATCTTTAAATTAAAATTTTGACACATTTTCATATAGGCCAACCATAAAAAACATGAAATTAAGAAATCAAGGCACAAGGAAACATGAAAAATGGCACAAATAACCCAAAACAAACTTGACTACTTTCATACCTTATGATAAAGTTCAATACCATTTTCAAAATATTCCAAAATTGGTCATGGTGATAAAATCTTCGGAAACATAAATTAAGTAGTTTTTAGGAGCGTGCTTGAGTACCCAAGGGGAAAAAATGGCATATATGAAGATGTGTATGAATAAAGAGGATAATGAAAACTAGAAAGGGTCCACTATGAAGGGAAAGTGTAATAATAGGATCTTAATTTAATTTAATGATCTAAATTTAAGAAAGCATAATAAAAACATTGCAACTAAAACACTTATGCCAAAACTATTGATTTTTCCATAAAATAGTTCCTAATAGTGAATATTGACATCAATGATTAATTCTTTATCATAGGTAGCATTATTTTCAACTTTAATATATTTATGGTGTTCCTTGTAATTATTTATCACTTCCCACATATTGGGTGTAATTCATGTCTTCAATAAGGTTACACTCCTTTATATTTCAACAACAATAGGATCTCATCTAATTTTATTATGTCTCTTACATTGACACCTTTGTTCTAACTCTCTTTGTTCTTGTTTTATATCTCATGTGTAGTTTAAAATTTACCTTGGATATTTTCTATCATTTCCTTTGCTTAGTTCAAGATCAATTTTTGAATAGGTGCATCTAGGTAAATTGTAACTATTACTTTTAGATTTATCAACATTTTTTCTCTATGTTGAGTGGGAATTTGTCTTGATTGGGCTTTCACCCCAATCCTAGAGGTGATATTAATATGAGGCCCTAATTTTCAATTATATTTAATTAATCTTCATTATTTTTGGGAAATTCCTATCATTCATGCACCTTTTTGGGTTTTATCCCTCTGTAACATAGGTTTAGACACTCATTAGATATGTGTCCCTTATTATAATATGTGCAAGGTGGGAACTTGGGACATTATTTATTATAATTTTAAGTGATTTTACACTTAAAGCATGACCTTAGAACCAACCTCTTTAATATAATCCACTTCATCTTCTCCCAAAAGATATTTCATGGTTATATCTACCCTAATTTGATTTATTAACACCTTGATTTTGGTTGTATCCCCTTGGATTATGTTTGTATCATCCCTAATTTTGATTATAACATCTTAGATTATGGTTATAACCTCTTTGATTCCTATTATGGTTTTCATTTTTAAAGTTGTATTTAGTAGCTACATATTTTTACCTCGGATATTTGTCTTGCCTCCACATTTAATTAATTATCCTATAATAAATGGTGTTTTGCATATTTATCTCATAAACCTTACACTAAGAAATTACCTAAGTTTACTTTGAATATTTTAGTAGTGCAAAACTTATTGCATCATGTTCTTCCCTACATGATTCAAAACACATGTTTACATCTTTCACTATTTTCAAGATGCAATCATTTTTGGTGTGACCTTTAGTCTCACAGTCAGTATGCCATGGAACCTTTTTCTTTCCCTATGTATCAGTTTTAATTATTTTCTATAAGTATGTCATAATATTAGATATATCGACCTCTAAAATTTGAATGATGCATGTATCCATTCCTCATGCTAATTCAAATATCAATGTATCTTCCAATACCTCTCATGCATCCACAAACATATTCATTATTAAATGCCTCTAAAATGGTGTTAACAACCCATCTAATTGTACATACTATAATAAATGTATATCATATAAAATATTCAAGATTTGAGTCTTGTATACATCAAAATATGGTATGAAACCCTTTAAAATGCTAGTCTTGACTAATTTTCACCTTACATGACTTGTGTATACATGTATGGATCTTGAAAACCCTTCTCTAAAATCTACATGCTTTCCATGGCTTTAACCTTCCTGATTTGCTATCAATCACCTATAAGAATTCCCTGGTATGTGTCTAACCTAATCATTATCATACTTAAATTATATCTAGATAATTATATTACTATATTTTTATTTTAAACAAGTCTAAAAAACATAGACACCTACATAATTTCATAAGTTTTCAACTATGATGGTCCCATCCCTATACCAAAAAATGGTAATTTTTCAAAATTCAAATCATATTTAGGGGTCACCCCATAAATTTCACATGTCATTGGCATAAAAAACTACCCAAAGAATTTCCATATAAATATACATTATATATAAGCCTATATGAGGATCTAACACTCAACAAATATACATCTATACATTTTCTTGCATCAAAAGGACTATCCTAAACTTCCCAGTACAGCCATTAGTCATAATAAACAAGCCATATCTAAGTTTGAATCACTTAATCCAAGCTAATTTTTCCATTTTCCAAGTGTCAAAAGGTAGATTGCATATTGAATTCATTAAAGGATAATTATTGCACACATACACCCAATAGAGAGAACTACATGTGGTTTGACTTCCCTTTTTAGAGTATTGGATATGTAGACATCACTCAACCATTAATTATAAAGTATTAAGGTTATATCAACCCACATTCTTCCCCTTTTTTAGGCCTAAACCTAATTTCAAAATTAGATCGAAGGTTTTAAAGAGGAAACAAGATTTATGCAACCTACACAAATAGGGATCCCTACTATCACAAACACGGACATATTATAAGTAGGCACAATTCCTTATAGAAATATAGATAGGCATTATACACACATACAAATCTGGTCTGAGAATAACACTATCATCTAGCATAGGGGTCCATATACTGACATATTCATCTTGGTGGTTCTTGACACCTAGTCACTAATCTGAGTGACGTAGAGTCTACTTTCAACCTTTTTGTCACCTGTATTTAGTCTTAGACCTACATATAATAATAAACACACTAATTATATTAACCCCTTAGTTCATTTTATTCATATAAAGTGCAATTTCACAATTATATTATTCATTTTATAATCATATTTTTGTATTATTGCAATACATTATACAATATAAATAATCCTAAATTTTTATACTTGTTTATATAACTAAATAAAAAATAAGGTAACACAAATCTTAAATCACACATTGTATTCATATACACCTTTAGATATTATTATTTTATTTGTTAAAGTGATAAGAAGCTTTATTTTTCAGATTTAATAATATGGAATTCCTTTAGAAATTCATTCTTCAACATATTGAATTCAACCATTGTTTGCTTCAAATCAGAATTAATATATTAAGGGTGTGTTATGTCACATAGTATTGTTTTAAACTAACTATACTTCCTCTCTGGGGAAGAATGTTCTTTTTACCTATAATAAATATCACATTTATAAAAGTGATCAAGAGCATATTCCATACCTTCATATTCTAAGAAATTTATCAATATCTCATAAAATATGTTTGGTTGAGGTTCCTATTAAGTTTATGCTTGACCACTTGTTTTAAGAGTTGAACCTCTTCTTATTTCATTAATGTCACTTCCAATAGTTATTTTTGGACCAGTTAATAATGTAATAACATCATTAGGATTTTAAATTAGACCAATATTTCTAATCAATGGACTTTCACTTCCTCATGTTAACATCCCAAGGCTCATTCTTCCCACCCGAATCATATTTATTCCACTATCATATGAAATTTACACAATATTATTCTTACCACCTTCTAAATATTCTTGAATGTAGGGTGTCACTTGTATTATTACACAACCTTCACTTCCTTATCTAATAAATTTTAAACTTCAAGAAATTCTAGGACATTTTTTTACAATTCCATCACATTCCACTTCCTCATCAAGTGTAATGCATTCATTTCTTTATCTTAGATCCTCTTTATTAAAGGAATATTCTCTATTTAGATCACCTTCTTCACTGGATCATGTTTACCCTTTGTGTGAACCAATAAATTACCCTCATTGTATTTTATGAGTCTTCACAACATATATTTGAATTAGTCCCCTTTTTTCTTAAGGTCCTTGGTAGCAATTTCCTTTTCTCTACCTTCAGCATACTTATGTAGCATCTTTTATCTTTCATTTGAGAAATCCATTCTCTTATATATTTTTTTTACTTAACTACATCATATGCAACCTTCAAATACCCCCCAACTCACCTTTGCCTAGGCCAAGTGCAAAGTGATGTATTCTTCTATCCTCTTACACTCAATTCAAAATCAATTAGTATCATTTTAATCCATAATTAAATTATAAAAATATAATATCCTCTTGGCTCTCTCAAGAACTAAAATTCTTCCTCATCTAGTAAATTATAAGAAGACATTGTAAACTCCAAGATGTAGCTATTAAAATCTTATTTCCACTACATGTATACTATGCATGTCCACACTTCTTCACTCTTTTCCAATTTATTAAATTGGGATTTTAAAAAAGCAAACTAAAATCTAATATTTCTACTTCATCTAATGATATATGTAACCATCCATTCACTTAAGTGTTTTTCATACTTTATAATTCTTACAACTCGTTAAAAACATCTTTATGTAACCAACCTTTTGATTTCAAGTCACCACAATTAGTTTTGTCTCTTTAAAAATCCAAATATTTCATCTCAAACCACACCTCTATGTGCTCCTACACGAAGCACTCTGACATAGATGCCTCTGATTTTGGTAACCTAAGGAGATAGGGTCCCAATAATAAAACCAAAATATTATGCTAAAATAGGATACTTTTCTTGGCTTACCTATCTAACATAACATCAAAATTTACAACCTGATTTTATTGATATGTCACTTGAACCTAGATCTAAGAGCTCACTTGAAGCACACAAGAGACATTTAATAACCCCACCATTAAAAGATCAAAAGAATCATAACTAACCATAACAAAATGCATGCACATACATCTATTATAAATCATATAAACTATAAACCAAATGTTAACTAAAATCTTAATCAACCACAAGGTACACAATATGTTTCAATAGATTTCATTCTTAATCAATCTTCATAATATAATCATGTATAACCCATATAAAATATTATGTAAATTTATTGAATATTGTGGAGTTTTTCATTATACATTCACTTAAGCTTTGATTCAAAACATGTAACATCAACTGAATATAAAAATTGAATTCCATAATAAGAGGTTGGGTGTCCTATTTATAGTTTTTTCCCACTAACCTAGTTATGATAGTTGGATCTATATGGATATCTTATACAAAGATCCAAAATATCCCATGGATCTTATATTAGACTCATAATAAATTATTTCCTAAATCATCCACACATGTGGTCTTTACCATGCTTTGACACATGTTTGGTTATGCAAATTCATTATTTACTTATTTTATTAAATATTTATTATTATATTTTATCATATGATCCTACACATCATCTAACTTGTGAATACTTTCTTAAAAATTACATGTAATTATATACTTAGTTAAAACAAGAGTCAAAAAGTTATAATGCATTATTCTACTTACTCCTAAATTTTGAGGTGTTCACTACAGGTTTATGATATATACTTCACTTTGAATCTTCAACAAGATACACATGAAAATATGATATCTATTATACAAAGATGAATTTTTAAATCACACACAACCAATTGTATTCATTCCTGATTATTATTTTTACTTAGTGATTTTAATAATTCTTTGATTGTTGATTTTATAGACATTGATCTACTTACAAATATTTTCCTTATTTTTGTAATAACACAAGCATTTATATTTTTGTTATATTATCATTAATCATGATAGACATGGTACACCACATGAGTCCCTATCAAATTTTAATCCATACCTAGTTAATACTTTCCAACCATAATAGAGTATCCCTCCACCACCCAATATAGGCACTTCCCATGGCCCTCCCATTAAGTGGATCATTAACTAGTTTTTTGCTAGTTTCAAATATTTTAAAAATATATAAAAGATTTAAATATTTTTTAAAAAAATTAAGACTGAAAAATGATATGATTTATATATTAAACTATTTACATGTGTTACTTATCAAATTTTTGGTATATGGAATATTATTTACATACAAACATACATTTCACAATATATGAGTGCCATGCAGGACTACTAGTTACACATGGAATACATATCTTTGTTTTCCCTCTAAGAACATAATTAATGAGGCACCCTCCTACTACAAAATGAACACAAGTATCAAGGCACCTTCCTAATACATATTTGATAACACAGAGTCCTCGCCCTTCTAGAACCATTCATCATACCTTGAGTTCTATGAGATTTTAGCATGATAGACATGGTACACCACATGTCCCTATCACATTTTAATTCATCCTAGTCAATAATTCCTAACCTTGATAGAGTATCCCTCCACCAATTAATATAATAACTTCCCATGGCCATCCCATTTAATGGAACATTGGCTAATTTTTTCTAGTTTCAAATATTCCAAAAATACAAAACAAAATACAAAAGCATTCAAAAAATCTAAAATTAGGACCTGAGCATGATCTAATTTATATATTACACCATTATATATTTTATTTATCACATTTTTATTAGATATATTATTATTTATATACACACATGCATTTCATGGTATATGAGTGTTATGTAGTACATACTAGTTACACATAGACATACATGTGTTTGTTTTCCCTCTAGACAATTGCCAGTTGCATAGGATTCATTATTTTCAAGCTATATATTTTTATGAACTTCATACCATGTTAATCCACCTATATTTATTACACATGCCTTGTTGGTTACTCATTTATTACACATTGATACATGATATGCCATTATAATATTATGTGACATTGATGTATATAAACGGTGTAAACTATTTCCTTATTATATGCTCTATTATCGTCATTACTCTTTTGCATGATAGGTTATTTTATATGTGACTGTTGTGTGTGGCCCTTGGATTTTCTTGATGTGACATCCTTGATGCCCCTTAATTGTGACATTTTTATGTTCTTTAGTTTATGGCCCTTGGCCTTGTTTTTTGTGTCATCTTATGTCTTTTTTATGTGGCCCTTTTCCTATACATGACACTAACACTTATACTTTTTGAGCTTGATATCATTTAGGGGTGTCATGATCTATATCATGAATTTTTACTATGTAATATTATTTAAATATCCTTATATTGCATGCTTCATTAATGCATTTATCTAGACATGACATTTGCATGCCTTGCATCCCATATGTTACATACATGCCTTGATCAATATATACATTATTATGATGACATATTATCCATATGACATTACATGATGTTATATTTAAATGTGGCATGATACAGTTAACTCTTCTTTTGAGATGAGTGACTTATATAAAGAATCTCCAAAAGGGGTAATTATAGTTGGCTTGTCATAGAGACATATGCTTCCACAAACATAAGATCAAATAAGATTACAAGTATCATATATTTTGAATATTTAGATATCATATTGGTTTAAATGCATGATAGATATGGGAAAATTGATATATATTATGGGAATCATATACCATGCATATGCATTCACTTTAAAGATACTTGAGCACATATTCATACACACTTGGGTGCATATGCATTGGTATATGCAAAAAAAGTTTATAAGAACACATTTTTAGATTTTTTACATACACGTGAATTTGAGATATAGGTTATCAAATTCAACATATTGATGCATAACATTTTATATTAGTGGTATAGATTCGGGAGCATGATATTAATTTATGTATATATACACAACATTACAGTTATAGTTGAATGATAAATGGTTGTCAGTTAACTTCACACTTAATAGATCTATGATAATCATAGTGGAGTTGACATGGTCCATCTCTTTTGATCATGAATTATATTATATATTGAGTGAAAATAAATAATTATTCATGCATACATGATGGGAACATTAACATTGTTCATTCCCTTATGATCATGCATTATTTTTTTACATGTATCAAACTTGATCAAACTAGAGTGAAACATTAAAATTGAATTTATAATCCATATGTAGCAGTTGATTCATTTTTTATAAAACCATGTCTAATCTATTCTCTTGTTTACCTATGTAGAGATTTATTTGAGTGAACATAGTCATATGGTTCTCTCTTTCTTTCCTACATAGTTATTCAAGATAGTACATTATGTAATTTTCTTAACCTCATAAGGTTTGGGTCAGGATTAATTCTCAACTCATGATCTCACATAGTTACATAATTTTGGGGCATAATCACCCCAACTCTCCAATGATTCAATAAATAAGCATCATCTCCAAAATGTTGTAAAGGAAACATGGTTTTCACCAATACGTAGATGTAATCTAACCCTTTCTCTTTCAATTTTTATATTCATATTTCATATTTCACATATGGACATTGACTACTTCATTTTCATTATAGGTTTACATGTAGCAAAGTTATACATTTAAAGCCATGTCCCAAAATGCAAAGTGTGTTTTACACACTTGTCTACATTTTATCCTTTTACTCTAGCAATTACATTACTATATTAAAAGGGGGGAATTTATAGATACTAAAATATGGTCTTTATTACTTGAAAATGACAAGATTGACACAATTTTTTGCACATGACTTGAGAACTCAAAAAAGATCCTAATCTACCATCCTCTCACACATGCATGTTATCTTATGAGTCATCCCTCATTTTTTTTTGATACACCTACATGAAATTCATTGTCTCTTTTAACCTCATAAATATATTTAATAGACATCTCTAGACTCTCAATTCAGTTCACCTATACTTAGGTCAATTCCACCAATTAAAATAATTATATCCATTTGATAATGACCTAATTTAGTTGAAATTGACCCACTCCTAGAAATGATTATTTTATAAAATCAAACCCATCCTTAGAGTCATCCCATAAGCACAAAATTTTAATGGCATGAGGAACCATTTAATTAGCTCCATATATCAACAAATTAATGTCTCATTCAAAAGGGAGTTCCTACTTATCTATTATATGTTTATAACTTTTGCACACTAATAAAATTTACTTTATTCTTCCCAATTTGCATACCTATCACTAGAATCAATCATAATACAAGCTCAAAGTATTTAAAATGCAATTCAAAGGTAACATTATCAAGTACCAAATATAATCGTTAGTTGCATATGCATAGCAAAGGAACATAATTTCATAATCATACTTGGTGGGAGAATTATGTGTGTCTTGATTTTACTCTTTGGGGTATTGGATACATAGATAACAAAAAATCACTATGCAAGGGTAACTTGGGTTAGCTCAGCCCATTAACTTTGCCCTTTTTTTAGGTTTCTAAACAATAAAAGCATAATTAGGGTTTCAAGGCAAATGAGGTTGATTTTTGGATATATGCACATCATCAAGGTTCAGGATCACAAACACAAAATAAGAAAAGACACTCATAGATGACTGTATGGTCACTATGTCATACTTCCATGCATGTCAGTAATGACCAATAGGTCAATATCTACTAGAGATACTAACCTAATCCTATGTAACTAATCCAACATAGATAATAGATAAATTTTGGAACCTAACAAACCATGTGCCTACTTATCCTTGATTTTTACTTCCAAAATATAATCACAGTCATGTAGTCGACCCAAAAAACTAAGTATCATGATCTCTTTTTCAATTTCTATATTTATCACATTCCATTGTAAAATAGAAATAATCAACCTCACTCTTTTAAATTTAAATGTATGCTTGAATTCCATATCTATTGATCTTAATTACATTTCAAATTTCTATTTTAACTAGATGATTTTAACCCATTAATCCAAATTAGGATAAAATAAGTAGTAATAATAGTTATTGTGGCCAAATCAAATTTGAGCAAGAATTTTTGCATGTGATCCCAGAGTTGGTAAATCAAGAGGATAATGAAGTGATCATAGCATTAACTTCTAATGAAGATCTTAAATTTTTTTTCTCAAAGATGAATCTAGATAAAGCCCCTATCCCAAATCGATTTCCCATAGTTTTTTTCCAAAATTTCTTAGATATTATAGGAGATGATGTGGTTATAGTCATGAATGAATTCTTCTTTACATCTTAGCTATTAAAATAATTCAACCATACATTTTTATTTCTTATTTATAAGAAGGAAGGGGCTATGAATTTCTCTAATTTTCATCCTGTAAGTTTGTGTGATTCTATTTATAAAATTATCACTAAATTGATTTCACTAAAAATGCAACCTATCATGGAAAAAATATTCAATCTCAACAAGGAAGATTTGTCCCTGGTAGACAAATTCAATATGGGGTGATTGTGGTGCATGAAGCCATTCATTTAATTGAAAATAGATACAGAGAAATAATCATGTTAAAATTGGACATGGATAAGGCTTATGACAGATTATATTGGAGTTTCTTGGATAGAGTTATGTCTTACTTTGGATTTTGATATAAACTCAAGAAAATCATTGGATCTTATATCACTTCATGCATGTTCTTTATTCTGGTGAATAGTGTATCTCATATATTTTTTAAGAGTGTTAAAGGGGTGATACAAGGGGGTCCCTTATCCCCTTTTCTTTTCATCATTATGGTTGAATTGCTAAGTAGATTCATATCTAACACTATTGTTTCATCATATTTGAAAGGTTTTAAACCAACCTATTTCATGGAGCATATTTCTCATCAATAATTTATAGATGACATCATTATTTTGGATAAGGTGTCTATCCAAGAAGATAGAAATATTAAAACAAACTAGTTATGTATTAACATGCCTCTAATCAAAAAATTAACTTTGACAAAAGCTTTGTGTATTTCTTCAATACACCAGTGGCCAGATAAGCTAGAATAGCTCTTATTTTAGGTTTTCAAATCAAGGTTTCACCCTCATCATATCTTGGTATGCCCTCTTTAGAAATTAGCTCCCTATGATAGCATAGAATCCTTTGGTTGAGAGATTTTTAAAAAAGCTTGCAGGTTGGAAAGGCAAGCTCTTATCTCAAGTAGGCAAGGTCTTACTTATCAAAAGTGTGTTTTATATCCTTATTTTGATTTTGATTTTTATTTTTCCAAGAGGAATTAAGGATAAATTAAATAAAATTCAATGTAATTTTCTTTGGGTTGGAATGGAAGAAAAAACTAGATTCCATGTTATTTCTTGGAATAAAGTCTGCTCCAAAAAACATATATGGTGGGTTGGGATTAAGGAACTTAAAAATGATGAATAAAGATCTCATTTTGAATTTAATGTGGATATTTATCAAATCTAACATGTTTTGGGCTAAAATTCTATCTATCAAGTATGTAGAAGGCTAGGAACCAATAAACATTCTTGTAGAAGATCTTTTTGTTTGTGGCTCACATGTCTGGAGCTTCATGATTTCTAATAAGGATTTGATTAAAATAGGGTCTAAATGGAAAACTAAAAATGGATTTAAGGTCAATATTTGGAAATACATCTAGGTCTCAAGGCTTCCTCTTATTAATAGTGACATAGGCTAGTATTTACAAGAAAATATTCAAAATAAATATGGGTATAAATTGAATGAGTATTGGTAGAAGATGGAAGGAGATAAATACTAGAAAAAATTGAGTTTAAATAACTTAAACTAGGAGGATACTATGAGGTTATCAAATATAAATAATTTATTGATAAATTTCCATATACTCGGCACTAATAAAGAAGATCAACTTGTTTGGAATGAGTCTTTGAATGGTCACTACAAAGTTAAATCAGGATATGATCTTCTAGTAAAGGACCCTAAAGTCAACTACAGTTGGGAGATGTTATGGGTTAAATGGATAATTCCTAAGATAATTTTTTTATTTGTGTAGTGATTTATAATATAATTCTTGTCATTGATAACTTAAGAAGAAGAGGCTATTTCTTAACCAACAGATGTGTCATATATGAAAAGGACAATGAATCTATATGTCACTTACTCATGAGTTGTTATTTATCTCAATAAGTATGGATCTATTTTTTTTTTAAATTAATGTCTCTTGGATAAAAGTTGGATCTATAATGTAATTATGGTAGTCATAGGGGTTCCCCTTTAAAAATTCTATACTCAATAAAATTTGGAGACTTTCATTGCCACATATCATATGGGGCATTTGGAGAGAGAAAAAAAATAGAATTTTTAGGGAGAAAAGATGTAGCAACAAAGTTATTCCAAAATAATATTTGATAACATAATAGAGAACTAAAATATTATACCAATTAAGAAAGGTAAAACTCTACTCCTGTATAAATAATTTCTAGCTCACAACTAGAAAATTGATATCTTTGAGTAGGGAAGGTTGGATCTTAAAGAAGAAATTAGGGAAAGAACTAAATGGAAACCCTCCCTTTAGGTTGGATGAAGCTTAACTTTTATGAATCTTAATTTGGTTTCAACATATGTTGGAGATGTGGTAGCTAATTCTAACCCTTAAAGCTCTTGTGGCTCTATGCAGGATCAAATTGGCAAAACAATTGAAATTTCAAAAAATCATAATAGAGAGAGATTATATGAATACTTTGAATTATTTGTCTAGGAAAAATGTCATCAACTGGTCCATTAAACAAGTTATATAGGAATCTATAGATATTATGGACTCCTTGAAGCAAGTTTTTATTCAACACATTTATAGGGAAGGAAAATCTATAGTGAATTGGTTCACCAATAAGGGTGTGACCTATTTGGTACAAACATCTTGGATGGGCCATGAAGAACTACCTAGGGAACTAGTCCTAAGGATAAAATATGAAGGTATTGTTAATGAAAAAAGCCTTAGACATATTGGGGAAGCCTTTAACTCATAGATGAAAGAAATATTGGGCCCTTTATTTTAAAATATGAAGGTATTTCTAATGAACAAAGCCTTAGACATATCGGGGAAGCCTTTAACTCATAGATGAAAGTAATATTGGGCCCTTTATTTTATCTGGGGTCTTATATTGGTTTGGTTAATATTTTTTTGTCTTATTGAGATGTTTATATAATTTATAGCACATCTAATAGACTGCCTAAATACCAAAAGTAGAAAAATTACCACTTGGCTCTATTTTGAGAAGTCTAAAGTTCAAAGTAGGGAAAGGTTCATTCATCTCTATCTTTTCTTTACTGGAAGCATTATGGGTTTACCAAAAATAATAGAACCAAAAATTCCATAAAAATTTAAAAATAATGAGAGAATTTTGGAATATTTACAAGTGGGTGGCTTTGTAGGTTTCATGGAGAAGATATAAGAGCATGATAGACACATTTTGATCATGTTTGCAAATGCTTGTAAAGATAGAATAGTCATTATTAATGGAGTTACTTTATAAATAATAGAGAAAATTATTGATCACATAATAGTGTTGGAGGTTTGTCTATGATGTCTCTAAGGTGACCAAGGTTGTTGATGAGGTGTCATGTGTGTTAGATTGACAATGACAAAGTGTATTTCAATGTGGTTCCATGTTCTTGCATAGTTCTTCAGTGGTTGACTTGGATAGGTAATTGATGGATGATATTGATGATATAGACATGTTTAAAATACCCTATGGGATTATATGAGTTCTTATAGTGATTATATAAGTGAAAAAAATCCATCAGAACAATCATATGAATGTCTAAGCTTAAGTAGTCATCTTGATAGATAAAGCTAAGTGAGCAGATTGATGATGTCATATTTCACATGTGTGAAAGTGTAAAAAGAATATTGATATATGGATATATTTTCCTATGGGAGGATATCATATTTTTAAAATTTTAGTTCATGAGGTTAAGCGTAGAAAAATTTATTAAGGTGTAAATTTGGCCTTCTAGGCATAAGGTTACTAAGTTCTCATATATAGCCAAATTTGCAAGAAGAGATCTATGACAAGTGTTTAATCAAATCATAAATCTATTGGTGAGAATTTAATCTAATTGGAAATGATCTAATAGATAATATTGATTCAAATAGTCAATATTTCATGTGGGGTTGCAAAGTGGTGGAAGCTCATTGGAGTCAAATAGTCAATATACTTAGAAGGCACGCGTTGGTGACAAGTGTCATAATCTTGGAAGCTTTGATAGTAGATCAAAAATGAGTGTATGATCATGAATTTAGATATAAATGGTGTGAATTGAGTCAATATGTCAAATAATTCTTAGATTTAATTTAGAGCTACCAAGTGGCACAAGCACATTGACTGAAAGGTATAGGGTGTGTAGCAAGCACATAGAGTTGCCAAGTGGTACAATTGTAGGAGCTCGGATCAAAGATCAATGGTGAGAATTTTAAAATAAATATAAAAATACTTATAAGGAGATAAATGGTGTGTATTTGTTAAAATTTTCAAGGATAATGATATGAATTCAAAGTATCTGATGTTTAACATTTACACAATGATCGTTGGCATTTGAATTAACAAAGGAAAAACTAGTGCTTAGTTTATGAGCTATATATTTTGATTCAAAATAAATTTATTGATGAAGTGAAAATATAATTTGTAAATTAATTAAATGCACATATATAAAATTTTATTATATGATATTAATGTTTGTACATTCAAATATATTAAGCTCTAAAGTTGACTATGTGTTTGATCATGGTATGTAAGTGATCTGAGAAGGATATTTGAGTTGTTGTTGATAGTGTTTTGATGTTTCAAGATAAACCAACTATTAAAGATTATTTTAGACTACATGAATAATATAAATGTGTATTTTTAGGTTTAACCAATCCATATTTAGTGTGAAAAAATGCTTTAAATTTGATTGTGTTTGTTGAATGAACAAACAGTTTGAGGGACCATCTTGTAGAGTTAAGTTGAAGGTGTTCTAAGCAGATTTGAAGAAAAAATAAGTATGAAGATGTTAAGGAAGTATCAAATATTAATTATAAGGTATTGTTTATCATATTATCCCCCTAATCAAATATGAATATTCAAAATAGATTGGCTATATTTTGACTTTATTTTTGTATTTGAAGGCCTGAAGAGCAAGGAGACCTAATTGGTAGGTTCAAGTGTTGAGTTGGTGTTCCAGGTGGCTTAGACCCATATAGGAGTAATAAATGGGATATTTTAAATATTTTTAATGTTTTCAAATCAATTTTAAATCATGAAGGTGACCCAAGGAGTCGATTTGCAACATATAAGTATGAAGGCCTAATTGTTTTATGTCTCACCAAGACCTAATGGTGGTTCGGGGATAATAAGGTAATGGCCAACTTATGAAGAGTGTGGTTATCAAATGTAATGTGTGTAGGTACCTATATTAAGTGTCTTTCAATATGTGAAGCATCTTGGCCAACCAATATGGGTTAAAGGAAGAGAGTGGTATAAATACAAGGCATAATTGGATTAATTGTGCTAGTTGAAAAAGTGAGGATTCAAGATAAGAAGAGAACCCTTGAAAGAGAAGGTACAAGTCAGTTAGGACCATTAGAATGAAAAAAATATTAGACATGTTTATCTGATCAAGTTGATGTAGGAGGACACATATTTCATTGGACCTAATGAGCCTAGAAAGGGTAGTTTGATCAAGTTATCCCTAGAGGCAACTTGAAGAGAGATTGGAGGTGAAGAGTGTAGACAAAGGTGATCATCATCAGTTAAAGAGTATAAATAAGTGTTCAAGATGATTTATTTAGGTAGTTAAATGGGTTCTTGGTTTCTTAGGGGGTTAGTTCCTCCTTACAAGGTAAAGCTTGTTAAAGGTCTAGTTGTTATGGGTGCTTGTCTAGATAAGGAAGTAGCTCCTTATGGGATTAGTACCTCACTACACTAAGGGATGGGTGTTCCTTAATTAGTTAGTTATGGTATAAATGTTAGATCTTGTTATTATATGATTGCATTCCATATTGTAAGTTTTATTTGGTTTTATTCCCCAAGAGGGTTTCTCAAATATATGATGTGTTTATGTGATGTATGCTCTTATGTATGATTTGGATGTATGTGCTTTCATGTTTATGTTGCTTGATTAAGTTTATGTATGTTGAATATTTAAGATTTGGGAATTGAATTAGATTATCTAGAATCATTGATTCACCCCCCTCTCAGTGATTGTACCTCTAATAATTGGTATTAGAGCAGGATGTTTTATGCAAGTTTAACCACTTAAAGGTGATCAAAGGTAAAAATATGGCTAAGCAGTTGAGGAAATAAAATCTTAAGTTGAGATCAATGGTTAAAAGTCTTGAAGAATAGATCAATCATATTGAGACTGCGAAGAGTAATTATAATTCTAAGGATGATGAACATGAGATGAGGCTTAAGGATTTAATGAATAGTTTAGAAATATAAAGAATTGATAAGTCATCTTCAAACCAAGTTTGAGAGATTAAGTGAGATTTTCAATGAAGACAAGTTGACCATGCAAGAACTTGAGGATTAATTAAGGGTTACAAAGACAAATCTAATTTCAAAAGAGGAAGAATGCATACATCTCAAGACTCAGTTAGAAGAGATAAATTCCAATTTGAGTTTAAAATAAGGTGAGCATGATGAGTTGAAGTCCAATCTTGATTCTATAAATATTATTGAATAGCAAGCATGTACATTGAAGGATGACATGGCTAAAGAAGTTAAGAGGGATAAGGATACTATCTAATTTCTTAGAATTTTAGTTAGAAGTTGCAAGTTCAAGTATGAGAGCTAAAGAGGATGAGATCATTAAATTGAAGACCAATCTAGATTCATTAAAATATGAGCATGATTAATTTGTTTTTAAGGTAAACAAGATTGAGAAAGAGCAAGAGAGGTTGTCTTAAGACAAGAAGGATGCAAGCACCAAGATCAACAAGAAAAGATCCATCAGGCAGCCAAGTTCCATGAGGTATGAAATATATTTTAATGGTCATTGTTTTACTTATCATAGGATTGGTCATAAAGCAAGAAACTATAGAAGGAAGACCAACTGGTCAGCTAGAGTGGGTCATATTGCAAGATTTGTAAAAGTAAACTCTCAAGTCATAAGAAGGTGCATGGACATCCTAGTGTGCTCAATAAATTTCAATCCTTGGCATGGAAATAAATGCTAAGAAAACTAATTTAGTTGAGCTAAAAGATCATGTTGGACTACCTGGTAAAGAAAAAGAGGAATAAAAAATGAAGAAGCTTCATGAATGCCAAGAGAATGTATCATCTATCCAAATAGAAAAGGAGAATCAAGAGTCAATTTAAGTTGAGCTCAAGGATAAAACTAAGGTTATAGTTGAGACTAGTTATGAGGTGTGCATGGATACAAGCGAACATCCTATTATTATTGAGCATGTTTTATGCAAAGAACATTTGTTATCAATTCCCAGTGATGAGGTTCTTTCTTCAGATGAAAAGGCATGTCATGAATATTTGTTGTCTCCATGTATTATCAAATAAAAGGAGAATATTTTAGTGGATGAGTAAGTTTATTCTCTTAAGTCTAATAAAAATAAAAACTATCAGTATTAGATGACTAAGGAGGAGAATGAATATGAGTTGTGGGCAAATCCTGGTTTCACATTGTTCTAGGACATTTTGGATTAAGGTGTCTCTATCTAGGCTTCAAGGAGACACTTGGAAACAAGAGGAATCTTAGGGGATTTTTTTTTAGATTTGGTTGATATTTTAGGACAAGAATATCATTTTAAGATATGATCGGCTAAGGAGGATCAATGAGTTTTATGAATCTACTCCAATGTGTTGTGATGGAATGAATTAGAAGATATATTTAGGGATAGTGATCCTAAAAGTCAAAGTTTTGGTAAATATTTCATGGATGGTCTAATTGGTCAAGATGGTGAAGAATGAAGTTGTGTATGTAAGTTTTGCAAGTAGGGAATGGAATTTTCTATGTGTCTGATCAATAATAATGAGTTATTAAGTTATTCTATTCCATAGAAAGGTATGTTAATCCTATTCTATTATGCTTAAGGTGTGTTCAAGGTTTTTGGTCCTAAAGATAAGAACTTTTCAATTTATGTTGCTAAAATTAATTGATCAAATGTTGAAAGACTGAAGGCAAGGTTGGCATGGAATAAGGGGGAGATAACTTAGTTAGCTTGAGAGGCTTGAAGAGTTGTGCATAATGTGAGGGAAAGCATGTGTGAGATGTCATAGTCATGGTGGAGATATAAAAAAAAATTCTACAGATGTGAACTCAAGCATGTTGATATGATGAATTGATCAATCCAAGTTAGGTTCTTTGACAATGTATTGAATCCTCATGCACAAACAAAAGGGGGGTTTTGTAAATAATCAGGTCCTAGGATCAAAGGACTATGTATTAACATTTTAGAGAGAAAGTATGAAGGCAATTATGTTGATTCATCATTGTTGAAAATGGTCTGAAGATGCTCAAAAGGGTACCTAAGCTCAGGGGACTGAGGGGGAGTCCTTAATGTTTTCAAGGTAAGTTCATGTAGTTTCTAATATGTTGTCTTCATAGAAGCTATGTATAATCAAAGAAGAGTGTAGTCATGGAACATGTTTGATAAGTTCAAGGTAAGAAAAGATATGCATAATGTTAAGGGGAGTCTGTATCATCTCTTAGAGGTGGTCCTTTCCTATTATTGGTCCTTGAAGTAACACAAGATCAGGATTTGAGCCCACTTTATCATTATGTCAAAGGGGGAGAAAGTGCTTGAAGAGAGAGACAGAGCTTATGCATAAGCTTTGTATTGGTGTTGACATCAATGACAAAGGAGGATATTTTTTTAGGTTTATCTATGATGTCTCCAAGGTGACCAAGGTTGTTGATTAGGTGTCATGTGTGTTAGATTGACAATGATAAAGCATACTTCAATGTGCTTCAATATTCTTGCATAGTTATTTAGTGTTCGACTTAGATAGGCAATTAATGGATGATATTGATGATATGGAAATGTTTCATAGATCATATGGGTTTTTATGAGTGCATAGAGTTCTTATGGAAGTAAATATAATTAATCATAATAGTCATATGAATTTCTAAGCTCAATTAGTCATCTTGACAGATGAAGCTAAGTGAGTAGATTGATGACATCATATTTAAAACATGTGAAGGTTTCAAGAGAATCTTGATATATGGATAGATTAATATATGTGAGGAGATCATATGGTTAAAATTTTAGGTCATGAGGTTGAGCGTAGAAAATTTTATTAAGCTAAAAAGTTGGCCTTCCAGGCAGAAGTTTACTAAGCTCCCATACTTAACCAAATTTACAAGAAGAGATCTACGGTGAGCATTTAATCAGATCACAGATCTAATAATGAGTATTTAATATGATTGGATAATGATCTACTAGAGTGAATTGATTCAAATAGTCAAGATTTCATGTGGGTTTTCCACGTGGCAGAAGCTCATTGGAGTCAAATAGTCAATATGCTTAGAAGGCACGTGTTAGTGACAAGTGTCACAATCTTGGAAGCTTTCATAGTAGATCAACGATGGGCATATGATCATGTAGTTAAAAATAAATGGTGTGTGTTAATTCAATAATTCAAATTATTATCATATTTAACATAGAACTTCTAAGTGGCACAAGCACATTGACTGAACGATACAAGGTGTGTAGAAGGCATGCAAAGCTACAAGTGGCACAATAGCGGGAGCTCAAATTAAAGATCAATGGTGATCATTGCAAGATAAAGATTAGGATAATTCCAAGGAAATAAAAGGTGTGTATTTTTTCAAAGTTTACATGGATCATGAGATGAGGTCAAAGTGTTTGATGTTTAATGTTTATATAGTGATCATTGGCATTTGAATTAACAAGGGAAAACCAATGCTTAGTTTTTGAGCTACATCTTTTGATCCAAGACAAATTTATTAATGTAGTAAAAATAAAATTTGTAAAGTAATTCAAGGTGTATCCATATAATTTTATTATATGATTTGAATGATTGTGTATTCAAATATATTGAGTTATAAATTTGATTGTATGTTTGATCATGGTTTGTAAGTAATCTAAGAAGGATATTTGAGTTGTTCTTAATAGTGTCTTGATGTTTCAAGATGAAAAAACTATTGGAGAGTGTTTTATAATATATGAAGACTATCTATGTGGATTTTTTAGGTTTTAAAAATCCATATTCAATGTGAAAAAAGGCTTTGAAGTTGACTGTGTTTGTTGAATGAACAGACAGTTTGAGTGACCATCTTACAGAGGTAAGTTGAAGGTGTTCTGAGCAGATTTGAGGAAACAAATAAATATGAATATGTCAAATATGTCTCAAATATTTATGATAAGGTATTGGTTATCATAATATGCCCATAATCAGATATGGAGATTCAAAATAGCTTAACTATATTTTTACTATGGTTTTTTTGTGTTTAAAAGCTTAAAGAGTAAGGAGACCTAATTGGTAGGTTTGAGTGTTGAATGGTGTTCTAGGTGGCATGGAACTATATGGGATTAAGAAAAGGGATTTTTGATATATTTTTTATGTGTTTAAAGAATTGATAAAGTATGAAGGTGACCCAAAGAGTTGAATTTGTAATGTATAAGTATGAAGGCCTAATTGTTTTAGGTCTCACCAAGACCTAATGATGGTTTGAGGATAATAAGGTAATGACCAACTTATGAAGAGTGTTGTTCTCACATGTAAGATGTGTATGGACCTATTTTAAGTGTGATTCAATATGTAAATCATATTATCCAACCAAGATGGGTTAAAGGAATAGAGTGGTATAAATACAAGGCATAATTAGACTAATTATGCTAGTTGAAAAAGCAAGGATTCAAGCAAAAAAGATAACCTTTGAAAAATAAGGTACAAGTTAGTTAGGACCATTAGAGTGAGAAAATTATAAAACATGTTTATCTAATAAAGTTGATGAAGGAGGACACATAAGTCATTGGACCTAATGAGCCTAGAAGACGCAGTTTGAGCAAGTTATCCTTAGAGGCAACTTGAAGAGAGATTGGAGGTGAAGAGTGTAAATAGAGGTAATAATCATCATTTGAAGAGTATAAATAGGTGTTTAAGGTGATCTATTCATGTATCTAAGTGGGTTTTTGGTTTCCTAGGGGGTTAGTTCTTCCTTTAGGGGTCAAGATTACTAAAGGTCTAATTGTTATGGGTGCTTAGATAGATAGGGGTAGTATTTTCTTATGGGATTGGTGTCTTACTAAACTAAGGGATGGATGTTATTTGATTAGTTGGCACTGGTGTAATTCTTGGATCTTGTTATTATAAGATTATAGTCCATCTTACAGGTTTCAATAGGTTTTATTCCCCAAGAGGGTTTCCCACATATATGATGTGTTTATCTAGTGTATGCTTTAGATGTATGTGCTTTCATGTTTGTGATGCTTTATCAAGTTGATGTATGTTGAATGTTTAAGAGTTGGGAATTGAATTAGATTCTCTAGCATCACTGATTTACTACCCCCTTAGTGATTTTACCTCTAACAAATAGGTTTGGCTATAGAGGAAAATAAGATTTACAAGTCTTCCAAAGACTACAAAAGGGATAAGGAGATATTCCTAAAGGAATGGGAACATCTAAAAATGTTGCATAATGGGTTTGATCAAGAATCACTGCCCAGGCCGTATGTTGAGGTTGCATACCATCTAATATAATATGTAACACTAGAAGGTAAGTTTAACATTGTTAGATGGTATTTATTTATGATGTTGATTTATTTTAGACATGGCATTCCTTTCAGCCTACCTTTCTTCATTTTATATTTGATTGAATTTTTAGTCATGAAGTTAAATCATGGAAACTATTTGGCCCCCAAGTATGAAGGAGTGATATAACTCATTCATAAATACTTTAAGGGTGTGAACCAGATTAATCTAGCTATCTCTTAGCCTCAAAAGAAACCTAGGGAGGGTGCTCCTATTGACATTAGGAAAATCAAAAAAGTATGGATTAAATACCTAGGGAGCTCAAGTAGGATTATACAGGTCAATAATCTTGTAATTCCTATTGAAAAAAATAATAATGTTTATGAGATGAAAACACCTAAGATGTAATATAATATCAAAAAATGCCTAAGGATTGCATCAAAGTCTATAGTTGATAATCAAGGGAAATAGGGAAAGCAGGGTAAAGGTGGATGTTCAGTAGTAGATTCTATTGTTGTTGAAGATGATAGAAATGTTCTTGGGGATGGGAAAAATGATGCGTGGTAGGGAGATATGTCAACTCAAAATAATATTCCTGAGGCTAAGAAAGAAGAGTTTAGAGATGATTTTAAATAAAAAGGTAAGAATTCAGTGAAAAATAAATAGAAAGATTTAAATGAGAATTTCAACTTCCTTTTTAGGTCCCTTAATGGCAAGGAGAATGTAGATAATATTGTTGAATAATTATATCTTCAAAAATACACCATGCATTGGTTCGTGAGGGAGCTCACAGATCTTAAAGGGAAGGTAAATTTCTTACAATAGGAGAACATTGGATTAAACCAAATCTCTTTAGCTAAGGAGGTTGACCAATTATAGAGCCTTAAATTTAGGGTGGATATCTTGGAGAATTAAAAACGTAAAAATAACATCAGCTACTTAGTGAACTGTAGCAAGCCAACCATGTATGAGAGTATTCAGAATGTAGAGAACCTCAGAGCTCATCTTGGGGAGTTATTTAAGACTAAGATGTCTAACAAATGGAAAGGTAAGCAAGGCCAATGTAGTAGATCCCAGATTGACATGGATAAATAAAAATTGTTGTTTCAATTTAATGCTAACCTTAAAAAGATGAAAAATTGTTGGGAGGATGTCTCAAGAAATTTAGAATTAGATTAGGCTTAGTTTTATTTTTAATTATTCTTTGTTCTTGTTTTTATTGTGTTTAGGTTGTATTTTGGCTATCTCTATCCCTATTTTGTCTCAGTTTCTCTCTTGGTCTATGGTAGATGTGTGTCTCTCTTTTTTTTGTACTTCTTCTAGGGTCTGGGGACCCTAGTTTAACCCCCCTTTTAACTTCAATTAAAAAATAGTTATTTTGGATACTTTTTTCTACCCCTTGGTGTTATCTCGTTATTATAATTTATTGTTAATTCATTCATTTTGAATTCATTTCCTTAAATTGTGTTCATTTCCCATCCTAAAAACTCATTTCATCATGGTTACTTTTATTTATCTCTCCCTTTCCCCCTCTAAGTTAATTTTACATGTTGGTAGATTAGTGTAAACACCTAAAATCAAGTGCTTTGTGTCAATTTTAACTATCCATACTAACATCATCCTAAATCCTAATTTATTCATCTAACCAGCCTTTTATCCACTATACACTTCTAGTCAATTATTATGTTACCACTTCCTTTCCCACAAATTTACATCACATTGCATTAGTTAATTAATCTCAATTAATTAGTTAATCTTATTCTTTTGAAAAATTATGGAATGAAAAATTAATAGTTTCTATGATCATTTAATCTTATTTTAAATCTCAAGATCATAACATCATCCCTTTATTCTATAAGGAAAGTCAATACAAAGTTGGAAGTGTGCAAGCAAGGTATCTTACACCCTCTTACACACTCCAAAATTCTCTTAAGTTGATTTATTACACACTCCAACTTCTTCTTACACACTCTTCCTCTCTCATCATGGAAATTTAGGACTAATTTTCATCCATTGATCTTCATCTTGATCCAATGGTCCACATTCAGCATCCAAGTCTATAAATTGAAGGGCTTCTTCATTTAGACAATTTTTGGATTCATAATGACGTGTTGTCAAAATTCAATCTCAACCAAGAAAATAAGTCTTAATAATATAAGCCCTTTTGAAGATCCACTCTCACATAAAGCTTCCATCAAAATTCCAATTATTCATACAATCATGTATAGTGCAAGGGGAGATGTTGTCAGAATAGCTTCACAATATTGTCAAAGACCTCAAGTTCTATAGTTGGGCCAATCCAAACTTAAATTTTTAAAATAAGGATAAATATGATAGGGAAGGTATAATAGTTTGATTCATATTCTTGTTTTCTTATTTATCTATTTATTAACCTTACCCAATATGAGGCCATGCACCTATGATGTTATGCTTCATATTGTTTTGGTTAATTTTCACACTAATGAAAAATTAACCTCCTTTGAAATCATGTGATCACATATGGCACACTTAGTGGGACCACACCCCCAACATTCTCCTTTGAAGTGTCATAACATTCCTCAAATTAATAAATTAGCTTAGAATTGATCTTAATTTCTCTTCCTTTTATTCTCAATTTATCAAATTTTTATTCCTAGGTTAGTGGTAGAAACATTCTATTAATTGATGGGACTGCTTCTCATAAACAGTGATATCGACCTCATAATTGGTGATATCATTTCCTTTGTGTTATCTATTTTATGTACTTTTTATGTAAATGATGAGATTGACTTATAAATAGTTTAATAACATTACAAAATGATGTGTTTTCCCTCAAGTTTCACTTAAACTCTGTTTTATAGAAATAATGTAATCATAAATCCAAACAGTAAATTGACCTGCGAATTAGTGAGATCGAGCTACAAATCAGTGGAAAATCCCTGGTAACTTTTCTCCTATGTGTTTCCTAAATTTTAATGATACCATATTTAGAAATGACATAATTGATAATTTAAATAACAAAAGCATTTGTGCTCTTATTTTGTCTATGTTTTTTCTTATATATACAAGATCACCCTATTAATCTATAGAATCACTAGTCTTCTATGTTTTGTGTTCTCTAATTATAGATTGATGATATTGAGCTACAAATTAGTGGAATTAATCTTCTAAATAATGGTATCACTCTATGTCAATTTATTGATACCTAAACAATCCTCATTTCAACTTCCTCTTGTAAGATAAAGACTAAAATTAAAACTCTAATATATATGTTGTAGATTTTACTTGTCAAATAAGTGGTTATTTCTAAAATAAACATTTTAAAAAACAAATCTCATGTTGGTGCATAAAATGAACCAACAGTTAAATTTAGTGTTCTAAAACATATTTTTGTTTTCATTGCTTCCATGTTTATGTTGTTTGTTTGTTTGTGCATGGATTATCATGCATATGATCTCTTCTTGCCCATTTGTGGGAACTTAGGTGACCAAATTCATATAGGTTACTATCACCTTTTATCTAAGTTAAACTAAAGTATGCTCTCCTCTTTCCCACTTATGGGATCTTAAGGATCAAAAATAGTGAAACTTCATTTTTATTTTGGCTACACAATGTGGACTTCATCACCATTTATGATTTTATAAGGCACGATGATTGGGATTTATATTAAAGGTACAATCACTAAGAGGGGAGTGAATCAGTGATGTTATATAATCCATTTCAATTCCAAACTCTTAAACATTTAGCATACATTAACTCGATCAAGCAACATAAAAATGAAAGCACATACATCCAAAGCATACATAAGAACATATATCACATGAACATATCATATATCTTGGAAATCCTCTTGGGGGATAAAACTTACTGAACACTTCAAGATGGAATAAAACCCTATAAAATAAGATATAACATTTATACCAACACCCACTAATCAAGGAACACCCATCCCTTGGTTTAGTGAGACACCCATCCCATAAGGAGGCACCAACACCCTAGGCAACCAAGCACCCACTCAGCTACCTTAATTTGATCTCCATCTTTGATCTAATATATTCTACACTTGATTATGGAATTTTCTCACTTTCACACTTTCTCCTTTACATATCACAAATTTTCACACATAAGCAATGGATCCAAAACACCCTTTTGGATCACACTTCACTTATAATCACATACACAATCAAAAAACCTATAAAAATTATATCAAAACATCATAAACAAGACCTATAGGTCATACACACATTCCTCAACCTACTTATCTCTTCAATCCATTTGCTAAGCACACTCACTCAATCAGACTATAGGGCTTACTCACTCAATCTGCCTCTTCTAGGATTATTAGGTCTAATAATCTATGTGTTCACATTTATCAACTTGATCAGATAAATAGACTTATTCTCTTTACTCTCTGATGGTCCTCACTGACCTATACCTTCTCTTTTAAATGTTCCTTTATTCAATGTCACATCTACTCTACTCTTCACTCCCTAGTCTAGAAACCATTGCCTTAGTCTCTACTATTTATAGAGTCTTCATTTATATCAACTTATTTCTCAGCCATAATACTTATCTTAACCATTAATACATATAAAATGGTAATAAAAATCTCAATGTCATCCTCACAAGTCAGCCATAGCATATATGGGTCACACTTAAGCAATTACACCTTTTAATTAGGCCTTAGTAGCGATTATAGGTATCGTGGAAACCTATTCACCCATTTATCACTCCATTGAGAAAATTAAGAACATGCGATCAAATTCAACTATATGGGTCCACTCCATATAACCCTTATGATATTTTCATGTGATTTATCCCACCAAAAAACCCTTATACTAAATTATAATTTGATCAAACATTATTCTATACACATGAACACCATGAATGAACAAATAGTCAACTTTGAAGTAATTTTTCATACTAAAGATGGATTGGTCAAACCTCTAAAACCCACATAGATAGTTTTCAAGGATTATACACCACTATATAATAGTTTTTTCATCTTGAAACATCAAAAAACTATTAATAACAATTCAAATATCTTTCTTAGGTCACTTATAGAATATAGTTAAACAAATAGTCAACTTTAGAGATCCATAACTTTATTTTTATAAACATTCAAAAATTTTAACTAGTTTTAATCGATGCATATTGAATTCTTCTACAACTTTTGTTTTTACTTCATTAATAAATTCATCCTAGATCAAAAAATATAGCCTAAAAACTAAGAACTATTTTTATTCACAAATTTGAATATTTGAATTCCAACGGTCACTATACAAATGTTAAACATTGAGCACCTTAACCTCATCTCATGCTTCCTAAAAACTATGGAAAAATACACACCATCGATATCCTTTGAGTAGTTCTATCATTATCTTAAAATGATCACTATTGATCCTAGATCAGAGCTCCCATGATTGTGCCACTTGGTAGCTTTGCATGCCTTTTGCACATTTGACTTTTAGCTCGACCCACACCATCGATCTTTATCAGTATGAATGCCCATGAACCATTGATCTTATATCAACTCAATTATATAGTGGCACTTATCACCAGCATATTTAATCACATGTACTTTTGAATTTTTGACTTCATGTGCACCATTGGATCAAGATCTAGACAGTGAATGCTCGCCATTAGATCTATTGACTAGTGACCTTAGATTTCAATGAAGTTAAACATGATGGTATTTGGCCTAACACAGTCTACAAGAGCAAATTTTAAGCTTTATAACTTGAAATATAAAATACTTCAAGAGTCTATATTTTTAGGGTACCTTCATGGCACTATAAAAAACATCTCAATGAAATCCTTTGACCTCAGTTGACTTTTTAAGTACCAAAAATAAATGCCCAAACTCGTTAGTTCATTCATATATACATGATGTGTAGTAACAGTTGGGTTTCTCTTAAGCTCAAAGATGTATGTTTCTTATTCTAAAAAATCAAGTGACACACTATAACTTCACAAATACATCTATGAATGCCTCACAACTTTTTATTTATCCTTATAGACCTGCATATGTGTTATATCTCTCCAAACTATTAATAACAACCATCAATTTCCTATATCAAGCAAACACTGAACAATAATGCATGAACATTATATCACACTTTGTCATTTTCATCCTATCACACATGAAACCTAATCAACATACTTGGTCACCTTGGAGACATCATTAAAAAACCTCCAACAATCTCCCCCTTTGTTATTGATGTCAAACACTAATATAAAGCTTATGCTCAGACTCTATCTCTCTCTCAAGTACTTTCTCCCCCTTTGGAACAATGACAAAGTGGGCTCAAATCCTAATCCTATGGACCTAAAAATACTCTAAGTACCAATAATAATAAAGGACCACCTCTTATAGATGATACAGACTCCTCCTAACATAGTGCATACCTCTTCTTACTTTGATCATTTTAAACATGCTTTATGACTACACTCTTCTTTTATCAAACATGGATTCTATATGAAAATAAAAAAACTACATGAACTTACATTGATAACATTAAGAGGGACTCCCCCTGAATCACCTGAGCTTAGGCACCCTTTGAGCACCTTCAAACCATCTCCAATTATGATGAAACAACACACTTGCCTTCATACATTCTCACTTCAGGCTACCTCCATGATTACCAAAAGATTAATAAGCCAATATTAAAACATGAAAGATGCATAAAAATAACTAAAAAACTCATTTAGGAATAACCATACCTTTGTCATTTGGATAAAATGACTAAAGACCACTCTTACCTTCACCAGCCTTGCCTAGAGGCCTAGTAGCCCTACCTGAACCTCGAAACACCCATACATTTTTTTATATTCACCTTAAAGACTTGAAATTACATATCTAAAGTACACTCATGTGCCCCCTCATTCATGTCAAAAATAATCTTCTAACACTACTTTTATACCATAGCTCCTTCGCAAACCTACTAGCCAATTAGCCCTCTATTTGCATAAATCCTCATCCATAAAAGATACCATACACTTTCATATGATTTTAAAAATATTTTTGATAACCCATTTAGACATTTTAATGTATCAATCAACCTCAGACCTCAACTCCCTTAAGAAACAAACTAACCAGCATGGGAAAAAATACTAAAAATTCAAATGAAACTCAGTCAATTCACCACCTTTCAATCAACATCAGAACTTGAAACTTATCTCACACATAGAGGTTAACAAAACATACTTATAGACTAATTTTTGAGGTCACACACCTTGGAAAACCCATATACCCCTTCAGCTAGTTTTTAACCTACTTGCACTTAAGCCAAAACTAGGAAAACCCAATAGCACTCAAAAAGATTCAATTTGCACACAAAATATTTTTAACACATAAAATCACATGTAGCACACCTAAATGGATTCAACACACATTTCAACCCCACTAAGACATATTGACAACTCATAACTCTTCAAATGACACATGGAGATGCCAAGACACCAAAAATTGATCATGACAACATTCTAAGATCACCAAGCCACCTCATCTATTTTCACAAACCAAACTCAATTGATCTCAACTCTCTTTTGTCAATAATATTATACTACATAGTCCTCTAATCCAAGGACCTGACCATTTACAAATCTCCCTTTTTCTTTATGCATGAGAAATCAATATATTAGGTTTGATCAAATCATCATATCAACATGCTTGAGTTCACATCTGTAGTAAAGTTCTTCATTTCTCTAATATCACTGGAACAACTCACATATGCTCCTCTCACATCATGCACAACTTTTTTAAGCCACTCAAGCTAACTTTGTTAGCTTCCCCTTAGCCACACATATCTTCAAATGTTATTCTTATTCTCCAACATCAATCAAAACTCAACAAGTATCAACCATGCTTTCTCTTACTTGTCAAGTGTCTCCTTGAAGCCTAGATAGAGACACCCTAACCCATAATGTCTTATAAAAATGTGAAACCAAGATTTTCCCACAACTCCTCATATTTCTTCTACTCTTTGGTCATTAGATACTGATAGTTCTTCTTCTTCTTCTTAAGCTTAAGAGAAGTAACATGCTTATCCACTATAATATTCTTCTTTTCTTCTAAGATTGGATTGATAACATATAAAGAAAACAAAGATTCATGACATACCTTTTCATCTAAATAAATAACCACATCATTAGGTGTTGACAATTTATTTTCTTTGTAAGAAACATGCTCAACAATAGTAAGATGTTCTCTTAGATTCATACATACCTTAGAACTAGCCTCAATTAGCACTTTGGTATTTTATTTGAGCTTGACTTGAACTAAATTTTGATTCTCCTTTTCTATCTAGATCAATGGTACATTATCTTGGAATTCCTAAAGCTTCTTCAAATCAGATTCCTCTTTTGATTTAGCAAGTAGTCCAGCTTAATCTTTCATCTCAACTAAATTATTTTTCTTGGTCTTCACTTCCTTAGGATTCCAAACCAAGGATTGACCTTTCTTGAGCACACTAGGATGTTCATGCACCTTCTTATGACTTAAGATCTTGCTTATATAATTTATTACAATATGACCAACTTGATGATAATAGAAATTAATAACATCATTCATACCTTATGCTTGATGAATGTTATGAATCTCAGCAAACATATCATCTTGTCTCTTAGGTTCATTATGATCAATCTTGATTATCTTAGGTCTATATACCTAGGTTAGTCTTTTCTCATGCATTATGTGGCATAATCTATCAATATGTCCCAAGTCATGACACTTAAATCAGACTACATTATTCATACCTCTAGCTGACCAGCTACTCTTCCTTCTACAATTTCTTTCCTTGTGACCAAACATGTAACAAGCATAATAATGACCATTAAAATACATTTCATACCTCATGACACTTGGATACCTGATTCATATTTTCTTTTTGATCTTGATGATTTCATCCTTCTTGTTTTGAGCTAACATATCTTGCTCTTTCTTAGTCTTGTTTACCTTGACAACAAATTTCTCATGATCATCCTTTAATGAATCTATCTTGGTCTTCAATTGAACACTCTTGTCCTCTTTGGCTCTTATACCTGAACTTGTAGCCTCTAACTAAATAATGTGATCTTGGATAGTCTCTTTATCCCTCTTCACTTTTATAGCCATGTCATCCTTAAACTTACATTCTTTCTCTTCAATAATCTTTATAGAATCAAGATTAGACTTTAACTCATCATGTTCACCTTGCTTTGAACTCAACTTGGAATTAGTCTCTTCTAACTAAGTCTTGAGATGTTTGTATTCTTCCTATTTTGAACTTAGATTAGTCTTTATAACTCTTAATTGATTCTCAATAATGATGATCTTCTTTTTATCATCTTTTGATCTTGAGCTTGCATTTAAGGATTCTATCTCCTTATTGAGCATGATGCACTCATCTATAATAGCCTTAAAGTTTGAGGTCATGATCTTTTTCTGAGCTTCTTCTTGATCATAATCTTTCATCTTACCATTTTAATTCTCAATAAGTGCCTTGATCTTATTGTATTTGATTTTAGACATGCATATGTAACCTCTACTTGAGCCTTCAAATCCTGATTCTCTTTCTTTAATTACTTAGCCATATTGTACCTTAGATCACCTTTAGGTGGTTAAACTTGTAAAAATGATCCTTTTCTAATACCAAATGTTAGAGGTATAATCACTAAGATGGGGTGAATTAGTGATGCTATATAATCTAATTCAGTTCCTAACTCTTAAACATTCAGCATACATTAACTTAATCAATTAACATAAACATGAAATCACATACATCTAAAACATACATAAGATTATACATCACATGAACACATCATATATGTGGGAAACCCTCTTGGGGGATAAAACACACTAAACCCTAAAATATATACTGCATCCCTATAAAACAAGATAAAACATTTAAACCAGCACCCACTGATCAAGGAACACCCATCCCTTAGTTTAGTGAGACACCCATCCCATAAGGAGGTACCAACCCCCTAAGCAACCAAGCACCCACTCAGCTACCTTTATCTAATCTCTACTTTTTATCTAATATCTTATACACCTAATGATGGACTTTTCTTACTTTTACTCTTTCCCTTTGCATTCTCACAAATTTGCACACACAAATAATGAATCCAAAACACCCTTTTGGATCACACTTCACTTCTAAGCACATACATAATCATAAAAACTACAACTCTATCATAACACCAGAAACATGACCTATAGGTCATACACACAATCCTCAACTTTTTCATTTCTTCAATCCATCTGCTAAGCATACTCACTCAATTAGTCTTTAGGACTTATTCACTCAATATGCATCTTTTAGGCTTAATAGGTATAATGACCTATGTGTTCACATTCATCAACTTGATCAGATAAACATGACTTGTTATCTTTGCTCTCTAATGGTCCTCATTGACCTCTTTCAAAGTTTCCTTCTCTCAATGTTGTCTACTCTTCACTTCCCAGTCTAGAAACCATTGCCTTAGTCTCTGCTATTTATAAAGTCTTCATCTATATCAACTTCTTAGTTGGCCATAATGCTTGCCTTAACCATTAAGACATCTAACATGATAATACAAATCTCAATACCATCCTCATAGGTTATCCATAGCATATATGGGTCACACTTAAGCAGCTATGCCTTTCAATTAGGCCTTAGTAGCCCTTATAGGTCTCATGGAGACCTATTCACCCATTTAGCACTCCATTGAGAAAATTAAGAACATAAGATCAAATTCAACTATATGGGTCCATTCCATATAACCCTTATGACATTTTCATGTGATTTCTCCTACTAAAAACCCTTTTGTTAAATCATAATTTGATCAAACATTATTTTATACACATGAACACCATGAATGAATAAATAGTAAACTTTGAAGCAATTGTTCACACTGAAGATGGATTGATCAAAAATTTAAAACCCACATAAATAGTCATTATGGAATCTACACCACTCTTCAATAGTTTTTCATCTTGAAACATCAAGACACTATCAAGAACAACTCAAATATCCTTCTCAGGTTACTTACAGAATATAGTCAAACAAATAGTCAACTTTAGAGATATATAACTTTATCTGTATAAGCATTCAAACCTTCTAACTAGTTTCACTGGATGCATCTTTAAGTCCTTTAAAAAAATTATTTTTATTGCATCAATAAATTTATCTTGAATCAAAATATATGTAGACACCTAAATCTGGCCACTGATAACCTCCAACCAGGCTTTTGGCCAATTTCCACCTAAAATGCACAATTTGGCATAAAAACACTAAAACATGCTAAATGATGTGAAATTGACATATTTAAGTGACAATTTTGGCTAAGGAATCCCTAAATGGGGCAATGTAATTTATGGGCCAGCTAACTTTGATTAGATCATTCCAAGTCAAAATGCCAATTTTGCACTTGGGTGCTCTAGAATGCTCTTTCCTATCAAATATTCTACAGAAGATGTGTGCCTTTGTTATTTGTTTTTGGTAACATCCTAAATGGGAATATGGTTCCAATGCATTTGACATTGCCTTCTAATTCTAATCCAGTCAAATTTTGGATCAATAACAAGGCATTTTGATCAATTTGAGTAATTTATGCACAAAGTACTTAATCATGCTTAATAGCTAATTAACCCAAATCAAGGCCTAATAAAAAATTCCATGGAAACTTGTTGAAAACTTATTTTTGGAAATGAATATTGAATATATGCATCATCAAGTGACCTTTTTTCTTGGGAAGACATCCCTAGGCCATAAATGCCATAAATATCAAGATTTATGCCCTCCATGCCTCATCAATGCCTTCCATGATTCCCTCAATGCCTCTTAATTTCCCCTTCTTCTAATGTCATGATGAGGATAATTAAAAACTTGATTCCAAAAATTTAATTAATCCTCAACTATACATCTCAATCTTGAGATGGATGATTCAGGTTGATTTTAGACATTTGCAAAAATCTATAAATAGGAGGCCTCACTACATCATTTCTAAGATATTTTGATGCAAAGTTATAATGCAAAAATATATTCAAGAAGCCATTGCAACTAGTGTTACCATGCCAAATTTATTCCAATCCTAGCCAAGCCTCAAGCCAAAGGTGCCAAGGAGAGATGGAGGTAGCCAAGCTTCTATTTCCAAGGACTTCATGAGCAAAAGCCAAGAAAGCCACCATTACAAAGGTATTTAGAGCATCCAAGGAAGGTGAAGGAATTATTATATTTTATTCCTTACTTTTTAGTTGTGTTTGTCTTTTTTTTTTGTTAACTAATCTCCCCCTAGTGCCTAGGCCTAGAGATGTTATGTTATTAATGTGTTTATTTCATTTTTTTTTCATTTTAGAGCTAACACCATACTAACCATCCTCTCTTGAGTCAAATTTCTAGATCACATTATGGCACACCCAGTGGGACTATATGCATATCACACCTAAAGAATATTATTTTGCAACTATAAAATATTTATTTGGACCTTTAAAACTCTTTCAAATTTATTTTCTAACTTTATTTTACTTTTTTTGTTTGCCATGGTTTTACATAGTAACCAACGTCGGTAGGTAATACTAACATCAATTGCATAGATTAACCGATCTTGGTTGGGTAACTAACATTGGTTAGTAAAAGTAACCATCGTTAGTTGTAATAACTAACATCATTCACTATGTTTTTCCAAAAACATAGACCTGAGAGCTATTTTTCCAAAGTTTATTGTTTCAAGCTAAAAAGAGCTTCAAAGATAAAAGACATGCTAACATTTTTTCTACAAGACCAAGCTTGATATTTTTTCAAAACATTTTTAAATCACCTTTTTCATGCTTAAAAATCAATTAGGAACCTTTTTTTGGGTGTTTAACAAAGAATTTGATGTTTTTGGTGAATGTTTTCAAAGTTTGCAACTAAGACCAAGGGGTCAAATGAATACCACCAAATCTTTCATTTTGGGCTTAAAATTGAACACAATTATCAATTCTTGTTTATAATAGTTGTTTATATTATATATTTTTTGGTAAAAATAGGGATGTTGCATGTATGCTCTTCTATTTGTCCCCTATAGGGAACCCTTGGAATCAAAAGTGTCATTCCTATTGTAAATAGCCTAGTCCAAGGCTTAGAAAGAAAGTCATTTAGAGCACTCCCCAAAAACTCATCAAAGTTTGGGTGACCTTGAAAATGACCCTAAAGTGTTTCTATTTCATGCTTTCTTTATTTTTATGCAAACTTGGCTTTCAAGAGGAACTTTATCACCTCCCATAAGTTCTTTAGGGAAGCTTTGACCTGGTGTTTCATCTCCCAACATTGACTTCATTTTTCTCCTTTGGAGTTACACACAGGACATATCTACATTTGGACATCGCACTACACTAAGAGAACAATAGGATGTAATGGTTGTAAAAAGGACTAGACTTTTTTACAACTAACCAATGCCATGGTCACCCAATTTTCATGTGTGTCTTTTGCATTATTTGACATGAAATTCATTGTGTAATTGATTCCCCTAGAGACATTCACAACTTGATAGTTTAGTCAACCCCACATGTCATACCCTTATTAGGATTTGGATTATTATACTTAGTGTATTTTGGTCATTTTTTCTTGGTATGTTTTGAGACTAAACTTGTTTGTTTGTTCATAAAGCCATGTCAAAACTAATTTGTCTATATGTCATTCTTTTGTCTAAAGAGGCATCATGTTGGCCATTTTACACCACACTTGTGCCTTGAAAATTCTTAAACTTATTTGTGTGTGTGTCATTTGAGTTGAGAAGGGTAGTGTTATGCTTCCCAAATCATGTCAAAACATTTTGATCCTTTTGAGTCTTTGAAACATAACATTGATCACATTATTCAAGCATGTTTACGCCATTAGGATACTCAATTTATTTCAAGACTTGTTTCACCTTATATAAAAACCATTTGTTTTAAACCATGTCATGTAAAACATTTGGACCTTTATCTTGTGCCATTGTGTTGTCCGATCTTGTCTAGCTCATTTGGTCAAATCCTAGTTTTCAATATTAAGTTTTCAATTAACCTTGTCAAGTTTGGATTCAAACATTGATTAATTTATATTTAGGTCTCAATTCATGGGGCTGATACATTGATCTTTCTATTTTGGGTTGCATAACTAAGGTTAATCAATTACCCAAATTTGAAAACTATTGATGGTTTGTTTGTTTAGCACCATCCTTATCATTGTTCATGCCTTTATTTGGGAAAACATAGTCTTTCTTCAAAGAGACTTTTGTCTTCTAACTTATACCAACTGATCATGTTTATGTTTGATTCCATGTGCCGTGTCTATGTCAAATTTATTTTCAAACTTGTTAGATTAAATCAAATCACATCATGTTTATTTGTTTGAGCCTAGATTTTGACTCTGCATTTTGACAAAAGACCTAGTAACTCAACTTTTCCCTTTCCTAGTTAGACCTTGTTTAGACACTTTGACCTAGACCTTTGACATGTCAATTTTTATTTAGATGCTTGACCTTTTGTGTGTATGACATTTGACATTAGATATTTGATGTTAGACTATTTTATGCCAAGTCTTAGCACAAATCATTTTGGAGATATAGCTCCACTTTTAGACCATATTGGAGATACAGCTCCACCTCTTCAACAAATTTAGACCAAGCTTGAACCATTTGTCCTTTAGACATAGTTTTTTAGAGTTTTTGAAACTCGAAGACTTTTTATTTTTGAGATTTCATCATTTACATGGATATGTCTAGCTAAACTTATGGTGGAGTCACTTATAATATGACTTACAATAGAATGGATGTACAAAATGAATTTTATGGCTTTAATCAAGACCCCAATGATGCTAATATGGTTTTTGAGATAGATTTATATCCACCTCATATTAGAAGTGCTAGAAGAAAATTAGTGTTTCACCAATCTTTGATTTATATGGGCAAATCAGTGGAAGGAAAGATTGGTGAAACTTTTTTAGAAGTGCTAGAAGAAAATCAAAGTCAAAATATAATGTCCATTAGTGAAACCTTCTTGAAGGCACTACAATAAAATCAAGACAACTTCATTGGTAAAAACCTCTTTGAGGCACCAATAGCTGAGCACAAAAGTTCTTTACTACTTGATGAAGATAAAATCAAAGATAAAATAAAAATAGCTTCCTATTTATAGCCTAATCAGATGGTAACTACTCTCAAGATCAAACAATATAAAAATTTGGTGGTCCTATCGAGAGAACAAGTCTTTAGCCCCACCACAACCAAAATTATGTTGAATCTGGCATCAGCAAAATTACATGAGACTAAAATTCATGATCTTCATTTGTTTCCCCACCATTATACATTCTATTATCATCTACCATTCTATTTCACAATCAAACTTACCATCTATTATTTTTCCTTATTTACCATCCATGGCCACACTTTCCTTTATAGAGGATACAAATATACCTTGTATCAATATTTAAAGGAATCAAAATCAACGACCAATAAAGATCACAAAAGCATTCTTGGCATCAAAATCTATAGGCAATTTTTGATAGAGTAGTTATTCAGATGAGGTGTGGGATAGCAATTAACATGATCAAGTATTTTTTGTATCATTTTTTGATTAGGAAATTCATCTCCATCTCAATAGGAAAAACATAATCATATACCATTTACCATACCCAGGCCAATAACATGTACCATACCATTTCACATTAACGTGCCATTATTGTTGTTACATATCCTTTTGCCATTATCATGTATCTTGCCATTCAGCCCACTAATTGGGGGAAACCCTCTTATCATTTTATCAAACCATCATTATCCTTAGAAAAACCATACCATCCTACCATTCCATTCCTATCTAGACCAAAGCCTATTTTTAGTCATCCTACCCAATCCTATTTTGATCTTGGTTCATTTGATTCTTCTTGCACCTTTTATGGGAGGATTTTGATCAAGTTTCAACAATCAATCAAGTCCATGTTTAAATGATAATCTATGAAAGTAGTGTGATAGTTGATCTGGCAAGATAGCTTTCATCTTATCAAGTTTGTTTATGTGAGCTTGATTATAACCGCCTATGGGCAAATCAGTGTTTCACCAATCTTTCCACTAATTATAACCACCTATGTTTAATTAGTATCATTGACCTATTCCATCACATCTTAGTTATAATTGCCTATGGGCAAACTATGGGAAACACTTATTTACCATGCATTATCACATCACCTTGCCATTACTATTTTCATTTGACTGGCCATTTCCCAGATTTGAGAACTTATTGGGACCTAGTTGGTTTTTATTTATCTTTTGTGTAGATAGAATTACTATGACTTGAGGTCATTTTATGACTATATGGGTCATGCTCAATTCATGTTGAGGTCACCTCAGTCCCCCTTTCCATATACTCTCACCATTTTGTGAGTAACCTAAGATAAACGCTCTCATCATTTTGTGAACAGGTATCTTTTCATCCTCTAGCGAGTTAAGATACCCTCAAAATTCTAAAAACATTCATAACATTTCAAAAAATCCAAAAATATTTGTCTTGTCTAAGCCTAGTCAGTTATCCTCAATCTACCTTATTGGGGCATTGTCATTGTTAGGATGCTTTCTTTTCTGTTTTGTTTTCAAGATTTCTATTTGTTAGTTTATTTCAAGTTATTTGTTTGTTTATTTTTATATTTATTTGTTTACTTTCAGCACTATTACCTTGACTCAATATATATGTGTTCATTAGGTGATTCCTTACCCACACTTACACTTAAATCTATCCATATTCATATGTTTACATTGTCATCATAGTTTCTATCATTGGTGCATTGTTTTCTATTGAGTATTAGATTTTGGGAGTCAATCCTCATGAATATTTTATCCAAGTCCTCAGATGTTATATCATGATACCTACCAAAACGTGCTACAACAAACCTAAGCTTCAAGAAGTCTATTCAGTAATGGCAACATCTCTTCAACACTGGCATCCTGATTCTATCCTAATTATATCCCAAATAGAGTAATTAAACATGAAATAACCAGGGTCCAATGATAATAACCTTTATTAGTTTGGACAAGCATCTCCCTACTAGTAGGTTATTTGAATTCATAATTACCCTCTATGTTAATTTTTCATCATCCTTAGCCAATTTTATCATGTTTGTCATAACCAGGGTCCAATGATTATAATTTCCTATGGTCAAATCATTGCACACCATCCCACCTCTATTTCTCAATGATTATAACCACCTTTGGGAAAATCATTATGTTGTCACCACTTTACTTTTTTTTGCCTATATAGGGGCATGTTATTATCTTGTTTTTCTGTCCTAATTGGGGTAGCTCAATCTTCTCAATGATTACACCTTTGGGCAAATCATTGTGTTATCATACCACGTTGCCATTATCAGGGTACAATGTTTATAACTACCTTTGGGAAAACCATTATGCACCATCCCACTTACATTCTCAATGATTTTGACTACTTTTTCACTATCATTGTGTTTTTACCCCATCATCTTTCCTTCTTTAGTCCTCTCATTTTGCTTCTTATCAAGGGACCATTTGTCAACCTACTTGTGCCAACCGTTCCCTCAAGGGGACATCATACAGTAAGTTTATCATCATTACAGTTGTAATTATATAGGACCTTTTCATTATTTAAGAATATTTTATTGTGCTTATAGCTTATAATGCCTTCCTAAATAGGGGAAAACTGTAGACACCTAAATCTGGCCACCGATAACCTCTAACCAAGTTTTTGGCCAATTTCCACCTAAAATTCACAATTTGACCTAAAAACACTAAAACATGCTAAATGATGTGAAACTGACATATTCAAGTTCTAATTTTGGCTAGGGCATTCCAAAATAGGGAAATGCAATTTATGGGCCAACTAACTTTGATCAGATCATTCCAATTTAAAATGCCAATTTTACACCTGGGTGCTCTGAATTGCTCTTTCCTATCAAATATTCTACACAAGATGCATGTTTTTGTTATTTTCTATTGGTAACATCTTAAATGAGAATACAGTTCTAATGCATCTGACATTGCCTTCTAATTCTAATCCAATCAAATTTTTGATCAATAACAAGGCATTCTGATCAATTTAAGTAATTTGTGTACAAAGTACTTAATCATGCTTAAGAGCTAATTAACCAAATCAAGGCCTAATCAAAAACTCCATGAAAACTTGTTGAAAACTTATTTATTGAAAATTAATATTAAATATCTACATCATCATGTCACCTCATTTCTTGGGAAGACATCCCTAAGCCATAAATGCCAAAACTATCAGGATTCATGCCCTTCATGCCTCATCAATGCCTTCCATGATGCCCTCCATGCCTCTTAATTCCCCCTTCTTCTAATGTCATGATGAGCATAATTAAAAACTTAATTCAAAAAATTGAATTAATCCTCAACCACACATCTCAATCTTGAGATGGACAGTTCAGGTTGATTTTAGACATTTGAAAAAATCTATAAATAGGAGGCCTCACTACATCATTTCTAAGCCATTTTGGTGAAAATTTATAATGCACAAATATCTTCAAGAATCCATTACAACTAGTGTTACCATGCCAAATTGATTCCAATCCTAGCTAAGCCTTAAGCCAAAGGTGCCAAGGAGAGATGGAGGTAGCCAAGCTTCCATTGTCAAGGACTTCATGAGCACAAGCCAATAAATCCACCATTACAAAGGCATTTGGAGCATCTAAGGAAGGTGAAGTAATTCTTATGTTTCATTCCTTAATTTTTAGTTGTGTTTGTTATTTTGTTTTTTTTACTAAGCTCTCCCTAGTGTCTAGGCCTAGAGATGTTATGTTATTAGTGTGTTTCTTTCATTTTGTTTTCATTTTGGAACTAACACCATACTAACCATCCTCTCTTGAGTCAAATTCATAGATCACAATGTATAACCCAAAGATTGAGCACTAGTTTTCTTCACAAATTTGAATATTTGAATTCCAATGGTCACTATACAAATCTTAAACATCAAGCACCTTAACCTCATCTCATACTTCCTAGAAACTATGGACAAATATTCACCTTCAATTTCTTCTAAGTAGCTCAATCATTATCTTACAATGCTCACTATTGATCTTGGATCAGAGATCCCATGATTGTGCCACTTGGTAGCTCTATGTGGATTCTACACATTTGACTTTTGACTCGACCCATACCATTAATCTTTGTCATTATGAACACCCATGAACCATTGATCTTTTATCAACTCAATGAGATAGTAACACTTGTCACCAACATGTTTAATCATAAGTACTTTTGACATTTTGACTTCACATGCACTATTAGATAAGTATCTATACAATGAATTTTCACCATTAGATCTATTGACTAGTGACCTCAGATTTCAATGAAGTTAAACATGATGGTCTCTAGCGTGACATTGTCTACAAGAATAGCTTTGAAGCTTTATAATTTGAGTTATAAAACACTTCAAATTTTCAAATTCTTAGGGGACCTTCTTAGAACTATATACAATATCTCCTTAAAATCCTTTGACCTTGGTTGAATTTATAAGTACCAGAAATAAATGCACAAACTTGTTACTTAATTCATATTTGCATGATGTAGAGTGATTTTCTAGCTTATCTTAAGCTATAAGATGCATGTTTCTTATTCCAAAAAATCAAGTGACACATTAGAGCTCCACCAAGACATCTATGTATGCCTCAAAACTTCTTTTTTGTCCTTATAAACTTGAATATGTGTTATATCTCTCCAAACTATTAATAAGAACCATCAATTGCCTATATCAAGAAAACACTAAATAATAATGCAAGAACATTACTACACATTGAATCATATTTTGTCATTGTCATCCTAGAAAAAATGACACCTAATCAACATCCTTGGTCACCTTAGAGACCTCTTTAACAAACCACCAATAATTTCATCCCCTAGCATACATATCAACCTTGTAGTCCAAAGGGGGATATAAATTTAGGGCAATCATCACTAAAGCATAACAAAATCCCCATAAATATTTTAGTGAAATTAAGGGGATTATCCCAAATACTAAGCTATCAAACATCACCCTCTAAGGTTAAATTTTTTATAGAACTTCACTAAGATCTCAAGATTGAAGTGGTCACAAAGGGGCTAGATACTCCAATGAGATTTCCATTATTTATTCTTATTTCATGGAATTTTGAGGCCCATGTACCACCAAGTATATTTGGGACCATTTAGAAATCATTATTAAAATTTTATATTAATACCTTTTAGACATAAATGATTTGTAGTGTGAGGGAAACCATCCTCTCCAAAAATCCCATGATATATCGCTTGAAATGACAGTTAAGAGGTTAACTTGTTCTTACTTATTATGAGGTAGATAAGTGGGTTATAGTTGTGTTGCACACCTATTTTACCACTAAGATATGGCTTATATTATATGTGTGTCATTACTTTTTTTTTATCATATACCCATCTTATGTGTTATACCTTACATTCAAAATAAATAACAATTATTTTAAGTCTAAAACTTTGTCATATCCTATTACAAACTTGTGAGATAATGCATTGCACTACCTAAATTCCAAGTCATTTTAACCCATCCTAACGTCATGATACCCAAATCAATCTCATTTTTACCTAAATCTAATTTGAGATCAATCATTCATATTAAGTCTATTCTGATCCCAATCCTGTTTCAAATCAAACATTCAAATCAAGTGAGATATTGAAAATTCAAACATTCCAATTAAACTAAATTCAACCTTCAAATCAATTCAAACATTCTATAATTCAACCTTCAAGTAAAGGTCAAATAAAGTTAAACATTCAAATCTAGTCAAACCTTCCAAGTCAAAGTCAAAATCAAATTTCACAAGTCCAAAAGTCAAACAAAGTCAACTTCCAAAGTTAAACTCTTCCAATGTCAAAAAATTTCAAAGGTCAACCATTTATTTAGATCAATTCAACTTTGACCTAATCCAACTCAAAGTCAAATTAGGTCTATTTTGACCCAAGTCACATCAATTATAAATAAATTGGACATCCATCACATTCAAAATCACATCTTATCTTTTCATTTAATCTTATGCACTTTTTTTTGGGACTAGCATAATCATAACATCCATATTTTATTCCATCTAAGTCGAATCAAATTCAAAAAATAAAAATCTAATATGAGCTTGAACAAACATCAAATCATATCAATTTTCCATGTTTGGGGCCAATCAACATTAAATATCAATATGTCCTACTTAGGGTAAATCAAATCAAACATCAATAAACCCTACTTGGGGAAAATCAAATCAAAACCCATGATCTTAATTCCATATATGTCTATGGCATCCCAAGCAGATCAAGAAAGATCATGATTTAAACATTATATGGTTGAAGACAAAGATGATATTTTTTATGACTTATAAATAGGTACCTGACTACCTATAGATTTCAATCCCAAAAACTTAAACTCAATCCTAAGTAGGCAAAGTTAAACCTTCTCACATCAACATCAATCAAACATCCTATCTACTAGCTACAAGCTTTATCATAATAATACTAGGAAAGGGAAACTTATTTTGTCACCCTCACCCAACATTTTTATGGCCTTTGAGCCACAATAATCGTATCCAGAATCTAATCCATCCACATCCAAATAGGGTTTCAAACTTCTCAATGAACCCTTGGAAGAAATATTTTACCAATTAATCATAGTAAACATGATTGTATATTCATGCACTAAGTATTATAATGAAAATGAACTAAAACCTGAGTAGTACCAAGAAGATGAATTGAGTAGTACCAAGAAGACAAATATTACAAGTATCACAAAATTTTAGGCCATTTTATTAATCATTATCCTAGATTTAGGAATTATATCTAAGGTTTGATTGACTATAGAGACAAAAATAGAATCAATTTCATCCATTTATGAGGATCAACAAATAGGGATATGCCAAGATTTATTCCAAAATCATAATTAGATTCATTCACTTCCAATTCTATATCAAGATAATTAACCCATCTTAGATGATTTTTTCAAATCAACCATCTTTAATGAGTCACCCTTTTACCATCCTCCAATCTTTGATGAGACTCACTTTGATGAGTCTCTCTTTGACCATACACTAGTCTTTGATAAACCCTCTTTCAATGAGCCCATCTTTGAAGAACCCATCATTAGCTAATAATCCATATTTCATCCATTACCAGGCATCCCCCATTTTAGGGAATCCCTTCATTCTACATACATAATTTCTAAGTGAAAAGTGAAAAAGGTTCTTGTAGACAACATAATCCAATAGGCATTCTTTATGGCCATATCCAAATCAAATTCCACATAATCATCATAATTTGAATCTGAATCAGTGTTTGCATCTGAATCCAAATCACAATCAACATTATAGTTAGAATCAAAATCAGTGTTTGCATTTAAATTAGCATCACAATCAAGTCCCATATTAATATCAAAATCAGCATCAATGTCAGAATTATATTTACCATTAGAATCAAAGTAATAATTAGGTCTAGGATCATATGACATCAATTACACACCTTTAGTGAATCCATTTGAATACATCAGTGATCCTTCCATGGTTTTTGAGGAAGTTTATTTCAACATCAAATAAATTTCTCCTAGTAGCCTCTACGAGGTTTGTGTAACCTTTAATCCTTCCATCAATGTCACCATTCTTTTTCACATTTTCCATCTTATCTCATATCTTAACATTTAATCTCTTACACCCATTGATTGGGACCGATAGAATCACACATTATTAGACTTCTTCTATAGTGACATATTAGTGTTAAAATTTATAAGGATACAAAGTATCATTTAAAATCTAAAATAAATGTTGCTTAGTGAAACCTTGTTTGTAGTGCTAGTGAACAATCAAAATCAGAATCTTGGAAATCTATAAAAAAAATTCCCTAGTGAAACCTTGTTTGAGGCACTAGGGGATAATCAAAATCAAAATTCAACATCCCTCAGTGGAATATTTTTTGAGGTGGACAATCAAAATCAAAATCAAAACAATCAAGAAGACTTTGTTGGTGAAAACATCTTAGAGGCACCAATAGTTGAATAAAGTGGATCTTAATTTCTTGATGAAGACATCATTGAAGTCGATATTAGAACAATTGATAATCCAAATATCATTCAAATTGTAATAACTCTTAGGCTTAAGGAGAAAAAAAATCTTGTGGCCATATTGAGATAATTTTCAAAGGACTTTGACCCCCTGACATCCAAAGTCATGTCACAATTGGAACATCTAAATTTAGCAATGATGTGTGTGACTGTTAATCATAATTTCACTTGGTACCCTAATAATTATACATCACTTCATGATTACATCCTTCATCCAATTATAGTATCCCCTCATCAAATTATATATTTTATCCATTGCTTATCTTACTTTACCTTCTCTCGTAACATTATCTCTCATAGAGGCTATGAAGACACCTTGTTTAAAGGTTTGGAGGACATAGAATCAACAACCAACAAATATTATAATAGTATTAGTAGATTCCACATTATCAATGGGACCTTAATAGAGAAGCTCTCCATAATAGGTATGGGTTATAGATTAAAAAAAGGGTCATCATTGTGCATCTCATAATCCTCCATTGAGTTGAGATGCTAAAAAAATAAAAATAAAATCAAAAGAGAAATAGAAATAATTCATCCAATGGTGAAAACCATGATTATTGAGCCTTATGCAAGTAACATGATGAAAACCAAGTTTTTGACATCATACATAAATAATTAGTTGTCTACAAGTACCTTGACACTTGGGGGTAGCCCCATCTACATTAAGGTCCATTCCATTTAAGCCATTTTGGGCCATCCAATCCTATCCAAATCCTTATCTTTTTTCCATCTTAGCATTCCCATTCTTTCCTCCCATTTCAACTTTGATAAGTGGAAGAAGTCTTGATACTTATTTTGAAACCCTTTTGGCATATTCTTTGAGTGGTACTTAGATGATTGGAAACTTGGTTCCCATGTGACATGATCAATGGAGATTCCTAATCCATTCTTATTCATCATCCCCCATGGTCATCCATTATCATCTATCATCATCTTGAATACATTCCATTTTTTATCATTTCCCATCTTGGTGCTAGATTAAGTTTTCCTTGTACCATTGACCCTTTATATATACTAAAAATTCAAAATCCAAAAAACATCAAATAATCCAAAAAAATAAAAAGCATTATAAAATCGCAAAATCCCTAAAAATAAGAAAATGCAAAAAATCTCAAAGAGAGTTATAAATCCACAAAATCAAAAAAACATTCATCATGTCCTAATCCAGTCAAAATCCTTAATCAAATCATTTTAGCTACCATTACAATATGTCCTTCCCAAATCTACCATATGTAGGGCAAAGTCATCAATTCCAGTTCAAATCTTTCACCCTATTTAGGGTAAATTGAAATTTATAAATTATTTTAAGTTATTCTCCCAATCATTCCCCTTGCATGTATCCTTACTTGGGGGCACCATCTAGATATCATATCATTGAGCACTCATGTATGGATTTTGACATGGTTAAATGACAAGATGCTTTATGTTGATCTTGTTTTTGAGTTTGTTTGTGTTTGTTTTCTTTCTTATTTCTTTACATTTCCTATTTTTCCTTGACTTAATCCATGTGTGTCAATAGGGTTATCATGCTTTTTCCATATCATAGTGATTTATTGAACTTGTACTTGAGTCCATCCATCAGCATACAATAATAATGTCATCCTAATTTCTTAATATCATGATGCTTTTGTGTCATTTTTATGTTGGATTGGGGGTTATTCCTTATGCACATTATAACCAAATCATCATGATGTTTAATTTCATGTGCATACCATCATGTGTTGCATCAAACATCAAGTGTTTAAGGCTTATATAAAAGTCACGTTATAGTGGCAATTTATTCCCTTGAAAAATCATTCCTTTTCAAATCAAATCATCTCATCCCTCTTTTACATTTGTCAACATAGGATCATCATCTATCTTCATCATTTCTCAATCATATTCCTCTCTTTTGGGAGAACTACATCAGCCTATGGTCTATTTGGATTATGTAGGTAGTGCTCAATCACATGGATTTTCTTAGGTCATCTTAGCCACCATTCTTAATCTTTTTCCATTCCCATTTCCATTTTCATCTTTCAATATCCAATTCTTCTAATTAACAATAATTCCCACAACCTACTATGCAGACATTAGTGAGCCACATCCCTTATTTATCCAATCTCTCCCAATCATTATGACATCATTATCACATCATTCTTCAATAATTACCACATCATTCTTCAAAAATTATTTTATCTTTCAAGTCTTCATCCTTTCATCACTTTGTGCATTCTCGTGTGCCCTTTTTTTGCATATTTTTCATTCTTTGAAAATTTATTATACCATCACACATATGTTTGCATTAGCCTATCAAATTATTATCATCCATCAATGTGATTGTTTCATCCTTAATCTATACAATAGGTTAAATCCTTGATCTATGTTTTATAATCAATTAATCAATTAGTTTAATCATTAGTTAAATTTTCCATGTTTGGGGTAAATTAATCATTCCACCTTGTTTGGAGTAAATTCTCCAATCCAATCTCATAACATTCACCTTGTTTGCAGTAGTTCAAAGTGTGTAAATTTATCTTGGGATGTGTCCTTACCAAGTCTACCTTAATTGGGTTAAATCATTATATCACCTCAACAATCATAACGTGCAAGCACTAGCTTGAGTGGGTTAATTTTATCCATCAGTTAATTTCATCCATTTTCTTCATACCCTGTATCACCTTATTTTTGAGAGCCCATATGCATCCTTCTTCCTTATGTGTCCTCTTGAGGAGGAATCATGCATCACATTCTTTCTTTCATCATTGTCTAGTTTTTGTCCTTACACCTTTTTTTGTCTTCTTCTTTCATTGAAAAGTTTTTACTCCATCCATCATGTCTCGTAATGCCTTAACAAAGAGGGGGAAAATGCATACACCTAAAATTTAAGACTTTGTGTCAATTTTAACTATCTAAACTAAAATAGTCCTAAATCCTAATTTCTTCATCTAACCAAACTTTTATCCACTATTCACCCCTAGTCAGTCATTACTTCTTCCATTATCACTTCTTTTGCCAAAATTCACATCACATTGAATTAATTAATTAATCTCAATTAATTAGTTAATATTATTCTAATTTAAAATTATAGAATTCATAATTAATATTTTATATAATCATTTAATCATATTTTCTATTTCAATATCCTAACATCATGCATCATGACATTATCCTCTTCTTTCACAAGGCAAGTCTATGAAAAATTGGAAGTGTGCAAACAAGGTCACTTACACCCTTTTACACATTCCAAACATCTCATGAGTGTATTTATTACACATCCTCTTACACACTCCAACTTCTTGTTGCACAATTTTCCTCTCTCAGCATGGAGATGTAGAAATGATTTTCATCCATTGATCTTTATCTTGATCCAATGGTCTACATTCATCATCTAAGCCTATAAATTATAGGGCTTCCTCCTCATTGAGATAGGTCTTGAAATGATAATGAAGTGATGTAAAAATAAAATCTCAACCAAATAATTGATTCTTGATAATAAAATGAAGTGTTACCCATTTTGAAGAGCTACTCTCACATCAAGCATCCATCAACATTCTAATTGTTCATCTAATCATGCATATCACAAGGGGAGATGAAATCATAATATCTTCACAACATTTACAAATACCTCAAGCTCTATATCTAGGCCAATCCACACTTTAATTCTATTAAAAATCATAAAATCAATAGGGAAGGTATAATAGTTTGATTTGTCTTCATATTTGCTTATTTGTCTCTTTCTTGACTTTGCCCAATCTGAAGACATGTGCCTAGGATATTATGTTTCATATTTTTTTAGTTTATTTTTATAGTAATGAGAAACTAACCACATTCTAAATTGTGTGATCATAATTATCATTAAATTATGAAACAAAACTAGTTGTATTTTGAGGTTTTTTGCAAGGATCAACCCCACACTCAGTAGAGATTCCATGCTATGTTTGATTTGTGCATTAGATTCAATCAAATAAATTCAAACATTAATAGTTTTTTCATGCCTAAAGGAATGGATTTTATTTTTATTTTTAAATATTCAAATAAATCCACCTTGATGCACACATAAATCTAAAATTTTGGTGAGAATTTCAAGATCATATGTTTGTTGAATCATACACAATCACCATGTGACTCCACTAGTCAAAATAATTCATATTCAAAAAGGATCAAACCATTTTATTCACATTCAAAGTTTAGACACATAAATATAGTCACATTTACTTGACAATTTTAATTCTTGACATATTCCAAACCACATGACTTATGCTTAAATACATGACTCTTATTTGAAATTCTTTTAAGTTATTCATTTATAATAAAGTTTGTCTCTTTCTTTTTCATTATTACTACACATAAATTTCAATGTTAAATGTTTAAATTGCTTTAAAACATCATCATACTATCTCCATATTAGGACATAGGTCCCTAAATTCTCTATACAAGTCCACCCTAGGTAGACAGGGGCATAGTACACTGTTATCCACTTAGATAGACCACATCCCACACCGAATAATGACTAGTTTCCAAATTCTAAGTTATACTTTTGGGTCTCCCTGCATGTTTCACATGCTCAAATAAAGTAAATTTTCAAAATATTCACCTATAAATACATGTCAAGCTTCATTCATCAAGGGACCGTCTATTCAATTGGTAGAATCATTTTACATTTCTGCACATTGAGAAATTCTACCTTATGTTACTTAAATTCTACATTATTCTTAAGGAACAGTCATAATTCAAGTCAAGATCCCTCTAAACAAAGTAAAGAGATATCATTTTAAAGTATTAAATCCATCTTATATCTATATACATAATCAAAGAAGCATAATTTCACATTCACTATAGGTGGGAAACCTATGTGGGCGTGATATCCCTCCTTGGAGTATTTAATACATATGTAATAATCAATCATAAAAGGGGTGGTTAAAGTCAGCTCAACCCATTACACACTCATCTTTTTCTTGTAATTTTTCAAACTATCAAATTTCCCTAAGGGTTTCAAAGGTAAGATAAGACAAAAAATGATTTACATGCATTGAAAACCCAAGTGTGATATCTTATATTCCTCATCATCTATAGGCATAATAAGTGCAGTGATTATTTTTGATGCACAATCAACCCAAATAAATCCATAGTCAATGGAATTGAGTGCACTGTTACACTATTTGCATATTTCACTCCTGTCCAAAAACATCTTTTACTTCTATTTTTGTTTTTTCATTTATAGATTCCCACTTTCTCTATCCTTTTGTCTACCACCTGTCAAAATTAACATAGACAAGTTTATGGTCAATATATTTGATCAAACCATACATTTGTGTACTTAAGCGGACCTAAATAGATTTTATTTTTGTTCTTAATTGATACTGCGCCTACACAACCATCTCTTTTTCTAATTTTCCTAGTTAAACAGTCAAAATAGTCAACAGAGATTAGTGTGCAAGATAATTATATTTCTTCTTATTTTTTCTCCAAATTATCAATTTTATATATTTAACAATTTTTCAAAATAAGAATAAGTAATTAGTCTATATAGTTAACACTATGATATATCCATTTTTACACCTATGTACATAATAACACTTCTTAACTCAATTAGTGTTTTTGCAAAAATAGGGTAAAAAGGAGAAAACCATTTCCTTTCCATTTGAAGAGAAAAAAATGTGATACTTTTCAAAATAAATATCCTTCTTTAAAATTTTATTATTGTTGAAATGAAATAAGACTATTATGGCCAACCCATGAGCCATTCTCTTTATGTCATGAAATTTTGGGAAACCATTGCACTTGCATTAATGGAATTAGATCCCCAAATCAGCTTTAAATTTTCTCCAAACATTCATTGGATAACTCCATAAACCACATTAAAGATGTCAAAAACCTATGCACAATTGATAACATCACCGAACTATATGTAGCTCTTAGGTTATTAGCTTCTTCACTTAGAGGAAGACTTTTAACTTGGTTCATATGTCTAGCTTCTCAATCTATATCTAGTTGAATAACTCAAATGTTTGAAGATACTTGAATAATATATAAAGCTTGAGAGTGATAATTCAATCAAAGGGCCATATTCTTATTTTCCTGCAAATATTATATCCTTAAAGAAGATGTATTTGGTTAAGGGATTGAATCCTTTTTTAGGAAGCATTTGAGAAAACATGCTCTATTTTAAAAATATATGCAATGGAATACTTGGATGATTTAACCCCAATCAATGATGTTGTATCTTTTCTTGATGAATCTAATTTTTTTAACTATGTCATGAATCTATGTTTTATTTTTTAAGATGATGATCTTATAGGTACCATAAATTCTCATAATGAATAATAACCCACTCTTTGGGAAAATAGTAGAAGCATTCATGGGAAATATATGTGTCCTATAATATTTTAGGCTCTCTTGGAATCTAGAAAGGAAAATGAGCAAGAAATAATAGTCTTTAAGATCATTGAATCTACACAAAAATCTGGGGATGAAGCCTTTAGTAACCAAGAGACAATGCAAAATTCCATCCTAGAAAATGAATAACAACTCTTTTTTATAGAATAAGGGGAAGATTAGAGTACAAATTTTTATTTCTCTTCTTCCTTATAGATATCAAAGTTCTAATTTCATGTAAACTTATCTTTAAAAAGGAATCTGTTTCTCCATCCTTATGAATGGATTTGTTTGAGTAGATTCCATGGAGATTGGAGTATGATTTTCATTTTTTTGTGTAATAAAATTCCTTTTTAATTACCATGCATATTACATTAGAAATATGTATGCAATTCTTCCTTTCTGCACATAGTTTTTAGGGTCAAATTTTTAGAGTAAAGTAGCTTTCAAAATAGAATAGAAGAATGATATATTTTTAAGCTTACCATTCAATTAATTTTTTTCATGAGAATTATACAAGTTTAGATATTTGGGAATATAAATGGAGAAGAGATTAAAAGTTATGGGTCACTCATTTTTTTATGCAAAAATGCAAGCACTAAGTTGAGGAAATTTTTAAAATTGAATGTCTTTTCACATGGACCATTGGGGATAAAATTGATTGATCAAATCGACAAAGCTTATATGGAGTAAAGCCTCAAATTAAAATATGAAGGATATTTTAATTGACTAAAAATGCTTATTTTTGAATGAAAATAATGCCTCAAATGACAAAGGCATTTTACCTTTTTAAATATCAGAGACTCAAGTGACTAATCTTTCTTTATTTCTAACCATGTGAGTTAATGTGGAAAATTTTGTTAATGCCATCCACTAAAAGGATCTATAGCAATCAGATTATAAGGAAAATCTCCCAAGTCATCTATCTTTATGAATCCAAATTAGAGTGTATGCCTTAGAAAATATCATAAGCCATGCGTTAAAAATAGAGGACAGTTGGTAACTAGGAGTTTTTTTATGAAAGAATATAATCTCTAACCATTAGATATATATGCAAAAGGGAGAAGCCCTATTGTCCAATGAAATTTAATGGGGCCCACAAAATGTACTCATAATTTTTTCATAGGTGAAAATAATTATAAGGTAAGATAAAAGGAGTATCTCCAACCATTGATCTAATTAAGATCCAATAATCTAAGATGAAAGACAAGTGACACCCATGAGCTATTTTAAAAGGTCTATATGTTGTCATCAACAAGAATCCCCTCTAACCGTTATATTTTCCATGTTCATCTCTAGCCATTATATATTATTTTACTTAAATGATATAAATTATATATGGAACTCTAATGAAAGGACCCACTCAGATTGCATTTAAAATTCATATATCCCCATCTGTCAGATCAAAGAGAGCATCTACAACTAGTGATATTTGAAGGCCTAAAAACATGAATATAAAAAGAAGCATGCATCTCTAGCTAATGATATTTTGAAGGCTTTGAAATAAAAGGGTAAAAGTAAAGGCTTCAACTTGGATATTGAGTCATTGTTCTCCCTAGATCCAATGACATGAGTTTATTTGGAAAGAATTTTTGATGTCACATCTTAAACCATCATATATACATTAGCTTCTATGATCTTCAATCATCCAATCAGCTAAAAGAGACCACAATTCTCAACTTAGATAGGCAATTTACAAAGCATGGGTAATGAGTAAAGCTCAAGTGTTGCAACATGGAAAATCCAAAGAAATATAACTTTTGAATTTTAGTAAAGAGAATGATCATCAAAAAATGAGGCAAAAATTATAATTTTTAGTTTGCCCAAGGCACTGCCCCTTGAACCCATTGGAGGCTGCCACCCATAGACCCCTACTTTCATTTTCCTAAGCCAAATACGAACTAAAGGAGGGACTACACCAAACAAAGCTATGGTTTTTTAACTCCTTTCCCAATGGATGCTAGATTTTAAGTTCAACACTTTATAGGTTAAATCCCCCTAAAATCCACCAAATTTTTAAAAATTCTTGCACCAAGCTCCATTTTAATTTCCATAATATTTTCCTTGTTCGAGGAAATTTAGCTTGAGCTTCTTTAAATAAAAATGGGTTCTATTTAACATTGTCAAATTTAAATGATGGTTTCCCCCCATTATTTAAATATTTGATCCCATGGGGAAAATAAAGGTAAAATAGCCAAAGGAACTTTATTTAAAATAAACCATGCATTTAATAAATCCCATGCTTTATTTAAATCCAAAAAATAAAAAGAAGAGGATACATGAAAGAAAAGACAACACATCGTTACTTTTAATATTTAAAACTAGCTCCACTTGTTTTAAATATTCGTGAGTGGTTTAAATTTAAAGAAATGGGAGGTCAAGTATGTATTAGAATCAATGGAGATCTAATGAAATTATTCTTGAACCATTTCAAATCAGCACAACTACAAAGGAGATAAGTTTTGGTTTTGTATTCAAGTCTTCTCCAATTGGACTATGAGCAGCTAAAAATTAATGGCCTTTCCATCTCTCCTCTCATTTTTATATATATTTAAATTGTTCATTTTGAACAAAGGGATGGTATCCTACGTTATGAAATTATATTTAATTTGATAATTCATATATGAATCTTTATTTTACTATTTAAAGTGTAATGTAAATGTGCATATCTTTTGCAAGTAATAATTGTTATTATGTCTATTTTTTATACCCTTTGGGGTTATCTTGCTTTTACAATTTATTGTTACATATTTATTTTTACATTCAATATCTTAAGTTATATTTATTTCCTTTTTTAAAAAGTGATTGCCTTGTGTTTATATAGATATGGAATCCTCCACTTTCTTATTTAAGTACATCATTGTCATTTTAATTATATTTATTTCTACATTATTAGAGGTAAAATAATTAATAAGGTGGGTGAATCAATGATTCCAAATAATCAAAACTTCAATTCTAATCTTTACAATTACTTAACCAATTACCACAATCAATCATGAAGTAAACATAGCATTCAAAGTAATAATCAAGAGAAACAATGCAAGATCAATCACATAACACATGACATATGTGGGAAACCATCTTCAGGAATAAAACCCACTAGAACCTACAATTGGACTACTATCCTATATAAAAATATTTAATTTAGACCATCTAAAACTGATCAAGGAACTACAATCCCTATTTAATGAGACTCCAATCCCACAAGGTGCTTCTACACCTATCTAGCTAAGCTGTAATAACAACTCGACCTTTTATCAATTTTTACCTTAAAAAGAGGCTAAAACCAATTTAGATGTTAAGATACCACAAAAACATCTATAAAATTATTCAACCTTTGAACTGATGTCAATAACACTTGATGATGGACCTCAATTTATCTCTCTTCACCTTCACTCACACTCAAACAGCAAGAGCACAATTCTACCAAATATAACTATGATAGGTCATAAAAATAGTCCTCAATCTATTCTTATCTTCAACACATCCTCAGGTCACTTTACCCCTCCTTTTCTTCACAAAACACACACACAATCCTCTATGTTATCGCTCATTGGTATCTCACATACAAGTCTATAACCCATCATCTTTGGTTCTACTATTTATAGAGAAATATTGATCAACACCATATTTTCAGACATTAGGCATGTCTTAACCCTTAACACATCTATCATATGAAGATAAGGCTCAATATAATATTCATTGGTTAGCCATAGCATCTATGGGTCACTCTTAAGCAACTACACCTTTTAAACAAGGCACTTGTAGCTCTTATAGGTCTCTAGAGATGTATTCACCCATATATCTCACCCTCAAACAAAAAATAAACATAGGACCACTTCTAATTACATAGGTCCACTCCTTATTTCCCCTAGGACATTATTAAATGATCATAGTCAACTTAGCTTCCCCTTGCATATGTTCAAACAACTCAAACACATACCTTATGTATATAGTCACCATGCACAAACACACAATAAACTTCTTAAGCATTGTTCATACTCAATATAGATTGATCACACTTCCAAAATCCACATAGATCATCCTCATCAAGTCTAAAACATGTTCTAATAGCTAATTCATTATGAGACATCAAAACAACATCAATACAAGCTTGAATATCCTTCTTAGGTCACTTATAGAACAAATGCAAAAACATAGTCAACTTTAGAGCATCTAACTATGTTTGTATTCACTTTCATATATTCAAGTCCATATTTTCAAATATGCCTTGAAGTCTTCTACCACTTTTCTTTTTACTACAATAGAAAATTCATCTTCTATCAAAATTTATGGTCTAAAAACTATACACTGGTCTTTCCTTCATAAATTCAAATATTTGAATAGCAATGGTCACAGTTATCCTTCAAACACCATGCTCAAATATCAAGGATTCTTAGCTCAAGATCAATCTCACAGCATTGATCTTTTCTAATCTTTAATGCATAGACTACTAAATCCAAATATTAAACACCAGCACATTGACCTCATCTCGTGTAATCTAGGAACTTTGACTCAATGCACTCCATCGATCTCTCAGATTAGTCAGGACAATAATGATCAATGCTCACCATTGATCAAATTTTATGAATGCCCACTCGTCATTGGATCAATATCATGTACCTTTACTTAGATTTTAAATGTCATACACATATCTTTATCTCACTACCTTCTGACCCCTTAGAGCAAACATGCATCATTGATCTTACTCGAGATTTAACACATTCAAAAATGACTATGGGGACCCTGTAAATATGCATAAGTTGCCATTTTTACACCTCAATAACTTATTATATGCTAACTCACAAGATATCAAATTTGGGATAAATGATCTCCTTCCATAGGATAATCCAACCATATAACTCACTACTCCTAGAACTCTTGTGCATGTGGGATATAAATTCATTAAAGTTCCTTCTCATAAACTTCTATCATAGATCCAACCATGTCCAAATATGTTTGAAAGGCCAAATTTGATCATTAATAACTTTTGTTATGCTTCAGCAAATGATCTCTAAATTACCGTAAATTATCTATGATCAAAACTAGATAAATCCGTATGATTAGTTTCTCTTGACACCTTCACATGTGCAAGATATAACACCTTTAAAATTCTCACTTAGCTCTTTTTTCCATACTTAAAAATTGGTTAATTATGGGAAAACAGAGTCAATCTGCCTAAGAGCCCAACTTTGCATATGCATAACTTTTAATGCACTACATCACATGATCTAAAAATAACACAAATATACTAGGTCAAAAATTTAAAAAACCCATATGATCACCTTCACTTGAACCATCCACATGTGTGAGATATTCCATCATTAAACTTCTCACTTGGTTCTTTTTATTAAATTTGCAAATTTGGTTGAGTATAGGAAAATAGTGAAATATATCTTAGAAACCAACTTTGTACCCTCATAACTTTGACCACATTTTGATGCATGACTTGAGATCTAGTTCATAATAAATAGGGACTATAGTGATCACAACCATATGATCAACTCCCCTTGACTCTATCCCATGTGGTAATGGTGATGTCATCAAACTCCAACTTAGATTTTCTACCACTAGACTCAAAGTGTCTAGATGAGAACTATGAACAACCAGATGAATTCCACTTGTATACCCAAACTCTCAAAGCATGGATCACATTAGGACCCATTTCACATGCTCAAACGTCCATAATCATCCTTGAACATCTCTAACAATGTCAATATTGAAGATCAACTAAGCCACCTTCAAGCATACAAGAACAAGCACATTTGTAAACATTGTCAGTCACATAGACTATCAAGGTTTTGCATCCACTCAATAGGACACTTCCATGACACCATCATGACAAATCTCAAAAAATATCCCCCTTTGTCATTGATGTCAACACCCATCAATATATAAATATATAGTTCACCTTCTCTCTCTTCAAAACACTCCTACAATAGGAAATTTCTCCCAACAAGAACTTTCTCCCCCTTTAACACAATGACAAAATGAGCACACACCAATCTTGAGGACCTAAAAAGACTATAAAAATAGAAAAGGACCATCTTATAAAAGATGATACAAACTCCTCCTTACCTTAATCCAACCTCTTCTTGTCTTGACAACTTCCTCTTGCTCCATGCCAATGCTCTCTTCAACCAATCACTGCAACCAATGAATAAAGAACACAAAATAATTAAAATCTAATATAACTCACCAAGAAACATCTAAGATGGATTCCCCTTAATAAATCTGAGAAATTTCACCTTCTAAGCATCTTCATATCTCCACTCACCATGAAGAACCACCATGCAAGCTTACTAGACTTCTATCTCAAGACACTTTCATGACCACCAACTCTGCATCTGCACTATACAAAATAGGAAACATACACTGAACTAACCTAAGAACATACATCTAAACCTATACTATAGCTCCTTCACAAACCTCTAGAGAAAGTCTTATTAACATGTCATTACCCCTTAACCAAAGACCTTCTATTGATTCATAGAGAAAGAAATGACACCCAAGCTCTATCTTAGATAATCAAAAGTAGCTTTTGATAATGGTTTTTTTATAATATCTGTAAGATGCTCTTTTGTAGGCACATGCTCTAACTTGACAAATTTATTAATCACTTTTTCTCTCAAAATTTTATATCTAATGGGAATGTGTTTAGTTTTTGAGTGCATAACATTATTCTTGTAGATACTAATTTCACTAGTATTATTACAAAAAATAGGACAAGGTCCATTTTATCTTACCTTGTAATCCTCCAAAGTTTGTTTCATCCACATGACTTGTGTGAAAAAAGAGGCTGATTCTATAAACTCAATGTCTACAATTGATAGTGACACTGAGGTTTTATTCTTGCTTATCCAAGACACCTAACATTCTCCCATGAAGAAGACCCTACCACTAGTACTCCTATCATCCACACATCCTACCTAGTCAGCATCAATATATGATTTCAAAGAGAATTTTTTACTCTTGGGATACCATAAACCATAGTCTATGGTGCCTTTGAGATATCTTAATATCCTTTTGACTAATTTTAAGTGAGATTCTCTAGGATCATCTTGAAACCTTCCTACAAGAGCTATAGCTTGTATGATGTCAGGCCTAGATGCAGTAGATTACAAAAGACTTTCAATCATGGATCTATATAAATATTAATCAAATTTTGGTGAGTCATCGAGTTTACTTAACTTGCATCCTATGATCATTGGATTACCCATAGGCTTAAAATCCATCATGTCAAACTTCCTTAGCATATCCTTGATGTATTTAGCTTGATAAATGAAAATCACTGCATCAAGTTGATTGAACTGTAATCATAATAAGTAAGACAGTTCTCCCAACATTGACATTTCAAAATCAATTTTCATAGTATCTACAAATTCTCTATTCAGTATATCATTGTCAAATCCAAAAATCATTTCATTAACATATACAACAACTATCAATTAATGATTACCTTTTGTCTTAATGTGCAAATTACTATTAGATATCCCTCTTTTAAAACCTTGACTCAAAAGATACTTATCTAGCCTATCATACCAAACTTAAGAGCTTGTTTAACACCATATAAAGCCTTCTTCAATTCACACAAGATCTTGATTACTTGACATAAATTATCCTTTAGGTAACTCAATATAGACTTCTTCTAAGTTTCCATTCAATAATTTAGATTGCACATCCATTTGATATACCTTAAAACCTTTGAAACAAGCATATGCCAAAAAGAGTCTAATTATTTCCATCCTTACCATAGGAGTAAAATTATCATCAAAATATATTCCTTCAACCTGAGCATATCCTTTACACACCAATTTAGCCTTGTTTCTTTTGACTTTTCCTTTCTCATTCATCTTGTTTTTGAAAACCCATTTGGTGCCTGTCACAATTTTATCTTTTAGTCTAGGAACTATATCCCATGTTTCATTCCTTTATATTTTATCAATTTATTCATCCATTTCATCATTCCAACTTTCATCTTTTTTGGTTTCCATAAAAATTTTGGGTTCAGTCATGGATAATAGAGCTAAGTCTTGTTGATTTTGATTGATCAACATTCTCCTTCTATTCAGCAACCTTACAGCAACATTTCAACTAATTTGAGATATTGGATGATATTTTTAAATTCTTCTAGATGGAACTTTAGTATCTTGTCTTTCTTCTTCCTCTTCATCTTCATCATTTGTTTTAATAGATAACTTATCATTATTTGTAACAGCATTCTAAGTTGAGTCACTTACCTAAAATTTTGGCTTCTTGACTCTACTTGTCTCATCTACTCTTACATTTTAACTTTCAACAATCTTGTGAAGTCTCTTATTAAAGCATCTATAGATAGTACTAATAGAATAATATCCTAAAAATATGCCCTCATCAGATCTTGAATCAAATTTTCCAAGATTATCTTCATCTCTTTTAATGAAGCACCTGCTCTCGAACACTTTGAAATGTTTAACATTAGCCGCTATGTTCTTCCATAACTCATAAGGTGTCTTATTACCATTTACCCTAATTTGACATCTATTTAGGATATACATAAAAATTTTGGCTTCCTCTTCCCAATAGCCATCTAATATTTTTACATCTTGAAGCATGGTTCTACCCATCTCAACTATAGTCCTATTCTTCCTTTTAACTACACCATTTTGTTGTGGTGTTCTAGCAGTAGAGTATTATCTTCTTATCCCATATTTATCACATAAATCATCAAAATTATGTGACTAAAACTCACCTCCTTTATCTAATCTCACACACTTGATTTTTTAGCATTTATCATTTTTCACAAGAGCTTTGAATGCCATAAATTTTGCAAAAGCTTCTAATTTTTTTAAGAAAGACTATCCAAGTCATCCTAGTAAAATCATCAATGAGAAGCATGAAGTAACTATTACCTTGAATACTTTAAGTTCTCATAGGTCCACATAGATCAATGTGGATCAACTCCAATGGATTTGTAGTGGATTATTCCTTGTTCTTGTATATTCTCTTGGTTTGCTTCCCATGAAGACATGCCTTGCAAGGAGAATGAGGAATCTTAGAAATCTTGGGTGTATGCCTTACCAACCCCTTTGAACTGGTATTTACTAAATTATAAAAATTTATATGTCCAAGTCTTTTATACCAAAGCCATCTTTCATCCAAATGAATCATGAAGCACTTCTCCTTCTGGGATTCATGATATACATACATATTATTATCTATTTTATGAACATTTGCAGTTAGTCTATCAGTTTTTGACTTTCTTACTTCACATACATCATCATGAAAATTTACAACATTTCCTTGCTTACACATTTGGCTTATGCTTAAAATATTATGTTTCAAACCTTCTACATATAAGATATTCTCAGTCTTCATATTACCATTATCCAAACTCATAGTACCTTTTCCAACAATGTTAGTAGACTTGTTTTCACCAAATCTAACTGCACCTGAGTTCATCTTCTTTAGAGAGATAAACTTGATTTTCTCTCTTATCATATGATTTAAACATCCATTATCTATGAACCATCTCTTGTTCTCATCTTCTTGAGTGTGCAAAGCTACTTGAACAAACAATGACTCTTCCTTTTGTGATATACTTAGAATTTGCTTCTTTTTTTCTTTAGACTTAGTCTTCTTAAACCATTTGATAGTGTCAATGACCTATATATCTTTATTCCAAAAGGATCTATTTTAATTCCTGGATATGTTTCTTTGTTGGTTATAGTTGTAACATATGAGATCATTTTTAATCTCTAGAGAGATAGCACAATCCTTATATATATGACCAAATTGATTACAGGAGAAAAAATACCCATCGAAGACTTTGTTCATGTTTGATCCTCTTCTCTCTTGACAATTAACTCTCAATGGATTTTCATTCTTGATCCTTTTTATGGAGATTAAATCCTTTTTATCCTTAGATAAGAGCACATCTGAGTAATTCAAGACCTTATTTTCACTTTGTTCCATCCTTTTGTTGAGACATGTATTCATCATAACCTGTAGATTCTTGAAAGTTGTTCTTATATTTTGCACTACATCATTAACTTCTGATTAAGTAAAAACTAGATTGTCTTGAATTCAATCCATAACCTTTTTGTAAACCATTATACCTTTGATCACCTTCTAGTTGTTAAGCTTTTACCAAAGGACCTTGATTTGATATCAATTGTTAAAGGTAAAATCATTAAGAGGGAGGGTGAATCAGTGAGCCCAAATAATCCAAACTTCAATTCTGATATTTACAATTACTTAACTAGTTACCACAAGCAATAATGAATCAAACATATCATTCAAAGCTATAAGCAAGAGAGATAATGCAATATCAATCACATAACACATAACATACATGGGAAACCCTATTGGGGAATAAAACCCACTAAAACTTATAATTAGATTATTTTCATATATAACAAGATCTAATTTAAACTACTTATAACTGATCAAGGAACTAAAATCCCTATTTAGTGAGACTCCAATCCCACAAGGTGATTTTACACCTATCTAATTGAGTTGTAATAACAACTAGACTTTTTAGCAAGTTTTACCCTACAAGGAGGCTACAACCACCTTAGATGTTGAGATACCACCAACATCTATAAAACACTTCCACCTCTAAAATAATTTCAATGACACTTGATGATAGACCTCAACTTATCTCTCTTCACCTTCACTCAGGCTCAAATAGCAAGAACATAATTCTACCAAATAGAACTATGACCAATAGGTCATATAAATAGTCCTCAATATATTATGATCTTCAACACATCCTCAAGGCACTCTACCCCTCATTTTATCCATAAAACACACACATAAGCCTCTTTGTTATACTCCTTGGTCTCTCACATATAAGTCTATAACCCATCATCAATGGTTCTACTATTTATAGAGCAATCTTGATCAACACAATCTTGGTCAGCCATTAGGCATGTCTTAACCCTTAAAACATGTATCATATGAATATAAGGCTCAATATAATCTTCATTGGTTTGCCATATCATCTATGGGTCACTCTTAAGTAGCTACACCGTTTAAACAAGTCACTTATAGCTCTTATAGGTCTCATAGAGACTTATTCACCCATATAGCTCACCCTTGAGTAAAAAATGAGCATAAGACCACTTCCAATTACATATGTCCACTCTTTTTTTCCCCTCAAACATCCTCAAATGATCATAATCAACTTATCTTACTTATACATATGTTCAAACAACTCAAACATAGACCTTATGCACACATTCACCATGGATGAATACGCAATTAACTTCTTAAGCATTGTTCATACTCAATATAGATTGATCACACTTCCAAAATCCACACAATGCATCCTCATAGAGTATGCAACATGATCTAATATCTAATTCATCATGAGACATCAAAATAGCATCAATACAATCTTGAATATCCTTCTTGGGTCACTTGTAGAACAAATGTAAAAACATAGTCAATTTTAGAGAATCATAACTATGTCTATATTCACTTGAAAATCTTTAAGCCCATATTTATAGATGTAGCTTGACGTCTTGTACGACTTTGCTTTTTACTACAATAGAAAATTCATCTTCTATCAAAAGTTATGGTCTGAAAACTAGACACTAGTATTTCCTTCACAAATTCAAATATTTGAATAGCAATAGTAACATTATCCCTTGAACACAATGCTCGAATATCATAGATTCTCAACTTAGGATCAATCTCAACCATTGATCTTGTTCAAGCTTTAATTCATATACCACCAAAGCCAAATGTTAAACACCTATCATGTTGACCTCATCTCATACAATCTGGGAACTTTAACTCAATGTACTTAATCAATCTTTAAGGATCAGTCATGAAAATGATGATCAATGCTCACAATTGATCAAACTATATGAACACCCACTAGCTGTTAGATCAAGATCTTGTACCTTTACTTAGATGTTAAACATCATGCACTTATCCTCATTTTTTTGCCTCTTGACCCCTTGAAGATAATGTGCATCATTGATCTTTATCGAGTTTTAACACATTCAAATATGACTAAGTATGGGGACCCTGTCAATATGCATGAGTAGCCATTTTTGCACCTTAATAACTTCTTCTATGCTAATTTTCAAGATCTCAAATTTGGACCAGATGATCTCCTTCCATAGGATAACCAACCATATGACTCATTGCTCTTAGTACTCTTACACTTACAAGATATAATGCTATTAAATTTCTTTCTCATAAACTTCTGTCACAAAGCCAACCATGTCCAAATCTCCCAAAGAGGCTAAATTTAATCATTCATAACTTTTGTCATGCTTTAGTGCATTATCTCAAACTTATCATAAATGATTTATTCTCAAAATTGAACAAACCCATATGATTAATTTCTCTTGAAACCTTTACACGTGCTAGATATAACACCTTCAAAATTCTCACTCAGATCTTTCTACGACACTATAAAATTGGCTAAGTATGGGAAAACATAGTCAATCTACTCCGAATGCCAACTTTTCATATGCATAACTTTTGATGTGCTACATCACATGATCTAGGAAAAAACACAAATATATTAGGTCCAGAAATGAACAAACCCATATGATCACCTTCACCTAAACCACTTAGATGTTTGAGATATTCCATCATCAAATTTCTCACACAGTTTTTTTTTGTCACTTTGCAAATTTGGCTAAGTATGGGAAAATAGTGAAATTTATATTAGAAGTGAACTTTGTACCTTCATAACTTTGATTGTGCTTTGATGCATGACTTGATATATGGCACATAACAACTAGGGACTACACTGATCACAACCATATGACCAAATCCCCTTGCGTCCATCCCATGTGGAAATGGTGACATCATCAAATTGCCTACTCAAATTTTCTACCACTTAACCCAAAGTGTCTAGATGAGAACTATGAACAACCAAATGAATTATACTTATACACACAATATCTCAAAGCATGGATTACATTTAATAGGACCCCTTTCACATGTTCAAACCTCTGTACTCATCCCTTAATGTATCTAACCATGTCAACATTGAAGATCAACCAAGCCACCTTCAAGCATACAAGAACAAACACATTTGCACACTTTGTCATTGTCACAAAGACTATCAAGGTTCTTCATCAACTAAATAGGACACCATCATGACAACTCTCTAACACCTTTTCACCTCCAATTTTATTTTTCATGTTAATATATTAGCATTAATGTAGGAAATAAAACTAATTATCCTTAGATGTTCTCTACAAGGAGCAATACCACACTAAGTAAAGAACCCATGTTATGTTTGATTTAAGGTTTGCATTCAATTAGAAAAATCCAAAAATTAACATAAATATTAGTTAAATGTCATATACATTATAGTATTTTCTTTCTTATCATTAATAAGGATAAGGATAAGGGGCATGATCTCCATATTACACTAGATAATTCGTTGAGTTGCATTGAGTGTTAATTGCCAAATTTTCAAAGCACACATATCTAACTAAGTAAAGTCCCTTATAACTACTCCATGTTTTAAAGGTTTTTCAAGGTGATTTAAATTGATTAGTCTTAAAAAAAAGGATAATTATTTTTAATATATCTATAGTGAATTATGACAAACTTAGTGAGGTTTGTGAAATGAAAAAGTAGAGGAAGACATCCATAAAATTTGTTTTGACATTTGACATTTCACATAGTTTGACTAGGATTTTACACTACCTAACCATGAGTGTAAATCATTTGACCAAGGGTGTTTTCTCTCTCCATGAGAGTATCATCCCATCATTGGTCATTTTCTGCACCATATCAATCTTGCATAATTTTTGGGTTATATCCAGATCAAAATCTTAACCTAATTCCACCCAATTTTAGCCTCAAATAGTACAAATGTTTGATATAATTTGATATTTATTTAATAACCTTCTCTTTGTCAATTTAAATCATTTTAATACATTCTATTCCTTCAAAATTAATTATGTGTTTAATGTCATATTATTTTATTTTATTTAGATTTGACTTGTGCATGTTATGTATGGTGCAGTGTAGTGTTATTGACCTAAATCCACTTTACATACTACAAAAACATGAAATTAAATCTATTCATATGTAAAACTATAAAATTAAACTTAATTTTTGATTCATTTATAGTGTAATAATGACAAAGAGAGAGATTTAGAAGAATATTTGATTATTATACAAATATTTAAATAATCATCAAAACAAGATAATGTAAAATAATTCCAAACAAAAAGGCAAAGTGAACCTTAAAAACTTATAGTGGACCAAACACTTCCTAAACTAAAAGATATCTGCATCTAAAAGCTTGATTTAAAATTATATAAAAATAAGACATGACTCCTCAAAATAAGTGTAACAATTAAACATGACATTTTTTTAAATAATTGGAAGTAAACCATCAATAATTATGATTTGGATAGCATTATCAAGTAGCTCATAGTTCATCTCGGTTACCATAGTTTTAAATTAATTCACACAATCTCTAATGTACTCATTGGATGCTTAAAAAATAGATTATAAGTTGAGATAATTCACAAATATAATCTTTTGATCAATATTGGTTTGAAAATGATATAAAAAAATCATATAGTAGAGGTACAAATGAATGTATGGATCCCATAATAAAGTGTAGAACCAATAATGTTCATTATCCTGTGATCTTCTTGGAAAAAGTTTAGTTAATAGTTTATCATCATGAGAAATTAGTATATTTTTGGAATATCCCATGATATGTATGGATTTTGTATATGTTTCAAGATATGTGAATAATTAACCTCAAGAATTTAACCCACAATTGCATGTGTATTCCTATAGAACATTTAAAAAAATAAACATGTATATGATAAAGGTATAATGCCTATCAATATATTAACTACTGATGATTTAAAATTGCACTTGATTCTAATCAACAACAATGGGAAGTTTCAAGATGTGGGACTTGCATCTTGAAACAACCTCCAAATTTTAGAGAAGCTGGCTCTTCTTTAACTCAAGTAAATACTGGGAAAAGGGATAGGAATTTAAATCAGAAACACAATGCAAAAAATAAAATCTAATCTATGGAGATGTGCCTGAATGTAATTCGACCTTAATCCTTAGCACAATGAGACTATACATAGGATTCATTTACATTTAAGAGCAAACAAGTGCATGATCAATGTAAAAGATAGAAACAAGAAAAACAGAGGCTCACAGCATAGAATACTTTTGCAGTGATACAAAAAATGTCAACAAAGGCATAGGGTTCAATATTCTTATTTAAATCTTCTAGTCACATAAAAGATGTAGAAACACGTACAGTTATATAAAATTTTCAACTCAAGAAAATGAGACAAAAGCAAATGGCATTCCTAATCACAGCTCTGAAAGTCTATAACCTAAACTACTTTTAAAAATGACACAGATAATATCAACAAATACATAGGGTTCAATCTTCTTATTTGAACCTTCTAATCATATAAAAGGCATAGAAACATGTACAGTTATATAAACCTTTCAACTCAAGAAAATGATACAAAAGCAAATAATATTACTTAGTCACATCTCTAGAAAGTCTAGACTTTTTACAATAATTCTCTCTCAAAAATTCTCTCTGATAATTGATGATCCTCTTTTGGTGATCTCTACACCCTTATTTATAACCTCAGATTCATTCCAGATTATCTGCTTGATCCCAATCCAACGGCCCAAATGAAATCTTCTCTAACTAAAAGTGTCTAGTAGAAGATATTTTATAGATTCTGAAATGCTTGGCCTTCTGGTAATTCATTTGCTGAAACCGATTGTAGGACGCTCCCTTCTCTTGAATGCTATGTAACACTTAGCCAATTCTTTGAAAATATTTAGGAAACACCAAAGGATGACACTTGTCATGTTCCACAGCACCCATCAAAGACACGCGGCACTTTTCATGTAACTTATACTCTTTTGTGTCTTTGCTCAGCCATGTTCTGCCTTTGACACTTGTCGTTATCCGCTTCCTCGAAACTTCAAAAACTTAAAAGAAAATAAAATTCACGGCATTTCTTACCTGAGCAACTTTGAAAAGGAGCATAAAGACAGGTGGCAATCTCCGCTTGCTTCAATAAAGGACACGTGGCAATCTCTATTGCTCTTTAGCTATACTGTGGAAATGTTCGAGACACATGTTAGACTCCTACGGATGGTGACACTTGGCAGCTTCCATAGACTTTTAGAAATAAAACCTGCGACCCACCACAGTCTTTATTCAGTAATGAAACATGAAGAAGATCTTTTAGATGGTGACATGTGGTGGCTTTCGCTACTTCTGGGAAGATACGTGGCATCTTCTACTGCTTCTAGGAATGGATTAGAAAGGTGCTCAGTAGATGACACTTGGCAGCTTTTGCTTGAATGGTTTGGTTGCACCTTATTGCCTTCTAAAAGGGCACCTACCCCCTTTGGTTTTTTGGGATGTTCCTTTAAACTTCCCGATTGTACTAAGCCATTGAACTGATCGATTGAACCAAAAATGGTTCAATGGTTCAACACTACGTGTCATTTACACATGAACTGAGGCATTGAACTGAAGATATCAAACCAAGGCTTTGAACCAAAAATTGAACCAAGGCATTGAACTAAACATATTTTGGCTGTCGACACCTGGTGACTTCTGCTCTCTTCAATTGGGATACGTGGCAGCTTCCGTCGCTTTTAGAAAAGCAACACTGAGACCTTCCACTATTGCCACTTGGCACTTTCCACCTGATCTCGATACTTATATTTTTGAAACCTTTCACTGCAAAGAGATAAAATGTAGGTGCTAATATGTAACTATAGACGCTGACACTTGGTGCATTCTGTTGAGTCACTATGAGATACATGGAATATTCTGACCAACTCATAGAGAATATGAAAGGTGCCTTAGATGATGACACTTGGTGTTTCCACTTGAGAAAAGATGTCTCGAAGGATGACACTTGTCAGCTTCCACTTTACCCCAACACTTAGACAAAAATGAATCAAAAGGAAAATAGAGCCCGTGCTCTATTTTATGACTTCGCCATCTCAGACCAAAGAATGCAAGGACAAAATTTGGTAGCACATAGCTGAAAAAATAGGATGAAATGTAGAGTAATTTACAACTCTACAGTTATTGTTGACCCCAAGAACTTTTGAGCTTGCTCAAAAAAGAAACCACAACTCTCACTAGATCAAAATTTCAAAATCATAGCTTCAACAATGTTATCTGGTAGGCGGACCACTCTTCATCATATAACCCTTGCTTATTCTAAAATTCATTGAAGGCTAAATTAAGGTTAATGATATCCTTGTGTGAAAAGTTTTTCAAGATTTGAACAGTAGCCTTCAATTTGAATTCAAGTTGGGAAATAGGAACCAAGACAGCTTCTATTTTAGGGATTGATGAATCATCCTTGAGATCCTGGAAAATTGTTTGATCATTCTGTTTGGCCAACAGCAACAGTTCAATTTCTTCTACCATCAGCATGGTGTTGTCATTAGGAAATGGAGAAGGAAGACCTAATTGTACTAGATCTTCAACATGTTGCTTCATTTCATTGATTCCTTCCTTCATGACATCCAAAAGCTCCTTGCAACTGTTGGCTGTGGAATTGCAACTGAGAACCTCATTTACTCTCTTGGCAATGACCATTCTATCATTGATTCATGCTACTGACAATGTTGTATATGTTGCATCATAAAGCTTTTGTAGCAACATTTGTGAGTCCATTACTCTCTCAGAGACTGTAGACAGAGTATTTACAATTGAACTCTCCACCTTTTTGCATAATTTCTATGCATTTAGTAGGAAGGTGAGAAAAGGCCTGAGCTGATTAATCTTTGAAGAGATTCTCTTCCATATGGATTCATATAGCTCCCTTACCAGACTTAATACTCTGACACTCTTTGGCCTATTGACCAGCTCTAGTGTCAATTGTGTTGCTTTATGTTGCTCTGTGTGAAATTGGGCTTGTATGGCTATAGTATTAATCTATTCAGCTAGTAGCTTTTATTACAATTGGGTAACCTACAACAAGTGTTCCTCGTATTATCCTTGTAATGCTACCTTTTGATGCCTTACGATCATCACCGCATCCTTTACCTGTGTGAGCCCTGCCTTTAAAGAATCATTTTGGGCTTGAACTGCCTGGTGAGTCTGAAGAGAAACAAGATTCTGTAACTATTTATTCAGATTCTCTACCTCATTATTTTTTCTATTGATGTCTGAGGTCAAATTATTATAGTTTGCCTTTAACTTGGCTAGCTCAGCTTCCATCTTCTATAGCCTTCTTGATATCTTTAAGTAGTCTTCAGTAACTATAGAAGTGGATTCAGTTAGTAGCTCAACTTTGTTCTGTGGCCTGAAGAGTGACATGTCGATGGCTACTACATTCATGTAGTCCTCTGGCTGCATTTGCTTAGTTGGCTTTATTACATTTGGTAACAAATGGGTCACCTTCAATTGCTGCTGAATAGGATCAAATTACGACCACAAATGGGGTGTATCCAAAGATTTATTCTCCTTATTCTTCTTCTTCTCTCTTTGGACTTCCCTTGCCTTCCTAGCAGCATTTGCTTGGGTTTGGAAGGTGAAAGGAGAGGCAATTTTCCCACCCACAAAAGGATATCCTTGTGGAAGACCATATTGAATAGCTAATTGTTGGCTATGGGTAATCTGAGGGAAAGGTTTCTTGGGAACAGAAGGGGAGAAATGAGGTAATGTTAAGGCCTGAGGTGGCACTGATAGGGCAAAGTGAGAAATGGGAATGGTAGAAGTGGTAGGGGATGTCATCTAGCTAGATGAAGTCATCATGCCAACAGGAGAAGAAATAGACTGAGAAGGAGAGGGAGGAGTAATACTTACTTGAGGAGCAATTACAGTACCCTATAATTGTCACTGTGTGGTTTCCATCTCCTCTTCTAAACTAAACTAAAACTTCACCCTCTTTCATTTCTTGGGTGTCTCTTCTTCTTGTTGCATCCTTTTTCCTTCCACATCTACTTCTTGTGGAGAACTAGGAATATCTATAACTGGGGCCAATGGGGAATCTTGTGATGATGAAGGCACCACACTTTTCTACATTTCTATGGCACTGAGGGATTGAGGCCAAATTGATACAGTTGATGCAGCCGTAGTTTGCTCTGAGGCTTGTGACTCTTGGCTTGACCTGGCCCTAACTTCCTATTCTTCACCTGGTGTAGACAAATTACCTATCTCTAGGCTAGATACAGGGGAGAGATGACACTCATCCCATAGTTCTTCCCATCTTTCATTTGTGTCTACATTCCCAAAAGAATGGGTTATTTGACAAATTTCCTGCCTATACTTCCAATAAGCCTCTATCTTCTCAGTATCCCAATCTTTATTCTTTAATGCTCTCCTTAAGCCAAATGTCATTCTGAATTTAGGATCATAATATCTCTGTTTAACATAGAATGTCTCCCATGGCCTATTTTGTGGAAGTGGCAAGTCTATTAACTCAACATAAAATCCAAGATTTTCTTCCCTAGGATTTTTCTTGGTTTCCCAAAAAGGGCAGCCCTCATGTGCAATTCTGATTGTGACTCTATTAGTTCATATCCAGGAGGCTATGAAATCATTTGGGTCATAAACCCATTTGTCTTCTATCAAAAATAAACTCAGAAAGGCTAGCTTTCTGAGCAATACAACTTCAGCATCTCTAGTTTCCAAAACCATGTCGTTGGTCATCCATGGTAGATTATACATTTTTCTTTTCCTCTTCCCTGAGCCAAATTCTTTATCAATTATGGATACCTATCTGGTGACCTCTAGGATTGCTAACCTAAGATTCAAGATCTTAGGTAGCAATATTGGTTCCCCATAAAAACCATGGACTCTTATAATGATATGGTAGGATTCAAAATAGAAATCATAAGGAATTAGGCAACTAGCCAGAAGATTTGAAACACTGGGGAATAATCTATTCATATCTAGTTTAGGACTGAGGTGGCAAAAAGCAAGAGTGAAAAATAATTCCCAGAACTCATACGGGTCACTATTCTTTGACAAAATGTGTGTCCATGCAGACATAGGAATGGTCCTTTGGAGATCAAAATCTGGGTCATACATATTAAGATACATATGTTGGGCAAAGAGTTTAGAGTTCTGAAAAAGCATGAGGTGGAACACATAGGAAGAATACCTAAACACTCCTTTTGATCTGAAATGGGCCAATTGTTCTACCATTGAGAAAGTAATTTATTTAGAAAAGTCAAGCTAATACTCCTGGGTTTTGTCAACAGTCTTCAGCCTAAAAAGGATAGCCATTTGTTCTGCATACACTGCCATGTCATCTTTCATGCCAAAGATGAGAGCCATCATAGAAAATGCATCTTGGCTAGCCTATGTGAATTGAGCTCTTGGTGTAGGGAGTGTGGGTACCGTAGTGTCATCATCACCCATTTATAACTCAGATCTCAGGAACCTTGTTTGAGTGTTGATATTTGCCCATGTTCTTTGCATCTTAGCAATAGTGGGAAATGTAGTTGTACTATCATGATGTAGGGCTAACATATCCCTGATAGCTTGTGGTGTGATTTGCACTATGAATGGGCCTCACTGAATGGTGCCTAAAGGTGCATGGAGCAAGTCTGCACATAATTCGACTAGGTCAAGGCATGAATGTACAGTTGGGACAATGAACTGAGCTAGTTGTGAGGTCCATATCCTCATGGTGAATGTTTCAAATTGCCCTACTCTAGCCCTCTGTAAACACCTTTGATGTGCTCCTTCTCTAAGATTTTTTCTACTGGCTCTCTAAAGAATTGGATCCATGATGTTGTCTACATAATCTTTTATTTTCATTGAATCACTTACTGGACCAATTTCAAGAAACATGGTCCTTGGATAGGCCTTCAATGGTTGTGCAGGAGTTGAAGCATATGATTTACTTAAAAGAAACTTATCAAGGGATTCATACATCCCAGCTCCTTGTTGTGAAGATTGTGCCCCCTCCATCTTTGTATCTTCTCTGTGGTAACTTGTATGAACTTTTGCAAAATAGAGACACTTTCATTGAAGCAAATTTACTAATCACAAAAAATGTAAGTAGTATGATATTTTTTGCATAGATGTAAGAATGTTTGAGAACTTGTCAACTTTAAACCTTGCTAAGAGGTATTTATTGACCTATCAAGTCTCAAAATGGCATTAAACTCAGATAACCGTTAGCACATCCTACTCAATCTTTATAGAACAGTGGGATAGACATGTTATGCAAGTGGCATTACAAGGTACCTTGGGGATTTCTAAAGATTTGGGAGATATTCAATGCTTTGGAGAATTTTTTGAAAATTTTGAAAATTTTGAGCTGTTGACTTAAAGAAAAATGGGAGAGAAAAATGAGAAAACAAAGTAGGAAAACAAAGCAATACAAAAAGGGGAAACTACCTAACTACATTAATGAAGCATCTTTATCTCCCTCTTGGATCAAAAGCAAAATTTCTAAATTATCTTTCATTACAAGCCGGCTTATGTTGCCATACAAGTGGTCAAATTGGATATAGCTTTGGTGAATTTCCCTCTGTGTATGCCACATTGATTTTCCTGCATTCAAGTGAGTCTGAGTCAAACATGCTTCCAACACATATAGACTCTTCTTGTTCTTGGAAGCTCATCGAATATTGGCGCTTTATATTGGCATGTCTTACTAGGAAATTAATTATTGACTTAATTCCTTCTGATTCAAACTCTAGTTCTACTGCATGATCATGCTCTTTCATAACCTAAAAATTACCAATATCTTTAAAGGACAATTTTGAAAGTTTGCAATGATTTTTCACATGTAATTGAGGCTCAATGTTGTTTTGTTCCTCTACAACCAGTTCACAGCTTCCCTAAAAAATAGTATACCCTGATCCAATGATTTCAAACCAATCATTTAAAACATGATCAAAGAAATGTTCATGTTCTTCCTCATCATCTTGTAAAGTAAGAAGAAATTCAGAGATTATTTCTTCTTCATCAGGGATTAAGTCATACGCTTGTGACTTCTCGCTAAGAATCTATAATTCATAAGAAGTATCCTTTGACTTTTCTTCCTTCAAAACATTTGGGATTCTATGATCTTCATCAATTATAACGTAAGTGCCCAGACCAATATAGTCATAATTTCCATATGGGTCACTCTACATTATAGCTAATAAATGATCATTTTCTTCTTCTTGATTATACCCAGTCCATTCACCTAGCTCTTCAACAAAGACCCTCTCTTCTTTATTCATCATGGCATGGGCTGCCTCTAACTTTGCAGTTGGCTCACTAGTGATGTGATCTTTATATAATGGTTTAGACAATATCTTCATCATTGAACCGTATTTGGATCTTAAGATGAGATGAGACCAATCAAAGGACATATATCCCCCTATTTTGGCTGTAAAGTCTCTTGATAAACATAAGCCAAAGATAGGAGGTATATCTATCACTACTATATATTAGGACAAGCATATAATTGTAATTGGAGTTGTTTGATTCTCCCTATGGTTTGTATTACTTTGCCATCTAGCTGTATGACCCCTTTAGTGAGTGGTTCATACTTAATCTCTAAAGCATCAGCTATCTGCTTGGGCATTATTGTAGTACTAGCCCCTGAATCAATCATTGCATTATGCAACAGTTTCTTTCCAACTATTAAAGTTAAATAGAATGGATCTGGTTTGGATTTGCTTACCTCTGTTGTATTATTTACTAGGGATGTTGTCTACAGATGGACTGTATCTTTGAGCTTTTCTTTTCTAGCAGGTCCTTCTTTGGTAACAGTACTTTTGGGCACTGTTTGGCCTTGTAGAGCTTCTTGTAGTAGTGTCTTCTATTCAGGAATAGCCAATATATCCCATATTGATACTTGTGTTGGAGTCTTTTTTAATTGATCCACCACATTTATTGGTCCCAGAGTCTAAGCCTTTTGAAAATAAGGATATCTTATTTTTTCCTAAATTTGGGTAGGAGTCCCTTCATTTTGCACTAGCTGAGGCACTTCTTGTATGACAACCATGTTTCTTTGTCCTTGAAATGGAGGATTCTCCATGACTTGACTATTTACAATCTCTGGCTGTTCCACCATCATTCTCTTTGATCTGGTGTAATAATCAGATTGCACCACTAGTTTTTTGGAGGTAGATGCTTCGTTCAAGAAAACTAATTCTTCATCTTCGACCCATGAGAACAAAGCATGTTTTGGGGCTATTTCTTCCTCTTTTTGCAAGGACATACCCTACATCTGAGCCATTAGGACTGAATTCTACATACCAGGAGACTAGTAGGCTTGATTATCACTGGAACTTGCAAACTGACCATTCATTCTTCTTTGTTCTACCACCTTTTGTTGTAGATTACCCATAGGACAATCTCTAAGTGCATGAGCATTATTGCAAGGGAAACACCAAGCATTAGTGTTATCTACATAGTTATTTTGCCCTGGAACAATCTCCCTATTTGAATTAGGAGGAATAGTATGTGAGGGTGTAGGAACTGCAACCAATTGGTTTGTTGGCTGGTGGTTATTTTGCTTCAGAGGACCCTGATACTAGTTTGGCTGAGATGAAAATCTATTTCGTTGATAGCCTTGATATGGAGGCCTAGAAAAATTATTTTGTTGTCTTTTTATATTGATCAGCTCAATAGAAAATGTCCTTAGGATATTCTTGATATCATCCAGCTCAGATGATTGAGTGGGGATAATTTCTTTAGCAGATGATTGAGGATAGGTGTACATAGACATAGGTGGGCTTACAGATTTAGGGACTTCTTGAGGTAATGGCAAGGAAATTTCTGGGAACATGGGCATGGGATGCCTTGGAGGTAACTTTATAGCATCTATTAAATTGTTCTCAGCTCTAACCACATATTCATAAGCCTCTAGGAAAGTGTGTCCTCCAAGTGACTAAATCATAATAGATATATCTAAATTCAAAGCCTTAAGATAAAACATTATGGCCATACCTAGTAATGGTCTAGCTGTAATAGGGATTCTATCCCAAGTCTTTTGAAATCTAGAATTGAAGTCAATCATGGCTTCTTGTGGTCCCCTTTGAATGGTAATTAACTGCTATAACAAAGAAGACTTATCACCCTTCTCTACGAATCTTTCAAAGAAAAGATCTCTGAGTTGATCCCATGTAGAAATGGTATTTGGGGTCAGGGATCTGTACCATTCTAAAGCTTTCCCTTTAAAAGAAGCTGCTAATAGTCTTATGGCCACATTTTGTTGTGTGACAACATGTATAGCATAGACATCTGATACATCATGCAGATGTTCTTCAGTTGTTTTAGAGTCTTGCCCACTGAATTTGGGCAGAGATTTTAGGACATTCACTGGGATAGGGTCCCAAGTGGCTGGTGGTATTGGGAGAATTAAAGGACTGCCAGTATTCTAGCTTGCATAATTTCTTGGGGGTATAGGGGCTCCCATATTTGCTCTAGGTATTGGTACAAACTGGTTAACTCTTCTTCTTGGACTTGTTACCAAAGGTGGTAAAAGAGTACTTGGATTTGTAGCAGATTGTGATGTGGTCACTGGTCCATAGCTATGACTCCTCGTAGCTCTTTGGTTCATATGATCTTGAAAGAGACTTCAAGACTGGTCCCACTGGGTGTGCCAAAAACTATTTATGATTTAAAATTGTGCTTGATTCTAATCAATAACAATGGGAAGTTTCAAGATGTGGGACTTGTGTCTTGAAACAACCTCCAAATTTTAGAGAAGTTGGCTCTTCTTTAACTCAAGTAAATACTGGGAAAATGGATAGGAATTTAAATCAAAAACACAATGCAAGAAAGAAAATCTAATCTATGGCGATGCCCCTGAATCTAATTCGACCTTAATCCTAAGTAAAATAAGACTATACGTAGGATTCATTTACATTTAAGAGCAAACAAGTGCATGATCAATGTAAAAGATAGAAACAATAGAAATAGAGGCTCACAACATAGACTACTTTTGTAATGATACAAAAAATGTCAACAAATGCATAGGGTTCAATCTTCTTATTTAAATCTTCTAGTCACATAAAAGATGTAAAAACACATACAATTATATAAACTTTTCAACTCAAGAAAATGAGACAAAATCAAATGACATTCCTAATCATAGCTCTAAAAGTCTACAACCTAAAATACTTTTAAAAATGACACAGATAATATCAACAAAGATATAGGGTTCAATGTTCTTATTTAAATCTTCCAGTCATATAAAAGGTGCAGAAACACAGTTATATAAACCTTTCAACTCAAGAAAATGATACAAAAGCAAATAATATTACTTAGTCACAGCTCTAGAAAGTCTAGACTATTTACAATAATTCTCTCTCAAAAATTCTCTCTGATAATTGATGATCCTTTTTTGGTGATCTCTGCACCCTTATTTATAGCCTCAGATTCATTTCAAATTGTCTGCTTGATCCCAATCTAATGGCCCAAATGAAATCTTCTCTAACTGAAAGTGTCTAGCAGAAGATATTTTATAAATTCTAAAATGCTTGGCCTTCTGGTAATTCATTTGCTGAAACCGATTATAGGACGCTCCCTTCTCTTGAATGATATGTAACACTTAGCCAATTCTTTGAAAATATTTAGGAAACACCAGAGGATGACACTTGTCATGTTCCACAGCACCCATCGAAGACACGCGGCACTTTTCATGTAACTTATACTCTTTTGTGTCTTTGCTCAGCCATGTTCTGCCTTTGACACTTGTCGTTATCCGCTTCCTCAAAACTTTAACAGCTTAAAAGAAAATAAGATTCATGGCATTTCTTACCCGAGCAACTTTGAAAAGGAGCATAAAGACAGGTGGCAATCTCCATTTGCTTCAATAAAGGATACGTGGCAATCTCCGCTGCTCTTTAGCTATACTGTGGAAATGTTCGAGACACATGTTAGGCTCCTACAGATGGTGACACTTGGCAGCTTCTGCAGACTTTTAGAAATAAAATGCAGGACCCACCACAGTCTTTATTCAGCAATGAAACATGAAGAAGATCTTTTAGATGGTGACACGTGGTGGCTTCTGTTGCTTTTGGGAAGATACATGGCATCTTTCACTGCTTATGGGAATGGAGTAGAAAGGGGCTCAGTAGATGACACTTGGTAGCTTTCGCTTGAATGGTTTGGTTGTGCATTACTGCCTTCCAAAAGGGCACTTGCCCCCTTTGGTTTTTTGGGATGTTCCTTTGAACTTCCCAATTGTACTAAGTTGTTAAACCGACCGATTGAACCAAAAATGGTTCAATGGTTCAACAGTTCAACATTGTGCATCATTTACACATGAACCGAAGCATTGAACTGAGGATATCGAACCAAGGCTTTGAACCAAAAATTGAACCAAGGCATTGAACTAAACATATTTTGGATGCCGACACCTGGTGACTTCTGCTCTCTTCAGCTGGGATATGTGGCAGCTTCCATCACTTTTAGAAAAGCAACATTGAGACCTTCCACTATTACCACTTAGCGCTTTCTGCCTGATCTTGATACTTAGCTTTTTGAAACCTTCTACTGCAAAGAGATAAAATGCAAGTGCTGATATGTAACCGTAGACACTGACACTTGGCACATTTTGCTGAGTCACTTTGAGATACGTGGCGCATTCTAACCAACTCATAGAGAATATGAAAGGTGCCTCAGATGACGACACTTGGCATTTCCACTTGAGAAAAGATGCCTCAGAGGATGACACTTGTCAGCTTCCACTTTACCCTGACACTTAGACAAAAATGAATCAAAAGGAAAATAGAGCTTGTGCTATATTTTACGACTTCGCCATCTCAGACCAAAGAATGTGAGGACAAAATTTGGCAACGCATAGCTGAAAAAATAGGATGAAATGTAGAGTAATTTATAACTCTACATTAACTTATATGTGAAAGAGTACCAAAGTCACTCCTTACATAAATAATACAATACAAAAGACCTTAACATGGATTTACCTTTTATCCATATCCTCTAACTTATTATATAGATAAGTAAGGATATTTAGGATAGGGATGAATCTCTATTTTCAGGGATATTGCTTCAAAATAGATAAATCCTATTTTGAGGATAACTTCTAAAGATAGTCTTATTTATAATTTAACATATAAATAATATATGAATAATGATTATCATATCCATAAAGAGTTCATCTTATACAATACAAGAGTGTATGTCATAATATACACAAACATTCCCCCTTAAGATGAGAGGATAAAATAGGCTACACTAACTAAAGTAAGCTTAGAATTGATGTTGTATGGTTTACAAAAATAAAATATTGGTGCTCAAATATAACATCAACATCTATCCTTAACTATAAATTAGGGAAAGTGAGAAAAAGAGGGAAAACCTTGGATATGGGTCCCATAAACTATGTCATGTTAGGTTCCCATATACATGTGAGTAAAAATAATGCAATGATCATGATAATGGTTGGACTAAAGATGATGTTCAATCATGTCAATATGTCAATAAAGAGAAAAATGCTAAATTCCTTGCATACACCATTCCAATGGGTATTTAGTTATTGTAACCACCAATTTAATATGGAAATGATGTTGTATATGAGGATATATTTGAAATTTTAGGATGTCAAAGATATAAATTGGGCACACTTGAGCATTGAATAATGTATATTAGATTTTTTGCATAAGTGGAACAAATCCATAAGGTACATGTAAGTTACTACCAAGTTATTATGAACAAACAGACATACTCGAGTATAACCATACTCAATGTGTCCCAAAAAATTTGCATGTCATGTGTACACATATGTGAGGTATCAAATAAATGATCAATGGCCCCAAAAAATGTTGAAAGTAATTACAAGTGTTTTCCAACTTGTTAAGAACAATATTACATGCTCAAGTACAACCATCCTCAACATGGATCCCCATAAATTCCATAATGGGTATGAATATAAAAGTGAGGTATCACAAAAAGTGATTAGATGGAAAAGCAATGGCTTAAAGAAAAATTTTTGAAAAATGTTATATTTGACATAAAATTATAAATATAAATGTAACACTATGTTTTTCTCAAAAAAATATGTAGTTCAAAAAATAAATTCATGATGAAATTCTTTCATACATAAATTTATGGTATATTTAAGCATAAATAACCTAGATAGCATCTTAAAAACCTATGAATTATAGAAACTAAAAGTGAAATATCCAAAAACTATTTGTTTCACTATGAATCCCTTGAACAAATACATAAGGTGAAAAATAAATTCATTGAAAAAGACCATTATATGAACAATATATGGCCTATCAAATTTATGGTGCCTAAAATGGAGTAAAGCACTGAGGGTCCATTTGTAAAATATTGTCCAAAGCCATAAAATTTTGTCCAAACCTATAAAAAAAATTGGTCCTCCAACTCTGAAAATAGAAAAAAATAATTCATAAAATACTTTTTACATTTAATGAAGCACTTTATAATTTACATGCTTTTATTTTTAGTATTATGTTTTTTCAAAAAAATTTAAAAAAATAAAATGCAAAAAAATCCTTACTAACCTTATTTTAAACCTCTATTAATTAAGTATTGTAGCTCCATTTTTTATGAAAAAAATTCAAACCTAAATTTATAAGATGTTTTGAATATAATGTAATGATTGTAAACTCTATGAGGTTCTAAAAGTGAAAAAAAATAGCAATGTCATTTTGATGCAACCTTGATAAAAAACCATGAAACTAAAGAGGAAATGATTTCCAGAGATGGAAATCATTAATGCAACAAAGTGAAGCTTAAGAAAGTTTTAATACCATGTTAGATTTATGGAGGGTTCATGAACTTAATGGATCTGATATATATTTCATGATATATGAATAAATAACCTCAATACTTTCACTCATTATTGCATGTGCATATGTGTATAAAATTTAAATAAAATAAACACATATATGATCAACGTAGAATGATCGCTAATATATAAAGATTAGATGTATAGGAGGCCCAAAGGCCATGAATATTACAATAGAAAATAACTTACAATGGATTTACCTTTAATCTATACCCTCCAACTTATTATATAGATAAGTAATGAGGTTTAGGATAGGAAGGAATCTCTATCTTTAGGAATATAGTTCAAAATATGCAAACTATTTTTTGAGAATAACCACTAAATATATCCTTATTTTTAAATAAATTATTATGTAAATAAGATATAAATAATGACTGGTAGATATCCATAAAAACTTTGTTTAAAATTAATATAAGGGTGTAGATTATTATAATCTAACATAAATATTTGACCAAGACGTGTAGTACGCCTTAATTTGATATGAAGGATATCCATTTCCATTAAAAAAAATAAAAGTTTTGAGTAATAAATCCTATTATAAATGGTTGACAAATTAATTCATAATCCAAGGGTTAATCAAAATATCAATGGAAGTGACCATGTTAGTTGTATTATGAGACCCTTGGGAAAGAATTTTGATTTGATGTTGCAAGTAATGTATGCATCGTAGTGGTCATTTGGAGGGTTGATATATACATAAAAATTTAAATTTAGAATTGTTGTACTAATGAAGGGTTTGGAGGAATATAATGAATAAGTGATGGTTGAAACATAGGAGGAATAATTGCACTTGAAATATCTGTAGACGCTTGAGGAATATAAACATGTTTAAAAGTGGGAGGACATACGTGTTGACAAGAAGGAAAATTAATATAAAAATATTGACAAGCTGAAGACATAAAATTTTGAGAAAGAAGAACATTAGAAACAATAAAGACATTAGTAATTTTATAAATAATTCCCAAAATGACTTCATGAGAAGGTAAATTTTGACACACAACCTCTTCCAATGCACTTATAATTATAGATATATTAACAAGATTATTTATAGCATATTTATTAATATGATCATCAATGGTATCCTCACTATCATAATCACTATCTTATACATCACTATGAAAATATGTGACATTATAAAAGAATTTGTAACATCTTGAAAAAGTACAGTTAAAGGGTGATCCATCACAAGCACACTAGGATTTAACATACATTTATAAATCGAAATGTCTTAAAATTTTGGATCAAGAACATAAAATGCAAGGGAGCTATGGATATTAAAGATAATAAAGTGCAATAGAAATAACCCTAGAAGTTAGATAACTACATATCTAACTCTATGTGAAATGAGATCTAACTCTAGAGGACAAGGCATAACAAATATGGGTTTTATGAAACTTGAAAGTAACGTACCAAATAATTAGCTATAATAAAACTAGATCTATCATAAAGTAATTAAAATGTAACACTAATTAAGGTAAAGAGCATGCAAGTCAATTTAGGTTCACCAAAATATTTTATGGTAAAATGGGTTTACATCAAAATGTAATACATCTACCCATACATGTAATTACATCTAGTCATAACTAAAATAGTAAAATCATAGTTTAATTTCTTATTAATTTATAGTGTAATAATGATAATGAGATGGATTTAGAGAATATCTATTTTTTGCACAAATATGGAAATGATCATCATTTGTAAACAGTGTGAAAAAATTCCATATGATAAGACAAATTGATCTTTAAAAACTCAAATCAACCCAAACATTTCACCATTAGGGCAAGTAATTTACATGCATAAATTGATTCGATGACTTTGTTCATCATGTCAAGGCATCTAAAAACCTCACTTTTATTTTTGAAGTTTTGCTTAATATCTTTAAGAATTTGATATCCTTATTTAAAACCCTAATACGAAAATGCATCTAAAAATGGATAAGACTTAGCTTTGTTTTGGGACAAGCGTAGTGGGGGTTTTAAGCACCAACTACTTATCAATACCCTCAATGGTTCATATTATTAAAAACAAGAATCTAAGTATAATTTAGTTCAGTAAGGTATTCTAATGTGATGTAATGTTTAGTCCGTCATGACTTTTAACACTACAATAAATGCTTTATTTATTCTAAAATATAGTAGTAAATGATTTAGATTTATATAGAATATTGAATATCTACTCTAAATACTTGAATTTATTTCTTGTGTTCATTCATTGTATGTCTTAAATGCACTAATACACATGTATATTTATAGATTTTTGTAGACACTGAAATCTAGTATTAGACACTTGAAAATGATAGTGTTGACCTACCTTCAAGCTACATAACTTGTGCATACATATATTCCTCTAATCTAATATTCTCTCACATCCACATGCTATGTATGAGTCTCATCCTTTTAATTTGTTGTCAATTACCTCAAGATTTTTCCTAATTTATGCCAAACTATCATACTCAAACATCTCTAAATCATCAAGTCAGTGTTCCTCTCTCCTAGATAGGAACATCAAATTCAGTCAATAATGTCCAAATGTTATCAATCAAATATAATGGTTTCATTCTTTACACAAAAATAATCAAATTTTAAAATCAATCATTTTTATGGGTCAATCTATTTACCTATCATGTTGGTGGCATGGTAAATTAACTAAATAGACACATAAATATAAATCAAGTGTAGACTTAATCGACATATGGAACTTACCTATTAAACATCTATACACTACTACACATTGAGTAAAACTAACATATTCTTCCCAAATCACAAATCAGTCCTTAGGAGCAAGCATCATCTAAGTCTAAAGCATACTAAGTAAAGTCAAGATCAAACATTTTCAAGTGTAAAAATTTAGATCATTAGGTGGATTTATATATAAAAGGAACACAATTGCATATTCACACTAAGGGTAAGAACTATGTGTGGCTTAAATTCCCTCTTCAAAGTATTGGATACATAAGCAATGATCAATCATAAATGGTGGTGATTAGGATCAGCTCAATCCATTACACTTCCCAAGTTTTTATAGTTTTTATCCCCTCATAAGTGAGCCTATTTTTTCAAATGAAGAAGATGGATTTTTGGGTGTTGCGCATATGATTAGACCTTAAGATCACACATAAAGTTGAAGTAAAAAGAGGTGTACTTACATGTACTATAACATAAAAATAAAATATCCAATGATAGAACCATCTAGCTTGGAACATAAAAATGAACATTACCAACCTAAGGTTGGCGTTAATATTTGGGGTGTCTAAATATCAAAAACCTACATCAAGTTACTCAATCCCATTTATATCCTACCACTTGTCTCAATCCTACATAGTACATGGAACAACTAAGCATCTCATCCTTTATTGTACTTTCCATGTTTAGCAGTTATCATTGTCAAATCAATTTTAATCTTATATACTTAGATATATGCTTGATTGTCATACTTTATGATCTAAATTAATACACATAGTTTTTATCTTAATTGGGATTATATTTAATCCAAATTAAGGTAAAACATATTGGTGAACATGTATATTTATTGAGCATTACTAAACCCTAGGTTGCCCTTAGGGTTTCATCATACTTTATAGGGTTTTAGATTTCTACTTTAGGGTTTAATTTTTTAAACCTTATTTTTTATTTTTTCTAATATTCAAAATTACCCATGGCTATAATAAATGAAATTATTTATACTTTTTTACTAAAGCCATGATTGTAATTATTATATGTTGTTGGAATTTACCATATAAAATCTATAACAAATATGTAATTAAATGGTGTTCTACCTTAACTTAGTTTTAAAAACATTGATAAGATAAAAACAAATATGTGAATTCAAATTATAACATATGGCATTTAATCATATATCTAAATGTAAAATACTAAAATTAGTTGCAATGATTTGAAAAGTGACATATGTTAAACATAGCAAGAACAAAAAAAAGGATGAGTACATAGATTTTCCCATTGACTATATGACTATGATTTTATTCTAATAATAGAAAGTAAACTAAAGCACACTTGTGATTCATTTGGTTTAGGAACTATGTTTCTATTTACATAAGATCAGTTGTATTAGATATGGTCAATATCAACTATCAATATTGATATTGAACTATGTGTAAAAGAGGTTCTATGACCGTACAGTCACCTTTAATATATTTTAAATCTCTTTATGTGAAATCTGAAACCTTGATAATGTGTACAACTTTAAAAATCAACCTCCTCCATCTTGAAACCATAGGTGTGCTTGTGAGGGCTAGAAACATAAAAAAACTAGGAAAGTTTAATGGGATGAGCTAACCCCAATCACCCCCATTTGATTATTGATATTTTCTTACATATTTGATATTATGAGGAAGGGAACCAAGCCACATGTAGTTCTCCTATCTAGTGTGATTTTGAAATTTTACTTCTTTGTTATATCAATGTATCTAATGATTTAGAATTAATACTTGACAATGCTTTCTTTGACTCAAATTTTAGTATGCTTCAAAATTAGCTTGTGATTAATCCTAATGATTGATTCACAATATAAGAAGAATAGGTAAATTTTCTTAATGTGAAAAATTATATAGACATATAATTCCCCTATTAAGTGAGACCTTTATTTTTATTTATACGAGTCCAATTGGGTAATTTTATCATGCCACTAACATGTTAGGTAAATGTGTTGACCCTAAGGAGAATTTTGACTGTAAAAATTATCGATTGTTGGGAGAGGGTCGATATCAATAGTCTTGGTTCATTATCAACTTAAAATATTAATCGAGACTGGTGGTAGTGAACCGTGCATAAGTAAACTAAACTAAGGCTCTAGAGATGTCTGTGCAAGATATTAAGCATGGTTTGAAATATGTAGTGAGGTTTTCATAGGGGTGTGATAACATAACAAAAGGATTAAACTCATAAGCTATCATATGTGTGAGAGATAATGTTGAATTAGTACCATATTTGTGTGTGCAATTCATGCATGGTAAATGTGTCAAACTTATCATTTTCAAGTACTTAATACCAGATTTTAGTATCTACAAATGCCCCCCTTTTATTCTAGTATTGAAATTGATAGATTAAAAATAAAAAAGGTATACTTAAGTATGTATAATGCACTTTTTATTTGGTAAGACGATCCAAATGCATAGGTCACTCAATATCAAAATATACAACAAAACATGTGTAGTCAATGTCCATAAATTGATATATAAATTTGAAATTTTGAAAAATTAAAGAATAAGGAGTACACCTATGTGTTGGTGAAAACTATGTTTCCCTTGTAAATTTTTCAATATGATGTTTCCCTATCAAATCATTGGATAAATGTGCTTTTCGATAAAGTACTTAGATATTGGTTCCTCTTGTTTAACCATGGATAAATCATGTTTCCTTTGTGAAGCACATGGAGAGATGAGGTGATTGTTCCCCATTTTTGTGTAACTATGCAAACCCTTGGGTTGGGGAAATATATGTCCTAATCCTCATAAATTTATGAGAATTACAAGATGCATTAACCCAAATAACTACTTAAATATAAAAAACAAAGGGGAACCACATGATGGGTTCTCTAAAAGTAAAAACAAAATCAACCACTACATATGGTTTATATATTCAATTGTATATTTTTGCTCCAATTCTCTCAAGTTATCTCAAGTTTTATTAATGAAAAATAAATACATGTTCAAAATAAAATGAAAAATGTTCATGATCACATATGTAATTGTATATTTTCACTCAAATTCACTTAGTGTCGAATATAATGCATGATTGAAAGAGAATGAACAGTGTTCATGCCCCCATCATGACTGTATATTTGATAAGTGTGAAATGGAATGACAACCATTTACCATTATAATTTTAAGTTGTATCATTGTCTATGTGTGCATGAACCAACATTATGTCTCATGAATCTAAAAGTGTGTACATGTGCATGAACTAGTATAATGCCCTCTAAATTTGTACCAATTGATATATAATATTATACACGTATATGATAAATTTGATAATTTGTATCTCAAATGTATGTATATGAGGAAACATTTAATTCATGTTCTCATAAATTATATACATATTCCCATGCATATTCACCCAAGTGTGTATGAATATTTACTCAAGTCTTTGTAAATTAAGTGCATATGCATGGCATATACCCCCATAATCTATATTGATGTGCCAATATCTATCATGTAACTAAATCATATGATATTTGAACCATTTTTATTCTTTGAAATCTATACTCTAATGTGATTTTATATTCATGGAGTCTTATGTCTCTTATGACAACCCCATTGTTATACCCCCATTTTGATATGAGGATGTGTTTTATGAGTCACTCATCTCAAAATAAGAGTTAAGAGTATCATGTCATGTGTAAATATAACATCATGTATAATCATGTGAACATGTGGATATTATTTCATCATTAATAACGTATATGTCAATCAAGGCATGTATGTAACATATGTAATACAGGGCATATACATGTCATGTCTAGATACATGTATCAATAATGCACACAATAGTAATCATCACTAAAAAATAATTTAATATCACTATGTAGTAAAAATGCATGATGTGTATCATGGCACCACTCAATGTCATCAAGCTCAATATTTAGTGTCATATATAAAATTAAGGGATACATATAAGGGACATGCAAATTTTGCAATAAAAAAGGCTAAGGGCCACACACAATGGACATAAAGATGTCTTAAATAAGGGATATAAAAATGATGTATCAAATAATTCCCATGGTCCACACACAATATACAAGCACAAAGTAACCTATCATGTAAGAGAGTAACAAAAATAATAAAATGTCAAACAAATAAATACTACTCTACACTATCCATATGTATCAATGTCACATCATAGTATAATATCATATCCATGTAGCAATAAGTAAGATATGAATAAATAACAAGACATGTATAATAAATTTAGAGAGACAAACATGGTAGAGAGATCATAGAAAGATATGACTTATAACAATGAAACCTATGGAATAAAATGCCTTCAGTATTGACATGGCTACTAGCTAGAGGAAAGTCCAACATCTATGTCCATGTGTAACATATATGTCCTGCATCACACTCATATACCATAAAATGAAAATGTGTATGAAAATAATATGTCATCTACCAAACATGTGAAAATAACATATGTAAATAGTGTAATATAGTAATCATGTCATGCTCACATCCTCATTTTATTTTATTTAATGCTTTTATATTTTTAAAATATTTTAAATCTAAAACATGTTAATCAATTATCACATCAATGGGAAGACCATGAGGGTAACTTGTATCAAATAATGTAAGGTTCTTATATCATGATAAAGAGGCACCAAATGTAGGTATATCTTAATTTGATAAGAAGTAATGTGTTTTATGGTAATTGCCATGATCATTATTCATAGAATATTCTAAATTATGGGTAACTCTAGAAGTTTGAGTAGTTTGTGGGGTATTTTTTATAATAGGATAATGTTTCATTCATTGTGTTTTTTGTGGAACATGTTAAACTATATGTGATACTAATTTATTTTGCACTATAGGAGATGATGGCCTTTATGATCCCAAACTAACTCTATGGTGTGATTGGCACTAAATAGCTAGCTAAATAGTAGACCCAATTACTTTCCTCTAAACTCAGTGTATACAAAGATATTTCATATGTGTAAGCATTGGAGCTACATTGATACTATATGGTTGTATCAACTAATTATGGTGGTGGTGGGGGTGGAGGAGGAGATACCCTTGGCTATAGAGGGTACTCATATCCTACACCTATATATATGACAATCTTATTGTAGTATATGTACTTGATACATTAATGTACTGTATATGCTACTCCACAAAGATTTTGCATCCAAAGGCATCCTAAAAACATATCAAAAATATTGTTATTTTGCATAATTAAGAATAAAATGGATAATATGGTAAAGCCCACTTGAATATGTAACACTATGTGTCCCAAGGTATTATGTTTTTGTCTAAATAATCCCTTAACTATTCTTGATGTATTTTGTAAATCCTATTAAGTGTATCCAAGGGAATGAAAAATGTCATTGTGCACATGTTCTCACTTGACCCATTATTGACCATGACACTATGTATGGGTTGGTTATTAGTATAGACTCATATGGATAGTATATGACAATTTAATAAATATATACAATCCCATTATCATTAAATGTGATCATAGGATGCTCTAGTGAAGTGCCAATAAATGTACCAATAATAGTGTCTATTGGGTGACCATATGTCATAGTTGGAGGATGTATATATATATGCATAATGTACTTTTGAAATTTCCTTAGACTTTGTCATTTAATGCCCATTAAATGGATCAATGAATATTTTCAACTTATTATTTCCATTGTTCAATTGTATAGATTCCTATGTGGGTGTAGTCAACTCAATAGTGTTATCATCAATAATCTTGTATCTTATGTATTAATCTGTAGCATTTGTTCATAGAATGTCTCATAATTTGACAATAGTCATAATATGAATTTATATCATAGTCCCTTTGTTTAGGATTTTTTGGATCAAACTCTTGTCAAAAAAGAAGAGTGATAAGGTTGCACTCAAGTAGCTTTTGTAATAGTATATGGGTAGGTGTGGTAATCATGAAAATTACCTCTTAAGTGGAGATGATAATTGAAGTTTATTTGTGAGTTATGACAAAACATTAATTGTAATCTTTTTTTCATTCTTTTTTTCAATTGGTTTGAATTTATAGCTTGGTTTACTTTGAAATTTTATTGTTGAAGTAGTTGTAGGTGTAAGTGCAAGTGTAAGTGTATACTTGAACTTATTCAAAGTTATGAGCTTAACATTTTTGTCCCTCACTATGTGGCATAGCTCAATGAAGGATTCAAATCAATTGAATATGATTGACTCATGGAGTTTTTCAATCAAGATTTACTTGAATATTTATTGTAACTCATTTTCAGACATAAAATTAGTCAAATTGGATAGTATAGTCTTGTAATGAAGTACATAATTACTTATTGGCACGTTGGACCCTTGCTTGAGTTTATAAATTTGCACACAAGATAGTTTTTCATTAATGTTGATAGTGAAATGTGATATAAATTGATCTACAAAATGGTTAAATGCTTTGACTAATTGGAGAGGAAGGTCATAGAATAATCATAGAGAATAATATTTTACACTTCTTGGGAATAGCTTGGTTAACAATTTTTCATTATATGCATAATCCAAGCATGTTACATGGAATGATCAAAGGTATTGCTCTGGATCACCTTTACCTTCATATAGTGGAATCCTAAGAGCTAAAAATCATGTAGGTAAATGATAAGTTATTATTTTAAAGGATAATAGGTTATTAAGCAAGGCATGTGAGTCCATGGAATGACTAGCTCTAGATGCACCATGCTCTAATTACAGCACATTATCATGTAGAGTTGTAATAGTTCGCACAAGGGAATATGTAGTAGGCAAGGTTGGTTATGTAACATTCATAGTCATCATAGGAGGGGTAAAGGTTAACTATGTAGGGATAAGTGTGGAAATATGTTATAAGCCTTGTGTTGCCTCTAAACCTTGGTGAGGTATCACATATGTCACTCGACATATAAATGTAGGGATAAAACCAATAGTATATGTCTAAACACTTAATGTGGTATCTTGGGATAAATTTTTTGTTCATCTCTTGTGATATATAACATTACATCAATCTAATGTGGATTCAAAAATATATATTCAATAATTTCTTTTTCATCCATGGCATAAATTTGATTTCTATTAGATGTTTTATGTGTATTATCAGTCTCAACACTCATGATAAGTCTATTAGTATGTGTATAGTATATGTTTTAAAATATATATAGGGAGTAGGGGGGGACAGAGGAGGTAATGCATGCCCTTTACCATCTGGTGATAATAAGAGGTTTTAGGATTGAATATTGCAACCATATTATTTGAGAAAGGCTTGGAATTGTTCATTGTTAATTTTAACCTTATTAGTTTATAAATGTGTTATGTATCCAAGGCCTTATCATCCTTTTTTAGTATATCTTGTGATGGGATGAATAATGCCTTATGTATATTTTCCCAATTCTTGTCCTACATATCCCATTTTTTAAAAATATCACATCAAGTTCACCAATTTGTTTTACCTTAATTCGGTTTTAGAAACCCTAATAGGATATAAATTCATCTCTGAATTTAGATTATAAGATATGGCATTAAATCATACACTGAATGTAAAATATCAAAATTTATAGAAATGATTTGATAAGTGGCATATGATAATATAGTCATTAAAATAAAGGCATGAGTATTTATCTTTTTTGTTTGACTTTTTGATTGTGATTATATTATGGTAGTGGAAATTAGACTAAAGCATGTCCATGATTTGTTCAGTTTAAGAATTATGTTTCTATTTATAAAGGGTTAGTTTCATCATATTTGGATCAGTATCAACTTTTAGTATTGACCTTCAGTGGATGGTATTGACCTATGTGAAAAAGAGGATCTATAAATGTATGATCACCTTTAACTACCTTTCAAAGCTCTATATACGCAATGTTAAACCTTGATGATGTGCACAACTTTAAAAATTAGCCTCCTTCACCTTGAAACCCGAGGTGTGCTTGTGAGAGATGGAAACCTACAAAAATAAGGAAAGTGTAAAGGTATTATTTGATCCTAACCACCCCCATTTGATGATCAACCATTGCCTATGTATCGAATACTCCAAGGAGGGAAATCAATCCATAGTAGTTCTTCCACCTAGTGTAATTGTGCAATTGTGGCCCTCTACTATATGAATGCAACTAATGATTTGGCTCTGATAATTTATTTTAATTGGCTTTATCATACTTTATACATGGCTTATGATAGCTCCTAGTCATTAATTAGCAATCTAGTAAAAATATGATAGATTTACCCAACAAATAAGTGGCAATTCCCCTATTAAGTGATAACTTAATATACATACATACATACATATATATTAGTCTAATTGGGTAATTTATCATGCCATTTACATGATGGGTATATGGGCCAATTTTAAGGAAATATTTGATTTTAAATATTAGTCATTGCTAGGAGAGGGTCAGTACCGACATGCTTAGGTCATTATTGACTAGCTATAATGACCAAGCCTAAGTGTTTCACTATTTTTTCATGTTTATTTTCTTAGAAGACAAGAGAAAACTTAAGAGAAAGGTGAGGTAAGAATAACTTGGTTTTATTGTGTGTGAATTATCCATTCGATTGTAGATATTCCTCTTTAGTTTGGGAGGATGACCTATAGATAAAAAAGCAACTAAAAAAGGGTGTGTTGGTAAGATAGGTTGGTGGATTTCCTATCAAAATCTATATCCAAGAAGAACTAGAGTTCCTTGAACGCTATCAATCCACTCTTTAAAATAAGTTAATATTAAGAAAAGTGTTGATAAAAGAGGTTGCATGAAGTAATGAAAGTACCTGATCCAAATAAAATAACTCCTTTTCAAGAAATAATTCTTGTTTTAACAAAATATCATTAAAAAGAAATGCTAAACTATTAAGGTGTAGTTTAGGTTGTTATTGTTGAGTTTTTGTAATGATAGAGGTTGAGAAATAGGATTTTGGTTGAGGTTGAGAGATGTTTTAAGCTTGTCGTTTTGGACAAAAGAAGATTACATAGTGACTAGTGTTGGGCACTAGTAATTAGTGATGGTTAAGGAATAATCGATGTCAGTCGATGGATGATTGTTGTCAGTCAATAATGACCATTGCCAGTTACTGTGTTTTGATAGGGTGTTTCTTTTAGGTAGAATGGATTGTAGGTAGGTTCCATAAGGGTTTTATAAGGTTGTTTTGGATTATTTAATGATCGTATAGGTAGGACAAGGTCTTAGAGATATCAGACATAGGGTTTGATACTCAAAATGGTTGAGAGTGGTTAGTTGGTACTTAGTGGAGAGAGAGTATTTAGAGTGGGAAAACTTTATCAGGAAGAGTATATGGATAGAGAATAGAAATGGATGTAAGCTTTAAATCACTAAAACTAAATAACTAAAGTTGTGAAAAATATAATATAATTAGCTTATTTATTATTATATTGATAAAGTCTGGAGTTGAGTGATGAGCCACTTGGATCCTGGAGCAATGTGGATATAGTAACAATCCCAAAATCCTTGATGTTAAGATGTTGGAGTGTCCTTTTAGTCTCTGTCTAGTTCTAGTTCAGCAAGAGTTTCTACTTATGATTTAAGTGGTTTCACCTTCATCCTCTATGATTCCACCTCCTAGGCATGGGTCTTGGGCTAGCAATATGTAACCATTTTTTATCCTTTTCAACTAGCACCAATCAAGGGTTGATTGTCATCAATCAAAGAAAAAAGGTCTAAATGGCTAAAATTATCCATTTGAACATATGATTGGTGATTGAGAGGTTAGGAAATGGTTTGAGGTTAATAAATGCATCTTTGGAATGCATATGGAATAAGTCTAGGGGGTTAGGGTAAAACATGTCTAGGTGGGAATAAGTCCTTAGGCGAGGTGTCAATCATTTAGCCATGGATTTGGGTGGGGTGGTGGATATGGCTTATTTAATTTAATTAACTAATTACATGAGCCAAAATGGGGTAAAAATTGGTGTTTTAAGGATTTTAATAATTAATCCTAACCCAAGGGGGTCAAGGGGACCAAGGGGACTAATGTGATACTTAGAGCCATAATGTACAGTTTTTTAGTGTCTATATTTTGTCCCATTTTGTTTGGTAGTTCATATCAGCTAGCTATAAAAAAAATGGATGGTTGATGGAAGGTTGGATGACTTGAGTATGGGAGGATGTGTTCCCCCTCAAAATAGGATGTGATGAGGTGAAAATAGAGTCAAGTACAGGTTTGACAAGTGGATACGAGAGTGGTAAAGTAGGTAGGATGGTATGAAGTGGAAAATAAGGTTGTTATAAAGATGACAAGTGAGAAGTAAACCAATCCACTACATTAGGCATTATGGATATGGGTACACTTATAAATGCATGTCTCCATGCTAAGGTGTTTAATTTTGTAAGGTGTTAAAAGTTAGCTGATCCTAAGAAAATGGAATAGGGTGCAAGTGTCAAAACTATAAGTGGGCATATTCTAAGGCACCTAAAATGGATTCATACAAAAGTTATGAATGGGCAGAATGAATGTGACTAAGGGAGATATCATATATCATGTATAGATTGGGCTACCATAATTGAGGTAGGTCATAAAACAAGTTGGTGCTAGAAGGAAAAATGATAAGATAACTAGTTGTAGTAATAGTATGTGTGTGTTGGGTTAGTGCCTATAACTCAAGTCTCCTAAATAAGGTTGGTGTGTTCATATAGATCCAAAATTAGGATGTGATCTTGGAAAGACAAAATGGTTGTAGGTGATAAGACCAAAAAGGGTCATGTTTTGATACACCTTAATGGTTGTGTGCACAAGTAGTGTGAGTTCATCAAGTATGGTGAGGTAGGTATGTGATCAAAATAACCAAGGTGAGGTTTGGTCACCAAAATTGTGAATGGTAGGCCAAAACGACCAAGGCAAGGTTAGGTTGATTAGTTGGTTGGTGGAGAACAAATTATCTTCCATTTGTGAATGGTTGTGGTAATGTGGTTACTTTTGAAAAAAATTGGTTGGTGGTGTTTCAATTGGTTATAAAATTTTGTATACCACTTAGTTCAGTAAATGGAGACCCATTTTCTAGTGAAAGGGTATAAATTTGGTAGTTGGGTTTGCAATGACTCAAAGAGGAAAGATACACACATGTCAATAAGTGGTCATGAAAGTAAAATAAAGAGACTAAATAATCCTATTGGCAAATATCATAATAGCAAGATGGGTCATCTTATGAACACAAACCCCTTGCATGTGTTGCATTATTGTTAGTTCTATTGTTAAAAGAAGTGCATTGATCACATTGTGTCAAGTAAGCTCGAAATCCCTTGTTTTAGAGGGTAAAAAAGGAGGTGAATGGTAGGTAAATGGGTGATGGTGTAACCTTATTATGGGGATGACTTGACCCTTTTGTAGGTGACCTAGGAACCATTATAAATAAAGTCCATGCCTTTAATTTAGTGTAGATTGATTGATGCAGGAAGTCTACTATTTAACATTTGTGAAAACTAATTGCAGCTTTCATATACAATTTTTATTTTTATTTTGCTTTTGACTATGGGTATTTTGATGTTTTACTATTACTTTTAGAGGTTGGGGAAGTTAATCAATGCGATAAGCTTATAATTGATTGCTTTTTTTGACAAATTTTTGTCTTAGCCATCCTTCAAGGGAGTGGTCTAGGCTTTAGACTTGTTAGGCTTAGTTAGTTATCCTTTAAGGGAGTAGTCTACATTTCTTTTGAATCAGTTTTGATTATTTTGGTAGTTGTCCTTTAAGGGAGCATTCTGCAATGGTAGAGATGACCCAAGTGATATTTTGGTATCCCAAATGGATTTTCTTGTAGGTTCTAGACATGGACTAGTCTATATAGGCTTGAAGGTTTACCTTTATGGAGGCAAAACCATAGCACAAGAAGGATAATGATGGGTAAGAGGAGGTTTAAGCGATAATGATCATGGGGATCCATCTTATAAGGGATGAGAAGTATCTATGAGAATCATGCCATGGGTAGATTCAAGGTACCCATGTTTAAGATTAGGTTAAGGCTATGATGGATATCACATGATCCTAGATTAATCAATTATCCTTAATATAAGGAGATGAAGTTGATAATCTCATAAAATAAGGGATGATCTTAAGTTAGACACAAGGTGAGTAAAAACTTATTTTAACAAAAGAACAGACATGAATGCAAAGCATTGAGGGGTTCAAGATCTGATATGCCATAAATCTACACTCATGCAAAAAATGGTTTAATATAGTTAGGAGTGAATGTGCCCCAGCTACTTTTTTGACACTTTGATTAGACATGGAAAAGGTTCTAGATTGACAACACTTAAGGAGAAGTAATGAAATAAAATGATACCATTTGTCTCTACAAGGTTGGTTAGGTGATGGTATTTATGCTTTGTTTTAGGTGTTTAGGCATGATGGTGTTGGGTTATGGTTTGGATTTTTTAGGCCCTGGTTATGATAGTGACCAATGTCATTTAGGAGTTGACTGATGTTAGTCTACTAGAGACCAATATTGGTTGAGCGTTGAAGGTAAAAGAGGTCAAAATGTCAGATCGATGATAGTCTAATAGAGAATAACATCAATCTTATTTTAATAGAAGAAGAATTCAAAGGGAAAGGTTTGAGGTTTAAGGTTTGCTTAGGCTTTGTTTAAAGGTTGGTTAAGCTCAAGGTTTGTTTAGGGTTAGCATGGTGCTAGACTCGGTGTAGGTTGAGGTTTAAATGCTAAGAGTTGGTTTGGTCATTGGTTAATGTTTGTAGGCATAGGTTTTAGTTTAGAAAATGGTGTAGGTTGGTAGGAAAGAGGTTAAGATTGAGTTTTGGGTGAAGTTTTGGGTTATGAATGGTCGAATCATTTTGGAGGGAGAGTTCACCTAGATGTTCTTTCCATGTATGGTGAACGCATAAAAAGGCTCTGAGGTATAGATGTTGGTTAGTCAAGAGGGTTTAGGAAGGGTGAAAATGACTTTATTTTCCACCAAGGATGGTTGATTTGTTAGTGGTTAGTCAGTATAGAGTTCAAGTTTAAGGCAATGGTTCAGGTGGGATTTCTTCTATGATGTTAAGGTGATGTAAATGTTGTTGGATTGGACTTGTGTAGCCTTGGGATCTAGTAATGACATTGGTAACAACATCTTAGAATAAAGATCATTTGGTCAAGAATGTCTCATTATCTCAATGAGGGAGCTTAGGTGTGGTATGTGTATGTTTGATAAAAGGGTCGCTGAGATTTTTACCTAATAAATCTCAAATGAAGGGTTGATTTTGGTGTGGGTTGATAGATAAGTTGGTTGTGGTTGGATTGAAAGTTGGGTTGATTTTGGTTGATTGATTTGTCTTGGTTGGGTTTTTTTGGGTGGTAGAAGAATGGCATATCCATAGGATGGACACCTTTTCTTTCCCTTTATCCTTTTAGGCTTGTGATCAAGTGACCATGTGAATGGTATGGATTTGGAAAGGATTTGGGCTAGTGGGATACTTTAGTTTCTCTACACTTTCGTATGAGATTTTGGGAGTAGGTAAGTGTGGGGTAGTTTATTTTGGCTTTTGGCTTGATGGTGGGCTCATGGGAGGTTCCTCTATTAATAATTCATCCTCATCACATAGTTTATGGATTATGACTTAGAGAACTTTGCAGTTCTCTATGTCATGTCTAGGCATCCTATGATATGAGAAAATTAAATTGTCATTAAACCAAGATGGATTAAGACTAAGGGGATCAAATGGTTTGATAGGAGGTAAGACCAATTAATAATATTGTAACAACCTTTAAAAGATGGTAGAATATAACTCTAAAAAAGGTGGCAAGGGAGTAGAGGTTTTGTTAGATGGGTGGAAGCCTTCTTAGGGGTAGGCTTGTCAATAGGATCTTTGGGTGGTGGAATGATCTTGGTGGGTGGTTTTGGGGTAGATGGTTTGGAATTTTAAGGCTTGGCTGTAGATGGTTTGTAAGTAGATGGTTTGGAGGTATAAGGCTTGGTTTTAGATGGTTTAAAGATAGAAAGTTTGGTAAGAATAGGTGGAGGTATAACTAGAAGTGGAGGTGTAGCTAGAAGTGGAGGTTGGGTTTGGGATTTCTTTGGGAGACTTGGTTTCTTAATCAAGGTGTAGGGATGAGGTCTTAAAATAGACGACAAACTAGATATGGTAGGAAAGGTTTTGGATTTTGGAATCCTAGGTGGTTCCACTTTATTCATTCATTTGACTTGTGGTTTCTTAGGTGGGTTTGGTAGTGTCAAATCTAAATTCAATAGAGGATGGGTAAAATTATAAGTGGGGAGGACACCTAGGTTATTAATGGGTTTTATTAGGATAGTGGAAGGTCTTTTGGTTGCTTTGGATGGAGTTGGGTTAGATTGTTTTTTTAAGGTTTGGGAGGTGGAGACTTTTATTAGTTCAATTGGGGTGATGGTAGTGTCACAACTGTAGGTTGGAGGTTAGGTAGACAAGGTTGAGGTTGATGACTCCTTATTAGTTAGATAGGGGAGCCTGAGGTGATGCCAAAATGTGGCCTAATCAGGGCTTGGTTGGGATAGAAACACTAAGTTTTGGACCAACCTATAAAAGGGCTTAGAGATGGGTTTAGTAACTTTAGTGTTGGACTCAAAAGATAAACCAAGAGGGACAGCCATGTTCTCATTTTCCTCTATCAAAGATTCTAAGGCCTTGATGGATGGTTCTTCCATAGAAGGGGTAGGTGAAACAAATTTTTCTTTAAGAATGTTTTCTAAAGGAAGGGTAGATAGCTCTATCATGGAATAAAAAGTGTGGGGTAATGATCTCCTCCTTTACTAAAGGAGAGGTTGGTGATTCCACTACCTCAATAAGTGGAGAAGGGATGATAGTTGCTTCCTTTGTTTCATATTCCAAAAGAATATTAGGTGACTCCACTACCTCAATAAGTGGAGAACATGTGGTAGTTTAGGACATGGATTCATTAGTAATTAGTTCACTAAGAACTAAATTAACAATGTGAACCTCATGCTTATGTGAGGACTCCACATTATTATGTTCAATGTTTACAGAAGGTGAATGGTTGGGGACTGGTTATCTGAAAATGTTAAGTGATTGATTTGGGGGTGCATTCAGATTGTCCATCATAAGTTTTTCCTTATCAATCAAATCTTGGATAATGTTTTTGAATGTCTAACATCTACTAACATCATCTCCAATGACATGGTGGAGGCACACAATTCATTTTCCTTATACCAACTAGGAATAGGATGAGAGGAATTTAATTGTTGAGGTGGTTTAATTGGAGGAATTTGGATGATAGAGGATTTTAACAAGTTTTCCAAAACTAAAACGTATGACTCCCCTAGTAGAGTATACTATTTTTAGACAAAGCAGTTTTGATTTTTAGAATTTTGGTTGGAAGAGGTGGAAGAATTGGGTTGGTTGACAACTGGAGGAGGAGCCATTTTAATCACAACTATGTTTACAGTTCTTTTAGCTTAGTGTTGGTGTTGGTATGGTTGGTGTTTTTGGAGGAAGAAGCTTTGTTTGATTTAAAACTAGAATTTTTGTTCCTCAGTTTAAGATTTCCCTTGTTAATGACTCTAATCTCCAATTTTTGAGCCATGGTAAATGCCTCATCAAGGTTCAAAAAGTCTAAATCTGTAAGGTTGATGAGATATTCTTGGCACAATCCTGAGATAAAATCTCAATCAACTCAGGTTAGGGAAAAGAGAAAGAGAATTGGTTAATCAAACCTCTCCAATGAGCCACAAAGTCGATAATTAACTCATCCTCAAATTTCCTGATGGAATAGAGGTTAGTGATAGAAACTTTCATAGAAATATTTATAGAGAAATGGTCTAAGAAATTTTGGGCTAGTTGGGCAAAAGAGAAGAGGGAGTGATTGGTAATAACACTATACCAATCTAATGCAATACCAACTAAGGACATGGGGAAAGTATGGAGAAGGAGATTGTCATTGTAATCAATCAAATAACATGAATGTCTAAACTCTCTAAGATGTTATTATTGCTCTTCTTCTATTTAAATCTTAATAAATTTTGGAAGCTCTTATTGTGTGGGGTATGGTGAAATTAGGACAGATGGGTGGATTAACTCATTACAAATTTGGTCATATGACAAGATGTTATGGGTACCAAAAATGGATGACTCTAGATTGGTCATATTATCTATCAAAATCTTGATAAGATCAATTTGTGGTTGTGCACACTTATAATTTTAAGGTACATTTTGTTGGGGTTATGAAGGTGCCACATATGGGTAACTAGTAGAGGGTTGGGAAGATGACATGTATTGGCAAGTGGGCATGAAAGGTTGGGAAAAATGTGGAGGCATGTACTCTTGAGGGTTTGGGACATACCTTTGGTTTGGTGGAATAGACATTGATTGGGTAAGAAGCATGGTTGGATTGGTAGGTTGTGGGTGTGTAGTTGCCCTAGTGCTAATAGGTAGGAGTGTAGAGGGTATGGAAACTACCAAATTTTGGAAAGGGCTAGAAGATGGTGGGTTGGAAATGACAAGTGGTAGGGTAGAAACACTAGTGGAAGGTACTCCAATGGTAATTTGTGTATGGGTTACTAAAGGTTAGGTTTTTCTTACATTAAAATGGTTATTGGTAAGGATAGGAGGTGTTTGGGTATTGTTTGGTAAAATGGATTAGTTTTGGGTGATGGTGTTGGAAGGGTTGTTGGTGGAAAAAGATGCTTGGGTTACCAAACGTTGGGTGGAGATAGTGGCAATATAGGTGTTACCCATAAGGTAAGGTGGCATGCCGTAAGGTGGCTCAATGGAAGGAATTGAAGTAGAGGTGCGGTGATCCATGGTGGTAAGGTAGTGTTGGAGAGCTATGGGATTATTATCAAGAAGGGTGGTAAAATCCATATCTCCTTGGGAAATTTTCCAGGCATATTAAGACTTCCAAAATGATGGGGGGAACTTTATACATCCGATATGTACTTCATGGATGAGGAAGAAGAGGAAGGGTGTTTGTGAGGTGGATCTTGGTTTACTTGGTTTCTAATTTGTTTTGTCAAAACCATGCAAATAAATATGAAAGAAGGGTGAAAGTTATCTCACACACTCAAAAGAGAAGAAAACAAAATAAAATATTCAAGGAAATTAAGCATACACTAAGAGTACATTTAAGTCTTATAATACTTTTTATCTCTCTTTGGGTGTATACCTCAATTTTTAAGAAGTTGTGAGACTCAACTTGGGCTTGTAGGGTGGGAACTAGAAAAAGATGTCAAAAAATAGTTTTAGGTTGTTAAAGGCTCTCAAAATCTATATTAGAATTTAGTACATGGATTGATATTGGGGCCTAACGCCTAACTTAACACACCACAATGATAGGGGTGTCAGGTGTTTAGCCAAAATATTCCATATTGCTAGAGATTGTACTCAACCAACGAATTGAGTTTTCATTTTTCCACTTGTTAGTGAGGCCCAAGTTGGATAGCCGAGGGAAAGGTTTACCACTAGGTGATCAAATCCTAGATGGGCCTTATGTCAGTGTTTGATGTTTGATTTGAATGCATGGTTTGGTATTTTATGTGTGAAGAAGTGAGGTTATTATTGATTTACTTGATTATTTAAGCTATGTGAGCTAATTAAGCAAAGCAAACAATGTATGCAGGTTAATTTTATACCCAAAAGGAAATGTTGATTTATTTACATGAGTACAAGAATAACTATGATGCAACTAAATGTGGTATTAAGATGCAAGTCCTAATCCTAGGATGAATGTTTTTTTATTTTTAGAAATGAAGGGAAAAAATGAGAATTTTAACCTTTTATAAGAATGCAAAGAAGACTAAAACTTGCTTTTGGAAAAGAAGAAATTGAAACTAAAATTTTCAATGTAGAAAATAAAGAAACAACATTTAAATTTTAGAAATGAAATTTACAAAGGATGAAAATTTCACTAATCCAACTAAATATCCTAAATAACTATGAACCAAGAAAATCTCAAGGGTCCCACTGGGCATGCCAGAATGTTTCACTATTTTTTTGTGTTTATTTTATTAGAAAATAAGAAGAAACTTAAGAGAAAGGTGAGGTAAGAAGACCCTAGTTTTGTTGTGTGCACATTATCCAATCAATTGTAGATACACTTCTTTGGCTTGGGAGGATGACCTGTAGATAAGAAAGCAACTACAAAAGGGTTTGTTAGTGAGATAGGTGGGTAGATTGCCTAACAAAAGCTAGATCTAAGAAACACTAGACTTTTTTAGAGGTTATCAATCCACTCTTTGAAATAAGTTAATGTTAAGCAAAATGTTGATAAAAAAGGTTGCATGAAGTAATGAAATTACCTAATCCAAATGACATAAGTAATTTTAAAGAAATAATGCTTGTTTTAACAAAATATCATTAAAAATAAATGTTAAATTGTTAAGGTGTGGTTCAAGTTGTTGCTATTGAGTTTGTGTAGTGATAGAGGTTGAGAAATAGGCTTTTGGTTGAAGTTGAGAGATGTTCTAAGCTTTTTATTTTGGGTAAAATAAGATTACATAGTGACCGGTGTCGATCACTAGTAATTGGTGATGGTTAAGGAATGACCAATGTCAATCAATAGATGACCACTATCGATCAATAGTGATTGTTACTGATCATTTTGGGTTTTGATAAGGTGTTGGTTATGGGTAAAATGGACTATGGGTAGGTTGTAGAAGGGTTTTGTAAGGTTGTTTGGGATTATTTAATGGTCATAGAGGTAGGATAGGGTCTTAGAGATATCAGACATAGGGTTTGATACTCAAAATTGTTGAGAGTGGTTAGTGGATACTTGGTGGAAAGTGAGAGTATTTGGAGTGGGAGAACTCTATCATGAAGAGTGTATGGATAGATAATAGAAATGGGCGTAAGCTTTAAATCACTAAAACTAAATAACTGAACATATTAAAAATACATTATACTTAGCTTAGTTATTATTGGCTTGAATAAGTTGGGATTTGAGTGATGAGCCACTTAGACCCTAGCGCAATGTGGATAGAGTAATAGTCCTAAAATCCTTGATGTTAAGATGTTAGAGTGTCTTTTCAGTCTCTATATGGTTTTGGTTTGGCAAGAGTTATTAGTTATGATCTGAGTGATTGCACCTTCATCTTCTATGATTCCACCTCCTAGGCATGGGTCTTGGACTAAAGATATGTAGCAATCATTGATCTTTATCAACTGGTACTGATCGAGGGTCAACCACCATCGGTCAGGGAGAAAAGGTCAACATGGTTAAAATTATCCATTTTTACTTATGATAAATGGTTGAGAGGTTAGGAAATGGTGTGAGGTTAATAAAAGTATATTTGTAATGTGTGCAGAATAAGTCTAGTGGGTTAGGTTAATAAATGTCTAGGTGGGAAAAAGTCCTTAGGCTAGGTGTCAATCATCTAGCCATGGATTTGGGTGGGGATGTGGAAATAACTTATTTAATTTAATTTATTAATTAAATGAGCCAAAAGGGGGAGAAAATGGGTGTTTTAAAGATTTTAATAATTAATCCTAATCCAAGGGGGTCAAGTGGACCAAGGGGACTAATGCGACACTTAGAGCCATAGTGTACAGTTTTCTAGCATCTACACTAAGGGTAGTGACTCGTTCACAAGTGAACTAAACTTAGGATATAGAGATGCTTATGTAAGATATTAATTATGTTTAAAACATACAATGAGGTTCTTATAGGTTTGTAACATTATAATGAAAGAATAAAACTCATAAGGTGGCATGTAGGTGTGAGAGAATGGCGAATTAAGACCATATTTGTGCACACAAGTCATGTGTGGTAAATGTGTGTCAAACTTGTCATTATCATGTAATTAATACTAGATTTTAGTATCTATAAATGAATAACATCTTTATACACTAACAAGGCTAAAATTAATAATGAATAATCTTTTACCTTTCTTAATTCATATTATTACAACATCCAATCTGAGTTGTTACCTATCACCACAAGGGGCCAAATGACATGCATGATCCTTTTATTCCTCCTTTTACAAGACCTCAAGAGTTTATCAACTCCCATCTCATCCTCATTATTTTCCCATAATGTATATTAGGTCCCACGATCCACACTGTCACTTCAAGAAGAGGAAAGATGTCCCACCATACATGATAGAATAGAGGTAGTCAACATTTTCCTCTTCGACCCCCTTCACCTCCCAAAAAAAAATCAATCAACCTAAAGGGTATGACATCATTTATCAATTCAAGAATACCCATGCTAATATTTATATCTATGAATTAATAAATATATCAACTATTTACAAGGACATCCTATATGAGGCATTAAATGAGATAACTCTCCCAAACGATTTAGAACCTACATATTTTACCTCTATCATGAATACCTTAAATAATAGTGACAAATTGATTTACTTTGAAAAGGAATATTGGCTCACCAAACAAACAATATCAAAAAATATACCATTATTTATTCAATCTAAAATTTAAAATAAATAAATCAAACATGTATTGATAGATAATGATCAAGAATGCTAGCTTGCATCATAAATTTATTATATAAATTGGATATCCATAGGAATACTATTCAAAAATCATATCTAAGTGTAAAAGGAATTGATGACATCCCACATCAAATACTTGGATCAATGTCATTGGATGTGACCCTATAACCCCAAACATTACCTATTCCATTTCAACTCATGCCTAATAATCTACCTTAAAATTGACATTTAGGTCAACCTTCGAGACATGTTATGGAAGCAGTATCATCTACACTACACAAATGTGTGAAATTTATGCATGATGGATACGTGCATACATGCTCAATTGATAATGATCCCTTTAAAGATAATGACATAATTTAATATCAAGAGTCATTCATAGTTAGATTTGATGCAATACCCTATCGTGCCTCCATCATAACCCATGCCATTAACATAGAGGCATACATACAAAGTGGGTGAATCAATAAAATTAAATGACAAGGAAATAGTTATGAACATTAATGAAGATACCAAAAAAACTCCAAAAATTATTGTAAAATAAAAAGAGATAATTCTAGATCTACCTCTTTTGGTCAATTCATAAGATATTAATTGCATATTAATATAATGGTAGGATATTGATGATGATGATATGCAAGATATAATAGATGATCATTTTTTTAAGCAAAATTTAAATCCTATTGATCCATATGAATACTTATATCATAATATGTTTACACCTATTGGATTTGGAGAATATTAAGATAATTCATGCATTAAGTGTAATGATAATTCAAAAAATCCTACACAAGCATAATATTTCAAGGGAAAAATAAATGCAACAATTTCATACCATTGACATAATATAAATTAAAATATGTGTTGCATTATTATCCCACAACAATAATAAAAGAAGATTCAAGATTTATGCATGAGTGTTGTATCGCTTAAAGATATGATTACACATGTTCACAATCATGAGCTTGTTAATGTCAATTGTACATTTGAGCCTCCATTAAAGATTTGTTTACCTCAAAATATTTCATCTCAAATATGGGTTCAAAAACAAAATACATCTGCAATCAATGGTTCGAATATTTTTGACAAGGATAATAGGAATCCAAGTGAAGTTTTAAGGGACATACATCAAAACAAGTTAATCACTTTGCCTTCAACATGACATATAAATTAATATAGATACCAATTTTTCTTATAATATAATGCATGGACATCATACAAATAATTTTTAGGCATTACAAAAACAAGTTCAAAAGAAAAACATGGTTGCAGTACGCTAATCACCAACCAACCATGACACAAATAAGGTCATATACTTTCCCATTAAAGAAAGTTTATGTTGATTGATCTAGGACCTTATAGGGTCACATCCCATTGATTGAATCCTTAAATAGCATACATATTTGTTTAAAATATTCCAAAAAACACAAAAAAATCAAAAATCTCAGTAAAAAAAATTTAAAATCTCAAAAACTATAAAAAAAACAAATTTTCAAAAAATAAAAAATCAAGACCTAAGCATGATATGATTTCTATTTACATTATTTACATATTAAATTTATCATAGTTTGTGTATATAACATATTATTTCATATACACATGATAATTTCATGGCATATGAGTGTGATGCAAGGCATACAAATTTTATATGAATACACAGATGTTGGACTCTCATATACTAGTGGCCATGCCAATATTCGGGGCATCTTATTTTACAAGTCAATCTACCACATGTTATAACTTTCAATGACATTTTACCATGTTGATATATATTTTATCCCCCAAAAATATCACTCATTTTTGGGACAACATTTGAACTATTTTGGTCCTACAGACCAAAATTATCTCTTCCCTTTCCAAAATTTGTCTTGAGCATTCAAATTCCTCATTTTTCAAGTTTTTCAAAAATCTACGGACTCTGCAGGCTTAAATCGACGGACTCTGTAGGCTTGAATCTACAGAATCAGCAAGAAGAGGAAATCTACGGACTCAATAGGTCAAGTTCAATGGGCTTCTACAGGTTGAAATCTATGGACTCTTTCAAGGTTAGAGAAAACTACAAACTTGGTTTCTACGGACTCTGCAAATAGGCTCATTTTTACAAGTTCAATGGGCTTCACAGCTTCTGCAGGTGGGTTCAATCAAAAGAATCAGTTTCTAACAATTGGTCATTTTTGGAATTGGTTCATCACCTTGGTTCAAACAAAAATCTCCATCGGCAAGCATCAACAGCAGGTTCAATGTTTGGTTCGTCCTTTGGTTCAACATCAAATGGTTCAAAGGCGGGTTCAATCAAGCAGTTCAATGCTTTGTTTCACTCTAGTTCATCTGCTTTGTTTCAGTTTCAATTCTTTGATTCATCCTTTGGTTCAAACAAATAATTTATCAATTGGTTCAAGGATTTGTTTGAACCGTTGAACCAAAACTTGGTTCAACAGTTGGTTCAAACACATGGTTCAAAGGCAAATTCAACATTTGGTTCAATGCTTAGTTCATCGACTTGGTTCATTCAATTGAACCATCGGATTGAACCATTTTGGTTCAAATCTTGGTTTAACCAATTGGTTCAACGAAGTGGTTCAACAAGAGTTTCAAATTCGTAGCCCGAAAGGGCAAGTCCAATCCGGAAAAGTGCCAAGCAAAAAGCCAAAAGAAGACCAAGGGGTGACGCACCTGAAGACGTCAAATTCAACACAGTGAATTAGCCATTGAAAACATAGTGACGGGCGCGTGAATGTCAAAATTCAAGACAATAAAATAACTATTGATCCTTTGAACCTACAGACCAGAATGCATTCACAGACTTCAAGGCCAAGACCAGCAGAAAGCAAGGAAGGAACAGAATAGCAAACTGAATCTAGGACCCGATTCAATTAACCAAAAAAGGAGGAATGATGAAGATAAGATCAGATCACCAGGTGGACATTGAAAGTTGCAAACTTTCAATAAGTGTGACTTGTTTCCCTACATTGATAAAATCAAATGGGTAAAACACCCCTAAGTTCCAGCCTATCTTCTTAACAGATTCCAATGCAACATGATGTATTACTGTTCCCAAGTCCTTCTTGAAATGGCTATATAAGTAACTCTCTTCTATTGTAAAAGGATCTCTTTTTTGACAATTAGAATGAAACTCTGCCCAAATTGAAAGACACTTCTGAGACTTTAAGCTTAGTTTATTTATCATATTTTGTTATTGGAATAAGAAAGCAAATGGTTTTTCAGACTTTGTGTTGTAATATATTTGTTGTTGAGGAAACTATTCTTATGTCTTTTTCTTTAATATATCTTTTGTTCCTTTAATTCAACAAGCAGAATTAGTGATAGTAGTCAAAAAGGTATCCTAAAGAGTCAACTGTGGAGAGACTTTGTGCCCCCATAATTGCCTTTGGTGTGTTTTCTTTTCATTTCTATGTAAAGAACCTTGGGGCGACTTTGTTCCCTCATTGTCCTTCGTATCTTACTCTTGAGCAATTTAGGTGGAGACTTTGTGTTGCATCTCAATTTGTTGGTTACTACATCCTTTGTTACATTTTGTTGTTACTACCAGGAGTACTCTTGTGGCTTGCTGAATAGTACTTCTAAAAGAAGAAGAGTGATTTCTATCATTTTCCTTGAGTTTCTCCTTTGATCCGCACACATCATCTCTGAAGAAAGAGAGATGGATGGTTTGTCTTACCCTTGAGTATTATTTTTTGTTTATATATATATATAGCCTATCTATAGGGAACCTCCCCTTGATGAGAGGAGAGATCAGTCCCCTTCTGATGTGATAAACCTACACATTTGGATGACTAATCTTCCAACTTTGGCTGATCAGACCTATTTTGTTTATCAGCACATTGATCGACAAAATATTCAACCAACAATATCTATACTACTTACACATGTCTTGTTAGTTACTCATATCTTACATAGTGCTAGATAGATATGCTACTTTACTATGATGTGACATTGGCATACATGGATAGCGTAGATTAGTTTTCACATGTTTTTATGCTTCAATGATGTTATTACTCTTGTATGATAGGATATTCATTTCTTTTCTATTATGTGTGGACCCTTGGCCTTGTTTGCGACATATTTATGTCATTTGATTGTGACCCTTGGTCTTGTTTGATATGATAGTCATTTTTCATGTGTTTACAAAAATAATTTGTCTCTTGATTGCAGCCACTAGTCTTGTTTGATGCAACATATTCATGTCCCTTGCATGCAACCCTTGACCTTATGTGTAACTTGTGCGCTTATGAGTAGATTAATCTATGATTTTATGAAAATATTGTTGAGATTTCTAAGCTTGAAAGAGTGATTATTCATATCACATACCTCCCCATTATGTGTTTGTAAAATATTTATATCATGCACATCTTTATTGTTAGTCTTATTTAATTATTATATCAATGATAGTAACTATTGTGTACCTTATTAATACATCTATATTGACATGACACTTATATGCCCTATATTTCATATGTTACATACATTATTTGATGACACATATATTACTATGATGACATAGCCTCCACATGTTGATGTGATTATACATGATTCCATCTTTATACTTGACATGATATAGTTAACTCTTTCTTTTGAGATGATGAGTTACAAAATGCATCCATCACCTCAAAAAGGGAGCACATTAGTGGGCTTCTCATAGAGACATAAGCCTGTATGACTATAAAAAACATATTTTGGGAATAGATTATAGGATTTAAAGAGTTTAAAGTGGTTCAGATATCAAATTTATTTGAACATGAGACATATATTCACATATTATGTCATGCATATGCACTCACTTCACAAATACATGAGCTAAAAAGTACAAACTTAGGTATAATTTAGTGCATATGCCATGTAGTTTAACACAATTTATAAGAACATAAATTATAATTTTTCACATACAAATACATTTGAGATATAGTTTCTTAGATTATAGCATATGGATGTATAGAATTCTATATTAGTTGATACAGATTCAATGGGGAATAATAAAAGATCATGCACATGTATACTATTTCAAATATCAATTGGCATAAATTTTAATGAGGCGTGATACTAGTTCATGCACATTGTAATCACTTAAAAGTGGTATTTGGATGCTAAGAGTGTTGCTTGCGTTAGCCTATTCCTAGCTTAGCCCTAAACCTATCCTAGAGCCTTTGCCACACTTTTTCAGTCATTGTATAGACCATAGATAATTATAGTTAGCCAAAACACAGTCCTATGAAAACTTTATTAGATCCCAACATAGTTTGCCCAGCAATCTTCTAGGTGGACATGAGCACCACATTTGGGACACTACAACCAAATAACACTAGTTTTCCCAACTGGACGTTATTGTCTTTTTACCTCACTCTCTCAAACAAATAATTTTTTAAATGTGTGCCCCTCCTAAGGTAATCCTAAGCACATTTTATTATCCACATAAGTTATATATCTCTATAAATATAAGTTTATTTGACCTTCATTCACTAGATGGAAAATAGATTCAAAAAGTTGATTCAAATAAAAGACAAGTTGAGAAAAGTTAAGGTATTTGATCCCTATTTTTTCCTACTTATACATACTACAATCTACAGTATACCTAAAACTATATTTCAAATATTTATAAGCTCAAATACACTCAAGGCATCCAAATCTACTCTCATTATAGCATTCACTTGCACTTGTATTAGACACTAGGTGGGAGAACTGCATCAGGCTTGATCTTTCTTAGGAGTATTGGTATGTAGGCAACTCTCTTCATAGGAGGGTGTTGAGTATGTCTAGCCTATCATAATAATTAATACACAATTATTTATCATGCCATAATTTTAAGGAGGATTAGGGTTTACACACTAAATTAGATTCTTTAGGTATAATACAAAGCTCATGATTTCATGCACGTAGGAATAGGACCTAAAAACATAGGCACATGTACTCCCAAAAATAGGAACAATCAGACAAAGGGGATTGTTATCACTTATATTTTCACCCTTTGAGGAGATATAAAAATATCCTCATCTAAGTGGTATAATGGAATCACCTCTAGGCTTGTGGGTAGCCTAAGGAATGAAGTGAATCTCTAGATAGGGCTAGCTCCCTTGATGTACCTATTGACCAAATTTGATTTTTATTCAAATTGGGTCAACCCATACATATAAAAACTTTTTCAATGGTTCCTATATGTGTTATAGAGGTCTCATGTTGGTCTAAACATCTCACCCATCCCTGCTCTATCCTTGGTCTAAGCCTAGCTTCCTTTTACTAGTCTAGTCAACCAAAGTCAACTCTAGTCAAACATGGTCAAAGGATGAAATTGTCTTTAAAATGTCTTAATATAGTCATTTAGATGTTATAAGGTGTTCATAAGTCATAAAATTGATCATTTACCATGTCTCATATGGAAAAATGTCTTTTTGTCATATTTTGGCTTATTAAATGAATTATAAGGACTTTCAAAGGAAGAATATTTGTCACAAAGGTGAATTTCAATGTGTATGAGGTTAGGAGATGTTATTAAGTGTTCATATTTAGATTAATAATTAGTTTCATACAAAAAGAGGTAGTTTTTCCTTGAAAATAGGCTATTAATGGCACTTGTACAGACTTGGGAAGTCCACCTTCAGCTAAAAATGGGGGATAGTGTTTTTTCAACTCCCTAAAGTCATTTCCACAATTGGTGTACTAATATAAGGTCAAAAATCTTAGTTTTTTCTTATGTTTCATCTTTTTTGCCCTTGCAAACCAAAAAAGGTCAATTTGAAATGCTTGGTACAAGCTGTATAATTAGAATTGGGAGGAATGCTCTTGGGGATTGAAAGGAATCTAATTCAGCTTCATTCTTATGGTAATAAGTTTTAGTTTTATGGATTCTCCTTTATGAACCATCATTAAGAAGCTAGGAAACTTTTCATGCTTCTTCATCCAAGAGGGGTCATTATTTGAGCATGTTTTAAAATATTTTGTTTTGGTTTGATGGATTGGTTATGTTCAAGTGTTTCTCAAGGTTATCTAATGTATTTCCACAATTTTTTCATTATCTTCTGACTTTTGGAAGTCTCAAAAACTTAAGGAATCTCTTCTAGACTTGTCTCAGCTAAACAACCATGAGAGTGCATTACAAGCATCAGTACAAGATATTTTCACATTGAGATAAGAGTTTTATAAAGTGTTTTCAAGATTCCCATGATGGAAATCAATCCTTGAAGGACTGATAAAAGAGATAGGTCTGCCCATGAGGCCTAATTTTACACATTGTCCACATTTTCCTACTCTGTTTACTCTTTTCACCTACAAGTAGATGATTTCCAAATGGAGGAGGATTTTTTAAGTTGATTTAAAAGTGATCTTGGTGATTTTCATACATTTGAGGATTGATAAATCCATTTGGGGTATTATTAAACTTTAACAAACTTCTCTTGCTCAATTTCATTCTCCTTGTCTACACACAGTCAAATGTGTACCTTTAGGTGGCCTAAACAAGGGTTGAGATAGTTATTTGGATATGGAAGTAAGCTAAGATCCAAATTATAACCCTTTCATGATTAAATAGGCATGACAAACCTCATAAAGTGATAGAATTCCAAGAAAAGTAGAAGGTCATCATCAAAGAGTATTAACTATGATTTCAAACTTGTTTACCCAGAAAACACCAAATAGAGGGCAGGGAGATTTTAAATAATGGCATATAACATGTTTGATAGAGTATTGAAGCACATAATTGAGTGAATTTTGATGTCTCTAACATGGAGAAGGCTAGTGCAAAATATGGACTCAAAGGAATGAGTGTAAGGCAGTTATTGAGAAACCTAAAGATGCCTCTTGAGCCACTAAAATTAGATAGTGAGTTATACATGTTTTAGCCTCAAGTGACCATTATCCTTAATAATAATAAATGCATGCTCTTATGATTGGGTGATCCCATGGTAAGTAGGAGACACTAAGGAAGATAAATGTCATATGGTATAGGTTGAAATGCAATACCTTGGACCTTCAAGTTCATGCCCTATCCGTACACATGGCAGGATCAACACCTATAGTAGGGGTTACTAAGTAAGTGTCTCAACCCATGGAAAATCATAGTTTGGTTTCAAATAAGGCATATATGTGTTTTCAATATGATACACATATTTTTTAACCGCAGGGAGGTTTCAAAAAAAATTTGACATTATGACAAATTGGATGAGGTAAATAAACACCTATATCTATCAAGGAATAGACTATGACAACAATCAAATGAGAATATATGTTTTGAATACAATCACACAATATACACCTATAGGTGTGACTATGGAGATAGACGCAGTCATAATCAAGGATTCAGAGGCTTAGTCTTGAAGATCATGGTAACATGGCAAGGTAAGGAGGAGTTAGACATGATGAACACATGATGATATTAAACCTATAATTTAATATCATTCAAGATTTCCAAGGCCTGATTCATTCACATAGACACCTACAGCAGACCCTGAGAAGGTGTCTCAGTCAACCAAGCAGAGACCTAGTTTGGGAGTGAGAGGTGCCTTAGTGAAACAAATGAAATTAAACCTTGGTAAAATGGTGGATGACCACATAATTGAGCCTATGAGTTATGTTTTTAACCCTTTAAAAAATATAAACAATCCTACAATAGGGGTCTTTTCAAGAAAAACACAGTCATTTTTTGTTTTCCTGCATAATCCATTGTTAAAAAGTCTGCCTATGAAATTTGAGAAAGTTGAGAGGTCTAAACTCATCACCAAGATCTAATTTTTTATTTAAATAATCCTTTTTAGTTTTATAATTCCCTCCAATAATTAAATTTTATGACCAAATAGGTAAATATGCCTCTATTCTATTTCAAAGGTAGGACAATTTTACCCTTGTACAGACCCTATTTTCTTGAGAAGAGAGGTATAGATATGGGCCAAAAGTCAAGAGGACCCCTCAAGATGATTTTTGAATATTTATGACATCCATTTAAACCTATAAAACCAAGCTAGAGGGTTGGAAACAAAACAAGGTGGTATGGGCAACAAGGGTTACAATAAAAACCAATGGGCAGAGTTAAGGCCAAGGGACCAAAGGGGGAATCATATTCATTCCCAAGCTTTACAAAACATTCAAATGTTTTGATTCATGTTTTTAGAGGTACAATAGATGTATCTTGAATATCATCAAATATTGGAATACATTAGAAGGCCATGGGGAGCTTAAGTTATGGTCAATCCTAGAGAACAAGGTTTAGGCCTAGTTTCAAAAGAATGGTTCTTTTCATTTATAGCTCATAATGAGATATTATAATGATTTAAACATGTTTTTGGGATGTATATGAATTTTTTTGAACCCTCACCTTTTTTATAAATCCACCAAAAATCCATTTCTTAGATTCAAGGCTCTTAGACCCTGTAGAATGCTCAGGAATGGCACGAGTGACCATCTTGAGATGTTTGGAACTTATCCAAAACTTTGCATGGGACCTCAGCATGATCAAGGGAGTTAATTAGGGTCCCTAATATGCCTTGAGTGGAATTTAGACAAAGCTTTAATTTATTACCTTCATGAATAAATGCTAAGACCTGAAACCTCTCCAAAACCATTAAAAACCCTCATTAAGGACCTGATTTAGGAAAGAAGGAAATTAAAGCATCTAAATGCAATGGAAAGGCCATGAAACTTATTATAAGATGTAGAGGAATATCTATGGGCTTGGCATATGTAATTTAGTTGTACCCTACCTATAGAGAAGAGGTACAACAGGGATTTCTTTGACAAATTTATGTGTTTTGTAGGTGTGGAGGAGTTTTAAAGGATGAAATCACTTTTGGGAGATAGTATGGGACTTTTTATAGATCCCCATGATCATTTATTGAGTTTTTTAATCTCCTAAGTGTGTTTCTCATCTCTTTCATCTCAACCAATCTAGTGGGCAGATAGTAAACACTTAGTGAAAAATGGTGAAACTCTAATTAAAGAGCCTTTTAAGGTTTGATTAATGAAATTGATGACTTAGATACTCCTTGTAGGTGTCATCCCTCCTTATGCATGGATCAAATTGTAAAATTAGAAATTTTTTTGGTGTTAAGTGTGAAATGTGCATGAGAAGAAGTCATTTTATAACTATTTGAGATGATTGCTCATAGATAAAGGAATAGGAATGATTGAGGACCAATCAAATGCATGTGAGGCATTACTAGTAACCCCTCTCCTTTGGATCAATCATTATACCTAAATTTATTTAGTGTTTAGGTATTTTTGTGAAGGTAAATCATGAGGGAAATTTCTTGTGCAAGCAAAGAGAATCTACGCAACATATGGAGTTAGTTGAGTTGAGGGACATGTCCTTATTTTCCTTGTAGGACCTATCTCATGCCTAGTTATATGACTATCATAACTCCTTCTCCTTGCCTGACAAGTGTCTTAGTGATTCTTGAGATTCACTTTCTCTCTCTCTCATAATTGCTATAAATTTTGGCCTTTTTAGCTGTTGTATAGATCTCTCTACCTGGGTATGGTGAAGCCCTATAAATTTTTTCCTTGAATTAATGAAGAATGTTATTTTACCTCATTAAATATTTCAATTCAGTTTTTGGTCTTGTGTAAGTGTATTTTTCTTACCTTCACATGTTACTCTTCCTAGTGCCTTGTGTGAATTGGAAGCTCTCTTTTACATGTTAGAAAGAAGTGTCTAATGTGGATTGCAAGTATAGTGAGTAGATCAGTCATTAGTTTTTATAGAATTCCTATTGTCAAAGTCCTCCTTGCCTAAGCTCTCTTCAAGACCCCATGCTTGAAACATTGATGTAGAAGAGAAGTGTTGAATTGGATGAAGTGTATGTGTGGGATTCTCCTTGGATCCAAGTGAATTTTAAGTGGTGTGAGTAGACCATCTATTTGGTATATCACCTCCCCTATATTAGATTCATTTTCAATTATCCTTCTCCCTTTTCAACATCAAGGAAACTATCCCTAATCTAGAGATCCACCTCAAATTTGGGTCACCCATAGCCTTGAGGTGGTACCATTGTGCTACTTGAATAAGGAGAGACTTGTCATCTCCTCAAGAGGTGTAAGTTCAAGTGATAACAGTACCACTTTGGATTGTAAATACTACTAAACTTAGGGGTTGAAAAGGGAGAAGGATAAATAAAAGTAAACTAATCTAAGTGAGGTGATAAACCAAATAACATGATGACATCCAACCATATGCATATTACACTTGAAATCAAAGGACAGACTGAAAATACACTTCTCTGATCTTCATCTTCTCACATCAATACTACATTATGAGGTTATGGATGAATTTGAAAAGCTAGGAGGACTAGACAAGAGGCCTATGAGGGCACTAATGAATATACTAACTTAGTTAAACCATGAACATCTCCTAAAACACTTCACATTCCTTGGAAAAGAGGTTGAAAATAGGTGAAAGAATGGAATAGCATGCTAAAGAATCCATAGTTTTCACTAAGGAAGATTAATAATAAAATTATACACACTTAAAAAAGTCATAGAGGAGTTAAAAATTATTATTTTTATTGATCAAAAGGTATACATTTAAGTAGGGATTCACCATACTCAGGTCATGCCAAAATGGTTAGTTCTTATAAAACTTATGAGAGAGAAAAGGAGAGAGAAGTCCAAGGGTCATAAGGAAAATTTTAAATCTTATCCAAGGAGTTAATTGTGCATGTGGAGAAGGTATGGGATGAACCATGCAAGGCCAAGAAGCTACAAGTGTCAATCCAATTTAAAAACTTCATGAAAAGTGGCAAGAAAATCTTCATTATAGCTCAAAAAAATGTCTACGTGATTAACCATGTGTAAATTCCTTATAAAAAATTAGGATCAGTTACAATTATTGGAATGAATTTTAATGACATCATACATTCATCTCCATGCATTTGTTTTAGTCTTGGCCTCTTGAAATCACCTAGAAATGAGCAATCATCGTCTGTTATCTAGAAAACTACTCTTCCATACACCCTAAACACCTAACCTAAAAATTAGCATCATTTTATCATGAAAATACATAAGAGGAAGTGAATGACACCTTTTAATACCATAACCTTATAATCACCTAGAAAAACAATAAAATCCATTCACTTGAAGTTTTCACACTTCTCCCTAGCTTGTCCACTATGCTAGTTTTGATTCGATGAGTTGAAGCACCTATTTTGGAAACATAGGAGTTGTTTCAAGTAATGAGAGTGATATATGGGGTTATCTTAACTCTTAATATTTTCATCTATGTGATTTTCATCTATTGAAACCTCCTAAAACCTGAAAAACACACAAAATAGTGATAACAACCTTGTTTTTGCCCCCATCCATACAAGTCCATATATCTAGTTGGAATGTGAGGGATATTGAGTAATTACTATGAAATTTATAGTAGGTTTCATCATCAAACTATTCCATTTGATCAGCTTTCTAGGCTTATTTCTGCAAAATGGTCTCTAGCAAGGGTTTTCAAGGATTTTAGGCCTGTTCAGACTCTTAAGCTTTGTTCATAAAAGCTTGAAATACAAGTTGCCTAAATATTTAAAAAAATAATTTTTCAAGACCCTCATTAACATACTTTAACCTCTCAAATTCCCAAGCAAGGCATCATGAAAGATATGAGTGTTGAAACTTGACCTATCGAGCTCTTTCTCCATTTTCCTACAGGTATGAATTAGATTTTGAGCCAAAAATGGATTCCTTTGGTTTTATTTGAACTATAATAGATTTAACACCTCTTTAATAACCCCATGAACATGTTTTAATATGTTTTAATTCATACTTCATGTTAAAAATGCAAAAGGTCTCTCATTTGGGATCTAGGCTTTACCATGACTAGTATGCTTGTTTACACTTTAAAGCTCAAACTAACCTTTTAAGGTTTTCCCTACCTCTAAATATATTTGTCACTTCTACCATGATCCAATAATAATTTCACAACCTATTGTAAATCTTGATTAGGTCTATAATAAAAAATGACCCCTTGTTTGGCCTTTAGGCATAACCATGCCTCATGAGTCTATTTACAGGTTTAAGGATGCAAGGTACCCTATTAAACTCCATATTCTCATACATGGTTTATCATGATTATCTTTATGTTTCCTAACTCTCCATACCTTCTTGAAATGTTTCCTTGGATCTTGGTCCACTATTTCCTCTCTTTTCCTCAAGGTTGTTTGTCTATGCACAAGGGGAAGTACCCCCTATTTGAGACAAAATAGGGGGTACTTCCAATATTTTTTTAAACCAAGTGTAGATTTTATAGGCTTATATAATTTTAAAATATCCTCTCCTCAAAAAATTATACCTCGTTCATCTCACATTACCCTTCAAAGCTTCATGTTCCCAAAAATGGTTATGTATTTGAGCACTATGTGTAGGAATTTTCAAGAGTGGATTATGAATGATCTATTTAGAAACCTATATATCTAGTATTCTCTTTTGATATCAATTATCATTGTGTAATCTCTCATTCTACATAATATAAAATCATTTTATGTGAATATCTAAGTAATTTCATTACAAGTGGTATCAGAGCTTTGATTTGGGCAAGTTTCCTACGACATTTTTTTTTGTTCTGGCGAGGCATGGCTTCTGGGAGAAGTGAAAGAAAAAAAACATAACTTTCAATCCAAGAAGAATTAATTTTTTCCCTCAGTGCAGTATTTCTCAAAATGATTTTTTGAAAAAAAATATTTAAAAAAAAAATTGGAAATTTTTGTTTCCCCTTGTACACTTCTAGTCATTGCATTCATCTCGACAAGATGATCGCAATGGTGTATTATATTGGTACATTTTTTTGGTACTAAAAATTTTACTCTAGTGTGGAAAGGTAATCATTAGATTCATCTTGACAAGGTGATCATAATGGTACCATTTCTTGGTACACTTTTTTTAGGGTCAAAACCCTCCTAGGGTTTTTTATGGTAGGTCTTTCAACTTGGGGAAGAAAAGGGGAACCAAAAACTCCTAAGACTCTTACCAATGACATGGAATCTGTAACTTTAGATTTAGTGATTTCTTAGCTTTAAGAGGACATAAAAAACTTGGTGAGGCATGATGACTTTGTTACAGTCCAATGTGATATTTCAAGGATGCACAAAGAGATTAATGGAGTTCACAGTGAATTGTAGCATATCACTATGAAATTGGTTGCCCTCACATCTTAGTTTCAACCTAAAAATCTTCCACTTCAGCATTCAAATCCTCCTCTCAATAACTTTCATACTAGTATGAAACTAATGTTGTCAAAAGTGGGCATGCATAAGTTCAATGGTAAGGATCCTCTCACTTGGATTAACCAAATTGAGAGATTATTTGAGCTACATCAAACCCTTAGTTCTAAGAGGGTGATGGTGGCATCCTTGTAAATGGAACCTGAGCAACTCATTTGGTATCATTGGTTATGTGCTCAAAAGAAAAATAATGGTGCTCCTATTACATGGACTATTTTTACTAAGGAGTTGATAGATCATTATCAAAATAATGTCTTTGAGAACTATTTCAACCAATTAGCCAATCTATGGAAAATAGGACCTGTGAAAGATTATATTCATAAATTTTAGAATCTCTCATTTTTTAGAAAATATAACTAAGAAAAATTTGAAAAATCTATTTTTAGGTGGCCTCAAAGATAGCATCTAATATGAGGTTCAAATGTTTAGCCCAACATCTATATCAAAAGCTATCATTAAGGCACATGTGATAGAAGAAAAAGAGATGGTCAAAAAGAAAACTTTCACTACTCTTCATGATCATAAATTTCTAGAACCATCATTTCCATAACCCATCAGATTAACACAATGATAAATTGAGGAGAAGTAAGCCAAAGGGTTGTGTTATGGTTGTGATAGAAAATGGAGTAAAGACGATCATTGTGTTGAAAAATAGGAGGAATCTGAAGACTCTCAGCCTACCATTTCATGACATGCCTTGTTAGGTATTATTACTCCCAAAAATCTTAAGGTGATGGGTTTCCTTAAGAAATAAAAGGTCATTATCTTGATTGATTCTGGGAGCACACACAACATCATCCATAGTAAGTTGGCTACTCATTTGAACTATTTCATTTATCCAACTCCAAAATTTTAGGTTATGATTGTAGATGGTAGTACTATCATTTGTTTAAGAAAATGTCATAGTATTAAGTTGGCCATGGGAGACTACTTATTGGATTCTCCTATGTTTGTTATTCTGATGGGTGGAGTTGATATTGTTGTGGGAGTCTAGTGGCTCACCACTTTGGGCAATATTGAGATGAATTTTCAATAATTATTCATGCATTTTCATTCTGAAGATAGGACATTTGAGCTAAGAGGATTAAAGGATAAATCTACCCAACTTGTTAGCCCCCATCAAATGATAAAGATTATCCATAAGGGTGCTAAGGGATTTTAAGTTCACTTATTTTCTATGGAAGTACAACCAACTCATCCATCTCCACCTTTTGATCTGCAACAAATAATTTATGCTCATTTTATTATTTTTGGAGACATGCCAAAAGGACTTCTAACTAACTGCATTCATGATCATGCTATCGCACTTATTCTTGGTAGTACACCACCTAACATCAGGCCATATAGGTATCCCTATGCCCAAATAAGTGAAATTGAAAAGATGGTACAAGAGATGTTGGATGTAGGAATCATTCACCATAGCCAAAGTGAGTACTTGTCACTAGTTATCATGGTGAGAAAGAAAGATTACACTTGGAGGATGTGCCTTGACTATAGAAAACTAAAAAAGTACACTATCAAAGATAAGTTTCCAATTCCTATCAATAATGAATTAAATGGTGCTCTTTATTTTACCAAGTTATATCTATGTTCTAGGTATCATCAAATCAAGATCCATGATGAAGACATATCCAAAACTACTTTCAAGACTCATGAGGGCCATTATGAGTTTTTGGTTATGCCTTATGGCCTAACAAATGCACCATCTAATTTTTAGATTTTGATTAATACTATTTTTAAGCCATTTTTAAGGAAATTTGTTTTGGTATTATTTGATGATATCTTCATTTATAGTAAAAATTGGTTAGACCATTTGCAACATGTGAAACAAGTACTCTCCATCTTGGAGCAAAATTAATTGTATGCCAAACCTTTCAAATGTAATTTTGGGGCTAGTGAGGTTGAATATTTGGGTCATTTGGTGTCTTATGAAGGAGTGAAAGTGGATCCTAAAAAAATCCAAGCAATGGTGGATTGGCTAATTCTTAAGACACTCAAGTAACTTCAGGGATTTTTAGGACTTACTGGTTATTACCACATATTTGTCAAAAATTATGGTAGTATTGCAGCCCCACTTACCTCTTTGTTAAAGAAAGACTCCTTTTAGTGAACTAATGTAGCTACTTGGGAATTTGAACAATTTAAATTAGCTATGTGTACTACTCTACTTTTGGCCACTCCTGATTTTTCTAAGACTTTTATGGTTGAATGTGATGCATCTAGGTATGGTATGGGTGTTGTACTCATGCAAGAAGGCAGACCACTAGCATTTGAAATTCAACAACTCAAGGGTAAAAATTAGCACAAGCCCATCTATGAGAAGGAAATTATGGCCATTTTGCATGAATTCAAACAATGGATACCTTATTTGATGGGTCATCCCTTTCAAGTAAAAATTGATCATGATAGTCTTAAATATTTTTTAGAATAAAGGTTGTCATCTGAAGAACAATAGAAATGGGTAACTAAGATTCTTGGATATGATTTTGAAATAGTCTACAAAAAAGTAAAGGATAATGTGGTGGTAGATGCACTATCCAAAAAAGATGAATCAGTTGAGGCATTGTTATGTGCCATAACCATTTTGCAGGTAGATTGGTTAGAGGAAGCATGATCAGAATGGTAACATGATAGTACTACTTATGATTTGATTCAAAACCTTCATCAAGGTTTAGATAGATTTGAAAAATTCACATGGAAAGGTGATGCATTATGGTACAAAATTAGATTGTACCGATGTAAGAATTCTCTTCTTAAACAAAAAGTCTTTCAAGAACTTTAGGGAACTGCAATTGGGGGTCATTCAAGATTTTTGAAAACCTATCACAAGATCAAGCAAGATTTTTTTGGGGAAGGTCTAAAGGGGGATGTCTAGAAACATGTGGTTGAATGTATGATCTATCAACAAAACAAAGGCAAAACCATCAAAACTCTAGGTCTTTAAGAGCCTTTATATATCCCTGGCCAGCGTTGGGAAGAGGTCTCTATGGATTTCATTACAAGGTTACCAAGATCTGAAGGTCAAAATGTTATCATGGTTGTTGTAGATCATCTCAGTAAGTATGTTCATTTATGTTCATTATCCCATCCATTTATTGTTAGTATTGTAGCTTATTCATTTATTAATACAGTTCAAAAACTACATGGGACCCCTAAGATCATTATAAGTGATAGAGATCCCATTTTTACTAGTAATTTTTTGACTGAGTTATTTACATGCTTTGGCACTCAATTGGCACATAGTTCATCTTATCATCCTCATCTGATGGACAAACTAATTTAGGAAAAAAATGTTTGGAAGGATATCTCCATTATTTTGTTTTTGATAAACAAGATAAATGGGTTCATTGGCTACCACTTGCTGAATGGTGGTATAATACTTATGTTCATAGTTCTTCCAAAATGTCTCCTTTTGTGGCACTATATGGATACCACACTCCATCCATCATTTCAACCTTAAAGTTCCATCCTAAGGTTTGTTTAGGTGAATAACATATTCACCATCAATAGGAGGTCCTTGCAAGTTTGCATGAAAATTTAGCTATGGCCCAGAATCGCATGAAGAAACAAGCAGATCAACATAGAAGTGAGAGGCATTTTAACATTGGTGATTGGGTATTTTTTCACTTACAGCTATATAAATAGATGTCATTGAAGCATCAAAAAGAGGATAACAAGCTGTCCCCTAAGTATTATGGGCCTTATCAGATCTTGTATAAAATTGGTAGTGTGGCCTACAAGTTTGATTTTCCTTCATCCACTCGCATAAATCTAGTATTTCATGTATCATGCCTGAAGAAAGTCATTATACATAGAGTTACCATTTAAATAGAATTACCAGAATTGGATGAGGAAGGTAAAGTTATTCTTGATCTTGAGGTGATCCTTCAATGGTGCACCAAGCAACTCCATTCTAGAGCAATTAAAGAATACCTGATCAAATGGAAGAATTTGCCATGTGAAGATTCCACTTGGGAAGATGAAGCATTTGTGCAGTAGCATCCAGAGTTGTAACAACATTGAAGACAATGTTATTTTGAAGGGGAAGAGCTTGTTATGCCCTTAACCATTGGTGTGTCTAGGGGATACGTGTGGCCGACTTGTGTCTTACATACCTATTTTATTTACTTGTTACATTTTTCTATGTTCTTAGATAGGTCATCCTATGGAATAATTATGGCTAAGTAGACTATATATAGGAGGTAGTGGTTAGTCTTTAAGCATTTTTTGAAGTATTTTGATATTAGTGCTTTATTGTGGAGGTTGCACCCTAAAAGTGGCTTTGCTATATTATCTAGTATTCTATTTTGCTATCAATTATCACTGTGTAATCACTCATTCTGCATAATATAAAATCATTTTGTGCAAATATCTAATTAATTTCATTATATGGATTCACTTGACTGAGCTTTCCTTAGAGGACTGAGAACCCTGCCTTAATGACCCCTAATATAGGTGTTCATGAATAGACCTAGGCCTTGAAAGTATGCTTAGGACTCCTTTGAAGTTTTCAAAATCTCTTGGATATGGTTTAGACTCATTTGATTCACCTTCATGCTTCCCAAACACCTAGACATACTTCCTTTTATCATCTACCCTTCTAACTTGACAAGGGTCTTGTCCTATGTAGAGACAATATGGTCCACCTATACAGATGCTTTGAAACACCTTACAAAATTGTTTTAAGGTACCTAAAAAAACCTCTTAGGCCTGTATTTTACCATTTTAGGGACAAGAGACCAAAACCCAGTCCATTGCCTTTTCAAGTTGCTTTCACACATCAATTTACAAACTTGACACATCAAAAGAGTGTACTCTATCCTCCTCAACATACCAGGACCTCAGGGAAGATTTCAACATGTTTCAATGCTTCAAAATAAGACTCTTCAACTCTCTTTCAAGGCTTTTTGTAGGTGATTATTGTCATATATAGGCAGCAAAATGAAAATGGATAATATGTATTGTTTAGGCCTCATAAACAGACCAAGACTTCCTCCAATTGACCAAATGGTTACTTTTCATGATGAAGGCTTTGAAAATAGTTCCAAAATCATTAAATTAGCATGATTCTACCTTGTAACCACCTGTAAATGCACACCCTAATGGCAGACTATGTGCATGTATAGAGTATGACTGTAAATCATGAAAGTGTTATAGAGAATGAGGTTTTAAGGTGGAGGTATAATCTCAAGGAACTTGGAAACATATAAAAAACACTAACATAACCCCTTGAAACCATGAACAAATGTGAAAATCTTGGACATGTTGAAAACTATTTGTTGCACTCAAAAGAGACTAATCTGCAAATTTGAGGTTATTGGCTAATCAAAACACCAAAAAACATGAAACCAAGAATGGGATCCATTGGATGAATAAATAAACATCATCATGGATCAACATCAATATCTATATTGTATGTAATCTCCTAAACAAGGGCAAAACCCACAAGGTGCATGAAAAAACTAGTAGATTTGCACAGTCAACTTGTTAGCAATGGTTCATAAAACACAATTAATAAATTCTAAAACTCATTATATGAAAATAAATTTATCAAAGTTTACAATCATCTCCTAAGATCATTTATCCTGAAACCTCATGAGTTATCCATACCAAGTACAAACTTGCAAGTCACTTTTGCTTGCCAAGAAGGGTGAGAAGAGAGATGAATGGTTTTGAGAAATAAATATGACTTATAAATCATAAAAATCATGTAAATGATCATGAAATATCTTAAGATTCACATTTCAACCTTTTCTAAGTGCCACACTTCCCAAAGAGGTCATACAAGTGCCAAACTCTTCCTTTTCTTTAAGAAAACTAACTTTTCTTCTGATGAACCTATAACTTTTAGTTACCAATAGTGGATTAAGACTTATTAGGACATATATCACATTAAATCATCCATTTTAACCTTCACATTTCCCAAGAAACTTGTAAAAAACATTAAATGCACTTTTTTGACCTCAAAATGACCCAAAAATGATAAAAGGACATAAAAACTAGTTGACAAAAGCTAATAAAACATAAATTGCACTATAATACACCCCATGAAGAGATATTATACCCCGTAAAATACCCAAACACCAATTTTTTACCTATAAGTTCCCTAATTTGATTAAAAAGTCAAATTTGGTCAACAAATTGGTGACTCATAGGGTTAGTATGCCTGCTATACTAACTAGACCAGTAGCCTTATCAATCCATTGGGCTTAAGAGTCATCTGAATTTTGACAAACAAGGAAACCTTTGACCATTTATTTTGAGCTTGATCAAGACAAGACAACTAATGACTACCTCAAACACACAAAGTAAAAGACACACAAACCAAAGAAAGTAAACACACACACACACACACACACACACACACACACACACATATGCTCAAATCACTTAGGGGAATATGAAAAAAAATATTACGTAAAACTAATAATTAGTTATACCTCCCTTTCTATGATTTAAGGGAAAGTTTCTTGAGTCTCCTTTTGCATGAGATGGGTGAGGGTGCCAAGCATATTACTTTTTAGATTGAACACTTGATGGACCAGACCTATTACTTTGCACTTCACTTGACTTGTTCTCAAGTAGATCATACTCAAATAAGTCTCCAATGTATACATATTCCTCTTGACCTTGTACACATACTTCATGTTGTTTCTCACCCTCTTTCTTATGATCAACTTTCATCTTCTTTGTAGGCATAGTCTCAAAAGGAATGATTTCTTGTTCATTGAAAGATTGAGGCCAATAGAGGTTTGTCTTAACCTCCAAAGGTTGATTTGGATTTTTTTTATTTCTCACCAATGACATGTTGGATAATGTCATATGTCTCATCTATGACATCTTGAACAATGTCATCTTTCTTCCCATCACTTACAACCCGCTCTAAAAGAGTTGTAGACCCCTTGAGAGATTCAAAATCTTTACAAATGTCCTCAAATCTCTACCATAAGTCATCATCTTCACTTTGATCAGCATCATGAATGGGAATAGCAATAGAAACTTATTCATCTTCCTCTTTATATTCCAATAGGACCTCTTTCCTGATTTCTTCTTCAACACAAGGAGTGTTTCCTCATCAACCAAACAAGGAGACTCAACACAAGAGCTTACCTCTTCTTCATCACTTAGGACCTCTTGAGGGTCTTCAAATCATACCTCAATTTTCACAATGTGATATTTTTTTACAAGGGATGCAACATCTTCAAACTCCTTCCTAGTGATGCCAAGACTAGGCATCTTGAAATCTGATGACCTAACCCAATAAGCCTACCAAGGAGTTGCATATTCTTCAGGTAAGAGTTATGAATTTTCCTTAACCAATTAATCCTTTTGATATTCCCACACCATAGGTCCATTAATTTTAAGGGTGATGGAATTAGGACAAAAATAACTAGTTAGTGGAGGTGGAACATAGGGCTCAAAATCAGATTGAGAATACAAAGTTGGGAAATCTTTTGGGACCTCTTGAAAAAGGGAAGGTAGACTTTGAGCTAAAAAAACATGATTTTATTCCTTCCACTTGAAATTCACTTCATTCATATCTAATTAAAATTGGTAACTCTCTTTAAATAGGTTATATGGGTTGTTTTTAGACATAGTATATTCTTTTGGGTTTAAACCTTTCATCTCACCTTGACTTAACAATTTCATATTTGCCTCTAACTCTTCAATTTGCTTGGCTAGGTTCTCTTGGAAAAGCCTTTCTTGAAGATAATAGGAATCATCATGAGTATGATGGATACATGAGGGTTGACATGGAACACAAGAAGCTTATTGAGAAAGGATGGGAGGGACTTGCAAAGGATCAACTTCATTCTCTATTTCACACTCCTTGTCAATGCTTCTATCTTCTTTATTTCCCCATGATTCCACTATCTTACTCCAACTTAGGATTTTAGGATTAGAAGCATTTTTTTTAGGAATGGTAGGAGGGAATTTTAAAGGATCAAAATTCTTCTCAACTTCACACTATTTTTCAAGACTTTTTTCCTCTTTCTTTCCCCACGACTCCACTATCTTGTTCCAACTTAGGACATTAGGATTATGAGTCTCTTTTCAAGGTGGTGGGGATATAATGTGAGAGGGAAATGAGGGTTTGAAATCCACTTCATTTTCTACCAATATGAACTGATGCATATGTATATTATCCAACTTAATTTGCCTATCAAGATTAACTTCAAACACAAGATTTCTCCTTTCAACTCTCTCCTCTAACTAATTGGGAAAAGGATGACTTTGATATCTTTGATTTGGCTCATGAGTAGGGGTCATGTATGGCTGGTAGGAAAATAGGGGAAGAGGATATGAATGTTGATAGGTACGGTGATTTTTCCTTTCATAAAATCCTAGCCTATCCTCTAAGGAAGAAACTAGACCACTCACATCAAGCATCTCACTTGTGAGCCTTTGTGAATTGGCTCTCTCAATAGGTACCCACTCTCTTTTGATCAATTTTAATGCTTCTCTCACCTTATGAATAACATGATTAGGAACCTATATACAACATCCCATTTAAGTATAAATATCCAACATATATCTATCATAACCCAAGTGTGTCTTCTTGAAGGTGGAAATGGGTTGGCTTGAGGAGTGGCTAGGTTGACTAGGAGGAGAAAAACAGTTAGGACACTAGTTATATGACTGATATAGTTCATGCATGTGTTGAAAATGGTCATATTGGTGCTAATTAAATTCATATTAAGGTTGGTAAGTATCATGACAAGATTGACCAAGGACCTGTTCATATTAATATGGAATGGCACAAGCTTTCAATGTCTCACCAACTTGTAGAGAACAAAACTCAACACCAAAGTCAGCCATGAAACATCATTTAAATAAAGAACATAAATAAATAAATTTATAAAAATCTTCAAAGGATAACTTGGGCTGCTTGACCAGCTAATGTATCTTCGAAGTCACCATTGATGCTTTGATAAATGCCTCCAAAGGTTGCTTGTTGAGAGACAACACGAAAAATATCTCAATGTTTTGGACTAAGAGTCCCACCAGGAGTGCCAAAAACTATTATCACTTATATTTTCATAATTTAAGGAGATGGAAAACTCTCCTCATCCAAGTGGCACAATGGAATCACCTCTAGGCTTGTGGGTAGCCTAAAGAATGAGGTGAATCTCTAGATAGTAACTCCCTTGATGTACCACTTTGGATTGCAACTACTAGTAAACTTGGGGGATGAAAATAGAGAAGGATAACTAAAATAAAACTAATATAAGGGAGGTGATACACTAAATAACATTATAACATCTAACCGTATGCATATTACACTTGAAATCAAAGGACAAACTAAAAATACACTTCTCCAATATTCATCTTCTCACATCAGTGAAACATTGTGAGGTTATGGATGAATGTGAAAAGATAGGAGGACTAGACAAGAGGCATATGAGGGAACTAATGAATATAATAACTCACTTAAACCATGAAAATCTCCTGTAACACTTCACATGCCCTACAAGAAGAGGTTGTAAATAGGTGAAACAATGGAACATGCTAAGGAATCCATAGTTTTCACTAAGAAAGACTCATCATCCATTTGAACACACTAATAATAGTCATAAAGGAGGTAAAAATAATTATTTCTATTGATCAAAAGTTATACATTTGAGCAAGGCTTCACCATACTCAGGTGGAGCATCCAATACCATGCTAAAATGGTTAGTTCTTATAGAACTTGTGAGAGAGAGAAGGAGAGAGTAATATAAGGGTCATAAATACACTTTTCAATCTGATCCAAGGAGTTAATTTTGAATTTTGATATGGTATGGGATGAACCATTCAAGGCCAAGAAGTTACAAGTGTCAATCCAAGCCACAAACTTCATGAAAAGTGGCAAGAAACTCTTCGTTCTGGCTCAAAAAAGTTGCTTACATGATTAACCCTATTTAAATTCATTACAAAAAATTAGGATCAGTTCCAATGATTTTAATTAATTTTAATGACATAATAAATTCCTCTCCATGCATTGGTTTGAGTCTTGGTCACCTGGAATCACCTAGAAATGAGCAATCATCATATGTTGTCCAAAAAACTACTCTTCCTTACACCTAGCACAACTGGCCTCAAAATTATCATTAGTTTCTCATGAAAATGCATGGAAGGAAGTTAATGACACATTTAAATACCCTTCATGTCCTTATAATCACCAAGGACACCTTAAAAATTCAATTTGCTTGAAGTTTTCACACTTTTCCTTAGCTTGTCCACTCTGCCAATTTTAACTGGCAAATTTGAAGCACATGTTTTAGAAAATTTATATTTTTTTAAAGAAATTATAGTGATATATGGGGTCATCCTAAGTCTTAATATTTTCATCCATGTGATTTTCATCTCTTGAAACCTACTATAACCTACAAAACAGACAAAATAGTGAGAAAAACTTTGTTTCTACCCCCATCCATACAAGTTTATACAGATAGTTAGCATGTGAGGGAGATTAAGTGATTCCTATGTAAGTTCCAGTAGGTTTAATGAGTAAAATATTCCATTTTATTAGCTTTCCAAGCTTATTTCTCCAAACTAGTCTCTAGCAAGGGTTTTCAAGGGTTTTAGGCATGTTCTGACTCTTAAGCTTTGTTGATAAAAGTTTGATATCCAAGTTGCCAAAAAATTCCACAAAATCATTGTTAAATACCCTCCTTAACATCCCTCAACCTCTTATATTCCCATGTAAGGCATCATGAAATATATGAGTGTTGAAACTTGACCTATCGAGCTCTTTCTCCATTTTCCTACAGGGCTGAGTTAGATTTTGACCTAAAAATGGCTTCCTTTGGTTTTATTTGCATGGAAATAGATTTAAAACCTCTTTAATAACCTAATGAACATGTTTTAACATTATTTAATTCATACTTTAGGTTTTAAATGCAAAAGGTTTCTCATTTGGGATATAGGCTTCATCATGCCTATTATGCTTGTTTACACTTTAGAGCTCAAACTAACCTTTTAAGGTTTTCCATACCTAAAAACATCTTGGGAAATTTTACCATGATCCCATAATCATGTAACAACCTATTTTAAATCTTTATTATGGCTAGAATCAAAAATGACCACTTGTTTGGCCTTTAGGCATAACCATGCCTCATGAGTATGTCTGTAGGTTTAAGGATGCAAGGTACCCTATTGAACTCTATATTATAATACATGCTTTATCCTGATGATATTTATGTTTCCCAACTCTCCATACCTTCCTAAAATGTTTCCATGGCTCCTGGTCCACTATCTCATCTCTTTTCCTCAAGGTTGCATGTCTATGCACAAGGGGAAGTAGCCCTTATATGAGACAAAATATGGGGTACTTCCCCTATTTTTCTAAACTAAATGTAGTTTTTAGAGATTTATATAATTTTAAAATATAATCTCCTCAAAAAATGATACCTTGGTCATCTCATATGACCCTTTAAAGCTTCAAGTTCCCAAAATTGGTTGTGTATTTGAGCACTGTGTGCAGGAATTTTCAAGAGTGGATTATGGATGATCTATTTATAAACCTTTATTATTTAATTTCCTATCAATATAATTCCATTTTTATTATTAAAAATGTATCTACATGTGTTTTTCCCTTTCCATTCTTCAAACTTTGTGTTGTCTATGCTTTATCTTAACTGGCTTGGACTCAGGGTTCTTTAACTATGTCTTGCTCCTATAGAAGATACCTGTAGGTGTCTAATGCCTAATTTGGATTTTCAAAATCCTTGGATGAACTCCCCTAAAACCCTAGGTCATTTTATCTTGGTTTATGTTCTTCACTTCATACATAATCCCTCCACACTCCTTAAAATTATCAAGACTAGGTCTCTACTGCCTGGACTAAGACAACCCTTTTTGGGCCTATTGTAGGTGACCTATGCTTTACCTAGAGCTTATGAAGCTCATCATATACATGGAGAAAATTATTATAGGTTAAAATCATCATGCAAACCCTCCAAGCATTCTATATGCACTTTTTGGATTCATTTAACTAAGCTTTTCTTAGAGGACTGAGAACCCTAACTTAATGACCACTATTGTAGGTATTCATGAATATACCTAGGCCTTAAAAGTATTCTTAAGACTCCTTTGAAATTTTCAAAATCTCTTGGATATGGTTTAGCCTCATTTGATTCACCTTCATGCTTCCCAAACACTTAGACATACTTCCCTTTATCATTTTCCCTTCCAACTTGACAAGGGTCTTGTCCTATGTAGAGATAACATGGTCCACCTATTTGAATGCTTAGGAACACTATCTAAACCTGTTTTAAGGTACCTAAAAAAACCTCTTAGGCCTCTATTTCACATTTTAGGGACAAGAGACCAAAACCTAGTCCACTGCCTTTTCAAGTTGATTTCACACTTCAATTTACAAACTTGACACATCAAAAGAGTGTACTCTCCCCTCCTAAACATACCAAAACCTTAAGGAATATTTCAACATGTTTCAATGCTTCAAAACAAGACTCTTCAACTCTCTACCGAGGCTTCATGTAGGTGATTACTATCATATACAAGCAACAAAATGAAAATGGAGAATATGTATTCTTTAGGCCTCATGAATAGACCAAGACTTCCTCCAATTGACCAAATTGTTGCCTGTCATGATGGAGGATTTGAAAAAAAAAATCAAAATCCTAAAATCAACATGATTTTTCCTTGCAACCACCTGTAAATGCACACTCCAATGGTAGACTATGTGCATGTATAGAGTATGATTGTAAATCATGAAAGTGCTTTGGATAATGAGGTTGTAAGGTGGAGTGAGTATCTAGAGGACATTAGAAACATATAAAAAACACTAACACAACCCCTTGAAGCCATGAATAAGTGTGAAAATCTTACACATGGTAAAAACTATATGCTGCACTCAAAAGAGACTAGTCTACAAGTTTGAGGTTATTGGCTCATCCAAACACCACAAAACATGAAACCAAGCATGGGGACCATTGGAGGAAGTAGTCGACATCATTTTGGAGCAACATCAATAGCTAGGCTATATAGAATCTCCAAAACAAGGGAAAAAACCATAGGGTGCATAAAATAACTAGCAGATTTGCATAGTCAACTTGTTAGCAATGGTTTATAAAGCATAGTTGATCAATTTTCAAAATCCTTATAATAAAATTAAGGTAACCAAGTGTAATATCATCTCTGAAGATCATTTGTCTTGAAACCTCATGAGATATCTGTACCAAGTACAAACCTACAAGTCACTTTTGTTTGCCAAGAAGGGTGAGAAGAGAGATGAATGGTTTTGAGAAATAAATGTGACCTCCATATCATAAAAATCATGAAACTAATAATGGGGGAGCTGCAGAGTCACATTTTAACCTTTTATAAGTGGCACACTTCCCAAAGAGGCCATACAAGTGCCAAACTCTTCCTTTTCTTTAAGAAAACCAACTTTTCTTCTAATGAACCTAAAAATTTAAATTACAAATATTGGATTAAGACTTATTATGACATATTTCATATGACATCACCCATTTAGACCTTCACATTTCTCAATAAACCTGTACAAAGCATTAAATGCACCTTTTTTACCTCAAAATGACCCAAAAATGATAAGTGGACATAAAAACTAATTGACCAAAGCCAATATAACATTAATTGACATCAATTAAACTATACTACACCCCATGACAAGATATTAGACCCCTTAAAACATCTAAACACCAAGTTTTTACTTATAGGTGCCCCAATTTGACCATAAATTCAAATTTGGTCAACAGGGACACTAGCACCACTTTGAGGACATTACAACAACATGACACTACTATCCAAGTGGTGTGTTATTATCTAGTGAGAAAATAGATCAAAATACCCTATTGAAGACACTCAGACCCTTCCAAAACTTAGTTTTCAGAACCCAAATCATATGCAATAGTCACTTTCTAAATAAGTCTTTATTTTTGCATATTTATTACTATTTCTAGGAAGTCAAAGAAGGTCAAAAGCCATAAAAAATAAGTACTTAATTTTTGTACATTATTTAATTAATTTATACATCTCATCCCTTTAATCTAAACATAGGTTTTACATATTTTAACCCTAAAAGGTTAAATCATTTGGTGAACCCATCTTATTTTGAATATTGCTTCAAACCCTAGCTTACATAAATTTCAAATTTTTGTGCAATAAATCAAGGCTGCATACTTGTGATTTTATATTTTTTTAAATCAACCTAGCTAAATTAAATCAATTTCATATTATGGTTTCAATTTATTTACATGTAATTTAAATTGTTGTAAAGAAACCCTAAATTCTAAAAACCCTAATGCTAGATAACCCTGGGGTTCACATTTATAGCATTTACTTGGTCTTAATTTATAGTTTACTACCATGATTATCATGATAGAATCCATATTTCAATTCATGGTACAAAGCTTGGTACTTTTCTTATCATGTTTATTACCAACTATTTGTAAAAAGGTACACATGTATGTTACTCATATCATGGATTTGGTTAAAGCTAAGCTTGTTTTACATTTGGTCCTCCATTATATGAGCCCCATTTTTATATGGATAATTATTATATGGCTCACTTTGAGCTACCTCCAGTTACTACTAGATGATAGAGGGATCAAAGGACTCCTTTTGTTATGCCTCCACCTAGACCACTTGATTATCTACACTTCCATCCTACCTCTACTACTCACCTTAGGAAAATAGTAGATCCTATAGTTTGAGTTATTATTAGGTAAAATATAGTGCCTCCTCAGTTTATATAATAATATTTTAACCCTACCATCCCTCCTTGTCCCCATCACACTATGAAAACATCAAAATATTAGCAAATATAATTTGATAGAGTCGATCAATTAATAAATACACCAGCTAAAATATCTATATTAGAATTGCTTCAAAAATCAACAATCTTCAAATATGTTTTATTTCAAACACTTAATCACATATATGTGCCTCATGATATCAATCCATCCTATTTTGTATCTATCATGAATACTATCAAATATGTGAAGGATGTGATATCTTTTTCTAATGAGGATTTACCTTCATTGTAGGTAATTGATCAAAACTTTCCTCTTTTTATTCAAGCTCAAATCAATAACACAACTATTAAATAAGTTCTCATCAAAAATGGTTCAAGACTCAATATATGTAACCTCACAATTCTACAAACCATGAGGGTTTATATAGCATATATTTAGAAGACATAAAAGAACATTCAAGATTTTGAATATATTCTTAGATAGATATTGGGATCAATCACATTAGACATTATAGTGGAACCAAAGGAATTATCTACACACTTCCAGGTGATACCAAATCATTTACATTATAAATTTATACTCAAGAGACATTGGATACATGCTATAGAGGTTATAACTTCCACTCTTCACATATGCCTAATTTTTTTTCATGATGGATACCTATACACATGTCCAATAGATGATCAACTATTTAGATATTTCATGCTCATTGAGCCTCCTACACCAAGTACATCATTATATGGAATACCTCATGTTCTCATCAAACCCCCACCTAATAGGATTCCCATTGATCAAATGTATCCTTATGAGTTGGGGGAGTCTAATAAGACTGTTCATAAACCACCTTCAAAGCTTCCTATAACATAATTACCTTCACTAAGGATGCAAGACCAGCCTCTCCCAACACAATTACCTTCATTGATGATAGAAGAACAACCTCTTGTAGTATAGACATCCTCATCCAAGATAGATGATGAGCTCCTTGCAACCCATTTACCACTGCTTGTCAATTCAGAAGAGGCTTACATTCATAATTCTAACATAGATTTATAGGCCACTATAGATGATGATCAACCACCTATAGACATTGATGATTATTTATGTGGATTGAGATTTACACCAATGGGCCCAAGAGAGTGCATAAATAATTCAAAGGTTCTCATACCCCATCCTACACCAATATCCTCACTTGTTTAATATTCTATAGCTATGAGATCCCATACTAAACCATAGTCAGTAGCAGATCCCTTGATCCATTTAACACATATGGTCACATCCACATATATTGATTCAGTCATACAAATTCAGGAAGGGAGTTCATAAGATAGACCATACTAGATCTTAGAGCTACTACTTCATAGAGGATTCATGATATTACCCATAGTCCAACATAGATTAGTTAGTAAATTATCACCATAATAAGGGAAACCATTTTTCCACTTTTATAGACTCATGAGACATGATATAGACACATGTGCAACATTGCAACATAAATTATATAAATTAAATGCTAAGGGCACTATCCAAATCATACAACTTCCACATCTGTAGGAACCACCACTACCAGTGATATGAGCTACTTCATAGATATGAGCACTGCAACAAAGTCATTACTGACATAGATATTCATGACATGATCCATTGACTATATAGATATTTTTAGTAGACAAATATCTTCCCCATGTGGCTATAAATGAGGATACTGATCCTAATACTTACACTTTAGGATTTTTAAACCACATTGATTATCAGGAGAGCTAGCTATAACATGTTATAAATTATTAGTACTCCATTGGACATATTACATTACCAATTTCATGTAGCCCCAAGGTAGCCAATACATTATTCTTCATTTTGAGCATAGACACTCATATATAGGTTACACTTTGTAGTGCATGGTTATAGGCAATGGATGTTATAGTTAATCGGTCAAATAGATGCTTGACATTCACTCATGATGAACACATGGTTCACATTTTATATGATGACATAGATGAGAATGATAGGTTTCACATAGATACTTTATGGTCTAATGTGTTTTACCCTAGGACTGTGTGAGAGGCATATTACATAGTTGAGTAGCATACCATTCGGATGCATAGACTCCAGTCTCATGCCAAGGATAAGGCCCCACTGATACATAAAAATTAATATGATGAACATGATGATGATGACTTAATTTATTTTGGATAGGTTTAATATTTGGCATTGGATGATCTTCCACGAGATCCACCATTTGATTATCCACATCCCATGGATGTGATCTTGGATCTATAAAGACATTACACTTTACTTGTATATTATTTCACTTACATTTCCAGTATTCACTTATACTCCCTTACTCCTTGTATATAGTTTATTTTCATATTTTATAACATGTCAAAATATAAAAACATTAAAATATTTCAAAAACACAAAATTTATAGATTGTATGCATTGTTATGTTTACATCTCTATTACTTGCCATATATTGCACAGTGTTTGCTATCCTAGTATAGTTGGTTTTATCGTACATGTATGCTTCACTTGTTCTTTTCAAATTATTTTAGATTACATATAGGACCCTAGTCCACTATATTGATCTAGACTAGCTATCATCTACCCACTAGGAGTATATACACTGATCCAAGTTTATACATTTGATATATCCACCCACTCGAGGGCATTTCATATATAGTTGCTACTACTAGGTTTTATCTTTAAATATTATACATTATAATTTATGCATTGATACATTTTTATATTGATCATTTCTACTCATTGTTCATATTTTTTACTAACTATCATTAGTTAGACTCAGTATATATACATCGTAGCATCTACATAGATGTGTACTACACATTTATATATTCTTTCATTTCTAGTTTTCTTGTATTAGACTTGATTGTGTTTCCTATGTTTCTTTCATCTTCAAGGGCATTTGAATTTGCCATTGCTTTTTGGCTCTATGCCACTTCTCTATTTGCATGACTTGAAAATGTGCCCATGTCCCTTGTGTGTGTTTTCCTACTTTTATATGTAGACATTTGAACATATCCTTCTATGTGGCTCTAAGCCAAACTATTTATTGCTTGCATATGTGGACATTTGAACATGTCCTTGTATGTCTTCATTCTTAGATTCAGTAACATGTGCCTATGTCCCTTGTATTTTGGCCCCTTGGCCTACATTTAGGTGCCTCATGTGTTTGTATGTATGCTTCTTCACCATGACACTCATATTTTCTTGTTACACACACACTATTTTTTGATGCCATGAGGGATTTTATGCATATACCCTTCCTCCTTGGGTTCCATGATGGACATCATACCTCATTCCCTTAGTTAGTTACTCATATTTCTTATTATACAATTATTACATCTATCTTGACATCCTTGTGCAATGCTAGATTACAACATTCATCTTACATTACCTACTTATGCTCAAATACTTTTACATTTCGATGTTATGTTTGTATATTGTATTAGAATATCATGCACATGCTCTGGCTAGCACATTTTGGAGAGCTACTTATTTTGAGGACAATTATTACACATATTTCACAACTACTCTTTAAAAAAGGGGCACTCACATGGGTTTGTCATAGAGATCAGGTTCCTATTTTTATATTCACAAATAAATTTAAGCACACAAGCTCAATTTTAGAAATTAGACAAGAAAAAATAGAGACTCAAAAAATAGTTTAAATCACCCAAATTTTAGACTAGGCATATATTAACACCCAGATTGGGACATTAACACCACAGGGTGATACTGGCCACTATAGAGCGCTATTGTCTAGTATCCCCAGCTCTAGGATAATCTAGATTAGTCAGACTAGTCCACCAAGTACAATATAGATTTGCATAGATATAGTCACATGTTTGATAGTTATGTTTATATTTTGTTCAGATACATTCATTATAGCTTAGATTCATGAATTTTACTTAGATTTGGGGGAAACACACATAGCATGATCACTTTCACATTGAGTTCAGATACATAGATTCAATTATTACATACTCAGTTCAAATTCAGTATACTCAGATAATAAAGTGGGGGCATGTGCATGACACATAGTTTTCATATACTCAACTACACAAAGGTCAATTAGATGGAATAGAAAACTCCATGTAATTATCTATGTTGTATACACTTTATATCAAATTCTAGGTTATCACAAGATTCATGCCTTAATCCATCTATTATGATTGGCATTCTCGAGTGGCTATAAAGTCGACATACACAGTTAGATATACTCTGTTATATCCTGATTCTTTATCAAGTAAACTTGCTAGATTATCCAAGGATATTTATAGCTTAAAAAATTAAATTTGGATATTTTTAACTAATCTTGATATATACACTATTATGGGATAGTAGAATATTACTTAGGTTACATGATCACGCTACTATGGGTTAGCTATAAGTAAATATTTACTTTATGATCATGTTGATTTATCATTTTGGCTATAATTTATGATGAATGTATATCTTGACTATTATGGTCTATCTACCTATTTTGTTATGATTTTGATGAAAGAGAACCCATCTCTCAAAGTGTGCCAGAGGAAGGGCATCATCAGAGAGGGTGACATAGATGGAGACATCAGAGGATGATAGAAAACTCGTGCGAACCCTTCACACACCACATAAATAATTCATGTTAGATGCATAATTTGAATGGTTAGAATAATGTCTTTAATGTTGATTGTAATAAATAGATATTTGCTTATGGTTTGATAGCATATTTTAATGTTTTTGTGGATTTTATCTAGTGTAACTTGTGTGTGGCCATAAATGTTTTAATATTAGCTTGATTAGACTAATTCAACTTATTAGACTATAATTTAATCATTAAAATGTCATGACAATTGGAAATCATAATTAATAAATGTACTAATTATTATAATTTTGAGTAAAATAAAATAAAATATAATAAATCCCAATTAAGGGGGAAAATTAAAAATAAATAAATAATTAAATAAAAGGGAAACCTCTTTAAAGGGAATAAAGAGATTTTAAAACTAAAACGAATAAAAGAAAAAGGATTAAAACAAAAAGAGGCTACGCCACTTGTATAAAAGGAATGAATTTTTAAAAATAGGGATTATCACCTGAGCTTTCTGGAGTTCTAGATAATGAAGTCAAGCAAAAGATATACAAAGGGTGAATCATAACCAAAAGTAGAAAGAGGAAAGCATAATAAAGAAGTCAATGCTAGTTACCAGGTAGGCAATGTCTTTTATTTTAATATAAGATTGTGGAAATATTCTATATTACATCTAATAGCAAAAAAGTTGTAGTTAGAAATCCAAAGTAAAACCATAGGTAGTTGTATTGATTACATAGGGAAAATCTATTGGAAAAAAATAACATATAATATAGAAATAACTAAATTTACACTAGCACACATATATATTATTTACATAAAATATTTCTAGATAATTTATCTAGATACCTAATACAATTTTCTAACTAGATGTCGAGCATATAATACCAGAAAAATTATATTAGAAAATTATATAATCTGGTTATCTAGATTACAAATAGAAAACTATATCATCTATATATATTCCTAGCCTATTGAAGGATTTAGCTATATATATAAACCTCTAACTAATTACTATGTTAGTTTTCATTCTTTTACTCAGCCCAAAACTTTCAAGGAGTCAATATAAGTGTGGCATCGACCTGTGTCTGTTAAGTAGTTTATATGTAGTGTAGTGAGTTAGATTTACATTGTGGCGATCTAGTAAATTAGATCCATATGTATTTTAAATTTTATGAACTAGCTTTGCACATATTAAAACCATAATTACCTTGTAATGACTTAGTGTTTTAACTAATGAAATGAATTATATAACAGTCTATTTAGAGGCAGCATATTATTCTGCCAAGTTTGTAGTGGCATCGTGGAAGTAATATGCAATCCACTGATGAGTGGTAAGATACTATATATATAATACAGTAGGTTTGGGTGCATAATAATAATGCCTTATATGGCTTTATTACTTACTTGACTCAAATCAATGTAGTTTTTAAAACATACATCCTTTATGTAAAGTGTTGCTCTATAATCTACCCAACCATTTAGAATCATTGTATATTTTTGTGAATGAATATTCTATAAACATGATAATGATTAGCATCCTTGTATCCACAAGTAGGAATAGTAATATTTAATCATTTTCATGTATCAGATGATGCCCAGATCTACCACCTTATATATTATGGCTTTATATATGTAGTTCTAATTTTTAAATATGGTGCAATATGGCTTTACGTAAACCTAGTAATATATTTACCACATGAATATTATAGTTGAAATATTGATCGGGTAAATCATTATATTATATTAGAAAAGCATTATATGTATATACTAAGGAAGAGGCATCTAAACATTTAATATGGCATCATTGAAATATTTATCACCTAATTAAGAATATTATTAATTATATAATTTACATGGTGTCACTTTGTAATGTATTATAGTTCATTAAGCAAAAGAAATATAAAATAATAAACTCTTCTGTAGTGTTATTAGAAATGGTCATTATGCCCTAAATATAAGTTATTTTTGAGATAATAAATATAAAGGGTTAAACAAGTATATGTTAATACAGTGTGGTGAAGACGCGATATCTTGGGAGACATCTTTCTCATATAGAATATGTTATGAAAGTTATATCGACCCAAGTGATCCAACTGATCCAACTGATCTAAGAAATCAATAAATGATATTTATTTAAGGAGTAATGTATAATATGACTTTAAGTATGAAATCGACTTATACCCAATTATTCTTATTTTCTTAATTTTTATGGATAAACATATTAGTGAATAACACTAGAGAATTTAGGTGGTTTATATAATAACAAGCTTTTATCGAAGGATTATACAACAAACATCGAAGCTTCATGGAGTGTTACATCTGGTACTATGTTTAAGACTTAAACAGTAGGCTATTAAATTGATGAGATGGGTTTTATTATAACCACTCCAAACTAATTAAATCCAATGACTAGTTTCTCATAATTAGATATTCATTGGGGTTAACACTATTTATGTTAAAATTATGGAGATTAATGATGCTATATATATATATATATATATATATATATATATATATATATATATATATATATATAAAGATTCCATTATTTAATAAAATAAGTATGTGGATGAATTATACTTGATTAATTATTTGATCTAAATGTAATCGGGTTTATATACCCCAGTATATTATATGGAATAGAATCGGTTACTATCACGGCTTAGTGGTTTCTACATTCGTATAAATTTATGAAACTTGAGTATGTACAATAAAAGTAATTGATATATTACCAAAATTTATATGCAAAACCGAATATGAAGGATTGTGTAACTTTGGAAACTTGTGAACAGAATGAGGTACACTTTGAGTATATTTAGAAAGAAATTTTATTTAGTTAGGGATCAAAATCATATAAAAGTATTACATTAGTGAATCCCTTATCCTAAGAAGATTATCTATATATTTTGTGATCATGATAAATCATAAGGATTTATGAACCATAGGGATTTATTGATTAGGAGGTACAAATGAATATTAATATGGTATTTTCATACTTTGAGTACTTACATATGGTTCATGTACAAGTACTACTCATATATTTAGATTATATTTATAATTAGATAGATGATTAAAAATTATTAAAGTGTCCGTGAAACCAAACCTATATTCATGATAAAATGGTCTCCTAAAAATGAAATAAAGTGATAAATGTAAAGATTATAATGGATTTATAAATTGTTTGATCTATGCAAGCTTTATGATTGACTATCTAGAAGTAAGTAGAATGTACGTAAAATAATAGATTGTATTATTACTACTTATGCTATATACTTAGATCTACTTACATAGATTAGATTAAGTAGTTTAACCAAAGGGTATACCCGACTCGTTTAATCATGTACTTACATGGTTATTATTATGTATGTGGGTCATATGAACTCTTGAAATCATAAGTTTGTTATGTGTTTTGTGTGTTGTGGATTATGATAGAATAGGGCATCATATAATACTATAGTATAAGTGTATGTGGTACCCAGATGGTACATACTACAATTGGTATGCTTAAACTCACTCTATATTTGACTAACCAATTATATGCATGTTGGTTAATACTATGAATATTGTGTTTTGTGATAGATGGTAAAAATTTATGTATGCATGTAAACAACTTTGAGAGTTTAATGAATGCTAAGTTAGTATATTATTGTGTTTTGAGAGACCTTTGATTTGTTTCATTATATCTATTTTCTTGAATATAAGTTATGTTTCCATGTAGTTATGACTACTTTACTATAATTAATTGTGAAAAAAATAGTAGTTATGTCTCATAACACTAGACTATGATAATATGGGTTATCATAGAGTGTAGTGTGTTTGAAATCAAATTGTGTTATTTGAATATGCAATTAATTGTGTAATTATATAGGTGGTATAAACTGTAGTCATTATTTCTAGTATGGGATATAAATAATGTAAGATTCATTCATATGTTTGACAGAATAAATATATGCTTTGGTTATTACTATATTTAGCATGTTATATGATGTGTTTTCTAGTAAGATGTAAAATTAATCTTGTGATTAAATTGTATTTGACCAATATGCATTGTTGATACAGAGTAAGGAGTGATATGGACTTCACTGGTTTATTGGTGTCACAAAGACAGAGGAATGCAGTCTGATCGGTGTGTATGAATTTGATTGATCTAAATCATTATTATTTATTATTTATAAAACTTTGGCCCAAAGTATGTTTAGTGAAGTATTATCATTTTGTGAGTATAATTTACATGTTTATGTGATATCTTGCAATAGAATGGTTTTCTATGATACACTGCATGCTTAGTTTAGAAATCATACAACACACAGGTACTCGCTTGTCTTTCTAGATTCTTACACAGTCACTATCTACTCATTCATAAAGGGAGGGCCATTTCCTGATGGGATTAGTGATGGGGATCATTGGTCCATGGTTGGTGTCGAAAACCACTTAGATGATGCTCTACTTCCCCACAATAGTACTACTTATTGACATGACACTTGATATTACCATAGATATTTGAGTTCGACAATTATGCTCTAGGGAAGCCATTTATCTATATGAACATTATATGTATTATACTTATTATTGAATATTGTCATGAAGAGTTGTAATTACTTATTATATTACTTTGACAATGGTGGTTGTATACTTGTTTCATTTTTAGCTGAGTTGATGTGATTACTTTCTATATTTACATTTATGAAATGTACTCTCATGATATTAGAGATCAATGACATGCGATGTATTATGGTTTTTTCTATTATTACACCTTGAATATTTCTTATGGTCTCTGTATATTTCCATTATGTAATCTATTTTTGGTATATGTGTCTTAATTCTAAAAAGTTATATCATTGTGACTAACCCAATGGGGCTGTTAAATGTGACATCAGAGTTGTGGCTCAAAATCTTACACTCAATGAGTTTATTAGTGTTTTTGTGTCTTTTCATTCACCAGTGTGAATCTAGTGACATGAAGTATTACACTGGTATTTTGGTTTGTTCTGCCTTAGTGCAGAACCATATTATACCATGATTGGAGTTTTGAAACTTGATAGATCCTCCTGTATATCTTGGTGACAATTGTAAGTATGTGAAATTTGTCAAACATGTGTGGGGAACATTGAATGTGTATCCTTAGGAGAACTTGTACCCTTATTGAGTTATTTAGGGGTTGGTTTATCGAGTATCCCAAATGGTGATGGTTGTATACGAGGTTTGGTAGGTAAGTACATAGCATAATTCATGACTTATGAATAAAATATTTATACCATAATTTTATCACTTAGATTGAACACCTCGAGTATGATTACATCTTTCCTAGTAATCAAGTTACCTTCGTCATTAGTTTTTTTTGTTGTAACTATTTTATAGGCACAGAATGATTCTCATTTAAATATGTATCTTTTGGTTTTATGTCTTATATTCACTAATCCTAGGAGGGTTAGATTAAATAAGACTATTTTTAGTTTAGTACCACATAAGGTGATGGGAATCTTCTTAGAAGAGTGTTGTTTTATTTGATAGTTCCTTTGTGTTAGGAATTTGTCTATGGAATTTGCACTCTTAAGTTATGTGGTTAGAAAGAAGTGTCATCTCTCTAATTTAGCTTAGAGGTAAGATGTTATTATCTCACTCTCCTTTGGATTTATTACAATGCTATCGAGAGGATTCATATTTTCATGACGTTAATTGACCTTATTCCCATGAGTTTTTGGGATAATGTTCCCTACTTTTTACTGAAATGAAAGTTGTAGGATTGGATGGATTGATACATATTTGTGTTTAGTATATTTCTCTTCTGATTGTGAAAATAGATTATGATATCATACTTATAGATTTTGTAAGTAGGTAGTGTTTTGGCAACATTGAGTTGCAGAATTTATCTCTTTACCTTGTGAGGGTATGTAGGAATTTTTGAGATGATAGATGTCAACTTTTTACTTATGACTCTTTAAAGTCATTACTTTGTCTAATTTGTGATTTTAAGACAACATGGGGTGTTGAACCTTGAATTATATACTAAATTTTATATCAATAATTATAAGTCGATTATAGTTAGTATGATATTATACACCCATGATTAGATTGATATTATTCTCTTTTACTTAGAACATGTTGTTTTGAAGAGATATTTTAATACCTTTCATCGAAAGTGAGTAGGGTATAGGATGTGTGAAACATCTTGTCAATCCAAGGGTTGAGATAAACTTTTAACTTGTTACATTCTAGCCGAGCAAGTAGGGAGATATTATTTTGTTTATTTCCCTTATAAATTTGAAAGGATGGGGTGGTCCTTGGCCTATGAACGTTAAGTTAATTTTAACATTATTTCCTCTTAACCATGAATATAATAAAATAAGTTAAGATGTGAAATATGATAATAGTTAGGTGTGGCTAGTGGTAATTTAATACAATTATGGACTAATTATATGATTTCTCTTCTATGTATATACAACAAGAATTATTCAGCATGTATGATTGCTTTCTATGATCTGATAGTATGGATTTATGGTTCATTAAACATTGTGCACTTTTTCAAGATCATTAGGTTGTGCAGACATGAGGTAAGAGTTGTGAATTAAGATCATGAGTTATAAGTGATAGGATGGTATCTTACTTAACCTCACATTGACTCAGTTGTTACTGAGTTAGATCTAATTATGGACTTGTCAAATCCAAGATTTGGCAAATGAAACTTGTCAATTTTAGTTGTATGGCCATATGAATGTATATTGTGGATGGGTATTCCATGATTTTGTATACATTATAAATGTAATATTTCAATTTCCTATTCATCATCATACTTGTCAGGGGATTCATGGAGTAGTAATAGTATTGGCATGTTATACTTATTAGGAGTTACATGGTATAGTGATAGTATTAACTTATGCACTTCATTCTTGATAGGTTCCATAAATACTTTTCTCCAGAATGAGAAAAGCACTCTCTAGGATAGAGAGATGTGTTGAGGGCTAAAATTTTTTGTAGAACTCTCTCTGGTTATTTGTTTTGGCTTGTATGATGATCTTATGTGCTCTTCATAAGTCAGTGAAATTTTCATTGAGATATGTGGGACCCTTTAAGGTAACAAAAGTGGTCAATCCTATATTAAATAGGATTGTCTTGAAGGTTCTAGACCTGGGGTAGTCATAACAAAATCACTTAGAGTAAATAATACTCACAAACCATGTTTGAATAAGTGGTATATGTCATGGAGCAGGGTCTTGTGGGATGATTACTTCAAAAATAGTGCAACTTGAAGGAATTATGGTGAGTTCTAAAGGTAATTTCCTTTTTATTTACTTAATTTGATATTTTATACCATGTTATTGCTTTGATAAATAATGTTTTTAATTCAGAACTTATGTTTGAATAAGATTCATTGAGGATGATGACAAGGTTCAGGGGGGAAGGATGTTACATCACAATTCCTCGCTAGGCAAACTTGTTAAATTGTCCATGGATATCTATATCTGACAAATTTAGATTTGGCTATTTTTAACTAAGATTTAAATAAATACTATTATGAGATAGTACAATATTGCTTAAGTTACATGATCATGCTATTATGAGTTAGTTGTGAGTAAATGTTTACTTTATAATCATGTTAATTTGTCATTTTGTCTATATTTTATTATGAATGTATATCATGAATATTATGGTCTAACTACATGTTTTATTGTGAGGTTGATGTAGGAGAACCCATCCCTCAAAGTGTGTCAGAGGGAGAGCATCATCAGAGAGGGTAATGCAGATGGAGACATTGGAGGATGATAGAGAACTGAAGAGAACCCTATGTACACCACATAAATAATTCATGTTAGATGCATAATTTGAATAGCTAGCATATTGTCTTTAATGTTGCTTACAATAGATAGATGTTTGCTTATGATTTGATAGCATATTTTAATCATTTTATGGATTTTCTCTAGTACAACTTGCATTTGGCCTTGAATGCTTTGAGATTTGCTTGATTAGACTAATTTAGATTATTAGTCTATAATTTAATAATTAAACTATCATGGCAATTTGAAATGATAATTATTAAATATACTAATTATTATAAATTTGAGTAAAAAAAATTAAATATAATAAATCCCGATTAAGGGGAAAAACAAGAAAAAGAAAAAATAAAAGGGAAACCTCTTTAAAGAGAATATAGCGAATTTAAAAATAAAATAAAAGTGATTATAACAAAAAGATTCTATGCCACTTTTATAAAAGGAAGGAATTTCTTAAAAGAGGGATTATCACTTAAGTTATCTGAAGTTATGGGTAATGACTCTGAGCAGAAAAGATACAAAGGGCAAATCATAAATAGAAAGAGAAAGAGGGAAGCATAATAAAGAAGTCAATGTTAGTTGTCACGTAGGTAATCTCTTTTATTTTAATATAAGATTATGGAAATCTTTTTTATATTGCATCTGATAGAAAACTAGTTGTAGTTAGAAATCTAAAGTAAAACCGTGGATAGTTATAGTGATTATGTAGCGAAAATCTATTGGAAAAAATTAACATATAATACAGAAATAACTAAATTCAGACTAGTAGACATATATATTATTTATATAAAATATTTATAGTTAATTTATTTGGCTACCTAATATATTTTTATAACTAGACGTCTAGCATATAATACCAAGAAAATTATATTAGAAAACTATTTATTCTAGTTATCTAGATTACAGATAGAAAACTATATCATCATATATATTCCTAGCCTGTGGAAGGATTTAGATGTATATATAAACCCCTAACTAATTACTAAGTTGTTTTTCATTCTTTCACTCAGCCCAAAAATTTCTAGGAGTCATTATAAGTATGGCATCGACTTGTGACTACTGGGTAATTTATATGTAGTGCAGTGAGCTACATTTACATTAGGGTGATCTAGTAAATCAAATCCATGTGGCTTTTAAATTTTATGAATTAGATTTACACATATTAAAACTATAATTACCTTGTAATGACTTAGTGGTTTAACCAATGAAATGAAATTATACAAAAGTCTATTTAGAGGCAGTGTATTATTCTGCCAAGTCTGTAGTGGTATCCTCGAAGTAAGACACAATCCACTAATAAGTGATAATTTAGTTTATATACAATACTAAGTTATGGGTGCATAATTATAGCACCTTATATGGCTTTATTACTTGTTTGACTCGAATCATTATAGTTTTTACAACATGCATCCTTTATGTAAAGCATTGCTCTATAATCTGTGCAACCATTTAGAATCGTTGTATATTTATGTGAGTGAAAATTCTATAAAAATGATAATGATTAATGTCATATTCACAAGCCATAATGTTAATATTTAATAAATGTCATGTATCATATGATTCCCAGACCTATGACCTTATATATTATGGCTTTATATATGTAGTTCTAATTTTTAAATATGGTGCAATATAGTTTTATGTAAACCTAGCAATATATTTGCCACATGAATATTATAGTTGAAATATTGATCGAGGAAATTGTTGTATTATATTAAAAAAGAATTATATGTATATACTAAGGAAGAGGTGTCTAAACTTTTAATATGGCATTGCTGAAATGTTTATCAACTAATAAAGATTATTATTAATTATATAATTTACATGGTGTCATTTCTTAATGTATATGCTAGTAATTTGGCCTATCAAGGCCAAATTACTACCCCTTCTATTCTAAACATTCCCAAAATGGTCAATTTCCCCATATAGTTGGTCAAACTATAGTCAAAATCATGAGCAAAGGGAAATGTGGACAGTCTCTTTGTCAAGATTTAGTGACAAATGCATATGATTATGAGGAGAATATAGGCATGAAGATGAATTTCTAGGTGACAGTGAGGTTTTTTGTATGGTTCATGTTTACAAATGGACTTATCAAGCAATCAGAGGAAGAATGAAGATCAAATCTACTTTGGAACCTCCTTTGGGGTCATTAACGAGCTACAATCCATTCAAGAACAAGACACCTATAGCAAGTTTGAAAATGCCATATCTCCTATTTAAATATCATAAACAATTATAAAGCTACAGGGCTTTAGGTTTGCTTATGAATAAAGGTGACTATTTTCTTTCAAACACCTACAAAATATAGGTTTATAATTTTTTAGTTTTTTCCCATTAGCTATTTCTCCCAAGAAGACCTTTTCCTCAATATTTTCTTCCTCAAAGTGTTGTCTTTTCATGTCTCAAACGGCTAAGTGTCAGATCAATTTCCTTGGACTTTTGTCTAAGGGAAAATAAATCCAAAGGACAAAGGTTCATTTGTCTTTTCCAAAGAAAGAAAGTTCAAAATGAAGAGATCTAAAGGGCTCCATCTTTTTCGAAGGATATAAAGAGATAGAAAATCCAAAGTGTCAGACATTTCATCTAAGAGACAAAGGGGCAGTTCTTGGTTAAGAAAGGGACTCTTATAAGAAACCCGAAGGGTATGCACCCTTTGAGTTCTTCGCCAATGTTTGAAAAGGCATGCAATTTTTGTAAAAGAAAGATTTTTTTGAATATTCTTTGTTGTAAAAAGGTGTTAAGTCTTGCTTAATTAACCAAGAATAACCCTTTCCTCTTTTAAAATTGCACTTAAGGCTATTTCATGTTTTGGAAAAGTTTATTTATTGTCTTAGTCAAACCATTGAAAAGGATCCCTAAAGGTTCAAAGAAGAAATTGTATTGTCTTAGTCAAACCATTGAAAAGGATCCCTAAAGGTTCAAAGAAGAAATTGTAAGTTAGACCAATCATCAATAAACAAGTTATTATTTTGAATCTGAGTTTTGACAGGAGATAGTGTGTAATTTGATTGTGTATTAGTATATAAGTGAAATTTATCTCCTTTTTCAGGGCCCTTCTTCACCTATCTTTTCCTTTCTCACCCTTTTGTAGGTCATTTGAAGAGATTTCCAACCCTTCATCTGAAATATTTATGCTTAAGGATAGAATTATAAATTTCATTTGATTATATGTGTGCAATAATTTTAGTAACTTCAAAGGGTTTTGACAATTCAGATGTATCACCCCCTTTTAAATATATTTCCCTTTTCAGTTTCCTTCTCCATTTTCACCCCAAAAATCATAGTAGTCAAATTTATTGAAAAATCCTAAGGGAAGTAGCCCTCTCTAGAGGTTATTCTCATCAAAGAGTCACCCATGCTCTAAGAAGTTCCAATTGTATCAATTGAAGTGAGGGTGTGCTTTGCACATCTTCAAACAAGGTGCATGTTGGCCATTTTTGGCCCACATATCAAAATTTGTCTAAGTATGAGCAAGGAATCTTTTTTAGGCATGAAAATGGCAAGTCTTTGGGAGGAATTCAGGTTTTTCAATAGTGACAACTTTGGACTTCTAAGGGCACAGTGCAAATCAGGTTTCCAAAAGTGCTTGACTTCTAAATGCTTTATAAGTAAAATAAATTCAGGTTTATGAACCTGAATTACTCGTGGATAGTATATTTCATGTTATCCAAGGAAAAATACCTGATTACTTCATAAGTTGTGAGCAGTTAGAAGCCCAAAATAAGTGAAAGGGCTAGACAAAAATGATTTGGTCTCAAAAAATAGTGCTTCTCGGGTTCTTCAAGGGACAAGTCTACTTTAAAAAAATTGAAGGTGCACTTCAAAAAATTTGAAGGGCATTTTTAAAATGCCAAAGGGCCTTTTTTTTTGTAAAAGGGATCTTCTCAATATTTCTGAAAGACTAATCAACTTTTTTTAGGGGCACTTTCAAAAATTTGAAGGGTTTTTCCTTCTCTAAGTCCACAGTTGCAATTTTCTTGAAGGGTATGTTACCCTTCAAAAGGACCATTTCAAAATTCTTGAAGGGTATCTTTCCCTTCGAGAGGATCATTTGTAGAAGTCTAAAGGGACATACAAGAAGCTTGAAGGGTCTCTCTCCCTTCTATAAAATTTCATTTTGAAAAGTTTGAAAGGTAATTTTCAAAGACAAACACGAACAAAAGGTTTGAAGGAATTCCTTCAGATATTTTATCCAAATAAATTCATTTGGAAGATTTTCCTGAAAGAAATAAGCTGAGAAGGAAACCTGAGACCAAGTATCCAAAGGAAATGAAAGGCCAATAGACGTCAAAATCAGGATAAATGACTAGCCGTTGGAAGTAATTAGGATTGAAAAGCCTGAAGACTTAAGGCTTAGAAAAAACAAAGTGAGAAGACTTCAAGATGGATAAGTCTAAATTAAGTAATCTTAGAGAACTTGAATTACTTTGCATAGAGTAAATTGGTTTTTTCCAAGTAATCTACTTAAAAGGCTTATAAGTAAAGGATATAGGAAAGTCCAAAGTTGGAGAGATCAAAGAACCCGAATTACTCTGCATAGAGTAAATCAAGATTCTTCAAGTGTTTGACTTGAGCTTGGTCTAGCAATAAAAGAATCATGATGTAATAAATAAAAATCTACCATATCATGTAAACTAGAATAAAAAGGGTCAATCAGTAAAGGACAAGTGGCACAAGGATGACCAATAAGCACGAGAGAGTCTAAGTGGTTGGTAGATGGAAATTATGAAGGCTCTCATCTGCCATAGTTCACTCTCCACAATCATCATTCGATGCTTAAATTCAACACGGCTAAAACACATAGAGACCCACATCCTATTATCAAGGAACGTAAAGATAAATAAGCCATGTTAGTCTTGAGTGCAAAGATTAAATGTGTCATGCTAAGAAGAGACATTCTAACTGATCACAACATGGCTTCTCAGATGCGCTAAAGAAACACTTAAAGATGGGAGGGGCTCGAGAGGATTGTTTAGTGATCCTAAGTGGCACATTTAGGGACAACAAGGAAGTATGAAATCAAAATTATAGCCATCAGTGACTTATTCTTTCTTCCCCTTCTCTCTCCCTCTTTTTTTATAAATAGAGGCTTTGGAGCCAAGTAAATCATCTTGGAATTGCTGATAGAATTACTCTACAAAAATTGCTTTGTAAAAGACTCTTTTGAAGTAATATAAGGAAGAATTTTCTATTTCTATTAAAATAAGTGTGTACATTTGGTTTCATTTGTAGAATATATGATTGTCATCCATCACCTATGATTTTGACCAGCACCTTGCTTTTGATCATTTTGATTCTATGCAAGATTACATGAAGTGTCTATGTGTTGAGCTCTATTTGAAGTGTTACCAGTTTATAGTGTCTCCCATAGACCTATTTTTATTGTCCTTCAAAGTGCAAGACTCCCCTTTAACCTCCACACAAAATTTCCATGCCTATGGCATTAAGATAGAACCAAAATAACCTATGTCTTATTTGGGTTCATCAGTAGTTGACTCTTTTTCCAGACTAAATGGATCAATTATTTTAGTGCATCGCATCCCTTAACTTAGATTTATTTTTCACTCATCCTCCTCCCCTTTTCCCTTAGCTAATATTAGATTTTAGTGTGAGAATCAAGATTTTAAGTGAAGCACCTGAGGAACTAGCCTTATAAAAAATCCTAGAGGTTCAACCTCACCATAGGATACTCACATCCTGAGGTTCTCCCTATGCTTGTAGTTAGAAGTGAGGGACCCTAAAGAGCTCTCTCACAAGGGTGAAATTTTAAGTTATAATAGTTCTAACATGCCCAGTGGGATAACTACCATTTTATTTTCATATTTATGAAAGGTTGGTCAAATTTGATGTTGTTTTGATCATTTAATAGTAGTGGTAGCATTCATCCTTCAACATCTGGTGACTTTAAAGAAAATCCAACTATCTAGTGGCAGATCAGTAGCTATCTTTCATGCCAAAAGTGACTAAAAGATCAACTTTTATAGGTATTCCTTTTGATAATGTTGAATTACCTTTAAATTTAGTAAGAAGGTTAAGGTTCTCCCATACGTACCCTTACGTAAGAAGCTACTTTCCAAAACCAGTCATAAGGTATACCTATGCAAGAAGATCCTTGTCAGCCCCTCCTGCTACTATGATTCCACAAAGAGCTTTTGTGGGATTCAGCAGTCAAATCCCTTTGAAATTACCATAGTATGATCATATACTAGTAGCAACCTTCAAAAGTGTTCCTTATTACATAGGAGACCAAGTCGTAACTCCTACTGAGCACATAACGGACATAGCCAACTTCTATAACATTCACAATATCATAGTGAAGAATGTGGCTATTAGGATACTGGTTGTATCTTTCAAAGGAAAGGCATTAGATTGGTATGGGGACCTAGCTCTTAATTCTATCCACTCATGGGATGAGCTAGGACTAGCCCTGTGTAAAAGGTTTCCATATAAGAGTGATCATCTGTCACTTACAAAGCAACTAACCATAATAAAGAGAGCTTCCCATGAAGTCATGTAAGAATTCAATATGAGATTTTAGAAGGCATGGGATAGAATTCCAATAGCTATTAAACCATCTCCCACCTTTGCTTTCTTGTATTACTTGAAGGATCTCAATAGTGACATAGCTATCATGATTCAATCTATGGGAGGAGACATATTGCCAGATGCATGTGAGGTGACAATCAAGGCAAAAAATTGTATAGTTCAGGATGGCAAGCTTACTCCTAGACCCTCAATGCCTCTTTTTCCAGAGATCAAACCACCTCTTGCAGTCATTTCTATACTTAATGTTATACTTCCAACATCAACAATTATTGATGTGCCTTCACCTAAGCAAGACAAGGCCTCTACCAGTGGATCCAACAAATCCCAACGGTAGAAGAATTAATTATAATTGAAAAGCATGCTCCAATACTTAGGGAATGATATGGTCAATGTCAAGAGGTAGTAAGCTTACATCAAGCCTTATCAAGCTCAGTATCAGCCTCAGCAGTAGCCTTATCAAGCTAATAATCCACCCTATAAAGGAGGTTTCTAAGGATAGGGATAGCCTAACTATGCTAGGTAGCATAATTATAACCTGAATACTACAAACCTTTCAAACTTCTTGGTCCTAGTTTTAAAAAATATGACTTAGGAGGTCAAATTCACAATGCCTTAGAATCATTCTTTTGGGTAATCCATTATCCTGACTAATAGCTCAAACCAGGCATTTAATGATCAATGGTAGTAGGTTGTTGCTTATGGATATAACCAAGATCTTATGCCCCAAAGCATAGATGTGCCCACACTGATAAATCAAGAGCAGCCTCCATAAGAACAAGGCTCTAATCAAGGGTCAAACGAGATGAAAGCCTCAATGGTCATCAATGAGCAAGAGCAGTGTTATGCATCTAATCCGTAGGCTAGTCCCAATTTATTCAACATCCTAATCTCAACAAACACAAGGTCTAAGAGAAGGAATATGGGTGATAATTAGGAAGCTTTCAAAGAACCTCTTGTCATCATTCTTTCACTAACAAAGCCAATACTAGTAACTCCCAAAACCCAGACAAAGGTTGGGGATACGCCAATAAACATTATGGAGCAAATAAAGAAATCCAACATGAGTTTAAAAATGTGGGCCATGTTTTTTATGCTCAACCAAGTAGACATTCTTCAGGAAGGTTTATCGAAGATGAGTGTTTCTACAACTGTAAGTAAGCAACCAAGCAAGGAAGTTGAAGTCTTCACTAATGCAGCCAAGAGTCCTCTGGGAGAAAGGTCAAGTAATGTGACCAAGCCCCCCCATTATACATCTCATTAATCATCGACAATTATTTGGTGCATAACTACTTGGTGGATAGTGGGGCTAGCACCTTAGTTATGCCAAAGTCTATTTACTAACCAGCTGAACATCAAGTATGAGTTGCACACTAAGGGAGTCCTGTAGCTTGATGGTTCTTCCACAAAGCTGTCAAGTATCATTAGGAATTTGAGCCTAACCTTACATTCTTATCCTAGCATGTCTATGGTTCAAGATGTACTAATCTTGGATGTCACTCCTCACTTTGCATTATGTCTTTCTAGAGAATTCATAACAAGATTAGGGGTTACCTTATAGTACATTAGTCTTACATGGCACTCAAAACAAGGTATGGGACTAATGTCTCAATCAAGGTTGAACCCATGGCAGAATTCCACATTGCACACCATTATCTAGATAACATAAACCTCAATTATACTATCCTTGATGAGGATGAGTTTATAGTTGGCCAGGAATTGAACACTCATCCTGAAGAGGTTCTAGACTTGCTCTTGGATGAGCTATGGGAAGATAACCAATTTTTAAATGTCAGGATCTAGGAAGCAACAAACATGCTCTGATTCCACTGTTAAGATTAGGAAGCACAATTGATTACCATGTACTAGCAACTAAATATGCGAAATTTAACCAGAAGTAACAAGTAACTAGAATTTAGAAATAACACATAATATGAGAGACAATACCCAATTGTATTAATACTCTTCTAGAATGAAATACAACAAAGAAGATGCCACAGTCTTCTTCCTTACACACCTCTAGGGCTCCCACACCTCTAGCGCATAAACAGTAAATCTCTTCAAGAGCTCACTCTCTCAATTACGGTCCCAACACACAACTCAAACACAGAGTTGGTGTTCACCTCCAACCAGTCAGTATCACTACTGCCATTACCACCAGTCAGTATCACTACTGCCAGTACACAAGTGCTCCATGCACTCCAAATCTGAATACACACCGTACTCCAAGTACACAATCGTACTTCAAGTAGATCTCACATGATCTTGCTCCTTGATGTGTAGCTGTCACCTTTGATCTTGCTACCCCGTAGACCTCCTTTGACCTCACACACACACACACTTGCAAATCAATGATCTTACTTACTCAGATAGAACCCTTGTCCTTGCCTCACCAAGTCCTTATGATTCTACCATACCAGCACCCCAGTGGATCTTCTACCAGAACTTGCACAACCTGCAACTCTACTTGATCATACACACTTGGCACTGTGGCACTAGGAGGAACACACCTTGCTCTCTTCACTCTAAAGGAGCTAACCTTGCTCTTACTCAACTAGCACACCTTACAATATAGCCCATGAGTCTATTATATAGATCTCATGTAAACAATAATTAGACATCTAATTACAATAATTAGATCCACAGCTCCAAGACTAAACTTAGCCTTTAACATGCAAACAACCGGTTCGTTAACAAACTGTCCATAAAACTCATAGTTTAAAACCACATAGGAGACCGACGTCAGTCCCTATCTGCTAGAGATGACCGACCTCGGCCGATCCTGACCGATGTCGGTTGCTCTGCTCACTGGATATGACTGACGTCGGTTGATCAGACCGACGTCGGTTGTTCTACAACTCAGCAACCTCTCAACAACCTCCTCCATGTCTGCATCAGTGAAGCTTTTAGCTCCACAACCTAACATTAAACCCTTTAGAAGGTGTTAAAAAAAGAGACATGGGTGTTTGTCTGTTACATGAAGATAATCAACCCATGCTTTCCCTCACTGGACCTAAAGAAGACCCCAATGGTTTATGTCATTTGTTCTTTCATGGCTCAAGGAGAAAAAATGTTGTAGGTGTTAGGTAAATGTTGGTTTCCCCTTCGAGTAATAAGCTTTTCTCTTCCTACAGGTTCCATTTCAATTTCTCTTTAAATGTAGAAAAATATGAAGGCTTGATATGTGGCCTTTAATGAGCCAATAAAAGAGGAATCAAATAACTAAAAGTCTATGGGGATAGTGAGCTCATAGTAAACCAAGTCAAAGGACTGAACATTACAAAGAATTTTTTAATGAGGTCCTACAAAAAGAGAGTGTGGGACTTGATTGAAGATTTTGAGGCCTTTGACATTAAAGTTATCCCAAGAAATTAGAACCAACATGCTGACAAGTTGGCCGTCATGAGAGCTCAATTTGACATTCTAAGTGAGCTGAAGGAAACCAAGGTTTATCTACATGTTAAGGTGGTGGTGAGGCCATCAATGCCAAATAATTAAGCCCATTGGCAGGTTTTTTAGAATGATAAGCAAATTGCTTGTTTCTTATAGTAGGAAGTTGAGGTTTCCTCCTCAAACTAACCTAAATTGTAGCATCAATATGAGGATCAGATTGTTCAGTGAAAGTCAAATAAACTTCCTAAGGGGTTGGTCACACTTGAGGGTGTTTTTCATGAAGGAGACCATATGAGGAAAGAAAAGGTAGTAATGTCTACTCACGAAGAGAACTATGAGAGAGTCCTCATCTTCAAAGACAAACTTCTCAAGCTTGGGAAGGTAAACAACAAGGCTAAAAGGTGCTCTATCATAACACATTGCCAAGAGTATGCAGACATTTTTGCTTGGGAGTACAGTGACCTAAAAGGTTTTGATCCTAAGTTAGCTCAGCATACCATAGAGTTAGAGGCTAGTGCCAAGTACATAAGGCAAAAGCAAAGGCCCATTAACCACAAGATTGAAGAGTTGATGAGGAAGGAGCTAACCAAGTTGATCAAGTCCAAGATCATCTTTCCCATCAAACACTCATCATGAGTAGCCAACTTGGTTCTTGTAAGAAAAAAGAGTGGGGAGATTAGGCTTTGTGTAGACTTTAGAGATTTTAACAAAGTCTCTTTGAAGGATCACTACCCTCTGCCATCTATGGAGCAACTTCTCCAAGTAGTTATAGGATCAGAATACTTTTTTATGTTGGATGGATTTCTTGGCTACAACCAAGTTGAGGTGAAAGATGAAGATCAATACAAGTCTACCTTCACCACCAAATGGGGTATGTATGTGTACCAAAAGATTCCCTTTAGTCTATCAAATATTGGTACAACTTTCCAAAGATCCATGGACATGTCTTTCCAGGGGTTGCTAAAATAAATGGTGCTAGTATACTTGGATGACATCATGGTTTTCTCTAAGAGTGCCAGTGAACACATGGACCACCTAAGGCTGATTTTCAAAATATGTAAAGAGTATGGGATTTCATTGAACCCTAAGAAGTGTGTGTTTGATGTGCATGAAGGCAAGTTGTTGAGCCACATCATCTCAAAGGAGGGGTTATCTATTGATCTTGACAGAATAAGTGCCATCTTGGCCTTATCCTTGCCCAACCAGAAGAAGGGATTCCAATTTTTCCTTGGAAAGATAAATTTCATGAGAAGATTTATCCCTATTTTCTCAAGTTTGGTCAAACCCATCAGTATTATGCTAAAAAATAACCAAGTGTTCACTTGGTCAAATGAAGATAAGTCAACATTTGAGGCTATCAAGCAAGCCATCACTCAAGCACCCACACTTATGAATTCTAATTTCTCAAGGGATTTCATATTGTATGTTTTTTCCAACATTCATAATATATCAGCTATGATAATGCAAAGAAATGGTGAAGGGCTTGAGCAGCCATTAGCATTTTTCAATTAGGGCCTTGAAGAGTATCAGGTTAGGTATACCTTTGTAGAAAATCAAGTCCTTGTAGCAGTAAGGAGCCTCAATAATTTTAGGCCAATGCTATACAATATCAAAATCCACCTTATGGTGTCTCATCCTAGAATAAGAGACTACCTTCTTAACAAGGATTTGAGCCAAAAAAGAGCCAGTTGGATTACTAAAGTCATGGAGTATGACATTGAGATAAAGGTCACTAAGATAGTAAGAGCTAAAGGCTTATGTACACATATATTTGATGACCTTCATGAAGAAAAGGAGGTCATCTTGGTAACACAAGATAACCTACAAGCAGATGCACCTCTAGCTCACACAAGTTGGCTCCATGATATGATGCACTTTCTACTAACAAGTGAGTGCCCTCAAGGTATAGACAAATAAAAAAAGAAGGTATTTTAGACTTCAATCCATACCTTATGCTTTAGTTGATGAGGTTTTGTTTAGAAGAGACCTCAATGGAGTGCTCTTGAGGTGCATAGATGATGATCAAGTAGCCAATATTTTAGAGCATTTTCATGTTGGGCCTATAAGAGGCCATTTTGCTCTAAGGACTACTGCAGCAAATATCATAAGGGCTAGTTACTATTGGTCTAGCCTCTTTAAGGATACTTATGCATGGGTAATGAAGTGTCAAGTTTGTGATCTCTTAATGGGTAAGCAAAGGTTAGCAACTTTCCCTCTTAACCTGATTCAAGTGGAGCAGCCATTCGTGTAGTGGGGTTTAGATTTCATTGGAGTAATCAAACCCCCATCAAATGCAAGGCATAAGTGGGTACTTATTGCAAGTGATTACTTCACCAGGAGGGTGGAATCTCTTACATTGAATGAAGCCAATGAAAGCGCAGTCTTAGATTTTCATGATAGCATTGTGACCAGGTTTGTTGTTCCATCCACTATCATATCTGATAATACTTTGGTTTTCCTTGGTTTAAAAACAAGTGAATGGGCTCTCAAAATGGGCATCTACCTTATCACTTCCTCAAACTATTATCCTCAAAGAAACGGGTTGGTTGAGTCCACAAATAAAAAAAATTTGAGGATTATCAAGAGGACCATGGAAGAGAATCAAAGAATGTGGCACACCAAGTTGAAGATAGCCTTGTGGGCTAACTGGGTAACTCCTAAATCTATTGTTGGAAATTCTCCATACATTTTAGTATATGGATGGGAGGCCAAGTTACCCATTTCTCTTGAGCTACCTACATTAGAGCTAGCATATCAGTTAGATCTGCTAGAAGATGAACCCATGAATGTGAGATTGGCAGAACTCATAGAACATGAGGAGACAAGGGACCTTGCAATGAAGATGTTGGAGGCACATCAAGCTCAGGTCAAAAAGGATTTTGATAAGAGAGCTAAAATAAGAAATTTCAAGGAAGGAGACTTGGTTCTCAAATGGAACTCAAAAAAGGCCAAACCAGGCAACCATACTAAGTTTGGCAACTTATGGTGTGACCCTTAGGTGATCTCTAAACACAAACAACATAACGCTCTTTAGCTTACCAAACTAGATGGGGAGGTATTACCCATCCCAATCAATGGGATTCATCTAAATACTTGTTATTAAAGGAGTTTATAGTCATTATATATATTGTACCTTTCGTATACTTTTTTGTGTTTTCTTCTAAGTGTCTTGTGCACATCTATTTTAGTTGTGTGTTTTCCCTTCCCTAAGTGTTTTGGGCATAGTTTGTTTCATTTTAGTTGTTCTTATTACTTCAAGGGAGATTTCTAGATAAATCCAGCTTTGTACAAAAGTAGTGACTCCATGCCCAATAGATCATTATGAAGCAAACAAGCTGGGTTCTCAAGCATAGTAGGCATGCTTCCCTGTGAGTCACCATAAATATTGGCCATTTTGGCCCACATATCAAAATTTGTCTAATTATGATCAAGGAAACTTTTAAGAAATAAAATGGCAAGTCTTTGGGAGGACTTCAGGTTTTCTAGTAGTGACAAGTTTGGGTTTATGAGGGCACAGTGCAAATCAGGTTTCCAATAGTGCTTGACTTCTAAATGCTTTATAAGTAGAAGTAATTCAGGTTTATGAACCCAAATTACTCATGGACAATGTATTTTGGGTTATCTAAAGAACACTACTTTATTAATTCATAAGTTGAGAGCATTCAGAAGCTTAAAATAAGTAAAAGGGCTTAATAAACCCGATTTGGTCTCAAAAAATAGTGCTTCCCAAGTTCTTCAAGGGACAAGACTACTTCAAAAAACCCAAAGGTGCACTTCAAAAAATCTGAAGGGCATTTTCAAAATGTTGACAAGCCTTTTTTTCATCAAAAGGGATCTTCTCAACATTTTTGAAAGACCAACAACTTTTTCAATGGGCACTTTCAAAAATCCAAAGGGCTTTTCCTTCTCCAAGTGGACAGTTGCAATTTTCCTGAAGGGTATGTTACCCTTCGAAAAGACCATTTAAAAATTATTGAAGGGTATATTTTCCTTCGAGAGGATAATTTGTGAAATTTTGAAGGGATATACAGGAATCTCGAAGGGTCTCTCACCCTTTTGGAAAATTTCATTTTGAAAAGTTTGAAAGGTAATTTCTGAAGATAGATGCAGAAAAAAGGTCTGAAGGAATTCCTTTGAATAAATTATCTAAAGAAATGCTTTCAAGAGATTTCCTGAAAGAAATAGGTTGAGAAGGATTCCTAAGACCAAGTGTCCAAAGGAAATTATTGGCCAATAGACGTCAAAATCAAGATAAATGACTAGCCATTGGAAGTAATTAGGTTTGAAAAACCCGAAGTCTTAAGGCTTGGAAATAGAAAAGTGAGAATAATTTAAGAAGGAAAAATATGAATTAAGTAAGCTTAGAGAACCTGAATTACTCTACATAGAGTAAATCATGTTTCTTTAAGTACTCTACTTAAAAGGCTCATAAGTAAAGGATCTCGAAAAGTCTGAAGTTGAAGAGATCAAAGAACCTGAATTACTCTCCATAGAGTAAATCATGATTCTTCAAGTGTTTGATTTGAGCTTGGTCCAACAACATGAGAATCATGATACAATGAATGAAAATCTACCATGTGGTGTAAACTAAAGTAGAAAGGGCCAATCACTAAAGGACAAGTGGCACAAGGATGACTAATAAGCATGGATGAGTCCAAGTGGCTGGAAACTTAAAATTATGAAGACTCTCATCTACCATAGTTTGTTCCCTGCAATCATCATTCGATGCTTAAATACAACATGAATAAAGCACATGGAGACCCAAATCCTTTTAGCAGGGCATGTAAAGATAAAGAAGTCACGTTAGTCTTGAGTGCAAAGATTAAATGCATCATGCCAAGAAGAGACCTTCCATCTGCTCACAACATCACTTCTTAAATGTGCCAAAGAAAAACTTAAATATGGGAGCGGATCGAGAGAATTATTTAGTGATCTTGAGTGGTACATTTATAGATAACAAGGAAGTAAAACATCAAAATTCTAGCCATTAGTAACTTCTTCTTTCTTCCCCTAGTCTCTCCCCCCTTTTTCTCTAAATAGAGGCCTTAAAGCCAAGCAAATCATCCCTGTATTGGCGATAGAATTACTGTATATAAATTGATTTGTAAAAGAATCTTTTGAAGTAATATAAGGAATAATTTTCTATTTTTGGTTAAAATAAGTGTGCACATTTGGTTTCATTTGCAGAATGTATGATCGTCATCCATCACCTATGATTTTTACCAACACCTTGCTTTTGATCCTTTCAGTTTTATGCAGGATTAGGTGAAGTGTCTATGTGTCAAGCTCCCTTTGAAGTGTTACCAGTTCATAGTGTCTCCTATAGACCAATTTTTATTATCCTTCAAAGCACAAGCCTCCCCTTCAAACTCCACGTAAAAGCTCCATACCTATGGCCTTGAGATAGAACTCGAATAGCTTGTCTTATTTGGGTTCATCAGTAGTTGACTCTTTTTCTAGACCAAGTGGATCACTTCTTTTGGTGCATCACCTCCCTTAGCTTAGATTTATTTTTTAGTCATCTTCCTCCCCCTTTTCCTTAGATAATAATAGATTTTAGTGTGAGAATCAAGAGCTGAAGTGAAGCACCTGAGGAACTAGCCTCATAAAAAGCCTAGAGGTTCAACCTCACCATAGGATACCCACATCTTAAGGTTGTCTCCATGATTTTAGCTGTGAGGGAGCCTGAAGAACTCTCTCACAAGGGTGCAATTCCAAGATATAATAGTGCACTCCAGAGTGATAACAGTATAATAGTTCATTAAACAAAATAATTACATAAGAATATACTCTTATGTAGTGTTATTAGTAAGGTTCATTATTCTCTAACTATAATTTATTTTGGATATAATAAATATAAAGGGATGAACAAGGATATTCTAATACACGTGTGGTAAAGACATGGTATCTTGGGAGACATCTTTCTCATATAGAATATGTTATGACAGATTTATCGCTCCAAGTGATCCAACTGATCCAACTGATCTAAGAAATTAAGAAATGCCATATATTTAAGGAGTAATGTATAATATGACTTTAAGTATGAAATAGACTTATACCCAATTATTCTTAGTATCTTAATTTGTACAGACAAACATATTAGTGAATAACATCGAAGAACTTAGGTGGTTTATATAATAGCAAGTTTTTATCGAAGGATTATACATCAAATGAAGAAGCTTCATGGAGTGTATATATTTGGTACTATGTTTAAGAATTAAATAGTGATCTATTAAATTGATGAGATGGATTTTATTATAATCACTCTGAACTAATTAAATATGATGACTAGTTTCTCATAGAGATATCTGTCGGGGTTAACATTATTTATGCTAAAATTATGAAGATTAATGCCACTATATAGTGTTGTTATGAGTTTATATATGTGTGTGTGTGTGTATATATGTATATATATATATATATATATATATATATATATATATATATATATATGTATATAGATATATATACATATATATATATGTATATATACATATATATATATGTATATATATATATATATGTGTGTATATATATATATGTGTGTGTGTATATATATATGTATATGTGTGTATATATATATGTATATATATGTATATATATATATATATGTATATATATGTATATATATATATGTATATATATAGTAAAGATTACATTCTTTATTAAAATAGGTATGTGGATGAATTATAATTGATTAAGTATTTGATCTAAATGTAATCAGGTTTATATACCCCAGTATATTATATGGAATAGAATTGGTTACTATCATGGCTTAGTGGTTTATACATTCGTATAAATTTGTGAGACTTAAGTATGTCAAATAAAATTGATTGATTTATTACCAAAATTTATATGTGAAACCAAATATGAAGGATTGTGTAACCTTTCAAACTTGTGAATGAAATGTGGTATGCTTTGAGTATATCTAAAAATAAATTCTATTCAGTTGGGGATTAGAATCATACAAAATTATTACATTAGTCGATCCTTTATCCTGAAAATATCATACATATATTTTATTCTCATGAAAGCTGATAAGGTTTTATGAACTAGAGGGAATTATAGACTAGGAAGTACAAATGAATATTGATATGGTATTTTCATACCATTTGAGTACTTACATATGGTGCATGTACAAGTACTACTCATATATTCATGAGAAAATAATCTCCTAAAAATAAAATAAAGTGATAAATGTAAATATTATAACTAATTTATAAATTATCTGATCTCTACAAGTTTTATGATTGATTGTCTAGAAGTATGTAGTGTGTACATAAAATAATAGATTGTATTATTACTGCTTGTGCCATATACTTAGATCTACTTATAGAGATTAGATTAAGCATTTTAACCAAAGGGTATACCCAGATGGTATAATCTCATACTTTCTTGGTTGTTAATATGTATGTGGTTCATATGAACTCTTAAAATCATAAGTTCATTATGTGTTTTATGTGTTGTGGATTATGATAGAATGGGATATCATAGAATACTATAGAATAAATGTATGTGATACCTAAATGGTACATATTACAATTTTTATGCTTAGACTCACATCTATGTTTGACTAACTAATTATATGCATGTTGGTTAATACTATGAATAGCATGTTTTCTGATAGATGGTTAAAGTTTGTGTATGTGTGCATAAAACCTTGAGAGTTTAATGAATGCTAAGTTAGTCTATTATTGTTTTCTAGGAGAACTATGATTTTTTTCATTATATCTAGTTGCTTGAATATAAGTTATGTTTCCATGTAGTTATGACTACTTTAATATGATTGATTATGAAAAAAAATTAGTAGTTATGTCTCAAAACATTAGACTATGATAATATGGGTTATCATAGGGTGTAGTATGTTTGAAATCAAATTGTGTTATTTGAATCTAAAGTTGATTGTGTAATTACACAGGTGTTATAAATTGAAGTCATTATTTTTAATATGGGATAGATATAATGTAAGATTCATACATATGTTTGATGGAATAAATGTATGCTTTGGTTACTATTATGTTTAGCATGTTATAGGATGTGTTTGCTAGTAGGATGTAAAATGAATCTTGTGGTTGAATTGTATTTGACCAATCTACATTATTGATACAGAGTAAGAAGTGAGATGGACTTCACTAGCTTATTGGTGTCACAATGATAGATGAAGGCAGTCTAATCAAGTGGTGTGTATGAATTTGATTGATCTAGATCGTTATTATTTAGTATTTATAAAACTTTGGGTCAAAGTACGTTTAGTGAGGCATTATCATTTTTTGAGTATGATTTACATGTTTGTGTGATATATTTTAATAGAATGGTTTTCTATGATACACTGTGTTGTAAAAAATTTCACTAGAATAGCTTTCATGCTTGGTCATGTATATATCTCTCACACCAAGAAGGTTCTAGACTTGATGTAGCTAAGCATAAAAATAGAAGGGTCTGGTGTATAACATTTAACATGTTATTACACTAGAATAAATTTCACATAAGGTTCAACCCTTGTATGTTCACCTGAAGTGCAATAGCAAAGGGACTAGGCCAGCATTATGCTAGTTATAACATGGTGAAACTTAGGGTTTAAAGGGATTTAGCCATAGGCAAGAGGGATTCAAGTGGCCTACTAACACTAGATTATTCTGGGGAAGTTCATTATATGCAAGCCTTTTCAAGGACATAAGTTCTAAGGTATCAATTCATAACTGGCTAGGCATAGCTCTTAGTCGTGCAAGTCATAAGAATAGCTAATATAGGGTCATTCAAGTACTTAGACAAGTCATAGGGATGGCTTGGTTTCAAATTATCATCCTCAGGGTAGCACTCTAGGTATGGGTCTTAGAGCCTTAGCACAATCTAGATCCAACAATTAGTCTATTTTAGGTAGGCCAAAGTTGCTATATGGCATAAAGATGCCATTAGCGACTAGGGGTAAACCTTTATATCATAATACATTCAAGTAAATAACTATATCATTGTTAATATAAACTAAGTCATAACATAACACTATGTTATCTATATTACAAGAATCAACACATTAGTTCTTCAACAACATTCTTCATTTACTTCATAGCTTAACAAACAAAGTTCAAAACATAGAAGTTGAGTATAGACTCTTTCCTAACACTACTCATGCTCAACAACTCACAAGCAAGCTTGGGTTATACATTCGAATGTCTACTCTATCTTAGATTAATTAAAAAATACTAATGGTGGTTCTCTATTTCACTAGAGATTTATTACCTTAGTCACCTCTCTCAATCTTCAAATACGAGCCTTCTTTTATAGGCAACTAGGCATCTCCTTGCTAGGTTGGATGGGCACGTGCCAAGTGAAGAGTTGTCACGAGTCCATTATCTCCACCATGCTACTAAATTTAGACGAGTGCATACCATATATTGAGCTATCACTATGGGGTCTCTAGGTCACCTGCTCTACTCTTTTGACATTTGTGCTTCTCAAGTCACCATGTATAAGCTCTGGCAGGGATGTCCTTTGAAAGTCGATGCCAAGCAACTACCTGCCAGCTGGTGTAAGATCCTTGGGGACTCCTCCAACTGGTGCCAAAATGTATAAAAAGGGAGTAACCACTCCAAAGGCTACCTCGCATTGAGATATGTCTAGTTGGCACAGTCTATGTAGTTACTATAAAAGGGGACCCAACATTACCCCATATAAAATTGCTAGTCTACCCTAGACTAGTCTTTTAGCACCTTAAGTGCAAAAAACTCGAGTGCTCCCTACACTAAATCCACCTTAAAATTATCAAAACCTTGGATAGCACCCTTAATTTATTCAATAACACCATTTTCTTTAATGGATGCGGCCTCGAGGGTAAGCACATCTATGCTTTCTAGTTCCTTTCTAAAGGCTTCAAACCTTTCTTTTACATGCTTTACCCCACCATCCAAGATCTCCCCCTACTCACTAGCCTTTATTTAGAAGGTATGAAAAATTGCTTCTAAGTCTTCCTCTTAAGTCTTCAATTGGGTGCTTAAGGAGTTGACCTTGGCCATTACTTGAACATGCTTGGTCCTACTTATCATGAAGGAGTGTTGGAATAAAGCATCAGTTTCCTCCTTAAGACACTCATCAATGACAATAACTTGGTTGGTGAAGTTTTAAATCATCACATCAGCTTCCTCTACACCTTCTTCAAGTTTGGCGAAGAGGTCCTCCACCACATCTAATTTTTTAATGAAATCTCCTTGCAAGGCCTCATATGGGTCTTGTTGTTCCTTGAGCATTAGCCTTATCTTAGGGAGCATCTACTCCACAAGCGCATAGACTTGGTTAAATTCTTTCATCTTCAAGGTATCCATGCCATCTAGGAGGGATGCATTTGCCTCTTCTATGTGCTCAACTAGTTGTTGGAGCTTGAGATTTGTTGTCTTAAGCTCTTTCTTTGTGTTTTTTGCTATCTTCTTTCAACTATATATGTGAACATCATTGATGATATTCTTGTACACTACTACAAAATCCATATTTATTAAGGTGTTGCTTGAGCACATGGGGTTCATGTCATGAGAATTAAAGATTTGGTAGTCATACCCTTCCTCCAGATTCTTGGTGCTCTAATTTTCTTTGGTTAGAACCTCAAATTTAGGCTCATCTATGTAGCAATCCAGTACCTAAAAAACTTGGTGACATGTTAGGGTCATGGCAGTCTTTGATGGAATATACTCCATCATGTAGAAGTCCTCATCATCCTTGAATTCTTGCCACACCCTTTCTCTATTTCCAAGATCATATTCCTCATCCTCACCCAACTCTTCTTCTTTTCTTACACTAGTACTTTTACGAGTGCCCTCTTCTTCTCTTTCTTCTTCTTCTCTTTCTTCTTCTTCATGGGGTTATTCTTCAAACGTCTTCCCTATGTCTGCTTCTCCTCTATCTTTAGTGCTCAACTCACCATCATGTTCCTCTTCTCATAGGGGTTATTTGGTGGATGTTTCCCCTCTTCTATTCCTTCTCATAGACACTCTTTGTCATAAGCTTCCACTATGCTAGCCTTCTACACTTCTTGCCTTGACGAGGCCTCTATCTATGTCTATATTTGCTTTATTGAGGTGTCAGTATCACCTTCTTTATCTTCAGGCACCCCTTAAGATCCAGGTCACACCTATTATGAAGCTTCTACTATCCTAGTGGAGGCACTCAGTGCCTTTTTTGGCATTCTTTCCTTTCTTAGTTTCGTGCTTGAAACAACCTTCTTATCCTCTCTTTATTTTATCATTCTTACCCTTTCTTCCTGAGCTAATTTTTCCTCATTCTCCTTTCTCTTATCCTTCTCCTCTTTGGCCTTTCTCTCTGTCTCTTCTCATCGATCCTTCTCTTTCTCAACCTTCCTTTACATGATTTGCACTATGTATTTCTTTTCTCTTTCTCTTATTTCCTCAGCCTCAAGTCGATTGATCACAGCTTGGGACATTCCCTTGGCTTTCATTTCCTCATGCTTACAATGCAACCTTAACATCACATCAATATGCCCTTGGTTGAAGCCCATGTCCTTCTACTAGTACTATAGTTCTTCCTCCTTCAGTATGCCTAAATGGGTTATTTCCTCAGACTCTTTTCCTATCTCTCCTTCCCTACTTCTTTCCTTCCATCTGGGCCTTGTGATCCTCCTCTTTTCTTTTCTCTTCAACCTCCACCATTTTGATTTTTAACACCCTAGCCTTAGTCATTTCTTCCTTTTGTTCTTGTAGCTCATATGCCCTCTGTATTTAAGCTTCACTAAAGCTAAGTTTCCTCAATCTCTACCTTCACTTCTGTAACTTAGTTTGAGGTGGTGGAGAAGGGGTTTATTCACTTGATGAGGTTATTTGTCCTTAGGTACAATGCAGATGCCCATCCCACCTTCTTTTTCCTCCAACTCCTCTTTTTCTTCTTTCTCAGACAAGATTATCCTTTGCACCATAGGAGGAGCTTTTTTCTTCTTCTTTTTCCTTATGATATGGAAAGTCTTTGGCATGAAGTGCATGTGCTTCGGTTTAAAGGTTGAAGGAGATGTTTCTTCTTCTAAAGGATCTTTAGCTTGAGTCATTCTTCTTTTTCCTATAAAGTCTTCCCTATATTTTTATTTGGAGACTTTCTTTTTGATGGGCATTGGGGTTCCTTCATCCCTGATCTGGACTGGAGGGTCTTCTTTCTACTTGGTGCTCAACCCCACATTAGAATCCTTATTTTATGGCTTCATCTCATAATAAATTCTATGGATGAAGCCAAGGATGGTGATCTCTTAAATGGGATCGATGTCTATTCGATCTGAGGCATCTTCTTCATTTTTTTAGCTCTTCCATTTGTATAGGGAAACTTGCACCTCAACCTTCACCTTTCTGCATCTAGTTCCTTAACTTGAATGTCCATCTTTTGCACATTTAAGATTTGATGCAGTACATCCCTAAAGTACTCTATAGAAAAGGCAAAAGGGAGCTTTAACCATCCTAACCTATTTATATCCTTTAGCACCAAGTGCATGATGCAATAGTCCTACATTAAGATAAAACTTGTCATCCCAAACATGCTCTGGAGAAGCCCCTAGGGAATATACCACTCCAATACAAAGGATTCTATATAGTTTTCATACCAATGTATTATGTGTGTCTTATATTTAGGGTTAAAAGTGGTGGGGTAGGTGTAGTCCTTATACATAGGGGAGTCATGGTGTTCTAGGAACACCCATAGGTTATCCTAGCTTCCATATGGGATCTTGATTTCCTTAATCATGATTAAAATGAGGATGGACCCTTACCTGAAGGTCCCCTTGGTGCTATGGCATTCTAGCATGTTCTTGACTAAATCTTCCATGATGAAATTGGTGATATATAATTGGATTCCCTATGCCATGTGATAGGCCACACAGAGATATGCCTTTGACACATCTATCCACTAGCCACCTAGACACAACTTGGAGCTCATGAGGCATGCCACCACCCTCATGCTAGGGTCCTCACACTTGTTAATTAGGAATGCAAAAGCACTTTGAAGTAGTTGAGGAGCTTTATGATGTGCTCCACTTCTTTGTTGTCATCCATCAGTTGTTAGATGCCTCTACCAATGTTTAATATCCCAATTATCCTTTTGATCATCTACATAAAGATCTTCATGAACCATCCTAAAAAATATATGCGGTCCTCATGGATGCATGACAGAAAGAATTGGAAAAGTTATTTTGGATTTATGAAGGAAAGTAACTCGTATAATTGAGTTACACTAGAAGTAGCCAACTTGTTTCAAATTGAGACATCAAATAGGGCATCTCCCTCTATCATCTTGTGCCCTATGTCTACCATCCAGTCTTGTGCCAAGTCTTGGAAGTAACTTAACATTTGATGGTTGTATTCTTCGAGCTAAAAATAATGCACAAATGAGTACCAACTTTTCCCCACTTGAACCTCTAGGGGATACTGTATGTATTGGTACGACATCTTGGTTAGCACCTCGATGTCTACAATTGTGATGCTAACAGCTTCAACTAAATACACCTTGGTCTTGGAAGTCATTATCTCCTCTGTGATTTTCACCCTCTTGGGTTCTAGTTGTACTATCATGGAGCTTGTTGCTTTCCTTTTCTTCACCATTCTAAATTGGCTTGTATTAAATCTAGGGAGTTGTGGTTTCTCAAAGCCTCAAATGGTGGATGGTGTTTCTACAATTAAGAAATCCACAATTGTGCTCTTGGTTCTGAGCTTCACTAGCCATTAATGGTAGCCTGGGTGATTTCAACTCAGTTCTTTACACAAATCTTTCTTTTCAGACTTTCACACTGGGTTCACTATGAATGCACTTCTTCTCAATATGCTTCCTTTCACTATAGGTGCCTGACTCAATTGAATTCTCACTATGATAGAGTTCTTTCTCTTTGACTCTCTGGTTCTTACTTAAGATTGCTCTACATCTGAGTTAGTATAAACTTTGTAACCTAATAAAGTTTGTCATTGATTAATTTATACCCTTCTCATGTCAATTAACATTATTAATGTAGGTTTAATGGTATAGGTGCCTCAATTTCTTAGAAAATGTGAAAATTTGTGAAATCCTCAAAAATATCTTGTCCTATATACATTAAATGCATATCTTTATACCACTACCATTGCCTCATTTAATGCTCCTAATGGCTTTTTCAACGAAGTGATTTGTGGTTCAAGTAATCACTTTCTACTCATTTCTAGGTACATGCTAGCTGTCTTAAATGACTTCCTTTTACATGTGTATCCTTGGTATGACCTTCACCTTCCTTGTGGCAACCTAAGCACAAAACCTCACATGTGTATGATTGAGCCTCCTCAGTTCCACTTTGTCTTCTAGCTACACTCCTATTTCAAGCATGCTTCCCTACCTTAGTTGATTTCTTACATGTCATCTTGCCTTGACTTATCCTACCCCTTATAAATCCCTTACATTAGCCCTCTAACGCTTTGTCTCCATTCTAGTTTTCTTGCACACTATTAGATTGTGCATCTTCACTCGCTTCTTTGTACTTCACCAAGTTGAGGGTCTTCTCTTCCTGCCTTGTACTCAACTATGTTGAGCATCTTCACTATCCTTTCTCATCTCTAGAGTAGGATCAATTGATACGCCCTTTTTTTTACTTTGGCACAAAGTTAATGCCATAGTGGTTTATTCTTGGGTCCTCAAGTGCCCTACACTATTTATCTTACACACATGTATCTTTGTTGCTTCTGCTTGTGCCTAGTAAGCTTCACGTGCCCACTACATGGATGTTTGGCCTCATGTGCTTATGGGTGCAAGTGCTCAACTCAACCTATTAGAATTATGCATGAAGTGCTAACACATAAGTTCATGTAGCCTCTGTATGTTACTCAATACCTCTATACACTATAGAGGGAACAAAAATAAAATAAAAAGAATGGTTTGGCTTACACCAAACTTTATTTTGGTTAGCTTAACTTCAAACTGACTAGTGACCAAGAAGTCAGAGTTTTCATGGTGTAAGCACCAACCTACTACCTATATGGCTTCAATTAGTTTCCATTGAAATGCCTAAGGAGCATTTCACTAGATAATGTACACATCTTGTATGCGCCTGTCTCCAATATGTGGTGGATGATGTAGGGACCCATCTACCATATTTTTAATTTTCCTAAGTAATTGAAGTACTTGGAATCATAGAGCAGTATCAATGCTCCTTCAGTTAACTCCTTATGCTTGATATGCTTATCATGATAATGCTTATAGTACACCGTCTCAATCTACTAACTCCTCTTGGCTTGGGTGTGCTTCTCATCCAAGCACTCCAAGTCTTCCAACCTTACCCTTAAATATTCTTGATTATCTAACCAACTAATCTATGTAATGCATAAGAAGGGCACCATGAATTCCATAGGTACAACTGCTTCAGTGCCAAACACTAGATTAAATGGTGTAGCCTTAATCAAGCGTGTATAGGTCATGTGGTATGCCGCAAGTACCACTGAAACACAATCATCCCAATCTTTGTGACCAATGTCAAATATATTTTTCAAGCATGTGCGTAGGATATTATTGAAGGCTTTAGTGGCGCCATTAGCCTGGGGATGATATGGGGTGGTCTTATGCTGCACCACCATGTACTCAATCAGAAGTATGTCCACTATTTTATTGATGAAATGAGTGCTTTTGTCACTAGTCAGACTTAATGAACACCCATACCAGCTCATTATGTTATGTCATATAAAGCACATGGTTATCATGGTTATGCAATCTTTGGTCAGTGTAGCTTTGGCCCACTTGGTTAAATAGTTAGTGATCGTTAAATTGTACCTTGTACTTATGTGTCATGTTATGGGATTGATTGGCCCAACAAAGTCAATGGCCCATTTTTTGAATGGTGTCTGGGCAAGAATGGGAATGAGAGGCATCTCATATCAATGCTTGGGTTTTTTGGTGTGTTGGCATGTGTCACATGCCTTAGCGTATTCCTTTGCATCTTAAAATAGGCTTGGCCATCACAAATTTCAATATAATACCTTATGCAAAATGCATCTCTAGTATAATGGCCTCCTACAATCCCTTCATGCACTTCCTATAGGATGGAGTCCTATTTATGCTATAAAACACATCAGTACAAGACTCCATCTCTACTCAATTTGTATAGCTCCCCCTCAATGAGCTAGGAGGGGATGATGTGGACTGCAAGTTGTTTCTTCTCCTTAGTCGACAAGGTCTGGGGTGTAAACACAGACATTAGGAAAGTGGTAATATATGATAACTCTTCAAGGATGTGCTAGAATCTATTTAGATGCATGTCTAGCATGTCATCCTCAATTAGTACTATCACATCACCAGAATTGATGTGAGACAAATTGTCTAGCCCCAAGTTCTACTTTTCAAGTTTAATGACTATGGAGAACTAGAACTCCTATAAAAGAACAATCTATTGACATATGTGCTTGTGTAAGATAGGCTTGTTCATGAGGTACTTGATCACCTCATAATCTATGAAAAAGATGAATGGAGTTGCCAGTAGGTATTACCTAAATTTTTACAAGGCATACACCACTACCAAGGCCTCACATTTGGTGGTGGTGTAAGTTTGCTCTACCTACATCAATTTCCTACTTGCGAAGGAGATGGGGTGGTCAATCTTGTCTTTGCCTTTTTATGCCAATATAGCACTAGTGGTAAATCTTGAAGCATCGATGTGGACATGGAAAGGACTAGTCTAGTCTAGAAATTACAAAATTAACACGCTAGCCAACTTTAGCTTCAATGTTTAAAAGGCCTCATCTTATGCCTCACCCCAATAAAATGGGTCATCTTTATACAAGAGATCCTCTAGAGGCATTGTAATCTTAGCATAGCTCTGAATGAACTTCTTATAGTAGCCATAATGGCCTAGAAAGACATGAATGGCCTTTTGCACTGAGGGAGTTTGGAGCTAGATTATGATGGCTATCTTCATCGGATCAACAAGAAAACCATCCTTGCAAATGATATTCTCAAGAAATATCCAAAATAGAGTTATAGAGATGCACTTCTTCATATTTAAAGAGATATGGATCTACTTGCACCTCTCAAACATGAGGTATAGATTATCATAGTGGTCTTTAAAAAGACCATACATAGTCTAGTCATTGAGATACACTTGGAGGAACTTACGGATAAAGTCTTTGAAATCAATGATCACTATCCTATACAATACGATTGGTACATTCTTAAGTCCAAAGGGCATCACATTGTAAGCAAAATAATCTCATTCAGTCATAAAGGTTATTTTTGGATTTTCTTCCTCCTTGATTTGCACCTGATGGCAGCCCAAAAAACTATCATTGAAAGTGTAGATTTTTTAACCTGTAACTCCATCCAGGACCTCATCAGTGAATAAGGTTGAGAATGGATCATTGACGTGAGTGGTGTTCAATACCCTATAGTCAACATAGATCCATATGTGCCCATTTTTATTGATGTTAATGACCATTGAGCTCACCCATTTATATTTTTATACTAGGTAGATGATGTTGGCCACCAGCATTCCATCAATGTCCATTTTTACCTTGGCATGGAGATTGGGATTCATCTAATATGGGTATTTCTTAACTGGCCTCATGCCATCCACCAGCTTGATGCTCATTTTGGCAAGAGAAGGGTGAGTGCCTTTCATGTTCCAGTATCTACGTGATAACAAGTCCAAAAAGTCCTTTAAGAGGTATACAATTTATGCCATCTCTACCTCATATTAGTAAGTGCCTATAGTGGCAATCTTCAACTCACCCTCTGTGTTGATGTCTACTTTAGTGGTCTTGAGTGGCGCATTAGTAGGGTTCATTTCTCTCCTAATGAGAATCCTCAACTTGCCTTATCCCCTCAATTTTTTCAATTAAAAGATGCATCAGATCATCTTTATTTGGGTCATTTTCATCCATAAAGAACACAAGTTTTTGCCTTCCTATTAGAGCCTTCCAATTGTGTTCCTTGTATGTTTCATCATCTTCCTCGTTGGAGTCACTATTAAGCACCATCTCTTCAAATAATGTCAAGAGCACTAGTCCTTTCTCCCTAAATATTTCCATAAGGTGCTCTTCTAGGATGGTAGTATCCTCAAACTTTACCCTATGGATGACTTACAGTGGCTCCAATAGCTCTAAGTTCCATGAAGAAAAGGAGAAGGTATGCATGAACCTCTCCTTGAGTATTTCTCAATTTCCTATCTCATGATGCATCTCATTGACAATGTACCATGCTCATGCCCATGTTTTTAAGGTCTTATAAAGGCATGCACCCATAGGCCTCTTGGCACATTCTCATCATAGATTGTTCAAGTTTCTTCACACAGACACACATGTGTGATTAGATTAGAATTACCAAAGTAAGTATGTATGTCCAAGTCTTCATTACTCTTGTCAAACCTAGTGTATATTATTGTATTCACATCTCACCATGTGGGAAAGTTAGGTCTTTTCATTGCCCAGCGGTGAGTAGTAGTGATTTTCAAGGTATGCACTAGTGTGTTCATTTGATCTATTTCCTTAGGGATGTAGGCTTTGATGTTATGGACATATCATTCTATGGGTTGGCTCCCTTCATACTTTGGGAGCATTGTAAGCTTCCCTTTACTTAACTGGAACACCCTTTTCTCCACCTTTTGGGTGTGGGGAATCAATTTATTCTTGGGATGATCAATATTAATCAACCTTGTCCTAGCTAGCTTAGGTTTGGCTACATGCACTAGGCAACACCTTCATCCAGTGACCTCATAGACCTCTTCAACCCATTACTCGTAGGCTACATCAATTATATCAGAGGTTGATTGTCCATCCACATATTCAAGCACAACTTGGTTACTAGGGTTGATATTCTAAACACCCTACACCATGATGTTGTAAATGTGGTTGATCTCATCCTCGAGATCAATGATATATGCATATGGGGGCCCTTGATCACTTAACATAGGGATCACCACCCTTTTTTTCCATTCTGAAAACTAATGTAACACTTCTTAAAGTGTATGTCTGCATTGTTAGCATAGCACCATGGTCTTCCCAAGAGCATTAGATAGTTGTCTTACTCTACCAACTCGATGACCTCAAAGTTGGCTTAGAACCCAGTACGTATGATATCTATAATAGCACCCTTCAAGATCATGATAGGTTACACTTGTCTTTTGTTTTCTATGAACAGCATGTGAGGTGAAGGCCTCAAGGGTGGCTTCCCCATCTTTTCCCAAGTGGTTTTGGTCAAAATATTTACCTCTACACTCATATCAACTAGTACTTCATAAACCAACTACCCATTGATGGTGGCATCTATCAATAACTCTTGGTCATACTCGGTATTCTGAGTATGTCTTACTTCATGTGCTTGATTCATATGTGGCATAGCAACTTCAATCAATTGAGGCACAACCTCTACTTCTAATTTATTCCCTTCATAATTCAACAACATATATTTCAATAGGGGAAACATCCCTTTAGGTTGCAAGAGGCACAGGGTCTCGGTCAACTCCTATACTTCAGCCTCCTAGTTGTCTTATCTTCTACATAAAGTAGTGGCATATGCTTCTAAATCTATGGCCAGCTGGAGTTCACCCTAAAAATTATGTATCATGCTCATGGCTTGTTAAAAGATGTCCTTCTATTGTACAGGATCAGGATATGGCACATATTTTGGCTTTGGCCATGTTATGTGCATAATATGGCTTGATTCACCATACTTGAATTGCATTTCTTAGGTCAGCATAGTGGTTAGCTAAGTGGTGAACCCAATCCTAGTTGTGGAATGCACCTTGGGTGGTTCTTTATGAGTCTGTTGTGGCTTAGGGGCCCACTTTTCCTCTTTGGACTCATGCCTAACCATTGCAGCACCTTTATCTTCACTAGGTCAATCTTGAGTTATATTATTGTACAAGTCTAGGCATTCCTCAACTGTATGTGGTCCTTGACAATACCCACACATTGGGTGCATGGGATAGTTATGCTGATAATGCTCAGTTGACCCACACTTGTAAGACAATCATGGTGGGAATATTCTTCTACCACATCCTCCTCCTCACCTATGCACACCTCATTGGTTCTCATAACCTATATTGTTCTAGCCATATCCTTCATTACCTTGACCCGCATGATCATCGATTGATGTCATCACCTACCTCACACCCCTCTCCATGTTTTAGCACATCTCATTGATAACTTGATAGTTCACTATTGAATGCATGTAGGCATCACACATTTTGTAGTAAATGGTGGTGTTTACTTCACTAGCATAACGCAATAGAGGATAGTTTTGAGATTCATGTAGCCCATGAAAATTTTCACAACTGAGAAGAAGGGCACAAATATTTCTTTGTGGGTACTTGTTCTTATTATGCCCCTCCATCTCACAGTCAGTGCACCATAACCCACTGTGAGTATCATGCACCGAACCAGTGGTCAGTTTCTAGAGATGAGAGGTTATTAATGCAATATGTGCCTCTATGAATGGGTTGATCTCAATATCAGTGTTACCTACCACCTCAACCCAGAGCATAGCTTTAAGCATTTTATGAGTGTTCATGAAGGTTTTCATATACAATACTCATTTTAAGGGTACTAACAGGTCTCTAATAAACCAATACATGTGTTAGAATGGGTGGATGTCATACAAAATTTTTGAGAGAAGAGTTTTAAACCATGTGTCATATAGGTGCATGCTCTTGGATAACCCTTAACTAATTTCTTTGAGCACCATGATGCTCTGATGCTCAAATTTAGGGATATCAAACTCTTTCAAGAAGGCTTCTTTTAGCATATTATAGTCAACCATAGCTTGGTTTAGATCAAATTTACAATATTAGGTATGGGCGTGATCTATAAAAGTGGTCATGAACTAGGTTTCCTTACACTCACGCTAAGTGATGCCCTGAGCATTCCATTATAATTCACACTTCATCACATGCTTGACAACATTCTCTATACCATGATACTTGGGAAAGTGCATTGTCATCTCATAGTAGACTTGCTAAGGAGGTGGCATCAAGTTCAGAGGTGCTTGTCCCCCTTAAATCTATGTTGGAGGTGACCCTCCAATGACTCTAATTGTAGGTTGGGGAATTTATCCTAACATTGTCAGTTGTACTATCAAGCTTATCAATGTAGTACCACTCACGTGTGGCATTGTGGCACTTCTTATAGGTTGTTGCCCCATCAACACAGTGGACATCCTCTACATGAGAATAATTGCACCTATGTTCATGGTTCATGTATTAGTGCTTGATAAATCTTTCATATCCTCACTCACTTCCTCATAGGGAATCACTTAATAAAAAACTCTTGATCTAAATATTGAATCCTATCAAATTTGACATCGATAACAAGTTTAGTTACCATTCTTCTATCTTCTAATGGAGAATCTAATACATGAGCTTGCAGTTCAGGTTCAAAGGGGGTAGGTGCATCTGACACATTCTAAAGCACCACATCTTGTATGAACCCACTGCATCTTACACCTAATTATTGAGTTTAGTCTCTTGCTTCTTCCTCTCTCTCTCTCTTTGCATTGTTGTAATTTAAGGGATCCTTCCCCATGACCTTCCCACTCACTACGGGTCCTCTTGGCACTTTTAGGTTCTAGATCCTCCATCAACTTATGCCTTTACTTACTATAGTTTAGTTTTAACAGCTCTTAGTTGTCAGGTTGTTGTTCCTCTTCTATCGCACCTTACCTACACTTCCCCTTTTTACCTTATGTGCTTGTTCATACGTGCACAAAATTTATCCTTCCATTCTTATAGTTTCTATAACATAATCCACCAAAAGTTTCTTTAGTTTTATGTCAAGCCCTCTTATGAATGCACCACTTCATTCATGAAAAGACTTATACTCTACTTCTTCAAGGCATGAGAAGGTCGACACTATGAACTCCAACATGTAGCTGTTCAACATGTTGTTCCACCACTTGTCTACAATGTGCATCCAAACTTCATCCAGGATCTCAAGCCTCTCTACATTTCTTGATGGTCTACTTGATGCATTATCTATAGCTTCAACTTCTAGTAGTGTAGGCAACCAACCATCAGTACACATGCTCAGGTAGCTCACAAAAGAACACCTCATACAAAGCATCATATAGGTTGGATTGCATTTATTTTCTTGGCTCTTATCCTTTGCATGTGGGATGCTTATATGCAAAAATATCTTCCACTTGTTTTAACTATCACTTGATTTTCTTGAGTGATAGTTGGAGCATCACTCTATTTCACCATTGCCGTAATGAAATTCAACATGTGTCCTAGTAATGGAGCTAAAATGTATTAGAAAAGTTCACTAGAATATCTTTCATGTTTGGTCATGTGCTTAGATCTCACACCAAGTTGGTTCTAGACTTGATGTAGCTATACATGAGAATAAAAGGGTCTGGTGCTTAATATTTAACATCTTATTTCACTAGTATCAATTTCACACAAGGTGTAAGCCTTGTGTGCTCATTCGAAGCGTAACAGTGAAGGGATCGAGCCTGCATTGGGCTAGTTGTAACATGGCACAACTTAGGGTTCAAAGGGACTTAGCCATTGGAAAGATAGTTTCAATAGGCCTACCTATGCTAGGTTATTCAAGGGAAGTTCATTAGATAAAAGCCTTCTCAAGGACACAAGATCTAAGGTATAAGTTCATAATTGGCTAGGTACAGCTCTTAGTGGTGTAAGTTGTAAGAATAGCTAGTATAGGGTCATTTGAGTACTTAGACAAGTCATAGGGATGGCTTGGTTTCAAATGATCATCCTTAAGGTAGCGCTCTAGCTGCAGGTCTTAGAGCCTTGGCACAATTCAATTCCAACACTTAATCTATTTTAGGTATGCCTAAGTTGTTATATGGCACAAGGATGCCATTAGTGAGTAGGGATAAACCTCTGTATCATAATACATTCAAGTAAATAACTATATCATTGTTATTATAAACTAAGTCATAATATAACACTGTGTTATCTATATTACAAGAATCGACACACTAGTTCTTCAATCACATTCTTCATTTACTTCATAGCTTAACAAACAAAGTTTAATACATAGAAGTTGACTATAAACTCTTTCCTAACACTACTCATGCCCAGCAGCTCATAAATAAGCTTGGGTTATACATTCGAATGTCTACTCTATCTTATACAAACTAATAAATACTAATGGTGATTATCTATTTCACTAGAGCTTCGCTACCTTAGTTTCCTCTCTTGGTCTTCAAATGTGAGCCTTTTTTTATAGGCAACTGGGCATCTTCTTGTCAGGTCAGATGGGTGCATGCTAGGTGATGAGGTATTGTGAGTCCACCAACTCAACTACACTACCTAGGTTGGATGAGCGCACACTATATGCCGAGGTTTCATTAAGGGGTCACTATCTCACCTACTCTGCTCTTCCAACATTTTTGCTTCTTGATCCAACATATACAAGCTCTAGTAAGGATGTCCTTTGAAAGTTGGTGCCACATAACTACCTGCCAACTAGAATAGGATCATCGAGGACTCCTCTGACTAGTGCTAAAATGTACAAAAAGGGATCAACCACTCCAAAGGTTATCTCATACTGAGATAGGTCTACTTATCATGGTTCATGTAGTTGTTATAAAAGGGGGCCCAACACATTGTGTGTTTAGTTTAAAAATCATATAGCACACAGGTACTTGCTTAGCTCTCTAGATTCTTGTGTCATCATTATCTACTCATCTGTGAAGTGATGGCCATTTCCTAATGGAATAGTATGAAAGATTGTTTGTCTTTGTTTAGTAAGGAAAAGTGATCAAATGATGCACTCCCTCCCCAAAATAGTACTACCTGTTGAGATGATATTTGATATTATCACAGATACTTGAATTCAGGAACTGTGCTATAGGGAAGCCATGTATCTATATGTAAATTGTATTGTATTATAATTATCATTAAAAATTGTCATGAAGAGTTGTAATTACTTATTATTTTAGTTTGACAGTAGTGGTTGTAGACTTATTTCAACTATAGTTGATTTGATGTGATTACTTTCTATATTCGTATTTATGATGTGTACTCTCATGATATGAGAGATCAATGATATGTGATGTATTATGCATGTTACTATTATTACACCTTGAAAATTTCTTATGGTCTCTATATATATCTATGGTGTAATCTATTTTTGGTATATGTGTATTAATTAAGAAAAAATTACGTATATCTATGTCTAACCCAGCAGGGTTGTTACATGTGGTATTAGAGTTATTGCTCAAACTCTTTGAAGCATTTGTACCCTTTTTGAGTTATTTAGGGGTTGTTTTATTGAGTGTCCCAAATGGTGATGGTTGTATACAAGGTTTGGTAGGTAAGTACATAGCATAGTTTATGAGTTATAAATAAAAGATTTTTACCATAGTTTAATCACTCAAATCGAACACCTCAAGTATGATTACATCTTTATTAGTAATCGAGTTACCTTCACCATTGGTGTTTTGTGTTATAAGTGTTTTATAAGCACGAGATGATGCTCACTTAAATGTGTGTGTTTTGGTTTTGTGTCTTCTATTCACTAATCCTAGGAGGGGGAGATTATATAAGACCATTTTTAGTTTAGTACCACCTAAGGTGGTAGGAATCTTCTTAGAAGAGTGTTGTTATTTTGTTTTATAAATCTTTCATGTTAGGAGTTTATATGTGAAATTTGCACTCTTAACTTATGTGGTTAGAAAGAAGTGTCATTTCTCTAGGATAGATTAGAAGTAAGTTGTTATTATCTCACTCTCTTTTGGCATTATTACAATGCTATCGATAGGATTCATATTTTCATGATGTTGATTGACCTTATTCCTTTGAGTTAATGGGATAATGTTTCCTACTTTTTTCTAAAAGGGAAGTTTTAGGATTGGATGAATTGATACATCTTTATGGTTATTATATTTCTCTTCCAATTGTGAAAATATATTGTGATATCATATTTACATATTTTGTAAGTATGTAGTGTTTTGGCAACATTGAATTGTGGCATTTTTCTCTTTATCTTGTGAGGATATGTAGGAATTTTTGAGATGATAGATCTCAACTTTTTACTTATGACTCTCTAGAGTCACTACTTTGTCCAATTTATGATTTTAAGACCACGTGGGGTGGCAAACCTTAAATTATATACTAAATTTTACATCAAGAATTATAAGTTTATTATAATTAGTATGATATTATACACCTATGATTAGATTGATATTGTTCTCTTTTGCTTAAATCATGTTGTTTTGAAGAGATATTTTTATACCTTTCACTAGAACCGAGTAGGGTATAGGATGTGTGGAACATCTTGTTAATCTAAGGGTTGAGATAAACTTTTAACTTATTGCATTCTAGCTAAACAAGCATGGAGATATTATTTTGTTTGTTTCCCTTATAAAGTTGAAAGGATGGAGTGGTCCTTGGCCTATGACTGTTATGTTAATTTTAACATTATTTCCTCTTAACCATGAATATAATAGAATAAGTTAAGCTATAAACTATGATACTAGTTAAGTGTGGCTAGTGGTAATTTAATATAATTATGGATTAATTGTATGGATCAAAAATTATTTAGAATGTATGATTGCTTTCTATGATCTGATAGTATCGATTTATGGTTTATTCAAAATTATGTAAATTTTGGAGATCATTAGGTCATAGAGACATGAGGGAAGAGTAATGAATTAGGATTGTGTGTTCACAGTGATAGGATGGTATCCTATTTAGCCTCACATTATTCGGTTGTTACTAATTTGGATCCAATATATGGACTTGTCAAATCCAAGATTTAACAAGTGAAACTTCTTAATTTTAGTCGTATGACCATACACATGTATACTATGGTGCATATTCCATGATTTTATAAACATTGAAAATGTAATATTGTCATTTTTTATTCATCATCATACTTGTCAAGGGCTCTATGTAGTAGTGGTAGTATTGACATGTCATACTTATTAGGAGCTACGTGGGGTAGAGGTAGTATTAACTTATGCACTTCATTCTTGTCAGGTTCTCTAAATACTTTTCTTTAGAATAAGAAAAACACTCTCTACGATAGAGAGATGTGATAAGGGCTAATTTTTTTTGTGGAACTCTCCCTGGTCATTTGTTTTGACTTGTATGATGATCTTATATGCTCTTAGTAAGTCAGTGAAACTTTCATTGAGATATGTGGGACCCTTCAAGATAATATAAGTCATCAATCCTATAGTATATAGGCTTGTATTGAAGGTTATAGACTCAGAGTAGTCATAACAGAATCAATCAGAGTAAATAATACTCGCAAACCATGTTTGCATAAGTGGGAGATGTCACAGAGTAGGGTCTTATAAGACAAATACTTCAAAAATAGTGTAACTTGAAGGAACTAGGGTGAGTTCTATAGGTAATTTCTATTTAATTACTTAATTTGATATTTTATACCATGTTATTTCTTTGATAAATAATATTTTTAATTTAGAACTTATGTTTGAATAAGAGTCATCGAGGACGATGACAAGCTTTAGGGGGGAAGGATGTTACATCATGATTCTTCACCAGATAAACTTCTTAGATTATACATGGATATCTATAGCTGAAAAATTTAAATTTAGCTATTTTTAACTAAGTTTGAGATAGATGTTATTATGGGATAGTAAAATATTGCTTAGGTTACATGATCACGGTACTATGAGTTAGTTGTAAGTAAATGTTTACTCTATGATCATGTTGATTTGTCATTTTGGCTATATTTTATGATGAATGTATATTATGACTGTTATGGTCTAACTATCTATTTTATTCTAAGGTTGATGCAAGAGAACCCATCTTTTAGAGTGTGCCAAGGGAGAGCATCATTAGAGAGTGTGATGTAGATGAAGACGTCAAAAGATGACAAAGAACTGACGAGAATGTTGTGCACACTGTATTAATAAGTCATGTTAGATACATAATTTGAATGGTTATCATAATGTATTTAATGTTTCTTTCAATAGATAGATGTTTACTTATGATTTGATAGCATCTTTTAATGGTTTTGTAGATTTCATCTAGTGTGACTTGAGTGTGGCCATGAATGTTTTGAGATTTGCTATATTAGGCTAATTTGGATTATTAGTCTGTAATTTAATCATTAAATTATCATGGCAATTTAAAATGATTATAAAAATATATAATAATTTTGAGTAAAAAAATAAAATATAATAAAGCTTAATTAAGGGGAAAAATAAGAAAAAATCAAAAATAAAAGGGAAACCTCTTTAAAGGAAATAAAGTGAATTTAAAACTAAAAGGAAGAAAATAAAAATAGGATTAAAACAAAAAGAGGCTACACCACTTTTATAAAAAGAAGGAATTTCTATAAAGAGGGATTATCACCTGAGCTTTTTGGAGTTCTAAGTAATCATGTCGAGCAAAAGAGATATAAAAGGTGAATCATAACCAGAAGGAGAAAGAGGGAAGCATAATAAAGAAGTCAATGCTAGTTGCCAAGTAAGCAATGTCTTTTATTTTAATATAAGATTGTGGAAATCTTCTCTATACTATATCTAATAAAGAACTAGCTGTAGTTAAAAATCCAAAGTAAAACCATGGGTAGCTGTATTGATTATGTAGGGAAATCTAACGGAAAAAAATAGCATATAATATAGAAATAACTAAATTCAGACTGGCAGACATATATATTAGTTATATAAAATATTTTTAGCTAATTTATCTAGCTGCCTAATACAGTTTTTTAACTAGACATCTAGGATATAATACTAGGAAAATTACATTATAAAACTATATAGTCTGGTTATCTAGATTATAGATAGAAAACAATATATATATATATATATATATATATATTCCAAGCCTATTGAAGGATTTAGTTGTATATATAAACTTCTAACTAATTACTCAATTGGTTTTCATTATATTACTCAGCTCGAAACTTTATAGGAGTCATTATAAGTGTGGCATCCAGTTGTGTGTCCTGGGCAATTTATATGTAGTGTAGTGAGCTAGATTTACATTATGACAATCTGGTAAATTGGATCTGTGTGGATTTAAAATTTTATGAACTTGCTTTGCATATATTAAAACCATAATTACCTTGTAATGACTTAGTGGTTTAACTAATGAAATGAATGATACAATAGTCTATTGAGAGGCAACATATTGTTCTGCCAAGTCTGTAGTGGCATCGTGGAAGTAAGATGCAATCCATTGATGAGTGGTAAGTTATTGTATATACAATACTCTAGGTGTGGGTGCATAATGATAGTGCCTTATATGGCTTTATTACTTACTTGACTCAAATCAATGTAGTTTTTACATCATACATATTTTATGTAAAGTGTTGCTCTATAATCTGCCCAACCATTTAGAACCATTGTAGATTTTTGTGAGTGAATATTTTGTAAACATGATAATGATTAGCATACTTGTATTCATAGGCAGGAATAGTAATATTTAATCACTGCCATGTATCGGATGATGCCTAGACCTACGACCTTATATATTACAAATTTATATATGTATTTCTAATTTTCAAATATGGTGCAATATGGCTTTATGTAAACCTAGCAATATATTTTCCACATGAATATTATAGTTGAAATATTGATCGGGTAAATCATTGTATTGTATTATAAAAGCATTGTATGTATATATTAAGGAAGAGATGTCTAAACTTTTAATATGGCATCGCTGAAACGTTTATCACCTAATTAAGAGTATTATTAATTATATAATTTACATGGTGTCACTTTATATTGTATTATAGTTCATTAAGCAAAAGAATTACAAAAGAATAAACTCTTATGTAGTGTTATTAGAAAGGGTAATTATGCCCTAACTATAATTTATGTTAGATATAATAAATATAAAGGGATGAACAAGGATATCCTATTACACATGTGGTGAAGACAAGGTATCTTGGGAGACATCTTTCTCATATGAAATATGTTATGACAGTTCTATTGACCCAACTGATCCAGTTGATCTAAGAAATCAAGAAATGATACCTATTTAAGGAGTAATGTATAATAGGACTTTTAAGTATGAAATCAACTTATACCCAATTATTATTATTATCTTAATTTGTATGGACAAACATATTAGTGAATAACACCAAAGAACTTAGGTGGTTTATATAATACCAAGTTTTTACATAAGGATTATACAAAAAGCGTAAAAGTTTCATGAAGTGTATACATTTGGTACTATGTTTAAGACTTAAATAGTGAGCTATTAAATTGATGAGATTGATTTTATTATAATCACTCCGAACTAATTACATCAGATGACTAGTTTCTCATAATTAGATATCCGTTGGGGTTAACACTATTTATGCTAAAATTATAGAGATTAGTGTTGTTTTATATATATATATATATAAAGATTCAATTATTTAATAAAATAGTTATGTAGATGAATTATAATTGATTAAGTATTTGATCCAAATGTAATTGGATTTATATACCCCAGTATATTATATGGAATAGAATTGGTAACTATCACGGCTTAGTGGTTTATACATTCATTTAAATTTGTGAGACCTAAGTATGTCAGATAAAATTAATTGATATATTACCAAAATTTATGTGTGAAACTAGATGCGAAGGACTGTGTAACCTTGGAAGCTTATGAATGGAATGGTGTACGCTTTGAGAATATCTAAAAAGAAATTCTATTTAGTTGGGGATCAAAATTGTACAAAAGTATTACATTAGTGAATCCTTTATCCTGAAAAGATCATTCATATATTTTGTGATCATGAAATCTCATAAGGATTTATGAACCATAGGGAGTTCTTGATTAGGAAGTAAAAATGAACATTAATATGGTATTTTCATACTATTTGAGTACTTACATATAGTGCATGTCTAAGTACTACTCATATATATAGATTATATCTATAATTAGATAGATGATTAAAAAGTCTTAAAATATCTATGAGACTGAACCTATTTGCATGAGAAAACAGTCTCTTGAAAATGGAATAAAGTGATAAATGTAAATATTATAATGGATTTATAAATTGTCTGATCTCTACAAGTTTTATGATTGACTATCTAGAAGTAAGTAGCATGTACATAAAATAATAGATTATATTATTACTACTTGTGCTATATAAATGGATCTACTTATAGATATTTGATTAACCAGATTAACTAAAGGGTATATCTGGGTGGTATCTTCTCATACTTATTTGGTTGTTATAATGTATTTGGGCCATATGAACTATTGAAATCATAAGTTCATTATGTATTTTATGTGTTGTGAATTATAATAGAATGGGATATCATAGAATACTACAGTATAAGTGTATGTGGTACTCAGATGGTACATACTACAATTATTATGTTTAGACTCACATCAATGTTTGACTAACCAAGTATATGTATGTTGGTTAATACTATGAATAGCGTGTTTTGTGATAGATGGTAAAAGTTTATGTATGCATGCATAAAATCTTGAGAGTTAAATGAATGCTAAGTTAGTATATTATTGTGTTCTGAGAGAACTATGATTTGCTTTGTTATATCTAGTTCCTTAAATATAAGTTATGTTTCCATGTAGTTCTGACTACTTTAATATGATTGATTGTGAAAAAAAATTAGTATTTATGTCTCAGAACACTAGACTATGATAATATGGGTTATCATAGGGTGTTATATGTTTGAAATCAAATTATGTTATTTGAATTTGTAGTTAATTGTGTAATTACTTGGGTAGTATAAACTATAATCATTATTTCTAGTATGGGATAGAAATAATGTAAGATTCATTCTTATATTTGACAGAATAAATGTATGCTTTGGTTACTACTATGTTTAGCATATTATATGATATATTTGCTAGTAAGATATAAAATGAATCTTGTGGTTGAATTGTATTTTACCAATCTGCATTTTTGATATGGAGTAAAGAGTGAGATGGACTTCACTATTTTACTGTTGTCATAATGACAAATAAAGGTAGTTTGATCAAGTGGTGTGTATGAATTTGATTGATCTAGATCATTATTATTTATTATTTATTATTTATAAAATTTTGAGAAAAAGTATGTTTAGTGGGGCATTATCATTTCATGAATATGATTTAAATGTTTATGCGATATCTTGTAATAGAATGGTTTTCTATGATATACTGCATGTTTAGTTTAGAAAACATACAACACACAGGTACTTGTTTGTCTCTATAGATTCCCATGCCATCATTATCTACTTATCCATAAAGGGAGGACCATTTCCCAATGGGATTAGTATGGGGGATCATTGATATGTGGTTGGTGTGGAAAAGTGCTTAGATGATGCTCTCCCTCCCCACAATGGTACTACCTATCGAGATGACACTTTAGATTGACATTGATACTTGAGTTTGGGAACTATGCTCTGGAAAAGCCATATATATATATGTACATTATATTGTATTGTACTTATCATTGAATATTATCATTAAGAGTTGTAATTGATTATTATTGTACTTTGACAATGGTGGTTGTAGACTTGTTTGAGTTGTAGCTGAGTTGATGTGATTACTTTCTATATTTGAATTTATGATGTGTATTTTCATGATATTAGAGATCAATGATATGTGATGTATTATGCTTGTTACTATTATTACACCTTCAATATTTCTTATGGTCTCTGTATATTTTCATGGTGTATTTTATTTTGGGTATATGTGTATTAATTTGAAAAAATGTACATATCTCTATGTCTAACCTAGTGAGGTTGTTACATGTGATATCAGAGTTGTGGCTCTAACTCTTAAAACCAATGAGTCTATTAGTGCTTTCATGTCTTTCCATTCACTGGTGTGAACCTAGTGACATGAAGTATTGCACTAGTATTTTGGTTTTAGGTGCCTTAGTGTGGAACTATGTTATACCATGATTGGAGTTTTGAGACTTGATAGATCCTTTTGTATGGCTTGGTGATAATTGTAAATATGTGACATTCATGAAACGTGTGTGGGGAACATTGAGCATGTACCATTAGGAGCACTTTTACCCTTTTTGAGTTTTTTAGGGGTTGGTTTATCGGGTGTCCCAAATGGTAATGGTTGATTACAAGGTTTGGTAGGTAAGTACATAACGTAGTTCATGAGTTATGAACAAAAGATTTCTACCAAAGTTTGATCACTCAGATCAAACACCTCGAGTATGATTACATATTTCTTAGTAATTGAGTTACCTTCACCATTGGTGTTTTGTGTTGTAAGTGTTTTATAAGCATGGGATGTTTCTCACTTAAATATGTGTGTTTTAGTTTTGTGTCTTATATTCACTAATCCTAGGAGGGGGAGATTATATAAGACCATTTTTAGTTTAGTTCAACTTAAGGCAGTGGGAATCTTCTTATAAGAGTGTTGTTATTTTGTTTGATAGTTTCTTTGTGATAGGAGTTTGTTTGTGGAATTTACACTCTTAATTTATGTGGTTAGAAAGAAGTGTCATCTCTCCAAGTTATGTTAGAGGTAAGTTGCTATCATCTTACTCTCCTTTGGCATTATTACAATGCTATCGAGAGGATTCGTATTTTCATGATGTTGATTGACCTTATTCCCTTGAGTTTGTGAGATAATGTTTCCTACTTTTTTTTGAAAGGAAAGTTGTTGGATTAGATGGATTGATACATCTTTGTGGTTAGTATATTTCTCTTCCAATTTGAAAATAGATTGTGATATCTTACTTACAGATTTTGTAAGTAGGTAGTGTTTTGGAAACATTGAGTTGTGGAATTTTTCTCTTTACCTTGTGAGGGTATGTAGGAATTTTTGAGATGATAGATCTCAACTTTTTACTTATGACTCTTTAGAGTCACTACTTTGTCTAATTTATGATTTTAAGACCACATGGAGTGGCAAACTTTGAATTATATACTAAATTTTATGTCAAGAATTATAAGTTGATTATAATTAGTATGATATTATACACCCATGATTAGATTGATATTGTTCTCTTTTGCTTAAAGCATGTTGTTTTGAAGAGATATTTTTAGACCTTTTGTCAGAATCGAGTAGGGTATAGGATGTATAGAACATCTTGTCAATATAAGGGTTGAGATAAAAATTTAACTTTTTGCATTCTAGTTGAGCAAGTAGGGAGATTGTTTTATTTGTTTCCCTTATAAGGCTGAAAGGACGGGGTGGTCTTTAGCTTATGAACATTATGTTAATTTTAACATTATTTTTTATTGACCATGAATATAATAGAATAAGTTAAGCTGTGAAATATGATAATAGTTAGGTGTGGATAGTGGTAATTTAATATAATTACAAACTAATTGTATGATTTATCTTGTATGTATACACATCAATAATTATTTAGCATGTATGATTGCTTTCTATGATCCGATAGTATCGATTTGTAGTTCATTAAACATTATGCACTTTTTAGAGATCATTATGTCGTGGAGACCTCAGGAAAGAGTGGTAAATTAAAATAATAAGTTTTAAGTGATATGATGGTATCTTACTTATCCTCACATTGACTAAGTTGTTACTATGTTGGATCCAACATATGAATTTGTTAAATCTAGGATTTGACAGGTGGAACTTGTTAATTTTAGGTGTATGGCTATACACATGTATATTGTGGATGGGTATTCCATGATTTTGTATACATTAGAAATGTAATATTTCCATTTCTTAATCATCATCATACTTGTTAGGGGCTCCATGGAGTAGTGATAATATTGACATGTTATACTTATCAGGAACTATGAAGGGTAGCGGTGCATTTCATTCTTTCCAGGTTCCCTAAATACTTTTATTCAGAATGAGTAAAACACTATCTAAGATAGAAAGATGTGCTAAGGGCTAGAATATTTTGCAAAACTCTACCTGTTCTTTTATTTTGACTTGTATGATGATGTTATGTGCTTTTTTTAAGTCAGTGAAACTTTCACTGAGATATGTGCGACCTTTCAAAGTAACATAAGTGGCCAGTCTTATAGTATATAGGCTTTTTTTGAAGGTTTTTAAGCTTGGGGTGGTCATAATAGAATCAATCGGATTAAATAATACTCACAAACCATGTTTGCTTAAGTGGGAGATGTCATGGAGTACGATCTTGTGGGACCAATAATTCAAAAATAATGCAACTTGAACGAACTATGGTGAGTTCTATAGGTAATTTTTCATTTATTTATTTATTTCAATATTGTATACCATTTTATTGCTTTGATAAATAATGTTTTTAATTTAGAGCTTATGTTTGAATAAGAATCATCATGGATGATGACAAGATTTAGGGGGGAATGATGTTACATCTCGATTTCTCACCAAAAAAACTTGTTAGATTATATGTGGATATCTATAGTTAAAAAATTCATATTTGACTATTTTTAACAAAGCTTAAGATATACTCTATTATGGGATAGTAGAATGTTTCTTATATTACATGATCACACTATTATGAGTTAGTTGTAAGTAAATGTTTACTTTATGATCATATTCATTTATCATTTTAGTTATATTTTATGATGAATGTATATCATGACTGTTATGGTCTAACTACCTATTTTATTATGAGGTTGATGCAAGGGAACCCATCCTTTAGAGTGTGTCGAAAGAAGAGCATCATCAAAGAGGGTGATGTAGATGGAGATGTCGAAAGACGACAAAGAACAAACGATAACCCTACGTACACCACATAAATAATTCATGTTAGATGCATAATTTGAATGGTTAATATAATTTATTTAATGTTGATTGCAATAGATATATGTTTACTTATGATTTGATAACATATTTTAATGGTTTTATGGATTTCATCTAGTGCAACTTGCGTGTGGCCATGAAGGTTTTAAGATTTGCTTCATTAGACTAATTCAGATTATTAGTCTATAATTTAATCATTAAATTGTCATGACAATTTGAAATGATAATAAATATACTAATTATTATAAATTTGAGTAAAAGAAAATAAAATATAATAAATCCCAAGTAAAGTGAAAAACAAGAAAACAACAAAAATAAAAGGGAAACCTCTTTAAAGGGAATAAAGTGAATTTAAAACTAGAAGGGAGAAAGAAAGAAAAGAAAAGAAAAATGATTAAAATAAAAAGAGGCTATGCCACTTTTATAAAAGAAAAGAATTTTTAAAAAGATGGATTATCACCTGAGCTTTCTAGAGTTCTAGGTAATGACATCGAGCATAAGAGATACAAAGGATGAATCATAACCAGAAGGAGAAAGAGGGAAGCATAATAAAGAAGTCAATGCTAATTTTTAGGTAGGCAATGTCTTTTATTTTAATATAAGATTATGAAATCTTCTTTATATTGTATCTGATAGAAAATTAGTTGTAGTTAGAAATCCAAAGTAAAATAGTGTGTAGTTGTATTGATTATTTAGGAAAATTTATTGGAAAAAAATAGAATATAATACAAAAATAAATAAATTCAGACTAGCAGACATATATTATTTATATAAAATATTTCTAACTAATTTATCTGGCTGCCTAATATAGTTTTCTAACTAGATGTCTAGCATATAATACCAGAAAAATTATATTAAAAAACTATATACTCTAGTTATCTAGATTACAGATAAAAAACTATATCATCTATATATATATTCTCAACTTATTGAAGGATTTAGCTGTATATATAAACCTCTAACTAATTACTGAGTTGGTTTTCATTCTTTTACTCCGTTCAAAACTTTCTAGGAGTCGTTGTAAGTGTGGCATTGACTTGTGTCTATTGGGCAGTTTATATGTAGTGTAGTGAGTTAGTTTACATTGGGGCAATATGGTAAATCAGATCCATGTGACTTTTAAAGTTTATGAATTGACTTTGCACATACTAAAACCTTAATTACCTTGTAACGACTTATTGGTTTAACCAATGAAATAAATTATATAACAATCTTTTTAGAGGTAGTGTATTATTTCACCAAGTTTGTAGTAGCATCATGGAAGTAAGACGCAATCCATTGATCAGTGGTAAGTTATTGTATATACAATACTCCAGTTGTGGGTGCATAATGATAGCTCCTTATATGGCTTTAGTATTTACTTGACTCAAATCATTATAGTTTTTACCTAGATGTGGTACCTAGATGGTACATACTATAATTATTATGCTTAAACTCACATCTATGTTTGACTAACCAGTTATATGTGTGTTAGTTAATACTATGAATAATGTGTTTTGTGATAGATAGTAAAATTTTGTGTATGCATGTATACAACCTTAAGAGTTTAATGAATGCTAAGTTAATATATTATTGTGTTCTAGGAGAATTGTGATTTTCTTCATTATATCTAGTTGCTTGAATATAAGTTATGTTTCCATGTAGTTATGACTACTTTACTATGATTGATTGTGAAAAAAAATTAGTAGTTATATCTCAAAACACTAGACTATGATAATATGAGTTATCATAAGGTATAGTATGTTTAGAATCAAATTATTTTATTAAAATCTATAGTTAATTATGTAATTACACGGGTGGTATAAAATGTAGTCATTATTTCTAGTATGGGATAGAAATAATGTAAGATTCATTTATATGTTTAAAAGAATAAATGTATGCTTTGGTTATTACTATATTTAGTATGTTATATGATGTGTTTACTAGTAGGATGTAAAATGAATCTTGTCATTGAATTGTATTTGACTATTATGCATTGTTGATATGGAGTAAGTAGTGAGATAGACTTCAATGGCTTACTAGTGTCACAATGACAGATGAAGGCAGTATGATCAAGTGATGTGTATGAATTTAATTGATATAGATCATTATTATTTATTATTTGTAAAAATTTAGACCAAAGTATGTTTAATGAAGCATTATAATTTCATGAGTATGATTTACATGTTTGTATGATAACTTGGAATAGAACGGTTTTCTATGATACACTATATGTTTAGTTCAGAAATCATACAACACACGGGTACTTGCTTATCTCTTTAGATTCATGTGCCATCACTATCTTCTCATCCGTACAGGGAGGGACATTTATTGATGAAATTAATATGGAGGATTATTGATCCGTTGTTGGTGTGGAAAAGCACTCAAATGGTGTTCTCCCTCCTCATAGAAGTACTACCAATTGAGATGACACTTGAGATTGCCACAAATACTTGAGTTTGAGAACTATGCTCTAGGGAAACCATATATCTATATGTACATTGTATTGTATTTTACTTATCATTGAATATTGTTATGAAGAGTTATAATTACTTATTATTTTAATTTGACTGTGGTGGTTGTAGACTTGTTTCAGTTGTAGCTGAGGTGATGTGATTACTTTCTATATTCGTATTTATGATGTTTACTCTCATGATATTAAAAATTGATGATATGTGATGTATTATGCATGTTTCTATTATTACACATTGAATATTTCTTATGGTCTTTATATATTTATGTGGTGTAATCTATTTTTGGTATGTGTATTAATTTAAAAAAATTACATATCTATATGTCTAACTCAATGGGTTGTTACATGTGGTATCAGAGTTGTAGCTCAAACTCTTAGACCTAATGAGTCTATTAGTGATTTTGTGTCTTTTCATTCATTAGTGTGAACCTAGTGACATGAAGTATTGCACTGGTATTTTGGTTTGAGGGGGTTAGTGTAGAACCATATTATACCATGATTAGAATTTTGAGACTTGATAGATCCTCCTGTATGGCTTAGTGACAATTGTAAGTATGTGACATTCATGAAATGTGTGTGAGGAATATTGAGTATGTACCCTTAGGAGAATTTGTACCCTTTTTGAGTTTTTTAAAGATTGGTTTATCGAGTGTCCCAAATGGTGATGGTTGTGTATGAGGTTTGGTAGGTAAGTACATTGCATAGTTCATGAGTTATGAACAAAATATTTCTACCATAGTTTGATCACTCAAATGAAACACCTTGAGTATGATTACATATTTCTTAGTAATCAAGTTACCTTCACCATTGGTGTTTTGTGTTGTAAGTGTTTTATAAGCACAAGATTCTTCTCACTTAAATATGTGCATTTTGGTTTTGTGTCTTAAATTCACTAATCCTAGGAGGGGGAGATTATATAAGACCATTTTTAGTTTAGTACCACCTAAGGTGGTGGGAATATTCTTAGCAGAGTGTTCTTGTTTTGTTTGATATTTCCTTTGTGTTAGGAGATTATTTATGGAATTTGCACTCTTATTTTGTGGTTAGAAAGAAGTGCCATCTCTCCAAGTTAGCTTAGAGGTAAGTTGTTATTATCTCACTCTCCTTTGGCATTATTACAATGCTATCTAGAGGATTCATATTTTCATGATGTTGATTGACCTTATTCCCTTGAGTTCATGGGATACTATTTCCTACTTTTTGTTGAAGGGAAAGTTGTAGGATTGGATGGATTGATACATCTTTATGGTTAGTATATTTCTCTTCCGATTGTGAAAATATATTGTGATATCATACTTGTAAATTTTATAAATAGGTAGTGTTTTGACAACATTGAATTGCATCATTTTTCTCTTTACCTTGTAAGAGTATGTAGGAATTTTTGAGATGATAGATCTCAAATTTTTACTTATGACTCTTTAGAGTCACTACTTTGTCTAATTTGTGATTTTAAGACCGCGTGGGGTGGCAAACTTTGAATTATATACTAAATTTTATGTCAAGAATTATAAGTTGATTATAATTAGTATGATATTATACAACCATGATTAGATTGATATTGTTCTCTTTTACTTAAAGCATGTTATTTTGAAGAGATATTTTTATACTTTTCATCAAAAGCGAGTAGGGTATAGAATGTATAGAACATCTTGTCAATCTAAGGGTTGAGATAAATTTTTAACTTGTTGCATTCTAGTCGAGCAAGCAGGGAGACATTGTTTTATTTGTTTCCCTTATAAGGTTGAAAGGATGGGGTGGTCCTTGGCCTATGAACATTATGTTAATTTTAACATTATTTCCTCTTAACCATGAAAATAATAGAATAAGTTAAGCATTGAAATATTATACTAATTAGGTGTGGCTAATGGTAATTTAATACAATTATAGACTAATTGTATGATTTTTATTGTATGTATATACATCAAGAATTATTTAGCATGTATTGCTTTCTATGATCTAATAGTATGGATTTGTGGTTCACTGAATATTGTGCACTTTTTGGAGATCATTAGGTCATGAACACCTAAGGGAAGAGTTGTGAATTAAAAATGTGAGTTCTAAGCAATATGACAGTATTTTATTTAGCCTCACATTGAATCAATTGTTACTAAATTGGATTTGACATATGAACTTGTCGAATCCAAGATTTGACAGGCATAACTTGTCAATTTTAGTCATATGGCCATATGCATGTATACTATGGATATGTATTCCATGATTTTGTATACATTGAAAATGTAATATTTCTATTTCCTATTCATCATCATACTTGTTAAGGGCTCCATGGAGTAGTGATAGTATTGACATGTTATACTTATCAAGAGCTATGTGGGGTAACGATAGTATTAACTTATGCACTTCATTCTTTCAAGGTTCCCTAAATACTTGTCTCTAAAATAAGTAAAACATTCTCTAGGATAGAGAGATGTGTTGAGGGTTGGAAGATTTTGTGTAACTCTTCCTGGTCATTTGTTTTAACTTGTATGATGATCTTATATACTCTTGGTAAGTTAGTAAAACTTTTACAGAGATATGTGGGACCCTTCAAGGTAACAAAAGTGGTTAGTCATATAGTATATAGGCTTGTCTTGAAGGTTTTGGACCTGAAGGTGGTCATAACAGAATCAATTAGAGTAAATAATACTTACAAACCATGTTTGAATAAGTGGGAGATGTCATAGAGTAGGGTCTTGTGGGACCAAGACTTTAAAAATAGTGCAACTTGAAGGAACTACGATAAATTTTATAGGTAATTTCTTATTTATTTGCTTAATTTGATATTGTATATCATGTTATAGCTTTGTTAAATATTATTTTTAATTTAGAACTTATGTTTGAATAAGAGCCATTAGGGATGATGAAAAGCTTTAGGGGGAAAGGATGTTACATTCTAATTTCTCATCAAACAAACTTGCTAGATTATCCATGAATATCTATAGCTGACAAATTTAGATTTAACTATTTTTAACTAATCTTAAGATATATGTTATTATGAAATAGTAGAATATTGCTTAGGTTATATGATCACATTGTTATGAGTTAGTTTTAAGTAAATATTTAATTTATGATCATATTGATTTGTCATTTTGGTTATGTTTTATGATGAATGTATAGCATAATTGTTATGGTCTAACTATATATTTTGTTGTAAGGTTGATGCAGGAGAACCCATCCTTTAGAGTGTGCCGAAAGGGGAGCATTGTCAGAGAGGGTAACATAGATGGAAACGTCAGAGGATGATAGAGAACTGATAAGAACCCTATGCACACTACATAAATAAATCAAGTTAGATGCATAATTTGAATGGTTAGCATATTGTTGCTAGCAATAGATAGCTGTTTGCTTATGATTTGATAGCATATTTTAATGGTTTTGTGGATTTCATCAAGTGTGACTTGTGTGTGGCTATGAATGTTTTAGGATTTGCTTGATTAGAATAATTTGGATTATTAATCTATAATTTAATCATTAAACTATCATGGAAATTTGAAATGATAATTAATAAATATATCAATTATTATGTATTTGAGTAAAAGAAAAAAATATATAATAAATCCCAATTAAGGGGAAAAATAAGAAAAAATAAAAGGGAAACCTCTTGAAAGAGAATAAAGCGAATTTAAAACTAAAAGGAAAAAAACAAAAAAAAATATTAAAACAAAAAGAGGCTATGCCACTTTTATAAAAGAAAGAAATTTCTAAAAAGAGGGACTATCACCTGAGCTTTCTGGAGTTTAGATAATGACGTCGAGCATAAGGAATATAAAGGGCAAATCATAACCAGAAGGAGAAAGAGGGAAGCATAATAAATAAGTCAACACTAGTTGCCAGGTAGGCAATGTCTTTTATTTCAATATAGGATTATGGAATCTTCTCTATATTGCATCTGATAGAAAACTAGATGTAGTTAGAAATCTAAAGTAAAACCATGGGTAGTTGTATTGATTATGTAGGGAAAATCTATTGAAAAAATAGCATATAATATAAATAACTAAATTCAGACAGGCAGATATATATATTATTTATATCAAATATTTCCAACTAATTTATCTAGCTACCAAGTACAGTTTTCTAACTAGACGTCCAACATATAATACCAAGAAAATTATATTAGAAAACTATATATTCTGGTTATCTAGATTAAAAATAGAAAACTATATCATCTATATATATATTCCCAGTCTATTGAAGGATTTAGTTGTATATATAAACCTCTAACTAATTACTGAGTTGGTTTTCATTCTTTTACTCAACCCAAAACTTTATAGGATTCGTTATAAGTGTGGCATTGACTTGTGTCTACTGGGTAGATTATATGTAGTGCAGTGAGCTAGATTTACATTGGGGCAATCTGGTAAATCAGATCCGTGTGGCTTTTAAATTTTATGAACTAGCTTTGCACATACTAAAACTATAATTATCTTGTAATGACTTAGTGGTTTAACCAATGAAATAAATTATACAATAGTCTATTTAGAGGCAACATATTATTTTGCCAAGTCCATTGTGGCATCATGGAAGTAAGATGCAATCCATTGATGAGTGGTAAGTCACTGTATATACAATTCTCCAGTTGTGGGTGCATAATGATAGCACCTTATATGGATTTATTACTTGACTCAAATCGTTGTAGTTTTTACAGCATGCATCCTTTATGTAAAGCGTTGCTCTATAATCTATCCAACCATTTAGAATCATTGTAGATTTTTATGAGTGAATATTCTGTAAACATGATCATGATTAGTGTTATTTTATTCAAAAGCAAGAATGTTAATATTTAATCATTGTCATGTATCAGATGATGCCCAGACCTACGACCTTATATATTATGACTTTATATATGTAGTTTTGATTTTAAAATATGGTGCAATATGACTTTATATAAACCTAGCAATATATTTGCCACATGAATATTATAGTTGAAATATTGATCAGGTAAATCATTGTATTATATTAGAAAAGAATCGTATGTATATACTAAGGAAGAGGTGTCTAAACTTTTAATATGGCATCACTAAAACATTTATCTCCTAATTAAGATTATTACTAATTATAGAATTTACATGGCATCATTTTGTAATGTATTATAGTTCATTAAGCAAAATAATTATATAAGAATAAACTCTTATGTAGTGTTATTAGAAAGGGTCATTATGTCCTAACTATAGTTTATTTTGGAGATAATAAATATAAAGGGCTGAACAAGGATATTCTAATACACATGTGGTGAAGACACAGTATCTTGGGAGACATCTTTCTCATATAGAATCTATTATGACAGTTCTATTGACCCAAGTGATCCAATTGATCTAAGAAATCAAGAAATGATATCTATTTAAGGAGTAATGTATAATATGACTTTAAAATTGACTTATACCCAATTATTCTTATTGTCTTAATTTATACGAACAAACATATTAGTGAATAACACCATAGAACTTAAATGGTTTACATAATAGCAAGTTTGTTATTAGAAAGGGTCATTGTGTCCTAACTATAGTTTATTTTGGAGATAATAAATATAAAGGGCTAAACAAGGATATTCTAATACACATGTGGTGAAGACACGATATCTTAGGAGACATCTTTCTCATATAGAATCTATTATGACAGTTCTATTAACCCAAGTGATCCAATTGATCTAAGAAATCAAGAAATGATATCTATTTAAGGAGTAATGTATAATATGCCTTTAAGTATAAAATTGACTTAAACCCAATTATTCTTATTGTCTTAATTTATACGAACAAACATATTAGTGAACAACACCAGAGAACGTAAGTGGTTTATATAATAGCAAATTTTTATCGAAGGATTATACAACAAGCGTAGAAGCTTCATGGAGTGTATACATCCGGTACTATGTTTAAGACTTAAATAATGAGCTATTAAATTGATGAGACATATTTTATTATAATCACTCCAAACTAATTAAATCTGATGACTAGTTTCTCATAGTTAGATATATGTCAGGGTTAACATTATTTGTGCTAACATCATGGAGATTAATGCCGCTATATAGAGTTATTATATATATATATATATATATATATATATATATATATATATATATATATATATATATATATATATATATATATATATATATAAAGGATTCTTCCATTCTTTAATAAAATAGGTATGTGGATGAATTATACTTGATTATGTATTTGATCAAAATGTAATCGGGTTTATATACCCTAGTATATCATATTCAATAGAATTGATTATTATCATGGCTTAGTGGTTTCTACATTCATATAAATTTGTGAGACTTAAGTATGTCAGATAAAATTAATTGATATGTTACCAAAATTTATATGCAAAAATAGATATGAAGGACTCTGTAACCTTGAAAACCTGTGAAGGGAATGGGGTATGCTTTGAGTATATCTGGAAATAAATTCTATTTAGATTGGGATCAGAATCATACAAAACTATTACATTAGTGAATCTTTTATCCTGAAAAGATTGTCCATATATTTTGTGATCATGGAAGCTCATAAAGATTATGAACTATAGGGCGTTCTTGATTAGGAAGTACAAATGAACATTGATATGGTATTTTCATACCATTTGAGTACTTACATATGGTGCATGTACAATTACCACTCATATATATGCATTATATCTATTTAGATAGATGATTAAAAAGTCTTAAAGTGTCTATGAGACCAAACCTATATTCATGAGAAAATAGTCTCCTAAAAACATAATAAAGTGATGAATGTAAAGATTATAATGGGTTTATAAATTTTTTGATCTCTGCAAGTTTGATGATTGACTATGTAGAAGTAACTAACCTGTAGGTAAATTAATAGACTATATTATTATTGCTTATGCTATATACTTGGGTTTACTTACATATATTAAATTGAGCGGTTTAACCAAAGGGTATACCTGGGTGGTATAATCTCGTACTTGCTTGGTTGTTATTATATATGTGGTTCGTATGAACTCTTAAAATCATAAGTTCGTTATGTGATTTATGTGTTGTGGATTATGATAGAATGGGATATCATAGAATATTACAGTATAAGTGTATGTAGTACCCACATGATATATATTACAATTGTTATGATTAGACTCACATCTATGTTTAACTAACCAATTATATGTGTGTTGGTTGATGCTATGAATAATGTGTTTTATGATAGATGATACAAATTTGTGTATGCGTACATACAACCTTGAGAGTTTAATGATTGCTAAGTTAGTATATTATTGTGTTCCAAGAGAACTGTGATTTGCTTTGTTATATCTAATTACTTGAATATAAATTATGTTTCCATGTAGTTATGACTACTTTACTATGATTGATTGTGAAAAAAATTAGTAGTTATGTCTCAGAACACTAGACTATGATAAAATGGGTTATCATAGGGTGTAGTATGTTTGTAATTAAATTATGTTATTTGAATCTATAGTTAATTATGTAATTATATAAGTGGTATAAATTGTAATAATTATTTCTAGTATGGGATAGAAAAAATATAAGATTCATTCATATGTTTGACATAACGAATGTATGCTTTGATTACTACTATGTTTAACTTGTTATATAATGTGCTTGCTAGTAGGATGTAAAATGAATCTTGTGGTTGAATTGTATTTGACCAATTTGCATTGTTGATATGGAGTAAGGAGTGAGATGGACTTCATTGGCTTACTTGTGTCACAATGATAGATGAAGGCAGTTCGATCAAGTGGTGTGTATGAATTTGATTGATCTAGATCGTTATTATTTATTATTTGTAATACTTTAGGATAAAATATGTTTAGTGAGGCATTATCATTTCATGAATATAAGTTTCCATGTTTGTGTGATATCTTACAATAGAATGACTTTCTATGATACATTGCATGTTTAGTTTAAAAATCATATAACATACAGGTACTTGCTTGTCTCTCTAGATTTATGTGCCATCACTATCTACTCATCCATGAAGGGAGGGCCATTTCTTGACGGGATTAGTGTGGAGGATCATTGACCCATGGTTGGTGTGTAAAAGTGCTCGAATGATTCTCTCTCTCCCCATAGTAGTACTACCTATTGAGATGACACTTGAGATTGCCATATATACTTGATTTTGAGAACTATGCTCTGGGGAAGCCATGTACCTATATGTACATTATATTTTATTATACTTATCATTGAATATTGTCATGAAGAGTTGTAATTACTTATTATTATACTTTGACAATGGTGGTTGTAGACTTGTCTCAGTTGTAATTGAGTTGATGTGATTACTTTCTATATTCACATTTATGATGTGTACTCTCATGATATTAGAGATTGATGATAAGTGATGTATTATGCATGTTACTATTATTACACCTTGAATATTTCTTATGGTCTAAGTATATTCTTGTGGTGTAATATATTTTTAGTATATGTGTATTAATTAAAAAAAATTATGTATCTCTATGTCTAACCTAGTGGGGTTGTTACATACTTAGATACTTTCAGTATTTTGAGCAGTCAATTACAGATTCATCTACTTCACATGAGTGAGAAATGATGGAGTCATGACCTACTTGATTTATTGAGCCACCCATGCAAGAGGGTTAAACACACTTACAATCTTATCCAATTTATTCATAGATCAGGATCCATCAAGCAGGGATGGGCAATGGAGTCAAAACCAGATTGAGTTCTTGAGCCACCCATATGAGGATTGAGCAAGCCATCATCTCAGTCTAAGCTATTTAACAATGTGATCACTATGTACACTCACACACATAAATTTTCACCAAGTTCAGGCATTGGTTCCCTTACCCAACAAGGTGTATTCATTCATTTCCTCTTTCTTCACTCAACTTTGCTCAATTACTTTATTTCAACATAGTCTTTTAATTTTGATCATCTCTTAAGTAAGGACTGATTTTTGAATGTTTCATTGCAGGTCATTGCTTTGGAACATGTTTCACATACATGGACCCAAATTCACATACTCAGACTCAACTACACAAGCTTTACTTCTAAGGTAAGTCTAGGTTACACTTTTTCTTCCTTTTTACTAGTCATTTTGATTTATTACATTTATAGCATAAAAAGAGGTGAATGTAATCATGTAGAAGTGGTATTTGGATGCTAAGAGTGTTACTTGAGTTAGCCTATTCCTAGCTTTTCGCTAGACCTATCATAGAGCCTTCACCACACTTTTTGTGCAAACCATAGATAATTATAGTTAACCAAAATAGAGTCCCAGAACAACTTTCTTAAATCCCAACCTAGTTTGCCTAGTAGTTTGTCAGGTGGACATTAGTGTCACATTTGGGACACACAGCCACATGGCACGAGTATCCCCAATTGGGCACTATTTTTTTTTGCCCTAACTGTTCTGAACAAATAATTTTTCAAATGTGTGCCCCTCTTAAGATCAGTCTAAGCACATTTTCTTATCCACACAAACTATAATCTCTATAAATACAAGTCTATTTGACCTTCATTCACTAGATGGAAAATAGAAGCAAAAAGCCTTTTCAAACAAAAGATAAATTAAACAAAATTAAGGTATTTTATCCCTATTTTGCCCTACTTCTGTATACTACCATCTACAACAGCCCTAAACCCAAATTTTAAAGATTTCAAAGCTCAAGCAAGTCCACTCTCATTCTAGCATTCACTTGGACTTGCATCAAGCACTAGGTGGGAGAACTACATCAAGATTGATCCCTCTTTAGAGTATTTGTATGTAGGTAACTCTCTTCACAATGAGGTGTTGAGGATGTCTAGCCTATCTTACTAACGAACACATAATTATTGCTCATGTCATACTTTCAAGGAGGATTAAATTTTGCACACTAAATCAAGTTTTATAGGCACAACACACAGCTCAATATTTTATGTGCACAAGAATAGGACCTAAAAACATAGGCATAGGTGCTCCTAGAAAATAAAAATAGTTTTGCAAAGGGGATACTAGCGCCACTTTGAGGACATTACAACAATATGGTGATATTGTTTAGGTGGGGTGCTACTATTCATTGAGCAAACAGATCTTGAGACCCTATTGATGATACTCAAACCTGTCCATAACTCAATTTTTAGAACCCAGATCATCTACGATAATCACTTTCCAGATAAGTCTCTATAGTGGCATATTTATTACTATTTTTAGAAATTCAAATAAGGTTAAAAACCATAACAAATTAGTACTTATTTACTGCATATTATTTAACTAATTTAGACATCTCAACCCTTTGATCTAAACATAGGATTCACATAGTTAAACTCTAAAAGGTTAAATCACACATATACACATTTTTCAGTGAGCATTACTATAGTTGTTTATTTTCAAATATAATTTAATGTCATAGAGTAGTCAGTACTCTTGAATCCTTAAGTTTGTCTATAGTGGTTAGTTTATATTTCTTGAGGTAATGCACATTGAGAATCAATGATGCTCAACAACCTTGACATTACTCATAATTACCTCATTATGTGGCTCCCACCTTACCATCTTGAGGTTTAAGATTGGATTTAGATTATTTATTTTATTTAGTGTATTTGAGGTTCATTGATGCTTAACAGTCTTAGCACTACTCTTAATTCATGAGGATTGAGAAATTTGTCTTCTTAACCCATGGGCTTGCATAGTTATACAAAATTGGGTTTTGATTACCCCCAATTATCCAAAGGTTTAACAAGAGGAACCATTATCCAATGCTTCAACAAGGAAACATCATCTCCAACAAATTTATAGGGCAACATGGTTTGCGCACATACATGTGTATTCTTTCCTTACTATTTTTTTTTTAAATTTAAATTATAGTTTAAATTTCAAATATCATTTTATGGACATTGACTACTACATGTTCATTGAAGATTTTCATGGAGAAAAATTGCACATTTGGAGCTTTCTTTCAAAGACAAAATGTGTTGTACACACTTAAGTATATATTTATCCTTTTACTCTAATATTATAATATAAAGGCATTTGTATACACTAAAATTTGGTATCAGATACTTGATAATGTCAATTTTGACGTACCTTCACCCTACATGACTTACACATACATATATGCCTTTAATCTACTATTCTCTCACATTTACATGCTATCAATGGGACTAATCCTTCCAAGTTGTTATCAATCACTTTAGAGTTCTCCTAATTTATGCCAAACCAATAAACTATCATACTTAGACATATCTATATCATTAGAACATCATTCTTGTATTTGGGACAAGAATGCCAAATTTAGTTGATATTGTGTTGATGTTATCAACCAAGTTTGATAATTTTATCATTTGCCCAAAAGTAAGTAGATTTCAAAATTAGATCATTCTTATGGGTCAGCCCATTTCCCTAATGTGTTATTGGTGTGAGAGATTAACCATATAGACACATATACATACAAATCAAGTGTAGACTTATTATACATCTAACACTTATCTATCAAGCATCTATACATTACTACACATTGAGAAAAATTGCCTTATTCTTTCCATATCAAAAATTAGTCACTAGAAGTATTCATCAACCAAGTTTGAAGCATACTAACCAAGTCAGAAGTGAACATTGTCTACTGTCAAAATCTAGATCATTAGGTGCTTGCATATAACAAAGGAGCATAATTGCACATTCACACTAAGGGGAAGAACTACATATGAATTTATTCCTCTATTCTGAGTATTGGATATGTAAGTAATGGTCAATCATCAACGGGGGTGATTGGGGTTAGCTTAGTTCATTACACTTCCTGAGTTTTTGTAGGTTTTATCCCCTCACAAGTGGACGTAGGGTTTTAGATGAAGGAGATTGATCTTTGGGTGCCACACACATGATCAAACCTCAGGATCATACATAGAGCTGAAACAAAAAGAGGTGGACATTCCAATTCTAGAATAAATACATAAAATATCTAGGGATATAAATTTTGGATTTGAAACATAGATGTGGTTATTACCACCCTGAGGTTGACATTATTGTCCAGGCACATATAGAGATCCAAAAATTCCATTGAGTAACTCACAAACCTGTTTCTAGCCTGCCTTACTGCTTGCCACTTGTCTCAATCCTGCATGACATAGAGAACCACTAAGTATATCATTCTTTATTGTACCTTCCATATTTCCCAGCTATCATTGTCAAATCAATTTCAATCTTATACATTCAAATGCATGCTTGATTTCCATACTTTATGATCTGAATTAATACACATAATTTATATCTTAATTAGGTTTAGAATTAATCTAAATTAGGGTAAAATAACTTATCGAAATCAAATCAAGTTGTTATTGACATGTAATTTGAAACACAACCATTGAGAAAAGCCAAAAAAGACCCAAAACCCTGGGGGACCAAAATGAGGTAAACTGCGTAATACGTTTCTAGGGCCCCATAAATGTAAGATGTATGTTACTAAAAGAAACACCATAAACTTAGGGAAATAAGAGGGGAGGGAAAAGAAAGAGGAAATAGAGATGAAATGTTGGGCAAAATGTCCCAATAAGAGTTAATATGCAATTTTACAACTAATAAATGCCCCCATACCAAATTTAGCTATCTAGAGAAGGTTGTGAGAATTTTTCAAATAGAAAAAATAAAAAAACATAGACAATTTCTCACTTATGTTGACATCCTAAAATTTAGTTCCTTCTTTTCAACCTTGGTCGTAATATTTCATCACATTTCTATAATTGGATGGGAAGCATTTTATCAGGTATTTATGTAATTGATCTCTTTCAACTTAGTGTCAAAGTATTGAGGGGTGTCCATTTCATCAATTTTCTTATCCATATCAATAATACTCTGCTAATTTTTAACTATTTTTTTAATCACAATCATAATACTTTTAATCAAATTTTTATCAATGTAAGAGTCATTGATCTCCTTCAGTGTATTACCAAGGTCATGAGAGGTATCCATTTTTTCAAATTTCTCATCCATATCAATAATAGTGTCCTCATGTTTAACCCCTTCTTTTTATTTATGGTTATACTGCTTTTGATCATTATTATTTATTATTAAAAATGAAATAATGTATCAGATGCATGAATAGTCGATATCCTTTGACCTAGGGTCAAGGCATTGAGAGATATCCATAGGGATGCAATCATGCTCTTCTATGTTATTTCTCGTTATTCTATTTAGGCACACATTCTCTACCGATAGATAGGGGAGGAGATCCAATGTGGCTAGGCTATATGATGGGCCAATCATGTTGCAGACATAAAGGGCCAATCAAATAATGTTGTGTTTATGGATGGGGCCATTGGCCCTATATACATGGATCAATACATTATATTTCACCGATTAGTGACCAAGAGAACTATAATTGGTTTGTTGACATCTGTTGCATGCACTAAGGGATCTTGAAGGGGGCACCCTATCTATACTATATATGGTGAAAGAAGTTAGGTATCTGTCACACATACCAAGTCTTTACGCTTAATAATATTTTTTAAAATAATAACTATAATTAATATATATCAAACACTACTTACCTTTATATATATATATATTCAAAAATTAAGTAAACAATAATTTGACATTTGATCATCATTTATTAGAATTGCATTGGAATTAAATGAATGAAATGAAATATTTTTAATTACATCCACAAGACCAAAACAATCTATATTATATATGGTGAAAGAAGTTAAGTATCTGTCACACATACCAAGTCTTTACGCTCAATAATATTTTATAAAATAATAACTATATATATTCAAAAATTAAGTAAACAACGATTTGACCTTTGATCGTCATTTATTAGAATTGCATTGAAATTAAATGAATGAAATGAAATATTTTTAATTACATCCAAAAGACCAAAACGATCTATACTATATATAGTGAAAGAAGTCAGGTATCTGTCACACATAACAAGTCTTTATGCTCAATAATATTTTATAAAATAATAACTATAATTAATATATATCAAACACTACTTACCTTTAAAAAATACAAAAATTATATATATATATATATATATATATATATATATATATATATATATATATATATATATATTTATGCTTTGACCTTTGATCATCATTTTATTAGAATTGCATTGAAATTAAATGAATGAAATGAAATATTTTTAATTACATTCATAAGACCAAAATGATCTATGGGACCATCAATTACTCTGATTGCTCCAACCACTCAAATTGTGGGACCAATTATATCATTTAGAACATTGTTCCTTCTCTTGTTGATTTGAGTTAATAGCTTCCTCTTCTCTTTTATTCTGTTGTCCTAAAATAATTTTATCATAGAACCAACTCTAAGTGTTTTCTCATATTTGGCTAAGATGTTGGTGTAATTTGAATATTCAAAAATAAAATGTTCCTCCATTTCAAATGCCCATGTATTGCATATAACACAAACCCTCTCTTCCCACTATTCTTTAGGGGTTGTTCATCTACATGTCTCACATTTGAGCCTATGGGACTAGCTTAGATGAGCAACGAGGATCTTTTCCCTCCATTTAATTTTAGCCTACATATATGTTTTTTCACAATGCTTATAAGTTGGTTTGAACTTTATAATATAGTGTTGTTGTTTCCTACTTGTTTTCTTCCTCCACATCCCTGTTGTAAACTTTTCATTCACATAAATTTTTATGTCTTTGTCGAGGTTCTGGGATTCGTTTAGGCCAATATCCCATCTATTCATTTATTTGTAACTCTGCTTCATCCATGTGCTCTTTCGCCGATGCAACTCTTCCGCCTATGCAACGCTTTAGGTGTCATTTATCTACATGTCTCGCATTTGAGCCTATGGTAGCTAGATTTTAGCTGAGCAATGAAGATCTTTTCCCTCCTTTTAATTTTAGCCTATATATATGTTTTTTCATAATGATCATAAATCAGGGTGAACTATGCAATACAATGTTGTCATTTCCTACTTCTTTTCTTCCTCCACATCCTTGTTCTAAACTTTTCATTCACATAAATGTTTATGTCCTTGTTGAGGTTTGGGCATTCATTTAGGTCAATATCCCATTTACTCATCCATTTGTGATTTTAGTTTGTCTATGTGTTCTTCTGCTTATGGAACCCTTCTTTTCTTGTCTATTTTTTTCAAGTAACATAATGGTGAAGACTTTGTGTTTTTTCAAGTAACAGTGCGATGTCTCCTATATAATGGGAGTACGGGGTAGTCTTATATGTTGTAAGCTACCTTCCATACCATAAAGAAGGCCCTCGACATCGTGGACCTTAAAAGAACTTTCCTTCCCTTTCATAATAACTTAGTCATAGCGGTTGTTTTTTACAAAAAAGTTTTTGTTTTCAATAAGGGTAATTTCATAGGAAACTAAAGCCTTAATTGTGATATTGTTCATGATTAAATGCTTTTGGATTCTTTCTATTCACCTTTATTTCAAACTCACCTTTCCACTAGCCCATATCTCACAACCATACATCACCATCCACATAATAAATTCCTCAAATAAGACCTTAGTAGTCTTCCAATACTATAATACAAGTTTTAAAGCATGTAAAGAACTCTTCATCCTCATATTCTTTTCATCTTACATGTATCCCAACTAAACTTGTGTAAAACTCAACGCTTCTCAACCACTTCGGAGAGGTTAATTTACTTGATGTGATAAAATATGAATCACACTCTTCACATACCTTTACAGGTGGCAACGTGACATCTCGGAAAAAAGTATGAGTTGCACGGCTTTTGTTAAATCATTTGGATAAAACTCCGGAACGAGACAAAAGCAGAGATACACCGAATGACAGTAACAAAAAAAATTGTTTGTATTTTCAAGGCAGACAATTGAACAGCAATAGCAATGGCAGGGCAGGTTAAAAATGGCAAGGCAGAAGAATCATCTTCTCTTTCTTCGAATTGCAGTAGCAGCAGTCGAGTAGAAAGATTAGTTCGAGAGAGACAGATGAGACCCAAAATAGGGGGTGGAAGGGGTGGCAATAAGCACAGGCTGCTGGTGGTGGCGAATAGGCTACCTGTGTCTGCCACAAGGACCGGTACCCATTCATGGTCTCTTGAATTGAACGCAGGGGGCCTCGTCAGTGCCCTGCTCGGCGTCAAACAGATTGAAACCAGGTGGATTGGATGGGCTGGTGTCAATGTCCCTGATCACCCTGGCCAAATTGCTCTCGACAAAGCTTTAGCTGACAAGGTACCCACTCAATTTCAGCATCTTTGAATTACAGAATTATGTTTAACAATTACAATTTAATCGAAATAAATTTAGTGAAATATCTCAACTGCATCTTAATGAATGATTTGTATTGGACTGGGGAGGTGAGAAATATGGTTTGTATTACATGAAAGGTAATCACGAGAAGATGTAATTAGGATGCAGGGTTACTTGGACACGGGGATTCCGTTTTCAAAACCAGGTTACACGGATATGACGGTATGTCTATACATATAGCATGAATACACACACACACACATCCACATTATATATATGCACATATATGCACGTGCACACAACATTTATACACACACACATCCACATTATATATATGCACATATATGCACGTGCACACAACATTTACATACCCACTGTGTAGGTGCATTGGCAGGGCTTGGTTTGTTCTGAGGCATGATAAGAGTTAGAAACCCAATGGTATAAATTTTGAACAGTGTATAAGTGTAGAAGGTCCTCTGCTTCTACAAGGGAGGTCTCATATCCCCAGGAGGCATGGTGGAGAGGCTGATATATATATCCCAATCAGAGGGACACATGCTTCTTGTAAGATCCACAAGGGAGGTCTCATACACCTAGGAGGCATGGTGGATATAAGCTGATATATATATCTTAATCAGAGGGACACATCCTCCTGTTTTTACCATTTTTGGGGTGCCTGGATGGGTATAAAACATCCTACATCATCCCCAGGCCTCCATAGTCATCCAGAAGATGTCATTTCTCATTCCCAACTGCTCGGAGACGCTGAGATGTCTTAGGAATGGATCGGAGACACCTAGGTGTTTTGGGGATGACTAAGCATCCTCAACATGATTCACACTTCAATCAAACAAAAACAGACAGATTTCATGAAAACACATGTGAGCAGTGTAATTCAATAAATGCTTGAGAAAATATAACCATTTGATTAGTCAAACAGGCCACATTGCTTTGTTTATTGTTAGGTTTACTTTGTTTATCATTACGATTACGTCATTAGAATTATTTGCACTTTTCTGCACAACCTTGCAAAATTGTTACTCATCATAGGATAATGATGAAACAAAAAGCATGATCAGATCGTAAATGCAAACAACATGAAAAGGATATTATTAGACATGCGGGAAACAAAATTACAATATAATGTAAATTTAAACTGCAATCCAGATATATTTACGCAAATACATTCTCTGCCTGTGGTAAATATCACTTACAAAGAGATGGATGCACAACCTTGCACAGACATACACACACACGCATGCATGCACACACTGTAATGTCCCCAAATGGGACGAATTAATGCAAAAGAGGTTTTCCCCAAAATCCACAAATCTAAAAATGCAATCAACAAACCTTAGATTGCAAAATGAGCTCACAAAACCCTAGAAACCCTAGGCGTCAAAATAATAGGGTTTTATGGGTAAAATCCAGCCAATAACTTGTTTCGAAATAACTGAAAATGTGCAGGAAAATTACAGAATTTAATTTGCACAAATAAGTACCTTTGTTACCCAATTTTTGAAGTTCAAATGCCACTTTATGATGACAAAAAATTCTGATTTCTTATCAAAATTAAAGCTGCTGTTCTGATTGATTTTCTTCCTCAAACCCCTGCCAAAAATAGCCACGAACCTATGAAAATTATCAGAAAATTCTAGCGACTTATTTTGGGCATAGAAATTACCAAAATAGCCTCCCTAGGTCAATCACCCCAATTCCAAAGTGCTGGGAAAAATAGTAGAAAACTGTAGAATAAATTCTTGCCTTTCGCAAGTGGAAAATCCTTCAAAAACTTGTCAAATAATTATGCAAATTAATGTTTAATTTTTCTCCTTCAAAATTTTCACAAAATCGTCCAAAACTTCATATGAATAATAAAAAAATTAGCAAATGAAATCAGATTATTTAATTTGCGAATTTTAGATCAATTGAAGCCTCTAAACCCTAGATCCAAGCTCCCCAAGTGGTTTGCTTCACTTGCAAAAATAGCATAATAAATTAGCAAACTTAAGATGCAAGGAAAAGACCACAAAACCTTCATAAAAATGCACACAAACCCTTCAAAGCAATTTGCCCCACTCCTTAGGGCAAGAACAAAATCTCCTTTAGCAATAGTGGTGTCAAAAAACACCTTTTTGATTGATCAATCATCAACAGTAAGGAACCTCTATTGGGCATGCATTCCAATAGTTTTCTTCAAGCATGGAGAACAAAATATCAAATTCAACATATCCTCCATTCTAGCCTTCGCCATGTATTTATAACTTCCAAAGAGGGTGAACCACTTTGGGAAGATAAAACACATTTCTTTTCCCTTGCTTTAGCTCCCATGCTGACATCTCCTTTTTGAATAATATATTAATTAGTTGTCTTAATTTTGAAATAGTAATTAAAATTACTTTAAGGCAAATAAATTTATAATTAATTCATTTAAGCATTTTAGTGGTAAAAACCACTTTTTAAATATTCTATTAATTAAATAATAATTGCCTTATGATAAAAATCACTATTTCGACAATTAATAAATAACTAATAAAATATAATCCCTCAAAAAGGCTCTTTTAATCTATGGAAAAATAGACTAAAGGTCTTCAATACTTGTTTAATCATGATGTGGAAATGGAGACATTACACACACGCCTGCCCGCACGTGCACATGCACATACGCACGTGCACGTGCACATGCACACACACACATATACATTTGTTCACACAAACCAAAATAAACTATCTTTTACGCGCTGTTCGGTGGACCATCATAACCATTGATTGTCATGGGCAAATGGCAGATACTAGTACATGTATATGTGTGTGTGCAGAGAGAGAAAGAGGACAATTTCAACATAGTTTGTTTTTATCTACTATTTCTTGTCAGGTAATTCAAATCCACATAAATCTTCCATTAAATAGATTTGCAAAATAGTTGCAAGTGGGTTGAAACATAGAATGTGCACATATTTTTTGCTTTCTTTCATGTACCTTCGTATGATTTTTAAAAATTTAAGTTTCAATTCATGGATCATTGATATGCCTTTTCATTGCTTTCTCTATATAAACTTTGGAATGGTTAGTGATGCACAACAAAATTAGAATGTTGCAAATTTCCGTTATTTTTCTCATTTTTTAACTTGTCATCCCCTAAAATTTAGCCTAGTGTCCTCTTGTCCCGGTAAAGTTTGCCTCTGTTTCTTGTTGTTTTCAGCTCGAAAGCTTCAAGTAAAACACACATATATGGATGGACACATGAATATGGATATATATGCACACATACATGTGTATATGTATGTATGCCCATTCTACACAACACACATATACCCCCCCTAGATCTGAGAATGGATTTCTTGCACGTACATATCCTTGTAATATAATCACGAGCTCAAAAATAAACAAATGAAAATAAATTGGCATAAACATTTAATCAAAAATGAAATTGTGGGTGTTGCTCTCAGTTGTGTTTTGCAATGGGGTATTTTATCTCTCAAATCTATGCTGCTTAAATCAGCAACCTTTTAATTTTCCTCTCCTATTTTTTAAAATGCTTTAAATATGTTTGTAGCACCTCCCGTGGTGCCACTTACTTAAAAACTCATTTTTACATCTTTTAATAAAACACGAACTAAATTTTTCCTTAAAAACAAGGTGTAAGTATGTGACATTCATACTTAGAAAACATCTACTACAATGCATGCAATTGCATATGTTCAACTTTCCCAATTCTAACTGTATCTAAGAAGCACTCTGTTGATAACCTTGATCACAGGCTCATCTAAGGTTCTTAAAAGCCTCATCAATGAATCCAGAATGCTCAAAATCCTATAAATTGACCATTCGTTTGCCCTAAAGGGCTGAAACAGACACCAGATGCAAAATTGTCAAACTTTGGCAAACCTTGAGGTTCTCAAAATGAGGTTCACATCATTAGGTGCACAAAACTAGGTTCGTGGCATGAGGTTTATAAAACTAGGTCCAAAACAAGAGCTTTGCAACTTTAGCTTCGCATCATGACCATCGCAACACTAGCAAGCATTGCAAGCCTAAAACACACCGCAACACTAGATTTCAGATTTGGAATAACCTTACAAAAATCACATGTCAAAGACTATACTTCTCCAACAACCCAAGTATTATATACCGTTGGAAAGCTCTCAAAACAAGGAATCCAATTATGAAATTAGATTTTAGGAATTCAAAGTTAATGATCTTCGTAAAACTTCGCAAGTTTCAGCTGTCTTAATCTTCAGAAAAATGGCCAAGAATAGAAATTATCAAAATATGCATAACGTGCCATTTTCAAACCTTCACAACTCAGAGTATTGATCAAAACCTCCCCAAATTTTACAAGTAAAATTTTGAGACTATATATACAATTCCATAAATTTATATTAAAAAGTGAATATCACCAAATCTGTCCTGTCTCTTTTGTGCCCTGTGGAGTAGCTCTTGAAATCCCTTTCGTGTCAAAAAACACTCACAATGAGCAACCACAAGTTCTTGGGCCGTTATCCAACTTGTGCAACTGCTGCGGGCGAAACTGGTGTTTAATGCAAAGTGGCGGTTTCGTCATGAGACAGAATTCTGTGTGTCCATGACTGAAACTGTTTCTCTCATTTTCCAGGTGCCTGCTGAAGTGCTTAGAGATCCATGTAGGTTGCCTTCATGCTGTCAATCGGGCCAGGTGCGTGCAATCATTGAGAATCATTTTGGGTGATGCAAGATCTCTTGGTTTCCTAGATGCTCCTGCATCAGACCAGCTCTGTGCTTCCTTGTTCTTTACTGAGATTAACCTCGATTCAGGGTACCATCAGATTCTTGTTGCACCCTTAGATGTTTGGAAAACTGCCTTTAAAGGAAAAGAAGGTTTGCTTGAATGGTTGGTTATGTCTTTTGGCTTGATAATGCCCCCGTAACATTTGTGTGGATGATGAATGACATCCCAAAACCCTTAATAGGTTCATTCATTGTCTATCTTGATAACATTCAAATAAAAGTGAGAACTCCTGGATCACATTCAACCAATGGTAAAACAATTACGACAACATAATTTGTATAGGTGTGTTCATTTGCCAGGAAGGAAATTCAATATTTTGGGTGCATTGTTGATGTACATGGAGTAAATGTGGATCTGGCCAAGATCCATGTCATCTAGGAATAACCTACACCAAGGACACTCACAAAACTTCATGGTATCTTGGTGTTGAAAATTTTCTACAAGAAATTTGTACTTGGTTTCTCTCACATCACTTGGCCCTTCAATCAAGTCACCAAGGGTGGCAGGAAGGAAAACTTCAGCTGATCAACCATGCGACAAAATGCATTGGAGGAGTTGAATTGCAAACATTGTTATGCCCTTGTGCACACAGCACCTAATCTTCAACAACCATTTGAGATAGACACTGATGCATTTGAATATGCACTTGGAGCAGTCTTCACTCAATTTGGTCATCCAATTACTTACCATAGTGAAACATTCATTGTTGTGGTAAGAAAGTGTCCCACAGATGACCAAGAGCTTTATGTCATTGTCTAGGCATGTAAGCACTACATATTGAGAAATGAGATCATCATTCATATAGGTCATATGCCACTACAGTTCTTGCAGATGTTGGAGTGAGCGTATTCACACTCACTTATGGAGGTAAGCTTAATATGGAGTTTGTTATAGTTGTTGGACTGTTGTGTGCACAGACAATATTTGGTGTGCACCTATTTAGGGAATCCAAGTTATTTTGAGTGGATCACAACCATCAAGTGGTTATTGTGAAACCAACTCATATGCCTATTTATTAGGCACTCCTTGTGCTATCTCTTAGGTTGTTGAAGAGAGAAGCTATGGATTGTATATTATTTTTTGAGGCAATAATGAGAGACTATTGTGCATATTGATTATTTGTTGTATATGCAATGTCTGAATGATGGCTTGGTTGTGGTAATAGTTTGTAGAAGAGACCCTACGTTTGCATGAGTGCATATTGTTGCACTTCGTTACAGTATCAGAGCCAATTCGTGCATCCATTACTCAGTTGAATTTATTTTATTTGCTCAACGTTGAGCCTCACTCATTGCCAAATTCTGTTTTTGATCATTTTTTGAATTGGTAATTGTTTGGCACCTAGGCCATACACCTCTTTGAGAGGTCATTGGAACAACTATCTCCATCATATTTGGTTTGCACAAATTTGACTTGCAGGCTGTATTGCTCTCATATGAATTTGGAATTTATACTGACTGTATGACAGATTTCTATTAGTTTTTATTGGGTTTTTTGAAACAGGTCATATTCGCTGTATGACGCATGTAGTTTTTTTTTTTTGCCTTTGCAAATGGAGTCTTTGAACCAACAAATCTATATGTTGGCTGTTTATGGCTTCGCTACATTCAACCACTTGTTCAATAACTTGACGACATAGATTTTGCAGACATGGTGAAACTACAAACATTCGAATGAATCCGATTGCCTTCCATTGCTTAGAATTCCTCGCTTTGGTTGCAACAGTCAAAAGCTTCACAACGCCCCTCCAAATACGTAGATTGACAATCTCACCTAAGTGAACATCTAGCTCCTTGTTGACAGATTTCACCAAGATCAAATCTTGTTTTAGCTTCACAGTTCAACCTCGGCTCAAAGTTCGCCTTGTTGAATTCTATGGGTCCAACTCAGCCTGTGCATCTTTTTGGAGCTTCTCTCTATTTAACATCTATATTTGCATTCATGGTTTGGACATGTGCTCTCTTCCTTGCCGTTCTAGAGGTAGACCAATTAATGGTCCAGTCTCTCATTGTTTTAATTTGAATGGAAGTGATCGCCATGCCGAGGTTTACAGCATAGTTGTATTATGTCTACATATATGTAATGTTGCACTTGTTGGGCCAACTTTATTCGGGCAACTAATCAAAAGCGCACCATTGCTCATAGTATGAAAAAGTGACACACAACCTGCTTACTTGCAGTTACCTACACCCGTCAAAGGTCATTGAGTTATTTGTTGTTGGTTTGTTATAACTGCTAGGCACAGTCCAAGCCACCTATTGTTCTCAACATTTGTCATCCAAGCCGTTTGGCGCAACTGAGCGTAACTAGTCAACACAACTCCAACATCCTTGGTGGGTGTTTCGACTGGTCAACCTCCATCTCGCCAACCAAACCATGGTTTTTTTTGGCTTCGTCGCCATTCATTTGGTGTTGCTACAACTGTCAATGTAGTTATTCAATCTTCAATAAGTTTGGTTTTTCAAATTGTAGTTGCCCTTTACAAAAAATAAATTGAAATTTCTTCGTTTATATGTTCAAATGCTTGGTAGGCTGATTGGTTGTAAATATTTTGCTAAAATTTAGACCTTGGAGAGGTCTTGGTTTCAAACCCCTCTTTACACAAATAAGTTCTTTTATTAAAACAAAACAAAAGAGAGCTTATATTATTGATTTGGGGGAGCTATAAAACAATAGTTGTTAAGTGGGGTTGTCTTTTATGTGGAAATTACTTTATAAAAGGGTGGCAATTTTTTGTAAGGGGCAAATTACTTTTTTTTTTTGGCACTAGGACTTTTGTAAGGGGGTGATATATATCTTTCAAGGGGAGATTATTAAAACAATGGAAATTATAAATGGAGGAGAATTCCTTGTAGGCATACTTTTCTCTTCATCATTTTTTTAGGCCACTTTTTGCATTGTATCTACATTGTACTTCTCTTTTGGATGCATTTTCAGTGTTACTCGACATCCCTCTTTGGCCATTGTTGTCAATTTTCAGAGGTGTGTTTTGCAATTTTGTTGCATTTCTATTGTTTGGAGGGAAAATGAGACATTTAACTTGTGTTGGGTGTATTTTCCTTCTTGACCTTTGTATCATAAGAGTAGTTGTTTTGTGGGGGATAGACATTCTCCTCTTTGACGACTTCTTGCGACAATGACTACACCATTCTTCGAACTCCTCAACACTTCAAACTACAATGATTGGAAGTTGAAGATGAAGATGCATTTGCAGTTGAAAGGCTTATGGAGAGTTGTGCTTGATGACTTTTCAAACTTTACAGATAAGGAAGATATTGTGTGGATTACATCCTTGCAAGATGAGGCACTTTGTTTCATTCGCCTCAAGGTTTTAGATAGTTTGCAATCTCACATTGTGCAGGCCACGTCATCTAAGGAAGCTTGGGACGCTATTGAAGCATTGTTTGGGGAGGTCACTGCACCTCCAATTGTTCCTCTTCCTTCTCTTTCCTCTCAGAGTGAGGTTTTTTTTTGATAGTGACATTATTGATGTTCCTCCACTGTCTTCTCCTATTTGTGAGAATGTGATTCTTGACGGTGATATGCATAAGGAACCTTTGGCATCTCCACCTCCTCCTTCATTTGTTAGCAAGGACTTATCTCGTCAGGATGTTGCACTTACACCAACTTTTGTTGATGACACACAAGAGGAACCTATGCCTCCTTTTGCTGCTCATATTGATGTACAATTTAATATTGTGATTGTTGCGCTTATGTCTTCTGTGAAGGCCTCTTTTCTAGCACTATAGGGAGTGAATAGGAAATTAATGAAGCAGAATTGCTTTCTGTGCTCCCTCATTCATAGTAAGGGTGCCTTTATTCACTCCTTGCAGAATCATATTGCTAGCATGCAACATCACCATGATATGTTGGACATTCACGCCTTTTTTTCTAGGCCATTATGTCCTCTTGAATCAGGGATGCATCCACTTGATGCAATTTTACAATGTGACCTAGTATATTCTGAGCAACCCATTGTTCCTGTTGCTCCTATTGTTGTATTTGATGCTTCTATGCCTATTGTTGTTGCACACTCTACATATCTCACTCCAATTCCACCTGCATATTTGCCTGCCTCTTTTGAGAAGCATACCACTACTTTTGGCTTTCGCATGCTTCATTCAATGGGTCACACTACTAGATTTGTGGGCATTTGTAAGCAGCTATAGGGCATTACTACCCCTATCCAACATGTTAAATGGATTGCTCGGCATGGTATTGGTTATTCAGTAGGTCTTTCATCTTCAACGGGATCATTTGATGATATAGATTTGTCCTTTGTATGCTTCACTCTTCATGAAGATAATGAGTTACATATGAGCTCTTTTGCACCTTCACCCAGAGTTGAAAAACCTGAGATTACAGTTGTCAGTGCTGATCATTCTGACACTTTTTTGGATGTTACCTCACATTCTTCTAATGTGGACTTTGAACCCACTCATGTGCAGGCATCTTCATCCACCATTCGTGCTCATTTGGGGTTGATTTTTGATTGTTCTTGGTGGCATTGACAACTTTCTTTGAGAAAAATATATAGGTGAGGTTCCTCCACCACTCAGCATCTTCGACCGCACACTACTCCTGCCTTTTGATGCTCCTTAGTTGCATGAGCTGTGTTAGACATTTGTTTTTGGAGCATGCATCTCTCATTTCATAGATGGTGTCTGTGACAACATTTGTAGTTTCTTGCATCACTTGGTGATATTGTTTGTTGGATGGGACCATTTTGTAGTCACAATGAGAGTTATGGAGTTTTTCCTTCATGTGTGTGTGCTCCATGATGAGCACTTTATTCTTCAGTTGCATGACTATCCCATCACCACAAGGAACATCTTCTTGAGAGATTTTATATCTGTATCTTTGATGTTGACAGTGTCCTTCAGGTTTGTGGTGGAGCTTGTTCTCCTTTTGAAGATTAGCTAGCCTAGTGAAGTCTAGTGTCAGCGTTTCAGTGTTTGGGTAGTGGGATTTGTCGACTCATGCAGTTTTTTTGAGCCACTACACCCATTTTAACATTATGGGGGAGGGTGTGTGTGTGCACATACTACTTCAGGTGTTTTGTTCTTTGTTAGTCCTTGGCGCACCACATTTTTTTTAGGTAGTTGATTGAGTGCACTTTTTTTTGATGGGATTCATTGAATCAAGTGCACCTACTATAGCACTGTGTTGAGCTTTTGAGTTGTGCTTCTTGGGATGCCTTGTAGTATAAGTTCTCTTCTCCACTTTTGTTGTGGTTCTACTGGTTTTTGGGTACCTTGCAGTAACACATTTCATCTATGGAGACTATTTTTCCCAATTTTTTATGATCATTATTTTTTATTGGGTGAGCCTCGTACAAAGTACCAATTCTATTTGACTTGGTGGTTACAACGGCTCGACATCCATGTATTTCGATAAGATGGATAGTTACCATAGGGGCGCTTAGTATTTCACTGTGCATTTGTACATGGGTACTTGATCATGCCTAGTTGTCGGGACCCATCAGTCTCTTTGCTTTCTCTTTTATCACTCTCTATTCTACGCTTAAGGGAGGGTGTTGGAGTGAGCGTATTCACACTCATTTACGGAGGTAAGCTTAATATGGAGTTTATTATGGTTGTTGGATTGTTGTGTGCAGGGACAATATTTGGTGTGCACCTGTTTAGGCAATCCAAGCTATTTTGAGTGGATCACAATAACCAAGCAGTTGTTGTGAAACCAACTCATATGCCTATTTATTAGGCACTCCTTGTGCTATCTTTTAGGTTGTTTAAGAGAGAAGCTACGGATTGTATATTGTTGTTTGCGGCAATAATGAGAGATTATTGTGCATATTGATTATTTGCTGTGTATGCAATGTCTAAATGATGGCTTGGTTGTGGTAATGGTTTGCAGGAGAGATCCTGTGTTTGCAGGAGTGCATATTGCACTCCGTCAACAGACACAACAAATCACAGCAAAAATGACAAAAAAATAGCCTTCATATCTTCAACATTTCCACTTGAACATCATGGATAATAAGGGAAATGCCAATCTTGTAGCTGAGTTTTTGAGCCAAACCCTTGATTGAAGTCTTCTTTGTCTTCTTTGTGCATGATGCATGTGAACATGAGATCAACCCTTGGCCAAAATTGTACCCAATAGCATCAGATTTTGCACAAATCTATCCGATATTACATGGTAGTAAGTCAATTCAAGATCACTACTTGGAGGATGGACTCTTGTATCATTTGGTACACTTGTGTTTGTTGCATGAAGTAGAATGACACAAGTTGATATGGGAGGTTCACTTTAGCAAAGTTGTAGGTTATTTTGAATTAAAGAAGATCCACATGGTATTGAAGAAGTATTTATTTTGCCAGCATCTCATGTCAAAGGTTGCAAAATACATAAAATCTTACATTGCATGTACTGTAGCCAAGCTGACCAACAAGAAGCAAGGAATGTATACTCCTTTGCCGATACCAATCAGACCTATGGAACCGGTTTCCATGGATTTCCTTTCAATTTTGGCTATCACCGAGCATGGTAATGATTGTGGTGGATAGATTTTCAAAGATGGCTATACTGGCGCCATGTAAAAAGGCTTTTCCAGCTTAGGAAACAACTCAATTGTTCTTTCAGAATGTATGGGTTCTTTTTGGGTTGCCTTCGACCATCATATCTCATAAAGATAACAAATTATTGAGCAATTTCTAGAAAGCAATTTGGCCAATAATGGACGCAAAACTAAGTCTACCACATTCCATCCCTTGATTGATGGACAAACATAAGTGGTGAATAGGAGGATGGTCGTGCATATTCTTAGGGTGTACAATCCCAAGAAGGATCGCACTTGGGATGTGTTAACCTTAAAAATTTCAGTTTTTTTTAATATAATCTATATCTAAAATTTGGTTGTTGGCTAGTCATCATCCCTCATAAGGTTTTGGTTAGCAATCCTATTGCAAAATGTAAGATGTTGATTACCACTGCAAATTGAAAAACGATAATGATGGTTTGTAGTTGGATTCGTTGGATCAAAAGCTTGAAATGGTGATTTGGGGATGTTTTTGCTAGGTTGAAAACCAGCTATGACAGCCCAACAATGTGTTGAGTTGAAAGTCCATTTGGGGCAGCTGACAAATGCATCTTTACATTTGCATCAAGGAGACACGCAACAAGGTAGGTGACATTCCTTTGACAAGGTAATGACCATTTCACCAATGGCAATGATTGAAGTTTTTTGAAGATCACATATTGGACCCCTTGCAGTAAGAGAGTTTTCCGGCATTTCAATGAGAGGAACTTTTGAATATGAAGTTTGAGGTTTTTTTGGGTATTATTAAAATGCAAATGAAAGGCCTCTGAATTCATTTTGCAAAAGGCTTGCACCACAAGGATTGAAAACATTAATTCACATCAATGGGACGAGTCTGAGAAATGTGAGGCACTGCAGCTGAGAATAGTCCAATGACTGCGATGATTGGCATGAAGGAGACGACTCCAAAATCACACTTTTGGAAATGTTTCAAAAGAATTACATTTTCTACACACTTATTGGGTCTTATGATTAATTTGGTCTTAAGGACATTAAAAGTCTTCATCGTCATCATCATCAATCAATGGATGGATTGAATTTTCCTGGTTTAAGGAAGAATAAAAAATAATAACCATGGTCTATCTTGAATTTGGACTTGAGGTGTAGTTTCTACATCAACAACTGCCTTGAAGTGATAAAAGTTTAAATTCAAGGAATATTTTAGTTTGTTTGGAGTTAATTTATTTTTTATGTAAAACAGATTAAAATAAAGTGCTTCACATTTTTGAAATTCAGAACCTTTACACTCCTTCCACCCTCTCTTAATAAAGCAAATTTGAAACTATATTGTTAGGTTAGTGGAATTAAAGGTGGAGGCAGTTGGTGATGCAAGCGTATTATCCAATTTGCAAACTTGCATGTCCCGCTGCTCTGGTTTGAGTAAACAGTCAGAAGAGATCACATGATCTTTTTCCATACAAATGTGGATTACGTGGCAGAGGATTAATGGATGCATGTGATGGACCATTAGGATGTGATACATGCAATACCAATTTATAATGAGAATCGTTTTCATTCACTAAAAGGCACACAAATGATTCATTTTCTCCTGGTTTCTCTGAGCTGCAAGTGCACTCCTTTGATGGTGTTCCTGATGTTTTGTTCTCTCTTAGTTTAATGGGTGCTGCTGTGCAGTATATCCTAGACTTGGTTCTCTCTGCACTACAAGAGGATAAGAACCGAAGGTTTATTGATTCTCAGTTGCGCAAAAGAGTGGGTCAAGTATTATATGGTGTCCATTGATAATATGTATGCACATAGCTAATAAGATATAATTTCCACCACCAAGCGTGATGCCTTGACCACATAGTCCATAACATGTTTTTATGGAGAGCTGCAGACTGAATTCCATACCTAGACAATGTCCAAGCACTGTTGGACATGCTCAAGGCAGGTCCATTACAAATGCAGTGTGGACTAGCTACAGGGAAGAGAATGAAATAAAGGGTTGTTGCTCTCAGCTCATAGGAGAATTGTATTGGCCTGTGTAAAATTGAATGATAGTTGAATGGCCCAATTTATACAAAGTGTTTGAAGAACAACACATACAAAGCGGAAGATATTCTAGAAGAGGAGAAAATTAAAGGCCTTGAAAATTGCATTATTAATGTGTACCATGATCCTCTCAAAATCACAATACAAAAAAATTTAGGGAAGCCATTTCTGTTCATAACAAGATAAAAGAAGTGAGGGACAGAAATAATTTCTGGTTATGTACAAGAAAGGCGTCAGTTTAGAAGAGTGAAGAGATGTTGCCTGATCATAAATCCAAAAACTACACCTTGAATGTGTGTTAGGCCTAGAAATAGGTTTCTACATATAACAAGCCTCTAAATGGGTAAAATGTATAAGCCCATTCTAGATCCAACACATAAGAAAGCCAATCCACAAAGCTGTCCAGGCCAATAGACAAGGGTTGTGTGCAACCTCCTAACAAAGGGGACCTACACATACAATCTTTAATTAGAGAAGAAAGGGTAGGACACCTTACTAGATTTGGGTGTCATTAGATGGTAAAGCAAGAGCTATGGTAGCTAGGTCAATGATTGTGGTAAAGGCAAGGGCTGTAATAATAATAGTAAATAATAACAAGCACGTGCTTTAATACTGAATAAATGGAACATACGACCTTCATCATTCGATTATGCACAAAAGTAAAAGGGGTAGGATTAGAGATACTTACCTTGAGTCGACTTGTTGGTGCATTAATATTCCCCTTGGATTTGAGAACTTTGTGAGAGATGCTTGTACACAAAGTCAAGATGGATAAAAGGAACCCTAAGTAGAGCACAGTTGGGGATTCCAAGGATTTGGTATACCTTGATGGCGTAACTCCAATTCTTGAATCTTCAGGGCCTCTTTGCATCTTGTCTTCCTTTGTTTAATCTCCTCAATCCTTGTTCCTCTTCTTCTTCCCTAAGGGGAATTGCATGCTCACAAGCAAAGCAAAAGTTGTTTTCTCTGAGAAATGACAAAAGGAAACTATAAATAGGGGTACAAATCCTTAAAATCAAGTCTCAATTTTAGCTGATGTCATCGGCCTAGTCAAAGACGTTGAAAGAAATCAGACATCATCAGCTTGGCCAATGTTGTCAGCCAAAATAGAGGGCTAATAAAATATGTTGAAGAGGCTGATTGAGAACAAACAATCTAGGACAGGGATTAGAGGAAGGAACAAGAGGTGAAGGATGCCAAATTTGATGGTATGAAGGGCTCTCATTTCATCTGTCATGAAGTGCTCGAAGCTGGCCCACCCTGATCCCTAATTTATACATTATGGGAGAATCATGTGACAACAAGCCTTGAGCAATAAAAGTATCAGTAAAGTTAATTTAATATTTATGCATAGGCTGCCTCGAAGCTTATCACTCGTCACAATAATGAAACAAGGGATGGTGCTTTGTCAAAAAAATATAAACTAAAAATGAATTGAATGACTTTATTGAAATTATTGAGATGCTAAAAATAAATTATGCATACCTCGACTTACCTTTTCATTGAAATGGATGCATGCATATTTCTTGGTCTCGATTGTGGTGGGCACTATTGATGCTCATTTCATCGTCAAACACTGTTTATGTTAACCCTAATTATACAAGACTATATGGACTAATGCAATGCTAGCAAATGTAGATGCGTTTAAGTGTAGTTATCATAGTTCTCAAAGAGGATGGTACTAGGACATGTCTAGATAGCTATGAGGTAAAAGCTAAATTATGTCCAGAAAGCTTGGAAAAATAATTAAGGTGCTAGGATGGGTTCAGATAGTTGTGAGGCAAAGGCTAGATTTGGTCTGGAAGGCCTATGAAAATAATTAAGGTGCTAAGATGAGAAAATTGATAAGGATCCCAAACATAACCAACATAAGTCCTTGAAGGATAAAGAAATGGTTAAAAGAGCATCTTGAAAACCAAAGATGTAGCTTTTATACAAGTAGGTATGGATCAAGGGGAAATCCATTGATTCCCCAGGTCTTACATTCTTTTACGCAAGAATCGTAAGGATGTCGCGATGCTAGAAGGTCTAAAAGTGATATAAAGAAAACAACATAAAGAAATGGGAGAGACTTGGAAGCAAGATTGTTCGTCGAGGGGAAATATTGGAGGGAGGGAAAAAAACCCACAAAAAGGTGAAGATATGCTCTTCACTAGAAGCAAGATACTGTAGTCAATTCCATAAGACTAAGAGTTTTTGACATCTAAAGTTTTATGAACCTTGTTTCAGGGCTGTGGTTTGGGCTAGCTAGTGAAGCAAGTAACTTATCATATGAAGGCTATAAATATGCATGTAAAAGTAAAGTTCATTGCCTTCTTGTGACTTTTCTCTATTCTCAAGACTCATCAGAGCCATCGACCACTATGAGGATTGGGTACTTGTGTGAAAAGGCATGTGACATGAATGAATGGATATGTGACCTCCTACCCTAGGCACAAGCCTACCACATTCCAATGAATCTTCGACTCTCTTGTGAGGCCAATTGTGGAGTTTGATCTTTCAACTAGGGTGGGGGTGTGCCAATATCATTTTTGGTCACACATTTTTTGGTTGTGATTTGGTTTTTAAGATTTATGGCTTTTGATTTTGTTTCTTTTGTTTCTTTCTAAATTCTAATTCTTCTATTGTCCTCCATATGGATTCATAAGGCCAATGATGGTCTTGTTCTATGGCATTACTAAGAGAGCGTACACCTAATAGTTTAGAGGGAAACATAAGATCTAGATGCTTAGATACTCCTAGACTTGCACCTTATCAAAGAGTGCAATCTTGATTCTGACCTTGGTGTGCCAAATAGGGCATGTAATATAATGGGGAGATATGCTGAGGATTGGGTTGCCAAGTTGAAATGAATAAGGGTGTGATACAATGATGAATAGACTTGAGACTTTGTCAATAGAAGGGGGATTTTAGATGAGAGACATGTAGATAGACTACAATAGTTTTGCCACAAAGAATATGATTGAGTTTGGGTTGCAAAATGACTCTCAACCATTTCCTTATCTTTCTAAGACACATTGAGCTATGATTGGAAGTGAAAGCTTTTTGCACTTAAGGGGTGAAATGGGTAGCATAGTAGAGTAGATAGAGCCAAGATCCTTGCAAGGATGTTAGGAAGAGAACCAAGGGGCTAATAGTAAAGTAAGGTAGAAGAGAGCCAAGAGACTAAGGGCAAAATAGTATCTAAAGCAGCCAAGAAGCTAAAGATAAGATTGGAAGGAGCCGAGAGGCTGGGATTATGGAGACAGCTTCGTAGGAGCTTGCTGATATGTTTGAAATGCTGCTAACATGATGCTAAATGCAATGATGCATGTAATTAAGCAAATAAGACTGCTATATTGACATCCAAGATGCTAGTAGACATGCCAATCTAGAAAAATTACATGAAATGCAAATTATGCTACATGCCTAACTAAATGTAGTAACATATGACATATGTACCTTAGGTGATCTGGATCCCAGGAGTTTTGGGGGTACAACACTCTAAATGAAAGGCTTAGATGGGTTGTATGCATATGCGGAAGCAATATTGCATAAGATGGAGAAGAAAAAAAGTGATAGAACTAGATTAGAGAATTATATTAATCTGTGTTTTGTACATGGCATACTCTTGAGAAAGATGTGTGGCTACTTACATTCTACTATTTGCTTGCTATCTAAAGCTATAGATATCTATACATAGATTACAAAGCCATGAAGGCTAAAGAACTGTTATGGAAGTCAAATCATTTGAGCTTCCACATGTGACTCTTCACCTTCTGACGGTTACTTCGCTTGACCTTTAGATGCACAATACGCTGATAGGTGTTCTATCATGGACTGAGATCTAGGAGTGTCAACTGTCATAGCACAACATGGTGTGGTATCTCCACGTGACCATTTGCATGTTATGAGAATTGTGGATGTTGCGCAGTGGTGGTGTGCATGGCGCACCATGGTGTAGCATTGCACATGCTGCAAAGTTTTGATGTGTGGAACTATGAGGTTGTTTTGTGTGGAATTGCAAGGCTATGTTGAACGACATTGAACTTGATTATCCAAATTTTGGCGTTGGGCAATGCACTGGCTCTAAACCCTGTAAGGGCTAAGCCCTTGACACTTACATGTTCCATGCCTATCAGGTGGAGTGTGTATTGTTGTCTTTGGAGCTATGTGACACAAATCCAAGCATTGCACTATATGCACATGATGCAAGGCATTGCATTTAGGTGCTCGAAGGTGTAGTTGCACTATGTTGTCTTTTGAGTTGCATGACATTTATCCTTGTGTTGCATGGGATGCACATCATGCAAGGAGCTATGTGGAGGTGCTCAAAGGATTGAGTTGCATGGAGTTTCGCAAATAACCTTTCTACAAGGATGTGTGCAGATCTTTAGCCTTTTCTTGAGAAACAATTGTCCTGATTGCGTTAAGTCTTAGAAACAAGTGCGATACAATCTTCTTAGGAGTTTAGTACTTCTTATTGCTCACTAAGATGGCGATACTATGAGGATTGGCTGTGTATAGACCATGGTGGTTGTGCATGTATGCATGCCCAAGGATTATCATATACATCAATTGGCACTACATCACAAACTAGACCCTGTTTGAAAGGATGGATAGCATATGAGAAGTGGCCTCAGTGAGTGATAATGTATACCTTTGGTGCGGTAGGAACTAATCCATCCCAAACTGTAGGGACGCAGATGAGGCATGGTTGGAAGGTTCAGTCTCTTGATGATTGCTTTAGAGATGAGATTCCTCATGCTACCGCCATTGATCAAAAAATCTATTGGCTGCCCTTGCATCCACATATTCTAATGGATTAGGCATTACACTTCAACATCTAGCATTGTTGGTGTGGCTAATGCACTAAAACAAATTTGAGGTCTGTTTCCTCTACTTCAGGGAGAGTCTGGACCCTTTGCTTCTGTGCATGCCAACAGGGTTTTCTGTGCATGGCACTCTACATTGGAGTGGCTTCTGGTTTTGTGTTTGACGCACCATTTACCCGTTCTTGATGGTTTGAACTTGTCTGAAGCAGGAATTTTCTTTGGCATGGCAAATGTTTCTTGTTTTCCGTTTAGCTTGGACTCTTCTTCAATGGTTGTCATATAGTGATAGGCTTCTCCCATCATCTTGACCTTATATAGCTTCAGTTTGGACTGAATGAATGGTCCTAGGCCCCTACAGAACTTGGGAACTCTATGTTGTTCTAACTTGAAGGAGCCCACTTTTGCATATAGGTCATGGAAGGCATCGATGCAGGCTTGGATTGACTGGCCATGCCCTTGCTGTAGTTGTTGCCATTAAATATAGTTGTCTTCATAGACATCTCTAGGATGGTATTCATCCTTACAGGCTTATAGGAATTTATCCTAGGTGGTTCAGACTCATCTTCTGTTTGGTCTTTCTTCCACATAATGTGTGTTTGCCACCACTTCTTGACAAGTGAACAAACTTCAAAAGTGTAATCTTGATCATCTCTTCATTAGAAAAGTCATTCATAGACAAATACGACTCTAATTGATCTAACTAGTTATCTACTGCATCTGCATATATTTTTCCCTCAAACACAAGAATGTCTATATTCACTTGAAACCTAAGAGGAACTTAACCACCAAAAGCTTTATCTGATGTGTGAGTCAATGGAACCACCCATTTGAGGACTTCAACGGATTGGTTGAACATATATGTCTTTTGTTCTTGAAGAGTCTTTTTAACCTCATTATTTATCAACGTGTGAACATCATTTTGTGCTATGTTATCTCTCGCCATCTGAACTTTATTAAAATGACACAGTAGATAGTCTGAGGGATATCGTGGTTTGACGCCAAGCTTCAGATACTTTGACCTTGTTTGATGAGACATACAAGATGAACTACTTTGATGTTAATGATCTTGATCCCAGGAGGTCCGAGGGACAACACTATAAATGAGGGCTTAGATGGGTTGTATGCATATGCGGAAGCAATATTGAATAAGATGGAGAATAGAGAAAGTGATAGAATTAGAAGAAATAATTATATTAATCTGTGCGTTCTGTACATGGCATAGTCTAGGGAAAGATGTATGGTTGTTTATGCTCTTCTATCTAATCTAATAGATATTTATACATAGATTACATATCCGTCAAGGCTAAAGAATTATTATGGAAAGTCAAATTGTTTGAGCTTCCACATGTGACTCCTGACTTTCCAACAATTATGTTGCTTGACCTTTAGATGTACAGTATTTTGACAGGTGTTCTATCATAAGTTGAGCTCTGGGAGTGCCAACTATCATGGTGCAATGCGACATGGTATCTCCACACGGCCATTTGCGTGTTTAGAGAGTTGTGTGTAGATTCGGAGTTGCATGTAGGTTTGTGGATGTTATGTAGAGGTGTTGCACATGGCACATACTAGTGTAGTGTTGTGAAGTTTTGCTGTGCAAAATTGAGGTTGTGCTGTGCGAAATTGCAAGGTTGGGTTGATCGACGTTGTGCTTGGTTATTCACATTTTGGTGCGGGGCAAGGTGCTACTCCTCAAACTTGCAAGGGCTAAGCCCTTGAAACTTAAGCACTCCACGCCTATTTGGTGGAGTGCGTGTTGTTTTCTTTAGAGTTGTGTGACATGGATCCAAGCATTGCACGGGATGTGCATAATTCAAGGAGTTGCACGAAGGTGCTTGAAGTGCGGAGTTGCACGATGTTGTTTTCAGAGCTGCATGGCATGTATCCTTGTGCTATGCGGTTTTCACATGATTCAAGGAGCTACATGGAGGTACTTGAAGCGTTGAGTTGCACAAGTCACCAAGGCACTCAAGGTACGAGTGTGGGTCCACGTGCAAATCATTAGGCATAGTAATTTTTCATAAATTCAGCATTAGTTGGCTCCTTGAAGATGTGTCCTCCATTCGTCTAGACTCAAAAGGTGCTTGGTCCAATGATGTAGGTACCAACCACTTTTGGGTATATTTTCCCTCTTTGTCATTAGTGTAGTTGAATTTGAATACTAGATCTCCAAATTCAAATTTCTTGTGCTTAAACTTTTTTGTTATGTTGTTTAGCTTTGCGCTTTTGAGATTATGATGTAGGGCATTCAAGTGTTGTTCATCTAGTAAGTCTAATGTTTGAGGGCAGGTTTCATGAAGTTATTCATCAGGTTGATGATATGTAAGGAAATGCATAAAGCGGGTAACTCTTTTTATAGTGGTAAGATAGCTTTGGAGCCATAGACTAGTGAGTTTCCCTAGTGGCCGTTTTAATGCTATTACGATATGCCCATAATGTAGAATAAAGCTTAAGGTGCTAGTGGTTTTTTCTCAAATTTTGTTAAGGATTTTATTGGTAGCTTGGGCTTGTCCATTGCATTGGGGGTGTTATGGGTGGAAATTTTGTGCTTGATTATGAATTTGGCACATAATTCTTTCATGTTTTTGTTTTTGAGGTTTCCACCATTGTCAGAGATTGTGTGGGGTATACTGAATTGGCAAATGATTTGGTTGGGGAAAAATCTGGGGACTATAACTTCAATTATGTTTAGTGAGAGATATAGCTTCAACACATTTGGTGAAGTAGTTGGTGGTTATGATGATGAATGTATGTTTGTCTTATATTAGAGGTAATATGCCAATAAGATATAGACCCCACATAGAGAAGGGCCAAGGTGCTTTGATTGTTTGAAGCTCAATAGGGAGTGAATGAATAAGATCGTCATTGAGCTGAAAAGTTTTGCATATTTTCGCAAAAGATATTGAGTCTTTTTCTAAAGTAGGCCAATTATAACCCATTCATAAGAATTTGCGGGTTGTAGCATGTACACTACAATGCCCCCACAAATTCCCCCACATGCTTGCTCGAGAAGAAGAGAGACCTCTCCTTTAGTAACACATGGAGAAGGGAACATTTGAAGGTACAATAAGATGTCATTTCTGAGGAATTATTCAAAATTATGTGTTCAAATTTGTACCTTTTCTTATTAGACCCCACATAGAGAAGGGCCAATGTGCTTTGATAGTTTGAAGTTCAGTAGGGAGTGAATGAATAAGATTGTCATTGAGCTGAAAAGGTTTGCATACTTTTGCGAAAGATATTGAGTCTTTTTCTATACTAGGCCAATTACAACTATTCATAAGAATTTGTGGGTTGTAGCGTGTACACTACAATGCCCCCCCACAAATTCCCCCATGTGCTTGCTCGAGAAGAAGAGAGACCTCTCCTTTGGTAACACATTGGAGAAGGGAACATTCGAAGGTACAATAAGATGTCATTTTTGAGGAATTATTCGAAAGCTTGCATTCAAATTTGTACCTTTTCTCAGTAGTTGGTGTTGGTTGGAAAAGTTTGATTTTCAATGAATTGTATGATGTTATTATACAAAGGAATTTGCCTTTTGGTGATTGCTTCAATGTGGCAAATGAGGGAATCCTGTTTAGGTATTACGATACAAGGATTTTTTTGAATGTTGACAAGAAATTCGTTGTCATGTAAAGCCTTGTGAGGGTGAAATGGTGAGGCCGATTAGGCGAGGGAATTGGTGACTACATTTTTTCCTCTTCATGTTGCCTCGATAGTGAAGATGTGAATTCTTTGGCTAGATTGGTTGCTAACTCATGGTAGGATTTGAGGTTGTCTCTTTTACATTAGTATTCTCTGTTTACTTGGTGACAAATTACTTGGGAATTGCCTACAACATGCAGATAAGTGATATCCATATCAATTGCAGCTTTCTTGCCAAGGATGAGGGCTTCATATTCAATTATGTTGTAGGTTATGTCAAAGTTGAGGTGAAATGCTAAGGGGAGTAGTTTTCTTAAGGGATATGTGAGGGCACATCCAACCCCAACCCTTTTAGGCATCTAGCTCCATCAAAATGTAAAGTTATCTTTGTGTAATTGTATTGTGATTTCTCGTTGTTCTTCTTGATTTAGTTATTTTCTATTTTTTGGTTGACTAATCTCTATTTCGCCCTCTTTGGTTGCTTGGACCTCAAGGTCAACTATGTAGTTGTGAAAGCAATTTCTTAGGGAAATTGCTTGTTTGACACCTTCAATGAAAAGGACATTTGTGGGTAAGTTATCTTGGATTTTCTTATCAGCAGGGATATGTGCGGCAGCTAGTTAGTTGGCAACGACTTGTCCTTTGATAGATGTTTTGAGTGATGATTTTGATGTCAAATTCCATGGGAAGGTACATCCATTTTCCCATCTTGTTGCTAGGCAAAAATGCTTTTGAAAAGTAGTGGCATAATGGTATGAACGATGACATAGGTAGTTTGATATAACATGTAGTGCTGTAGGTTGTTAGTGGCAAAGTATATAGCTATGCATTCACGTTTGAATTTTTTGTACCTTGTTTCATAGTCAATTAGTGCATGGCTAATGTAGTAGATGGCATACTCTTTTCTAGTTTCATCTTTTTGTCCTAGCATTGCCTCAATGGATATGGGGGTGGAGGATGTATATAAGATCAAAGGTCGTTCCAAGGATGGTGGTCGTATTGTTGGTGGCTCAAGTAAGGATTTCGTCATCGACTCGAAAGCATTTTGACAAGCATTGTTCCATTCAAGCTTTGTCCCCTTCTTTAGAAAGGAGTTTATGATGTATGCAGTAGGCAAATTCAGGGACAAATCTCTAAATTGCCCCAGAATTTCCAAGAAAGTCTGGATTTGGGGGATTGTCATTGGTTTTGGTATGACTATGATGGCTTTTATTTTGGAGGGATCTATGCCAAACCCTCACCTTGGAACCATGAATTCTAAAATCTTTCTGGATATTACTCCAAAAACACACTTGTTAGGATTAAGTCAGACTTTGGATTTGTGTAATCTTTCAAAAACGATTCTTAGGTCCGAGGATGAGCTTTGTGAAGTTTGGATTTTACAAGGAGATCATCAACATATGAATCTACAAATTTGTGAATGAGATTGCTAGAGATGTGGGTCATAGCACGTCGATATATTGCCTCGATATTTTTAAGGCCAAGAGGAATTTTTATGTAGCAATAGGTTCCCTATTCGGTGGTGAAGGTTGTTCTTTGTTGATCTTTGGGAGCAATTTGGATCTGGTTGTATCTGGACAATCCATCCATGAGAGATAGCATTTCATATCCAGTGTAGAGTTGACTATGGCATCGTAGGACACGTAGAATTTATGTTTCTAAAATCAATATATATGCGGATGACCACGGTGACTTTCTTTCGTATAGGGAGGATGTTGGACTACCCTATTCAAAGTAGTCTACAGGGTTGATAAATTTTGCATCTAAGAGTTTCTTGATTTCTTTGTGACAAAGTTTTGAAACCTCTTAGGGGAATTTTTGTTTTTTTTGGTAGATAGGTGTCACATTGAGGTATGCCACAATGTTATGTACTACAATCTCGGGATCAGTGTTGAGCATATGGAATATTGCTAGGCAAATATGTTTGTAAATTTTATGATTAAGGCACAGTGGGCATTTGTTAGCATAATGTCCTTGTTTCTTGCACTTATGGCAAGTGACACGAGCTTCTTCTTTGCTTGAGAAGAGCTGGCTGAATTGCCACCCTCCCTCTTCTCCTTGAAAAAATTCTTAGACCTGAAGTTTTTCGTCGCCTTTCCAAAGAAGGCTACCTCTTGAAGTACCTCCCTCCTAGTAAAACATATTTTTCCTCCTAGTCTTTTTTTGGATAAATATATCAAACAATTGAGAAAAATAAGGAAATTTCTCATGGGAAACAAATCTTTGAAAAAAATCTCATAATTTAGAGAAAATACATTGAAGGCCAAGGGAACAAGTTCCTTGTCTTTTATCACCTCTCCCATGGCTGCCAATGAATTGATTCTGTAATTCTTTGATCTTCATCAAATAACTGGTTACATCATCAGTTTCCAACATTTGAACTTGTGCTAACTCTCTTAAGCCTCATTTTCTGAGAAAGATTATTATTCTAAAATCAATATTCCATCTTAACCCAAATATCATGAGCAGTGGTACAAGCAGAGATGTGAGGGGTGAGATTCTCTCTCACCGAATCTAAAATGATGTGTTTTGCTCTAGTTGCTCTTGGCTCATAATCCACAAGCTTAGTTATCTTGACTCTCACTGGGTCTTTTCACCATATTCAGGATGATTCTTTATAAAAGCAACTCCTCCATGAGAGTCTGCAATCTAAACTTCCACAAAGCATAGTTGGATATGCCATCTGACATGAAACATCCCTGCAACCCAGAAACCATGGAAGCTGCCGTCTCAAATTTGAAGTAGAAACCCTAGGTAGTATACTAAAACAGTCCATAAGAAAGTCAGCAGCACATGATCTACCAAATGGATTATCAAGCCCTAACCGGGCACAATGATCTTCACAAAACAAAGGTAAGATCAACAACCACGATCTTTCTAGAACTGCCCAACCTTGAAAAACTTTCCTTTGTGGCTTTTTCCATGAGGTTTCTAGTGTAACCCACTCTGATACCATGTTGACATTAATTGAATATGTACAAGTATGAAAAACAGAAAATTGTTTTGCTTTGAGGAACCAAAATTGCTTTTTCACATGTCCCGACAGATTATAAAATGAAGGCCACTGGGTGATATTTTCATACTGGTACGTGTATGAGAAATTCACTGTATATTCAGAAAATAATTGCTACAGATGGAGGCAAGTTGTAAAAGGCTACAGCCGAGATAAAAATGAACAATATCACCTTAAAAATATGCTCATGGGACTTGTATGCATCTGCCCTTTAGGAATAACAGGCCCATGCAGCACCTTAGTAACAGATCATCAAGTAAACATATGTAAAACTCATCCAATGAGAAGATTCTGGCACAAAAAAGTAACTCCGAAAATCTCTCTTGCAATTAAATACTTTTCCAAGAGCATACGTGGGTATATATAGTGATGGGCAAGTGGTTAAGGATGCTCAATAGGCAAGGATAGTCATCAAACCTACCACTCAGACTCAGCTATGATTTTAGATCATGTAATTACCAAGTTGCATGCCAATTGAATAAGATTTGATTGAGTTGTCATCAGTTTTATCTTAGCTGTCCTTACCCAACCTTGCAAGGAGGAAAATCAGGCCATCAACTAAAAGTGATTAAACAACACTTTAAAATACCACGATCTTTAACTGAACCCAACAAAACAATTAAGAGAATCAAGCTGATTTTTCTCACACTATATCCTAGAAAATAGAAGTGGAGAAAATTCCTAAAAAATATGAAAATAGAACTTAGGGTTTTGATTAATTCCTAAGTCCCAACATGCTTAGGAACAAGATGAGGAAAATAACACCTAGGATGTCATGTCCCCTTTTTCGAATAAGCTAAGGACACAATAAAAATAATATTTTAAGTTGTTCCAATGACTTTATTGAAAGGACAAGTTAATATCATTTTATTATTAAAAGTTCAAAGTGTTTTTAAAAGGGGGCCTAAAGTGATGTTGGAATTGGAATTAGACTTGGAATTTGGCTTAGGAATTTGTTTGACTAAGATTGGAACTTAAAAAGAAGGTTTATTAGAATCGGAACTTGGATTTGAACTTAGAACTAGGTTTGGAATAACGTGGACGGCACAACAACACAATTTGGACAAGATTTTGAAACTTTGGTCTTGAATTGGTTTGAAGTTGGCACTTGGTATTAAGACAAGACTTTGGTTCAAATTAGGCAGCCTAATGGCATTGTTTGGACAAGAAATGTAGGTATTTGGAGCAAGTTTGACATGTCACTTTTGTTTGACCCAGAAATTTATAGAGTATTGCCTTGTGTGTGTAAAAATGGTTCGGATTTGGATTTGGTTTGTTTGATTTGGTTTCAAGTATAAACAAAGTTTCGATACAACAATAAAGCAACACACAAGTATTGCAAGGCAATTCCAATGACCGACATGGGTTTACATCACATTCATTTGATCTTACAATATACTTACCTTGAGAGAGGATTTATAAAATTTAAGATTCTTTAAAGAAATTATTGCAATTATCGGTGGTGTTTTAATCCCACTCTTCTTTCAAAAGGTTTGTATGAGCAAGACAATTTTTGGGGGCAGTTACTTTTGCACCCTTGTATCAATGAATGTTCTATGGCAAAAGGTCTTAAAAGTTTTACTTGGATTTCTAGATGGTTTCGGTATACTTTGCGGCATGTGGACACAAAAATCTGTCAATTGGACGTCGAGATTTAACGGGCCATTCGCCAAAGGGTCTAGTCCCTTCGCAACCACTTCAACCGTAAGATTTCGGTGAAGTGCTATCGGAAAAATCAAGCTTCGAGGGACCTCTCAACTAAGATACTGCTGACGTAACCTCAATTTGTATACCTCATCGAATAACGGGGTTGGTACGATGTTAGGATGTGACTTCCTAGTCAATGTACCTCTAAGACTTGCGGAAAGGTGATGAAATTCACTCCACAGTCAAAAAAAAAAGAAGGGTATAAAGCAAATAGGAACTTTGCATTTCTAGGTCACCCAAAAGGGGAGAGCATACGTGCAAAAGAATCTCGCAAGACACTCTAGCAACAAGATGCAAAAACTTGTACAAAATGGAAGAACTTGGAAAATACATAAGTTTTTCTTATAACCCAAATGAAAACGTGAATTTGTTTTAAGCCCAAATTGAGATTTGTAGAAAAGAATAATGCTTTGCTTAGAATCTAAACCCACTTTTTGATCATTGTCCTGCCACACAAATGATTATGAACTTGAAAAAAAATGTGGTTTTGAGTTAGTAAGGAGTTTGAAAAGAAGTTTGTTTAGGTCTTGGTTTTTGCCACAATGATTTCGCATTTCTGCAGGACAATTTCGTTGATTTTATCTTTGAATTCATTGTTCTGTAGAAAACACAGAACATAAAATGACACAATAACGATTTCGTGAATATGCAAGACGATTTTGCTGTTCTGCAGAAAACACAGTTAGAACAGAAAATGGCACAAAAACAAATTCGAGAATATACAAGACGATTTCATTGATTTTATCTCCGAATTCACTGTTCTGTAGAAAACATAGAACAAAAAATGGCACATAAAGGATTTCAAGAATATGCAGGACGATTTCGCTGAATTTATCTCCGAATTTGTTCTACAGAAAACACATAACAAAAAATGTCACAAAAATGATTTTGTGAATGTTGACCTGCACAAACCAACATAAAATGATTTCATGAATGTTGACCACGATTTCGCTGATGCATGTGCCGATTTTGGCATTTTCTCTTGCACAAAAAATAGTTAAAAAGACCAGACAAACGATTTCGTCACTGTTAGGAACGATTTTGCTGAAATTGGCTACAATTTCACAATTAAGACCTGAATAGAACGATTTTGTTGTTGCAAGCAACGATTTTGCTAAAGTTAGTTCCGATTTCGCAGTTACGCAGTAACGATTTTGCTACTCTGGTCTGAGATGGAAATTAACGGATTTTTGAAGAAAAAAGGTGAATTAACTTGATTGTAAGGTTAATTCTAGTAATTAGAAGAATGTAAATGGTCTAGAAGAGCTTGTGGGGTGTGTTGAGTCCTTCCAGTCCCATTGGTGTGCCATTATGTAGATTAAAAATTCGAAAGAGATTAGTCAATTCGTTAGTGAATGAAATTAAAACAAACCTGAAGAACGAACAACTCAAGCCTAATCCCTAGGTTTAGCTATATGGAAAACAAACAAGAATTACAAATTAGAAGACAAAAACTATGTTTATAGCGTCTTAGAAGATTTCCTTAAGAACCGGTTTGAAGAGGTTGAGCTCGGCGTGTAGCCTTTGAAGTCTTTGGCAATGCTTGATTCTACATGTGGAAAGCATCTCTCCTTGTCTACACTTGATTTTTAGGCTTGGCTTAGCATGAGAATTGGTTGAAGCTCCTTGTATAATTCAACAGAGTAAGTTTGCATGAAGAAGCTTGTCTATAATGGCCACATACTCTTGTATTTATAGACTTTACAAATGATTGTGAACCATTGATCTGAGATCAAGATCAATGGTAGAGGACGAATCCTCACATTTATGATCACACACATGAAGTGTTTAAGATATGTCATTTAAGACGTTTTTAGAGTGTGGAAGGCATGTTGGAAGAAAAGTGCAGTCATTGGTCCTCTTGGAGTGTGTAAGAGGGGTGTAAAAGCTTGTAAGAAAGTGTGTAAGTGGCCATGTCATAAGCCACTTTGCCCACACTCCACTCTATTTCATTGACTTGCCTCTATGACATCACTTATGTGAGACAATAATTCAATTTTGATTTTAGAAAAATAGATAAATCCAAATTCATGGAATTTTCCATTAGAGGAATGATTAGGCTAATTGATCAAGGTGATTGATTGGCAATTAGAAGAATGGTAACCTTTGCACTGTTTTTTTGTCAATCAAATATTTATTTATTTGTTTAGTAATAATACTTGTAAAGGGTTGATTTGATTTAGCATACATTTGATAAAATTAATGTTGCCATATGATCCATTGCCCCAATCAGAGACATGTGATTTTGGGCTAAAACGGTAGTTATATCAGTAAATTAGGTCCATTGGTGATTTTCGGTTAAATTTGCATGCGATTATGGAAAGTTGCTCTTAATTGCAATTTAGATACGAAAGTGATTAAAATGAAGTGTCTACAAAATGAAAGTTATTATAGTGATATCTTATGCAAACTAGTGGGAGAGAAATCAGGTATTATCAAAGAGAAAGAAGTGTTGGCCATTTTTGGCCCACATATGAAGTTCTTGTATGTTTTGATGAAACATTGGGTCAAAGGCTTAGAAATGGATCCGGCAACAGTGTTCGAGGATAAGCCTGTAAGCCAAAAGCTAAATGAAAAATCTCTTTTTGGCCAAGTCTTTTACTTGTTCATTCTTTCAGAGAACAAGTGAAAGGTGATTTCTTTCAGGCCTATTTTGGTTTCATTTTCCTTTTGGAAAAATTGTGCGGACAATTTTTCCGAATGAATTCTTTCTCCTTTCAACTAAGTGTTCCTTTCAGCGAAGTGTTCTCTCATCGGGAGTTTTGTCTTGGTTTCTTTCATTCAAGTGTTAGAAAATCTTCTGGAAAATTGTTTCGAAAGAATTGTTCCAAGCAAAAGTTCTGAAACATATTTTTTAAAGCGAAGTGGCCAAAAACAAAAACTCTGAAGGAGCATTTCAGGATTTCCGAAGGGATCTTTCCCTTCGGGAAAGTCCTTTTCAAGAAACCCGAAGGGCTCTTTCCCTTCGAGAAAGTTCATTTTCAAAAAATCCGAAAGGTACCTTACCTTTAGAAAGGGACCATTTCACAAACCCAAAGGGTACCTTGCAAAAGTTCGAAAGGCATTTTTTCCGAAGACATAAATTTCTTCGGACAAATTGTCTGCGGGAAAGTGATAAACAAAAGCCCGAGAAAAAGAGCCCGAAAGGATGTCGAAGACAATGCCCGAAATGAAAGTCCGAAGAAATTGATGACAGGCTCGCAAACGTCAAGTTTGAGCCCTTGCAAGTAGTCGTTGGCATTTAAAAGACCAAAAGGATCTGCGCAATCTATGGACTTGCACCGACATAAATAAGATAAATTCAGGAAAATCAATGTCCTTAGATTGGTTTTCCATCTATAGGGAAGATCTGGTCCGGGTTTCAAGACAAGCGCTGGTAGGTGAAGTTAATGGGGAGTCCTTGTCCTTCGACATGGCCATCATCTCCGACAAATGTAGAAGCAACATGGCTCAGTCAGGTTTATAGATGTAAGAATTTTGTCCTCATACGTAAGCAGACAAGTGGAGGATGGCGTGGAGATGAAAGATAAAGATCAAGCAATTAGAAAAGATAGCTCGGGCATTTAAGACGTTCCTGGACTTTTCCTTTTTAGTGGACCGTGACATTGTTGTCCTCAACAAGTTTTGTCTTTTAGTGCATTTCTCGACTAATGAGACGGCTGGAAGACTTTTGGAGCTAATGGTGGTTATTTCGTTGGAGAAGGATTAGTTCTAATTAACTCAAGTGTGGGTGAGAAATCATGGAGGGTGGTTGGATATCATTTATTGATTTTTGTTTGCTTGTCTCTTCCCTTTGGGTTTTTCCCGTTTCTATATATGTCTCGATTCTTTTCAAAAGAAGATATCCTCATTTGAGAAGGAAGAACTCTGTCAAAATTTGCAAGAAAGACCTTTTGAAGCAATACAGATTATTTTTATCTATCTCGTCTGAAAATCGTGTTTAGCAAGCTTGTGCATGATGGCCTTGTGAAGAAGTGTTTTTCCATGTCCCTTGTCTTTTCCTCTTACCTATTTTTAGGTATTTTTGGGTTAGTTGCAGGTCTAAATTTGAGCTCTTTCTGCCATTAATGGACGCGTGGTGTGAATTTTAAAATTCCTCTCTGCTTCATATATGGCTTAGTGAGCCTAGTTTATGAAACATTGATGCAAATTAACCGGTTGTGAGGTTGTGTAAGCAAAATTATCTTATGCTGAATTAGTGTTTATTTCATGCTTATGTGGGTCACTCTCTATTTGGTGCATCACCTTTCTTATTTCAATTTTTCCTTTTTATGTTACCTTTCTCTTCCTTTTCCTTGATCAACAATAGGTTTTAGTGTGTGGGAACAACTGAAGTGAAGCATCTAAGGAGCTAGCCTCATTAAAAAGCCTAGAGGTTCAACCTCACTACAGGATACCCACAGCCTGAGGTTGCTTCAATTTTGTAGCTGCGAGTGAGAGAGTCTGAAAAACTCTCCCACAAGGGTGCAATTCCATGCTACAACAAGGACTCAGTCACCAGAAATAAAAGAAGTCATGGCGGATAGGGAAAAGAGAGATGATATGAATTCTTTGCAAGAAACTATCAACAAAGGTTAGAGGGATTTGGAAAGAACAATCCAGATGACATTGAGAGAGTCCATGGCAGGGTTAGTACAAGCTTTACAAAATATAAATCAGAATAAGACAAATCAAGGGGAAGGAAGATTTTCAACTAATGAGTGGGCCTCAATCTATCCCGCTTCCAAGACTTTCTGCGAAAAATTTATGTAAAAAATAAACACCTAGAAGAGGTAGAGCCCCAACATCCCATAGGTAATGATTTTATAGCATATCATGCAGTATGAAAGACTCAACCTTGTAGTATAACAAGCATTGACTTTTTGAGAGTTCTATGATCTAAGAATAATGAATAGTACAGGGAGGGGAAAGAGAACTCAACAGGATCAACCCCATAAAGATATCCAACAATGTTTGGGTAGGATTACAATCCCTGCATATGATAGATTTAATAAATGCTTTGCCAGGTCTTGGTTGCAAAAGCTGGACATCTACTTATCATTGAATTTGGTGTATGAAGAAGAGGCAATCAAATTTGTTACCCTTCACTTGGAAGGAGTGGCACATGAGTGGTGGTGTCATAGTATGGTCACCCAAGGGCACGGTTCCATTACCACATTGGAAGATTTCAGTCAAAGGTTGAAAGAAAAAATCCAAAGATCCACTTCAAAGAGTTAGCTCAGCTCAAACAATATGGGATAGTGGACAACTATATTGCTGAATTCCAAAGATTATCAGTAACGGTGCCTGATGCGACTGAAATGAGACTTATTGTTATATTTGTAGAGGGACTAATGGAACCACTCAAGGGTTTGGTAAAAGCGTTTGATCCTTTATCTTTGCAAGAAGCTATTAAGAGGGCTTTGAACTTGGAAACTTCAGCTCCCAAGGATATATATTTTACAAAGACACTCGCTATTGGGCAACAAAAGACATCACCTTTTGGGCAGCAAAAGAAACCATTTCAGCAAGGAGTTTCCCAGAAGAAAGAGTTGCCATAGAAACCAAGTAAAGAAATAGAGACCAAAAATGAGCTCAAGGGAAAGAATTTGTGTTTTACTTGCAAGGACCCATGGGAGCCTAGGCACAAATGTTTTGAGCGAAGACATGTGCATTACATAGAAGTGATATCAGGTGCAAAATTGGAATCAGAGGAACCTGAATCAAAAATTGAAGATAAAAAACTAGAACTTGAAAGAAAGGAAGAAGAGGATATTTCAGGAGGCACCCTTGCTACACTTTCTAGCGGCTCTTAAATATCACCCTTTCAAAGTTCATGGAGTTTTACATGGGCATAAAATCACAGTACTGATTGATAGCAGGGCAACCCACAACTTTATAGATGAAAGGTTGGTAGCCAGAAGAGGTTTGAAGACAAATGAATTTAATGGGTTCAATGTTACCGTCGTTGATGGCTATACTATCCTTTGCACCAAGAGAATTTAGCAGTTGGATATCACACTGAAAGGCACATGGTGTGTGATGACTTCTATGTTGTGGGCATAGGAGAGACAAGTATGGTATTAGGGGTGAAATGGTTACCCTTGGAGAATCACTTATAATTATCAAATCATGGAGCTGAAATTCAATTTAATTGGGAAAGTGTTACTTCAAGGCATTGCGAATGGAGCCCCTAGAGTTGTCACAACCAAGAGGATGGAAAGATCAATTCGTATTGGACAAGTACTTTGGGCAGCCCATTATTTGGTGAACACCATAGCTTTACCCATAGATAAGAAATCCTATCACGTGGATATCCAGTCTATTCCAGACAAGCACGGTACAATATTTAGTGGTTTACCTCTAGGATTGCTTCATGATAGAGGATTCCAACATATAATAGAATTGGAACTGGGTTCTAAGCCTGTGATGATTACACCCTACCGCCATCCAAGAGGGTACAAGGAAGAAATTAAAAAAGCTATCAAGGAGCTTTTGGAGATGGGCTACATCAAGGCTAGTTCTAGTCCCTTTGCATCATTAGTAGTCCTTGTGAAGGAGGATGGTACTATGCGGATGTGTATTGACTACAGAGCTTTGAACAAGAAGACAATAAAAAAATGTATCCCATTCCCATGATCGATGAGTTGCATGGAGCTGCGTATTTTTGAAAGATTGATTTGAGATTAGGATATCATCAGATTCATGTAAGAGATGAAGACGTGCAGAAAAAAACTTTTAGATGTCACTTTGGGCACTTTGAATTCCTAGTCATGCATTTTGGCTTGACAAATGCTCTAGCCACTTTCTAGTCACGTATGAATCAAATTTTTAGTAAACAGTTGAAAAAATTTGTTTGTCCTTTTTGATGACATTTTGATTTATAGCAAGACTTGGGAAGATCATATGAGGCATTTGGATACAGTTCTAGGAATTTTAGAACAACAAACTCTCTTTGCTAAGGAGTCTAAATATGAGTTTGGGATGACTAAAATTTTGTACTTGGGCCATGTTATTAAGGTCAAGGAGTTCAAGTGGATAAACAAAAGACCCAAGCTATTTTGGACTGGCCTCCTCGCACCACATTGACACAATTGAGAGGTTTTCTTGACCTTTGCAATTATTATAGGAGGTTTGTTAAGGGTTTCTCATAGTTGATAGTTCCATTAATAGAACTAATGAAAAGGGATCTTTCCGCTGGTCAGAATCAACACAACGAACTTTTGACAAGCTCAAAGAGGTAATGAGTTTATGTCCTGCCTTCATTGTTCTAGATTTTTCACTTCCATTTGTATTAGAATGTGATGCATCATGAGAAGAAATTGAGGCATTTTTAATGCAACAACGACATCCCATAGCTTTTGCGAGTTGGAAACTTAGATGGGAAAAAGTTTTTCAATCTATGACAAGGAGATGTTGGCCATAATGCATGCTTTGGCAAAATTCGGGCAGTACCTAGTGTGTCATAGATTCGTGGTTAAGACTGACCACAATAGCTTGAAATTATTCCTCGGCCAAAGATATTTGAGTGATAGGCAACAAAAATGGGTGAGTAAGCTTTAGGTTTATGATTTTGATATCGAGTATGTTAAGGGTAAAAATAATGTTGTAGTTGATACTTTATCTAGAAAACCTACTCTATGCTCTATATTTGAAATATTTGCTGATTATAAAGTTACTATCATAGCAGAGTATGCAAAGAATGTTTTTACTATTGATATCCTTGAGGACAAAATACAAGATGAGAGGTATAAGGTGATAGATGACCTCATCCTTTACAAGGATAGAATTTATCTAGTCCCAAAATTAAAAGTAAAAAATAAAGTCTTGAGAGCAATACATGATACACCATTGGCTGGTCACCTAGGGTATTTAAAGACATATAAGCAAATAAGGGAGATTTTTCTATAAAGGTCTCAAGGGAGAGGTCCTCCAATACATCAGAGAGTGTATTGCTTGCAAGCAAAACAAAACAGAACAGGTATTTCCAACAGGTTTGTTGTAACCCTTACCGATTCCAAATAAAAAATGGGAGAGCATCTCTATGGATTTCATCATTAGTGTTTAAAAATTTCAGGGTAAGAGTTGTATATATGTTGTAGTTGACAGGCTCACTAAATACGCTCATTTTTTTGCTGTTATATCTGAGTTTAAGGCACCATAAGTGGCTGATTTGTTTTTCAAAGAGATATTCAGGCTTCATGGCTTGCCTAAGAACATAGTAAGTGATAGGGACAACAAGTTCCTTGGTTAATCTTGATAGGAGCTCTTTCATTTGATAGGAATCGAGTTGACTTTTAGTACAAGTTACCACCCTCAAACAGATGGGCAAACTGAGATTGTGAATAAGTGGATTTAGGGATATTTGAGGAACTATGTAGCAGGGCAGCAAACAACTTGGATTAAATATGGGGGAACATTGCTACAACATCTCACACCATATGTCAATTGGTATAACTCTTTTCAAAGCCTTGTATATTTATGATGCTCTTTCTTTTGTGGACTTCGTTATCACCAACAGTGGAGTGCCAGAGGCAAGAGACTTGGTCACGCAGAGTCAAGAAATATTGGAGTCACTCAAAGAAAACCTCCAACGAGCACAAAACCAATAGAAGTTATATGTAGACCAACATTGTATTGAGAGAACTTTTGAGGTTGGAGACATGGTTTTCTTGGGATTGCAACCCTATAGATAGCTTGTATCAAATGGCTCTATATGGGGTAACACTGCTACAACACCTCATGTCATATGTCAATTGGTATGACTCCTTTCAAAGCCCTGTATGGTTATAATGCTCTTTCTTTTGTGGACTTGGTCATTGTTGGCCATTTGTTTGGCCTACATACCAAAATTTTGCCCAAGTGTGAGAGGGTGAACTTTCAAGCAAGACTTCGGGTTTTACAAGAGGTACAACTTATTTCACTTTATGAGTAATCAGCAGTTGAAACCCCTCAACAGAAGTAATCCGGGTTGGGAAGCCCGAATTACTTTAAACAGTGCAAATTGGGTTTTGGGAAGTGCTTTGCTTATGAAAGTTTTATCAGTAGAAGAAGGTTTCACAAATCCGAATTACTCTAAACAATGGATTTCGGATTTCTTAGGGTGAATGACTTGTCTCTTTTTATAAGTAACAAGCAATGAAGAATCCAAAGTAGGTGCTAGTGAAGAATCCGAAGTTGCAGACATTGAGGAACAAGCAAAAAGACTCGGACAAAAAGCCCAAAGGAATTCCTTCGGACAATTTGTCTGAAGGAATTCCTTCATAAAAGTATAAAAGATAAGTCAAAATATTCAAAGGACACTTCTATAAAATCCAAAAGGCAGACAAGGACAAATCAAAAAATCTGAAGGGCAATGTACCCTTTGGGAGGGACGTTTCCAAAAAACCCAAGTGCCCTTCAAAAAACCCAGGTGCCTTTTTCTTAAGGGTTATTCGCTTCGGAAGGGCGTTGACAAAAAACTCGAAGTGTAGGTACCCTTCGGGAAGACTCATTTCATGTTCGGCAGGGACGTTTGCAAAAAACCCGACATCTCACGATTTTAAGGGCTTTACAAAAAGCTCGAAGGGCACTTGCCCATTGGGAAAAGACCATTACAGAAAGTTCAAAACATTGCTAAACTCTGAAAAAAGTTCAAAGGACCATTCGAAGGGACATTCAGAAAAGCCGAAGGGCAATTGCCCTCCGAAAAGGACCAAGGCAGAGATCTCGAAGGGTAGGTACCCTTCGAAAAAATTGAAAGGAAAAAAGTCCGCCAAAAGGAAGTTTGCAAAAAATAAAGAAGAATAAAGTCCGTGGAAAAGATTGCCAAGGGGAAGACAAAAATCCGAAAGAATGGACAATTCCTTCGGACTTTTTGTCTGAAGGAAAGTCCGAGGGTAGAGAGAGACAAAAGCGAAGTCCTAAGAGAATGAACATAATCCACGGGAAATTGACTTAGCAAATAGCCCAATGGATTATCCGAAGGAATAAAACAAAAGGGAGAGGTCCGAGATAATAAAGACCCGAAGAGAATGAACATTAGGCCGAAGGAATAAGTAAGAACCGAAAGTCTGTGGAAAGACAAATACAAACAGAGGTCAAGAAGCAAAATTCTAAATTTAGCCAAGAGAAATCACAGACAGTTGGTCCGAGAGAAATCCATGCACAAACAAAAGATGGAGTCAATGTGGAATTCCATTCAAGCAAAAGCTAATTATGGTTAACTGGTTGTTGAAGTCAAGTTTAACTTCAAGGTCAACTCAGGGTTTCAAACGTTCCAACTCGGCTTCCAACGGATCAAGTCGGAGTTCTAAAATTGGCATTGGCATTGGATTTCATGCATGCTATTGTCATCTCATACTTTCAAACGTTCCAACAGCTCATGAAGAATGCTAAATTTGGAAGTGGGCATAGCATTATTGCATGATAGAGAGGTTTAGTAGCCCAAAATTAGCCATTGTCCACTTCAACGCCAAGGATTCTTCATGCAAGACAAAAGATAAGAAAAGACAAATTTGGAAGACTCATGTAACACAATTTGGACTTGGGCTTATGAAGAGTTAACTGCCTCTCTTATTTTCAATGCCATCTCTTGGCTATTGTATTTTTCTATAAGTTGGCTTTCAGCCTTAGATTAAATGATTCCTCTTTTGGCAAGAAATCTTCTGCCAAAGATTGTGCTGTAACCTTTTTCATAATCAATAAAAAGAGGACTGTTTTTTCAATTTCCAGCAGCGGGTATAGTGTACTTTTGTTATTGATTTGCCTAAGTGATAGATTTTCTTTCTTTGTCAAATCTAGATTTGTACCTAGTTACTAGCTGGTTTTCTGTATTTGAACGGCTTTTGCTGAGTTTATAGTGGATATTAGTCGCTGTTTAGTGCCTTTCATCAAGCCTATTTTTTTATTTTTCTTAAGCTTAGATCATTAGATTAAACCTTTTGGTGAAATACTTATGTGTATTGATCAATTGGAGTTGAAGTTTTGCCTCTTCCTTCCGTGAATCAGTGTTCTCAGAAGCTCGATTTGAGTGAATCAAACAAATTCTGTGTATCACCATTTTACCTAGGATTTCCTTTCAAGTTCTTTTTTCTCTTTTCCCCAGGGAGTTTGTAGTGTAGAAGTTGAGATCCTCATAGATACATCTTACAGGAACCAGCGTTCTCTGGAGGTTCTTCTCATCATTGAGACATCCACCCCTGTGAGAAGATCCCATTGTTTCAACTGCAGCGAGGATTAGTCATTTCAACACGTCTTCGATCAGGGTGCGACTCCAGGTTGACAACAGTTTTTGACACACCCAATAGGATCCATTGGAGCTGGTCTTGATGAAATTGCAGTTGCAACAGTGTTCTTCAAGAAAACTATTTGGTGATTCCAAGCCCAAGCAATTGCTTCTAATAGTTTAGACATAGTTTCCATGTAAGTCTATGTTTATTACATTGTCATGAATGAATTTTGAAGGTTGTGTGAAGAGAATTCCTATGCTATGTTTCCTTATCAGCCCAATGATGGATCATACAAGCCTTATTATGATACCTATGAGCCTCTTTATGAGCCTAATTAGCCTTATCAAGAGTATTATCAAAGCTATGCTAGACCTTATCAAGCTTCTCATGATCCTTATTATCAAGAGCATGATTATTACCTTCTTTGTGAGCCATATCAGTCTCAGGACTAGATTTCATCTTTCCCATATGGCCATGATGTTGTATATGAACAACCTTGCCTTCAAGAAAGAATGAATGAAATAGAGCTCAAAATACTAGCATATGCAAGAAAGGTTTGTTCTAACTCTTAGTATGAGGAAGTGAATGGTCTATTTCAAAACTGTGTCTAATTATCCAAAAGAGATAAATGGGCTGTGTATTCTTGTATTGGAGAAGATGGAGGCTTGGGAGAGGTAGAAAATCGAGTTGAATCACTTTTCTACAAAGGGTACTTGTGTTCTTTATTCTCATGAAGTTCGTAATCATGCCCAATATGTGCCAAGGGAGCTTCTTAGTTGTATTCAAGAGCCTATTCAAGAGCTTATTCAGGAGCCTAAACCTTCTTATAGTCCCCTTTCTTCACCACTCATCTCTCAAGCACAAGTTGTCCATGAGGACAAGGAGATTTCAGACTTTGATGAGGTAATGGCCAAGTGGAAGGAACAAGATGTAGAGATCTTTAAGAGTTTCTATTTTCCTCCTCTCCAAAACTCCCTAGATAATTCCATTGTCCTCAAAATTCCAAAACTTGATCATGATCAACCTCCCATGCTTCATTGTCTCTCTCAAACAAATAAATTTCATCACCCTCCCACCATCTCCCTTCTTCAAGAGGAGTCTGTTCTTTGGAGGATTGAGAAAGAGGTTGCAGCTACAGGTCAAGTTCTTGCAGAGTGTGTAGAGGATGCTTCAGATGTGTTTAAGGAAGAATTTCCTATTGATACTTCATTTGAGGTTGTAGTTGAGCATCCAATTATAGTTGAGAGTGAGAAGACTGATCTTGATGTAGAGGAACTTCAAGAGGTGTTGGTACAAATTGAAGTCATAAATGAGTTACAAGTATCTCTTATTGAAAACGATCCAGATAGCTTTCAAGCTGATTCTATAGATCAAAATGAGGAATAAAAAGATGATTGGCAGCTGTACCTTGAATCTCTTTAAGAGATTGAAGAACTTTGTATGGATATGTTGTCTATTGAAGGGCATGTTTACGAAAAATCCGATCAAGAATCAACTATCCAAGATCATAATACATATTGGTTTGCCTATTCGAAGCTCCTTGAAGAGCTGGATGAACTTGCAGCAGTCGATAAGAAGGATGATGTCACTCAAGAACAGTGCATAGATAAGATATCACTTGACAAGGTGGTGGATGACAAGCAATGTGAAAAAGATTAGGAGGTACTTGATGAGTTTGTCTTTGTTGGTGACTAGTTTGCTGTTGATGACTCATTTGAAAAGATGCTAATACAATTGGTGGACAAGGAAAATGTCTCATCAAAGGTTATGATTAATAAACATCCTGCTTTGCAACTTGTACCATCTCTTGGAAAGAGTGAGTTCAGGAATTTCCCATTTGATCCAGGCGGATCATGCTTTGTCATGGTTAGCTAGGTTCTTTATTTGTTTGCTTTCTTCCAAGTGTTGTTCAAGCACAGTAGTTTCTTTCAGTTTTGTTCCAATAAGTGCTTGTTTGCACATTTGTTTCTTAGTTTTCGTGCTTTCGTGTGTTTTCCTTCTTATTTTGAAGGAGGAAGGTTACTTCAGCCATGATTAGAGGAGATTTTCAGTCAGAAATCAGGTTTATCATTGTTTTGGGAGTTCAAATAGCATCTATATGGTCTGAGTTCTCAAGCATAACAGACTTGCTTCCCTACGAGTCGCCAAAAATGTTGACAATTTTTTGGCCCACATACCAAAATTTTGCCCAAGTGTGAGAGGGTGAACATTCAAGCAAGACTTTGGGTTTTACAAGAGGCACAACTTATTTCACTTTGAGTAATCAATAGTTGAAACCCCTCAGTAGAAGTAATCCGGGTTGGAAAGCCCAAATTACTCTAAACAGTGCAAATCGGGTTTTGGGAAGTGCTTTGCTTATGAAAGTTTTATTAGTAGAAGTAAAAAGGTTTCACAAATCCAAATTACTCTAAACAATGCATTTCGGATTTCTCAAGATGAATGACTTATCTCTTTTTATAAGTAACAAGCAATGAAGAATCCGAAGTAGGTCCCAGTGAAGAATCCGAAGTTGCAGACATTGAGGAATAAGCAAATAGACTCGGACAAAAAGCCCGAAGGATTTGTCCGAAGGAATTCCTTCGAAAAAGTTCAAAAGACAAGTCAAAATATTCAAAGGACACTTCCATAAAATTCGAAAGGCAGAAAAGGACAAATCAAAAAATCCGAAGGGCAATGTACCCTTCGAAAGGGAAGTTTTCAAAAACCCCGAGTGCCTTTTTATTAAGGGTTATTCGCTTTGGAAGGGTCATTGACAAAAAACCTGAAGGGTAGGTACCCTTCGGGAAGGCTCATTTCCGGATTAGCATGGACGTTTGCAAAAAACCCAAAGGGCACCTTCCCTTCGAGAAGGTTCATCTCACGATTTTAAGGGCTTTACAAAAAGCCCGAAGGGCACCTGCCCTTCGGAAAAAGACCATTACAGAAAGTCCGAAACATTGCTAAACTCCGAAAAAAGTTCAAAGGACCATTCAAAAGGACATTTAGAAAAGTCGAAGGGCAATTGCCCTTCAGAAAGGACCAAGGCAGAGATCCCGAAGGGTAGGTACCATTCGGGAAAATTCAAAGGAAAAAAGTCCGCAAAAAATAGAGAAGAATAAAGTCCACGGAAAATAATGCCAAGTGGAAGACAAAAATCCAAAAGAATGGACAATTCCTTTGGACTTTTTGTCCGAAGGAAAGTCCGAGGGCAGAGAGAGACAAAAGTGAAGTTCGAAGAGAATGAACTTAATCCACGGGAAAATGACTTAGCAAATAGCACAATGGATTATCCGATGAAATAAAACAAAAGAGAGAGGTTCGAGATAATAAAGACCCGAAGAGAATGAACATTAGGCCAAAGGAATAAGTAAGGGAAAGTCCGTGGAAAGACAAATACAGACAGAGGTCAAGAAGCAAAATTCTAAATTTAGCCAAGAGAAATTACGGACAGTTGGGCCGAGAGAAATCCATGCACAAACAAAAGACGGAGCCAACGTGGGATTCCATGCAAGCAAAAGCTAATTACGGTTGACTGGTCAAGGCTTCAATTGACTGGTTGTTGAAGTTAAGTTTATCTTCAAGGTCAACTCAACGTTTCAAACATTCCAACTCGGCTTTCAACGAATCAAGTCGGAGTTCTAAAATTGGCATTGGCGTTGGATTTCATGCATGCTATTGTCATCTCATACTTTCAAACATTCCAACAACTCATGAAGAATGCCAAATTTGGAAGTGGGTGTAGCATTATTGCATGATAGAGAGGTTTAGCAGCCCAAAATTAGCCACTGCCCACTTCAACGCCAAGGATTGTTCATGCAAAACAAAAGACAAGAAAAAACAAATTTGGAAGACTCATGCAACACAATTTGGACTTAGGCTAATGAAGAGTTAACTTTCTCTCCTATTTTCAATGCCATCTCTTGGCTATTGTATTTTTTTATAAGTAGGCTTTCAGCCTTAGATTAAATGATCATTCTTTTGTGTAATGTCTCCATTTTTGCGAGCATCAGAGTTCGGTGGATTTAGCCTATTCTAGCCCTCGTAGGTTAATATGCATGGTTAGAGGGTCTCTTGATGGAGCTTGGCTCAGCTTCAGATTTGTCAGTACTTGATCAGTTGGCTTTCGTTCGGGCTCATTCGGACACTTCTAGCCTGAGTTGCTATTTTTAGTAGTATTCAGCACTCAGCGTGGGACCCCTGCTATTTTTAGCAGTATGGATTGATAGCGTTCAGAATTACTTCCTCAGTCGATAGCTTCAGACGGCTCGTGCATCGGATGAATGATGAGAGAGATATTAATATTTAATTGAATTAATTAAATATTAATTAATTGGAGTTTATAATATAAAGTTATAATATTTTATTATAACTTAAGTGGTTTTTGCTAAAGGGGTCGCCATCATTGAAGGGGCCACTTTTAATTATATTTTATAATTAAAAGTGCTTTTGAAAACTATTGAAAAATTAAAAAGAAAAAAAAAAGTTCGAATTTATTTAAATAAAACCTAATTGAGAAAATTCGAACTCTTGAGGAGATATAAGGGTTTCATTGGGTTTTGAGCTCATTATGTTATGAAATCAGTTTTTGATCAAGTCTTCTTCAGAGAACGAAGCCAAGGGTTTCAGTTGTCTACAGGCATTGGAGAACGAGCCATCTTCAGTGTTGCAGTTCAGAGGCTGTGAAATATCAGCTGATCTATTGCATTCAAGGAGATATCTTCATTCAAAAGTTATCACAGAACGTTCACAGAGTTTCTTTCAGCTTGCAGCACTAATCAGGTTTTCATCAAAATATCATTACCTTTTTAGTTGCATGTTATTGGATCTTATTTGTAATCATTTCAGAAGATTAATAAATAGTCTGGCATCAATATTTTCAATAGATTCTATCATTTCTGGTGTTGCATTATTTTATATAAATTTATTCAGCATTTTCTTTCAAAAAACGCAAAAACGAGAAAAAACAATCAAAGCAGTCAGTTTTAAGAAATCAGGGAGAACAGGGGTTTCTACATTTTGGCAAGAAATCTTCTGCCAAAGATTGTGTTGTAACTTTTTTCAGAATCAACAAGAGGACTGTTTTTTCAATTTCCAGCCGCTAGTATAGTGTACTTTTGTTATTGATTTGTTTAAGTGAGATTTTTTTTTTCTTTTCAAATTTGGATTCGTACCTAGTTACTCGCTGGTCATTTATGCAGGGCACATTCTGTGTCTGAATGTCTTTTGCTAAGTTTATAGTGGATATTAGTGGCTGTTTAGTGCCTTTCATTAGGCCTATTTTTTCATTTCCCTCAAACTTAGATCATTAGATTAAACTTTTTCGTGAAATATTTATGTGTATTGATCAATTGAAGTTGAAGTTCTGCTTCTTCCTTGCCTGAATCAGTGTTTTCAGAAGTTCGATTTGAGTGGATCAAGTAAATTAGGTGTATCACCATTTTAGCTAGGATTTCCTTTCAAGTTCTTTCTTCCCTTTTTCTCAGACAGTTTGTAGCGTAGAAGTTGAGATCCTCATAGATACATCTTACAGGAACCAATGTTCTTTGGAGGTTCTTCTTATCATTGAGGCACCCACCCTCGTGAGAAGATCCCATTGTTTCCACTGGAGTGAGGATTAGTCATTTCAACACGTCTTCGATCAAGGTGCAACTCCAAGTTGACAATAGTCATCATCGATAGTAGAGTGCAAGGGGTAAGAGACTTGGTCACGTAGAGTCAAGAAATATTGGAATCACTCAAAGAAAACCTCCAGCAGGCACAAAATCAGCAGAAGTTACATGTAGACCAACATTTTATTAAGAGCAATTTTGAGGTTGGAGACATGATCTTCTTGAGATTGCAACCCTATAGACAATTCTCTCTCAAGAAAAGTGGAGCTAAGAAGCTCAAGTCTTGCTTCTATAGGCCTTATAGGATCAAATGAAAGATTGGAGAAATTGCTTATGGGCTTGAGTTGTTAGAACACAACAAGATTCAAAAAGTCATGTTTCATGCCTCAAAAGGACATTGTGACAACATATCATGCCTTCACATGAGTTTCCCTACTTTGGATGATGAAGGCAAATTGATTTTGGTTTCAAAAGCCATCATGGATATTAGGGTGAAGAAACTAAGAAACAAGAGCTTAACGAAATACTTAGTGTGTTGGGTCTCCCACCAAAAGACGCTACATGGGAAGGTGCAAAGATTCTTGAACATCCTAATCTGCTATTGCTTGAGGGCAAACAATTTCGAAAAGGGTAGACTATCATGTCCCCTTTTCTGAATTAATTTAATAAGAGGACTCGTAGCCTTTTCCTTATTTCCCATAGGCCAAATGATAAAGTTAGAGAAATTATTTAATAATAATATTTTAAGTGGTCCTAAGTCATTCATTTTATATAACATGGTAAAAACACACTTATGTAGCATTATTATAAAGTGGACCAAAAAGAAATATTTTATTAAAGTGTTTTAAACGCTTTTAGGGTTGCAATTAAAATGATCTACAAAAGGAGGAGCTGGGCTCCAAAGGACTTATTATTCATTACTCATTGAAATCAAATCCTATTCCAGAGCTTGAGCCTTTGTGTTCATCTTTTCACCCAAGGATGAAAACCCTTTGGTGTGTAGGGGTGAAGGACGAAAACCTTTTAATTTCAGTTGTGGTGATTCTATCCAAATATCACATTTGTGCCGAAAGATTGAAACTTATTCTATTTTCAATTTGTTACAACACTGCTATAGTGATTCATACCCCTGCTACAGTTATCCATAACACTTCTACAGTAATTTGTATGGTCGCTACAGTGATCCCTACCATAGCTATAGTGATCTGTATCGCTGCTACAATACTTATGTACCCTGTCATTAGCTGTATTTATGATCAAATGTTCAATGCAGATCTATAATGAGTGTTTTCTGCTGTATGTCTACAGTAAACTTAGGCTGTACTCTACATGTTATATAACCAGGTATTTATGAATGTGTTATTTCAATACCTAGCGGTCTTGTTATCAATATTCATGAGTATTTAGCTCATTCCAATAAAAAATTTCAGTTGCATTGTATTTTGAGCTTATTGAAACAAAGAAATCCGTGGAGTCTTGGTGTTATTAGTAGGGTTTAGAATATTAATCTTGTATGTTGCTGCTTTATGTTATTGGTACAAAATATTGGAAAAAAAATCACAAAAAAATTCAGAGTTTATAAATAGTGGGGAAGGAACATTACAGTACCCTAGTCAATGCCAATATTGACATAATTTTAAGCAACACAGAAAATTACTTGTACTGAATTCAGCCATCACTATTCATTGTACAATTATGGTATAGGAAACTCAGACTATATGCATATCATGACATTATCAACTCAAAACAATCAATTGGAATTCTCAAGAACAGTCAAGGCTTTTATGGCGTAAATCCATATCAACATACATTTTTTACAAAACCTACTGTATGTATGCTCTCACTTAAAAATACATAGTAAGACTCTATACAATAATTCATTTATAATCCAATTTAATTCCATGTGTGTTCAAATAAGACTGAATGCAACATGCCTGTATCACAATCATATACTCAATGACAATTACAACCTTGTACAATAACACCAAGTTAGACAAGAATTACCACAAAAGGATTTTTATACTTTACAACAGCTGAATAAACAAACATATATACATCTCCTATGGAAGACAAGTAACTTGTGAAATCACGTTCAGAGACTCAATATTCTCATAAAGATCCTTAACAACAAACCATTCCTAGACTGGCCAAGATAAGCCCATCCATTAGTGGATAATTCTTGGCCCTACCCAACCCAACCATCAGCTTGGGTGTGTGAACATGTTACAACAGGTAAGCAAGGACAAGAGAGAGAATTCTAGGGCTAGATATGCATGCAAAAGTTAGTTATTCATGCATGTTTCGAACATAATTAAGCTCATGCAACAATCTGACTTGGTTGTTTAAAGCCTGACTTATTCTTCGCCATATGAGGTCTTACAAAGAAGAATGCATTATGGGTGCTGTACAACCTCGTACTCATCAACTCCTTTCCATCAATTAATTTCTTTCCGAGTTCATAACTTAGCCTAGTGTTTTGTGAACCATGCGAATCAGTTCTTAGTTACTGGCTGTTTGCAACCTTTACGTATTCTTGTCAGAATCTGACTCATTAATCTCCTTTACTTTGCCTAATTGTTCTTATCTTTTTCCACCACCCTAGGTCTTATAATGAACTCGAGGAGTTGCCAATAGGGTTGTGCACAACCTATAATAGGTCCTTTATCTGAAAATCTTATTTTAACTGTGGATTTGACTCTCATAGCATTATGGCATAAAACTAAAAATCAGATTATTTTCAACCTTGTAATCAAGTTAAGATGCCAAATCATTTGCCCAAAAGGTGGGTATATACCCTTAGTGAATCTGTAAGTATATATTTTACACTCAGGTAATATAGGGTAACAAACAAAACAATTACTTATGGTATCTACCCTTAGGTATTTTAACACAAGTTTATACTTACACAGACCTTCCATATTCTTTGCCAAGATTTGGTCAAGGTTACAAAATTCTACGTGCATGACTCGGGTTTACCTAGAGTGTTATATCTAGGCTTACAAGTCCAACCCCAAAATCCATTGTTTTCTTTTTCAAAACTTAATAATCCATCATCAGATATGGATCAAATAATCTTTTAAAATTTGTGCACTTAGAGTGGAACCTAGGCAGTAACACAACTTCCATAACCTTGCATAGCATTCAACTCAGGTTTAGAATAAATCCCGTACTCATAACCAAATAAAATCCTTGTTAAATTTATTCCAAATAGCCATGGAGCAATTTCTTTTCTTGCTAACTCTGTGCAAACAAAACCCTGGTTTATCATTAAGGGACATATTTACTTACTTTAAGTCTGCAAGCTTGCAAGGAAAACTCGGCCTTGGTCTCTCTTTTTTTTGCACTTGCTTCCTTTCTTCTACGTTTTCTACACTATACACACTGTATGCTTTTCCAACCCTTCTCTCTTCCTTTATTCTTTTCCCTTGGTGCATGGCTATATGAAACCTGTGGGTCTCAGAGTTGGCATGTCTAGAAGTTCACCATGAACACAAATCAGGTTGGTTAATTTTATTCTTGCAGGCAACTTAATTGCCTCTCCTATGCCTCTGCATGGCTTCATGCAATGATGGAGTTGTGTATGGATCCCTGATAGTAACAAAACGATAGTCAACTACTAGATTTGCTCACATTCCTCTTCCTAGTCAACCAATTTGGAACTCTGTCTGCCACCATCAAAAATGATAGCTTCAAAACAAAACCCTGGTAGTGTTGACTAGTTTAATTGCCTATGGGTTTGATAACTCAGGGTGAGGTGCGGTTGGGTTAGGGTTCTTTTCTACCCTTGCTTCTTTTTCTTTCTATTTATTCTCACAAACCCTTCCAACACTAATTTCCTTAATGCTAATATCTAGGGAATGTGGCTATATTCATTATAAAATAACAAGTCCCTTTAATATGATTGAAACTCAAATTACCTTATAACATGCCATGTGCTTCATGTTAGGCATTATGAATTTGTCTGTCAATTGATGCAACAACCTTTGCTTTAGTAATTTTAGTCACTAAACCGGGTTTATGTGAGTTCTATTTGCAAGGAGGCGTAAAGTAGACTTGATCCTTGGCTCAATATGGTTATAGCAACGACTTTTATCGGCAACCAATTTTGACGAAGTCCAATCTGTTGTATCACTTTATTGATTGACATGTCTAATAGTCTTAGTACTCTTGAGTATTTACTAAACCACATAAGACATAGTTACATGAACACCGAATGAGAGTTACTAATGAATTAAACATATGTATGCAATGAATGACATTAATGTCACTAGGGTGCTATCATGTTCCTCTTTTGATGGGGACATGGTGGAAGACCCTTAACCTAAAAAACCCTTCTCGGGGGCTAAGGGACAAATATAAAGAGAAGTGAGGATTGAAATGTTTTAAGTGAATGTGTAAAAGTACTTTTTTGAAAAGTACTTTATGTTTTCGAATTCACTTAAAAAGAGACTTTTAAGGGTCTTGATGGTTTAAGTGATTTTAAAAAAGAAAAAGATCATAAGGGAAGGGTCTATTAAGATCCTTAAGTTACTCTCCCTTCTCAATTTTGGGCGCTTCACTTGGGAGCACTACATAAGGCAAATGAATGATCATTTGCATGATTCATCATTGTTTTTGATAACTATTTTCTTGGAGCCTAAGCACAAAAAACTGGGCTTGCACTTGGAGAATGGAAACCCTTCAAGAGAGTTGAATCAAGGATGAAAACCCTTGAATTCAAACCTAGGGCAACTCACCATGGAGTTGCATTGAGCAAAAATTGACAACCACAAAGGTGTTTTCAACACCAAGGGTTATTTGCAGGTGGGAGAACCATTGGAGGAGCTGGATGAATGCATGAAAGGGCTGTCCTAGGGCAGCGAGTGACCTTTTTGAGGGCTGCACATTCCACGAAAGTCAGTGATTGGGTTTTGAGGGCGAGTGACCCACTTTGGGGTCAATTCAAGGCCATTGGAGGGTGTGGATCAACCACACATATTTTTTGAATTTTATCATAAATTTCCAGCTATATACTTAACCAAAAAATAAGGTTTTTGGCTGGTTATTTGGCTAATAATTTGATATAAATTCAGCTACTTTTTGGAGACTTGGAATAATATTTTTGGAGCTATTTTCAAGGCATATGCAACAGTACTTTGTTATTTCAGCTTGTAAGGGTTTGAGGAAAAATCTGAAAATTAATATTTTGTTGTTGAAGTAGGGGAAATAAATTTTAGTTTAACTAATATCCCTAAAAGGGGACATTACAGTGGTATCAGAGCCAATTTCTTGGTCAACTGTAGGGTATGAGTGATTTCAATGGATTGACAACTTAGTGGCAAAAATGAATACAAAGATCCCATTCGAAAGATAGGGATGGAGAAGAAGACAATGGATGAAGCCATGGATAAATTATTGCAAGCCATGGAGAATTATCAGAGGGAACTAAAGGCACTAAGTCCGAAGGATGTGGCAAAGTCTATGGGGTTAAGCCCTAGACCTAAAATATCTCTTTTAGAAAAAGAGAAGATTGAACTACATGTGAATGATGAGCTTAAAAAATCAGAAAAAGGGCAACCAATGATTGAATATTTCGAGTCACAAGAACAATAAATTCAAGGGCAGCTTAGTGCAGGTCTCCAACAAGCTATGGAGCAACCAATGGGGTTGAAAAGGGTAGTCCGTAAAGGGGGAGTAACAAAAAAATAAGTTCTCAAGGGGAGCCAAGAAGAAGTTCAACAACTTCATGAGCCATCTAAAGAACAAGGTAAAGATCTTTTATTTGTAGAAGATGTCTATTTATCTTCTAATGATTGTATGCATGACAGTGAAGTCACAAAATATAAAAACAAGGAGCTCGAGCCAAAGAAGGATGAAATTGAAGCAAAAAGGGCTTCACTTGTTTACCAAGGGTTCAAATTTGAAAAACTTGCACCAACCTTCGAATATCCATTGACTGATTTTCAGAACAGCCCTACAAAGGGTCATGTGATTGAAGAAAATATTGGAAATCTTGAGGATATACGGCATGAGGACTCCTTGATTCAAGTCCACAATTATTGGCACCAAGAGGTATGGGATCCTGTTATTTTTTTGAATTTTACAAAAGTTTTCAATTTTGATTTTAAATTCTTTATGGTTGATTCCATGGGAATAAAGAAAAAATCAGAATTGTTTGGGGTATGGAGGATATCCACCTTGGTTAAGGATGTTTCAGAGAATAGGCTCACAACATGGTTCATTAAAGGATTATCTCCATCTCTTAAGGGATTGGTTAAGGCTTTTAACCCTCCTTCCTTACAAATGGCCATCAAAAGAGCCCAAGATTGTGAGTTTGCAGCCCCTATTGTGCAAAATCTGCCCTTCCTAAGGCCAAAGAACAATGCTTTACCTTCTATGGAGCATGAGGAAGGAAGGAGGGCAAGGCAACCTAGGGACTTAACTTAGAAATTGACAAAATCAGACCCTAATATGCAGAAAAAAGGAGATTTCCAGCAAGGAGAAATGCATCCAAAGAGGTTGCAATTGAATTCAAAGGCCTTCCCACATCAAAAAATGAGTTTACAGCCAAAGGAAGACCCTTGGAAGGGCTGCAAACAAATGACAGCAGTTTGGAAAGATCTAAAACAGCCCTTAAAACAATAAAGCAAGCTACAAATATTGATGAAGGCAAGGTGGACACCCTAGCAACAATAACAAGAATTCCTAACCACCATCAAGGTTAGAGGAGTTTTCAAGGCAAACAAGTCACTATACTCATAGATAATGGGGCTACACATAATTTTGTTGACAAGAGATTGGCTACAAGGTGTGGTTTGAACACTACTTTTGAGGGTTTCAAGGTGACTCTAGGAGATGGATTTTCTATTCCTTGTAATCATAAGATTTCAGATTTGAAACTCACCTTGGGTAAGCACAAAGTTGAAGGAGATTTCCACATGATTGATATCGGAGAGCATACCCAAAATTACCAAACAACGGAGCTCAAATTTGATGCCAATGGGAAGGAAGTGTTATTACATGGTTTGCATGATAGGTCACCCAGGGGGGCAGTGCCCAAAAGAATGGAGAGCATGACACATGAAAAAATTCATATAGGGGCAGCTAGGCAAGTGGATTTTTTCTGAGTTGGAACAACCAACTCTCATGAAGGGAAATAGTCTCATACAGGGCATATAGGGTGAAGAAAAAGTGGGAAAAGGTTTTGCATACAAAAAATTCAATATTGGGGGCATAGGGCAGCCTCTAAGTTATGAAAAGGGTTTCCAAAATTTTATTTGCATCAGCTGGTTTTTTAAGTGCACTAAAGTATGGATCCTAAGGCATGGTAATGTGAGAGGTTTGTTGAAAGGAGCTAATGATATTGGATTTCCAAGGTTTGGAAGGGTTCACTCAACTCTGTCTTAACAATTTTGGAAATTTGTGCTTAAATTGGGTATATGGGGAACTTAGAAATCCATGTTTGGGGAAAAATAAGAAATCTGAAAATGGCTTAGGAAGGAATTTTCAAATACATTCAGAAAATTCCGAGTGTTATATGCCATTCCAGCGTATCATACAATTTGAAAACATGCTCCATAAAGTGTCAATTCAGTTGGAAAAAAATGCTCAAAGATTTGAAACCAAAAAGACAGTAATGATATGAATGAGGGAATGAATGGGCCACTTCAACTAAGTATGTATGCTTGGAACAAGGTTAAAAGGGGCAATGGACAGCCCACTACAAAGTCTGATTTTGCAAGAAAAAGTAAGTTTTTTTTGAAAGGCAAGGGACCAATTACTACTTCACTTTTCCAAGGTAAGCAACATCCACACTTGGGGAATCCAACTTGTGCTTTCAAAATCCTCAAGGTACCCATAGAGGGCAGCTCTTTGATATTTTTCAACTATGATTTATTTCTTATGACCATAATATCTCTTGTATGTGGCATAGGCATTAAGGAGTTGTTGGATAACATTTTGGGATTCAATAGTTTAACTTCAACAAAGAATTACAGGGTTATAGGAAATCAGGGTAGTTGTTTGGCAAAGGAGTTGGTTCACTCCAATACCAAGGTACAAATGAAGTGGTGGGTCAAAAATGGACTTGATATTCCTACATATAAGTTTTTAGTTCTTGGGATGCATCATTGGAGGAGTTTGAAGAGTTTGTTCAGCTGGTATGAGTTGCATACAATAGGTTACACTTGGGGCAGCAAGATGGAAAAGGGAAAAATCAGTGGGTGTAGGGTTAGGGAGGTTGATAGGGGCTGCATCCTTCATGACATTCAGAAATTTGCAGCTATATTTCTCAAACAAATCTTGGTCAACAACACTCAAGAGGAAGAGAAACTAATTGTTTTGACTAACATTTTTGCTTCATGTGTAGATGAGGACATAGGGGCAATCAAAGCCCACACAAATGAAGACTACCTAGCTGTAATACCAATTTCCAGCCACCTTTGTGATGACAATATCAAGGCTTTTCTTGCTCCCCACATCTTAGGAGCATCTTTTGAATATATGGGTTCAAGAGTGAGAAGTGACAACATGAGGTACTACTGGTTTTGCATTTTCAGTTTGCTTAAGCCACACAAAAACTTCATATGCAGTTGTAGCAAACATCACCAAGACGGGTCTTTTCTTTGAAAAGGGCCTAGGTTCGAATTTGGCACAAGGCCAACCATGGAGATAGCATTTTAGTTGCTTCTATTGCTTGAGGACAAGCAATTTTGGATAGGGAAGATTGTCATGTCCCTCTTTTGATAGGGACATGGTGGAAGACCCTTAGCCTTAAAACCCTTTCTAGGGGCTAAGGGACAAATATAAAGGGAATTGAGGGTTGAAATGTTTTAAGTGAATGTGTAAAAGTACTTTATGTTTTCGAATTCACTTAAAAGGGGACTTTTAAGGGTCTTGATGGTTTAAGTGATTTTAAAAAAGAAAAAAAGAAAAAGATCATAAGGGTCTATTAAAATCTTTAAGTTACACTTCCTTCCCAATTTTGGGCACTTCACTTAGGAGGACTACATAAGGCAAAGGAAGGATCATTTGCATGATTCATGACTATTTTTGATAACTGTTTTCGTGGATTCTAAGCACGAAAAGTTGGCTTGCACTTGTAGGATGGAAACCCTTCAAGAGAGTTGAATCAAGGACGAAAACCCTTGAATTCAGACCTAGGGCAACTCACCACAGAGTTGCATTGAGCACAAATTGACAACTGCAAAGGTGTTTTCCACACCAAGGGTTTTTTGCAGGTGGGCGAACCATTGGAGGCACTGGACGAATGCATGAATGGGCTGTCCTAGGGCAGGGAATGACTTTTTTGAGGGCTGCACATTCTACGAAATGCAACGATTGGGTTTTGAGGGTGAGAGACCCACTTTGGGGTCAATTCAAGGCCATTGGAGCATGTGGATCAACCACACATATTTTCTGAATTTTATCATAAATTTGCAGCTATAGACTTAACCAAAAAATAAGGTTTTTGGCTGGTTATTTGGCTAATAATTTGATATAAATTCTGCTACTTTTTGGAGACTCGGAATAATATTTTTGGAGCTATTTTCAAGTCATATGCAACAGTATTTTGTTATTTCAGCTTGTTAGGGTTTGAAGAAAAATCTGAAAATTAATATTTTGTTGTTGAAGTGGATGAAATAAATTCTTGTTTAACTAATATCTCTGAAAGGGGACATTACAGGGGCCTAATTTCTCTCTCTTGTCCCGTATACCTTGCCTCTTCCATTGTGTGTTCCCACAACCAAGCCTAGCTTTTGGTGGCCAATCTAGGAATCTGAAAAACAGCCACAAGACATCAGCAATATGTGATCCAATGGTAATGAAAACAAAACCAACCGCATGATAAAAATTGCTGAAACAACAATGGATGCTAAGCATTCATTAATACATGAAAACAGTACTAAAACAATGCATATCAATAAAATACTGAACTGAATACAACTCAAATGTCTCAGCATATAAACATAGTTGAATATAATACTGAATAAAACACGATTGTATATAGTGTTACTTAATACAATCCCCTTATTGCAACATAAAATAAAATCTCATTAATGGGGATATGACACAATTGTGGTGTGATCAAGTTGATTATTAATTATGGTGACAAAACTCATTAAAAATTGGAGGCCTATCACTTTGCTGAATGTTATCTTATATGATATTTGCAAATGTTTTGGTCAATAAGCTATCTAAAGTTCTTCCTGTTGGCCATTTTTCTTGAGTTGCCTGCATTAGAACTAGCCCATCAGCTGGAGTTGATGGAAGATGAGCCCATGAATGTGAGACTGACAGAATTCAAGGAGCTTGAAGAAACAAGAGACTTTGCAATGAAAATACTAGAGTCACATGAAGCTCAAGTCAAGAAAGCCTTTGACAAGAGAGCCATAGCAAGGGACTTCAAGGAAGGGGATCTAGTCCTCAAGTGGGATTCAAATAAGGCCAAGTCAAGAAACCATATCAAATTTGACAGCTTGTGGAGTGGTTCTTATTTGATCCACAGATGCAAACAACATAATGCTTTTCAGCTGGTCCAACTGGATGGAGAGGTACTACCTATCTCAGTCAATGGAATTCATCTAAAGCCTTGTTATTAGAAGAGTTTGCAGCCATTGTATATATTGTACATTTTGTATAGTTTTTCATATTTTCTCCTAAGTGCCTTGTGCACATGTTTTCAGTTGTGTGTTTTCCTCCCTTAAGTGCCTTGGGCATAATGTTTGTTTTGTTCTTGTTGTCTTTGTTGCTTCAAGAGGAAGTCCCAGAAAGGGTCAGCCTTGTATCCAGTTTCAGATCAACTCAGTTACAGAGGCTAATGACGCCATGCCCAATGGACTAGACAAGGCAACATGGTCTAGGTTATCTTGCATCGACATGAATGCAACCCCTGTGAGCTATCAAAGATTACTCTTGCATGGTTTGATGAAGCAGTGGATCAAAGGCGTAAAAACGGATCCAACATTTGCAAATAGAGAGGATCCGAGCAAGGTTTTCTAAGGATCCAGCGACAATGTTCAAGAATAAGCCTGCAAGCCAAAAGCTAAGTGCAAAATCTTTTATTCAGCTTAGTCTTTATTTGTTCATTTTTTCGGACTTTGCGGGGACTAAGTGTTTCTTTTATTTCGGGACTTTTTTTCACCAAGTGTTTATTCTTTCAGAGGTTTTGTTTTCGGGGTTTTTTTCTAAGTGTCGGAAATTGTTTCAGACATTTTGTCCGAAGCAATTTTCTCGAAGGATATCTTTTCGAAGGGATTGTTTCGGATATTTTGTTAGAAACAAATTTGCCGAAGGGTTCTTTTCAAAGGCAAAGACCATTTTGAAAGTTTCAAAAGACTATTTCAAGAATTCCGAAGGGTATTTTCAAAGCGAAAGGAGCTTTTCGAGAATTCTGAAGGGTCCATTTCATTTTTTTCGAAAGGTCATTTTCAAAAATTTCGAAGTGTCCATTTCGAAGAAAAGTTCGAAGGAATGGTTTGAGTCCAAAAGGTCCGAATGAATTCTTTCAGGGGAATCGTTCATTGCAAAACCCTGAAGACATAATTTCCTTCGGACTTTTTGTTCGAAGGAATTGTTCAATGCAAAAGGTCAAAGAATTTCTTTCGAGAGGAAGCCCGAAAAAATTCCTCAGAAGGAATAGCCCGAAGAAAAGTCAATGAATTCTTTCGAAAAAAAGGCAGAAACAAATAGCTAGAAGAGAAAAGTTCGGGAAAATAGCCCAAGGAAATTCTTCCAAAAGAATTGTCTGCAAGAAATGGCTGAAGAGAAAAAATCCGAAGGAATTGATGACGTTCGCGCCAGTGTTAAAGTTCAAGCTCATAAAATAGCCGGTGGGATTCAAATATCCCATGATGGGCCTGTAAACGTTAAAATCTGCACCCTTGCAAGTAGCTGTTTGGATTTATATGGACTTAAATCGACATAAATGGGTACAAAAAAACCAATGTCCTTAGATTGGTTTTCCATTTATAGGGAAGATCTGGTCCAGGTTTTTAAGGTAGGAACTGGTAGGTGAAATTAATGGAGAGGTTCTCGTCCTTCGACATGGCCATCATCTCCGACAAACAACCGTTCAATGCAAAAGCAGCATGGCTCGATCCACATTCAGAGTTAAGGGATTTTGTCCTTATACGTGCAAGACAAGTGAAAGATGGCATGGGAATGAAAGGTGAAGATCAGTGGAGTAGAAAAGATAGCTCGAGCATTAAATACGTTCTTAGAGAAGTTCTTGTCTTCTAGCATGTTTGCTAATCAATGAGGGGCTCGAGGAGATTTGCGGTGGTCTTTGACGGTTCATTTCATGGTCAAGGCAGTTGCACGCTCTAAATGCAAAAGAGTTTAAGGACATAATGGTGGTTGCAGCCATTTATGACTCCTCTCTCCATTTTCTCACGCAAGCCCCCTCTTCTCTCATCCTTTTCTGCTATATATACAGGCTTCTGAGCCTAAAAAGAGATCCCTCGACTGGTGATAGAGTTACTTTGTCAAAATTCCCTTGTAACACTCTCTTGAAGCAATGAAATGAATTTTTTGATTTTGGTTTGAAGTCAAGTATACATTATTGGAGTTTAACTTGCAGATGTATGTCCCTTCTCATCATCTGTAAATTCTCTATGTATCTTGCTTTAATTCTTTTGGTTCCTTGCAAGTTGTGTGAAGTGTTAGACATTGATCTCTTTCTTGAAGTGTCACAAGTTTATAGTGTCTCATACAGACTTATTTCTTTCTGCCCTTTAAATTGCAGGGTCTCCCTTCGACCTCCACACAAAATACTTATGCTTGTGGCCTTGAGATAGAATCAAAGTAGTCTGTGTCTTGGTTAGGTTCATTAGTAGTTGTTAAGGTTTCCAGGTTGAAAGTGGATTATTTCATATTTTGGTACATCACCATTCTTAACTTAGTTTTCCCTTTCATGTTATCTTTCTCTCCCTTTTTCTTAGTCAATAGTAGATTTTAGTGTGGGAAACAAATTGAAGTGAAGCATTTGAGGAGCTAGTCTCATTAAAAAGCCTAGAGGTTCAACCTCATTACAGGATAACCATAGCCTGAGGTTGTTTCAATATTGTAGCTGGAAGTGAGAGCCTGAAAAACTCTCCCACAAGGGTGCAATTCTAGCCTACAACAGTTTTTGGCACATCCGGTGGGACCACTTCCAAAGAAGATTGGTCAAGTTTGATGCTGGTTTGATCAATTTGCAGCGGTTATAGCTTTCATCTTTTAGTATCTGATGACTCCAAAGAACACTCAACAATTTGGTGGCAGAACAGTAACTATCTTTCATGCTAAGGGCGACTACAAGATCAGTTTCTAGAGGTATTCCTTTTGAATTTGTTGAATTCCCCTTAAATTCAACCAAAAGGTTAAGGTTGACCCATACTCACCCATATGTAGAAAACTATTTTCCTAGACCAGTCGTGAGGTGTACTTACACAAGAAGACCTTTGTTAGCCCCTTTTGTTACCATGATTCCCCAAAGAGCTTTTGTAGGTTTCAGTGGCCAAAGTCCTTTGAATCTGCCACAATATGATCCTATGCCAGTAGTATATCTCAAAAGCGTCCCATATTTTACAGGAGACCAAGCCATAACCCCTGTTGAACACATCAATGATAGCCAATTTTTGCAATATCCATAATGTCGTTGCAAAAAATATAGCTATTAGACTGTTAGTTGTATCCCTTAAGGGAAAAGCTTTAGATTGGTATAGAGACTTAGTTCCTAATTCTATTCAATCATGGAATCAGCGAGGAGAGGCCTTGTGTAAAAGATTTGTAGACAAGAGTGACCATTTGTCACTAGTAGAACAGCTTACCACAATTAAGAGAGCCCCCTATGAAGTCATGCAAGATTTCAACACAAGATTCCAAAAAGCTTGGGATAGAATTCCAGCCTTTGTTAGACCGTCCCCTAACTTTGCATTCCTATACTACTTGAAAGCTCTAAATAACAATATAGCTGTAATGATCCAATCCATGGGAGGGGACATATTGCCAAATGCTTATGAGGTGGTTATTTAAGCAAAAAATTGCCTAGTTTCGACTGGCAAGCTTTCTCCTAAGCCCCCAACGCCTCTTTTCCCTGAAATCAGACTACCCCCTACGATTATTCCCCCACTTGATGTTAGTCTTCCAACTCCAACAATTGCTGCTATACCTTCACCTAAGCAGGAAAAGGCCTCCACCAGCGGATCAAGTGATTCCCAAGAGCAAAAAAACTACCTAGAACTTAAGAGCATGCTCCAATCCTTGAAAAATGATGTGGTAAATGTTAAAAGACAGCAAGCTTAGTTCAATAAACCTTATCAGGGTCATATCAGTCTCAACAACAATCTTATCAAGGGAATAGACCCCCTTTTAAGGGAAATTTTCAAGGACAAGGTCAAGGACAAGGGTAGCCTAACTATGCTAGATAGAGTAATAACAATCCAAATGCTGCAGACTCTTCCAACTCCTTGGTTCCTGTTCAAAACAATATGGCTCAAGAGGCTGAAGGGACCATACCTTGGGATCAATCTTTTGGGCAATCCATTGTCCCAACTAATAGTTTTAACCAGACATTCAATGACCAATGGTAACAAGCTGTTGCTTATGGATACAATTAAGCCTTAATGGCTCAAAACACAGAGATCCCCATGATGACAAAACTAGGACAGTCTTCACAAGACCAAGGACCTAATAAAAAATCAAACCAACTGGATGCTACAATGGTCATCAGTGAGCAAGAAGAGTGCTATGCACTCAATCAGAAGGGTAGTTCTAGCCAAACATATATTCCAGTGGCTGCTAATACAAAGTTCAAAAGAAGGAATATGGATGGTAATCAGGAGGCAGTCAAAGATCCGCCTACTATTACTCCATTACTATCAAAGCCAGGCGGACCTACTACTGCTCCAAAGGTTCCAATAGCGCTAAAAAATCAGAATCAAGGGGCCCATTTCGATCCAATAAACTCACAAATTCAACAAACAACAATAGTGGCTCCCAAAGCATAGGCGAAGGTTGGTGGTCCACCAATCAACATTGTTGAGCAAATGAAGAAATCTAGTGTGTGTACCGATGTGGGACATGCTTTCCATGCCCGGTCAAGTAGATAGCCTTCAAGAAGGTTTGTCCAAGATAGGTGTTACAACAACTGCAGGCAAACAACCAAGCAAAGAAACTGAGGTCCTAACCAATGCAACCCAAGGTCATATGGGAGAAGGATCAAGTAAGGTAGTCAAACCTCCTCCATTCTACATTTCATTAATCATTGGTGATTCCTTGGTGCATAATTGCTAGGTAGATAGTGGAGCTAGCACTTCAGTAATGCCAAAGTCTATAGCTGATCAGCGGAACCGCAAATATGAGTCACATACTAAGGGAGTTCTGCAGCTTGACAGTTCTTTCACAAAGCCGTTTGGTATCATCAAGGAATTGAGCTTGACCCTACATGTTTGTCTTAATGTTTCGGTGGTTCAAGATGTTTTGATCTTTGATGTAACTCCTCGCTTTGCGTTATGCCTCTCTAGAGAATTCATAGCCAAAATTGGGGGTTATCTAGCAACAGATTGGTCCTACATGGCATTCGGAACAAGGTATGGGACTAAGGTATCAATCAAGGCTGAGCCCATGGCACAATTTCACATTGAACCCCATCAACTAGATAGCATAAACCTCAATTGTACTATCCTTGATGAGGATGAATTTACAATTGGTCAAGAACTGAATACTTATCTTGAGGAGATTCTAGACTTATTCTTGGATGAGCTATGGGGGGATAATCAACTTTTCAACCCTTTGGAAGGTGTTGAAGAAAGAGACATGGGTGTTTGTTTATTACACAAAGAAAATCAACTCATACCTTCCCTCATTGGACCTAAAGAAGACCTCAATGGTATGTGGAAGTTGTTCTTTGATGGTTCAAGAAGCAAAAATGGAGTAGGTGCAAGGGCAATGCTGGTTTTCCCTTCAGATAAGCGTTTCTCTTCTTATAGGTTCCATTTAAGTTGCTCCTCCAACTTAACAGAATATGAAAGCTTAATCCATGGTCTCCAATGGGCCAGTAAGAGGGGAATCAAGCAGTGGCGAGCATATGGAGACAGTGAGCTTATAGTGAACCAAGTTAGGGCCCTGAACATTACGAAGAATCCCTTGATGAGGTCCTACAAAAACAAAGTATGGGACTTAATTGAAGATTTCTAAGCCTTTAACATTCAAGCTGTGCCAAGGAACCAAAATTAGCATGCTGACAGGTTGGCAGCTGTGGGAGCCCAGTTTGATATTACAAGTAAGCTAAAAGAGGCCAAGGTTCAGCCACATGTCAAGGTGGTGGTAAGGTCATCAGTACTAGATAATGAAGTTCACTGGCAGGTCTTCGAAAATGACAAACAAATTGCTTGTTTCTTACGACAAGAAGTAGAGTTCTCCTCCACCAACCAAGAGAAATTTCAACACCAGTATGAAGATCAAATTGTCCAACTAAAGTCTAACAAGCTTCCTAAAGGGCTGGGCACCCTTGAAAGTCTTTTCCATGAGGGAGACCATATGAGGAAAGATAAGGCAGTGATGTCAATTGATAAGAACTATGAAAAAGTCCTTTTCAAGGACAAGCTCCTCAAGCTTGGGAAGGTAAACAATGAGGCAAAAAGACATGCTTTCATAGAATTTTGTAAAGAATATTTAGACATCTTTGATTGGGAATATAGTGACTTGAAAGGTTTTGATCCAAAGTTAGCCTAGCATACTATAGAAATGAAGGCGAATGCTAAGCCTGTGAGGTAAAAACAAAGGCCTGTTAAGCCCGAAATAGAAGAGCTTATGAGGAGAGAGCTGACCATGTTAATTGAATCCAAGATCATCTTTCCCATCAAACACTCATCATGGATAGCCAATTTGGTGCCTGTAAGGAAAAAGAGTGGGGAGATTAGACTGTGTGTTGACTTTAGAACCGGAACAGGTCTCCTTGAAGGACCATTACCCTCTACCATCCATAGAGTAGCTTCTTCAAATAGTTGCAGGTTCAAAACTTTTTTTTTCTTTTGGATGGATATTCAGGTTACAACCAAGTATTAGTAAAGAAAGAAGATCAGTACAAGATTGCCTTCACCACCAAATGGGGCATGTATGCATACCAAAAGATGCCTTTTGGATTATCAAATGCTGGGATAACTTTTCAAAGAGCCATGGGCATGGCTTTTCAGGGGTTGTTGAATCAAATGGTATTGGTCTACTTGGATGACATCACAGTTTTCTCCAAGGATGCCAACGAACACATGGACCACTTGAGGTTGATCTTTGAGAGATGCAGAGAGTATGGGATCCTTTGAATCCCAAGAAGTGTGTGTTTTCTGTGCATGAAGGTAAGTTGTTGGGTCACATTGTTTCAAAGCAAAGATTAGCTATTGATCTTGATAGAATAAATGCCATCTTGGCCTTATCCTTACCCAAGCAGAAGAAGGGACTCCAAAGTTTCTTTGGGAAAATAAACTTTGTGAGAGGATTTATACTTGGTTTTGCAAACTTGGTCAAGCCTATCACTGCCATGCTTAAGAAGAACCAAGTGTTCACTTGGTCAAATGAAGGTAAATCAGCATTTGAGGCTATCAAGCAAGCCATTGCCCAAGCACCCGCAGTCATGAATCCTGCTTTCTCAAGAGATTTCATATTGTATGCCTTTGCCAATAATGACAATATATCAGCTATGCTGATGCAAAAGAATGGTGAAGGACTTGAGCAACGAATAGCACTTTTCAGTCAGGGGCTTGAGGGGTATGAGGTGAGGTATACTTTCGTAGAGAAGCAAGTTCTTGCAGTGGCAATAAGCCTTAAAAGGTTCAGGCCAATGCTCTCCAATAGTAAAATCTATCCTATGGTGTCTCATCTTGGAGTGAGAGACTTCCTTCTTAACAAAGACTTGAATGAAAAGAGGGCTGGTTGGATTACCAAGGTCATGGAGTATGACATAGAGATCAAGGTCACTAAGCTAGTAAGAGGTAAAGGCTTATGTGAGCATATGGTCAATGACTTTCATGAAGACAAAGAGGTTATCTTGGTAACACAAGTTAACCCACAAACAGATGCACCTCCACCTCACACTAGTTGGCTCTTGGATATGACACGTTTCTTGATAATAAGCGAGTGCCCACAAGGTATGGACAAGGCAAAAAGAAGGTATTTTAAACTTCAATCCATAATGCATTGGTTGATAGGGTTTTATTCAGAAAGGACCTCAATGGAGTGCTCCTAAGGTGCATAGATGATGACCAAGTGACAAGGCTCTTGAAACAATTCCATGATGGACCTGCAGGAGGTCATTTTGCACCTAGAACCACAGCAGCAAAGATAATGAGAGCTGGTTATTATTGATCCAACCTCTTCAAAGATGTTTATGCATGGGTTAGGAAGTGCCAAAAGTGTGCTTTTTTTGTGGGTAAGCAAATATTGGTAGCCCTTCCTCTCAATCCAATCCAGGTAGAGCAGCGCTTCATGCAATGGGGGCTAGATTTCATAGGAATGATCAACCCCCCATCAAGTGCAGGGCATAAATGGGTGCTTACTGCAACAACCGACTACTTCACCAGGTGGGTGGAAGTCATTGCGTTGAAAGAAGTCAATGAAGGTGCAGTCCTAGACTTCTATGACAACCTTGTGACCAGATTTGGTGTTCCATCCACTATCATATTTGATAATGCATTTACATTCCTCTACCTGAAAACGAGTGAATGGGCTCTCAAGATGGGCATCTACCTCAGCACCTCTTCCAACTATTATCCTCAAGGAAATGGAGTCGCTAAGTCCACAAATAAAAATTTGCTAAGAATCATCAGGAGAACTATGGAAGAGAATCAGAGGACATGGCACACTAAACTAAAGACAACCTTGTGGGCTGACAGGTTGACTCCTAAGATTGCTATTAGCAATTCTCCATATGTCTTAGTATATGGAAAGGAGGCTAAGTTGCCCATTTTTCTTGAGCTGCTTGCATTAGACTAGCCCATCAGTTGGAGTTGATGGAAGATGAGCCCATGAATGTGAGACTGACAGAACTCATGGAGCTTGAAGAAACAAGAGACCTTACAATGAAAACACTAGTCACATGAAGCTCAAATCAAGAAAGCCTTTGACAAGAGAGCCATAGCAAGGGACTTCAAGGAAGGGGATCTAGTCTTCAAGTGGGATTCAAATAAGGCCAAGCCAGGGAACCATACCAAATTTGACAGCTTGTAGAGTGGTCCTTATTTGATCCACGAATGCAAACAACATAATGCTTTCTAGCTAGCCCAACTGGATGGAGAGATACTACCCATCCTGGTCAATAGGATTCATCTAAAGCCTTGCTATCAGAAGAGTTTTTATCCATTGTATATATTGTACATTTTGTATAATTTTTCATATTTTCTCCTAAGTGCCTTGTGCACATCTTTTCAGTTGTGTGTTCCCCCCTAAGTGCCTTGGGCACAGTGTTTGTTTTCTTCTTGTTGTCCTTGTTGCTTCAAGAGGAAGTTCTAGAAAGGGTTAGCCTTGTATCTAGTTTTAGATCAACTCAGTTGCAGAGGCTAATGACTCCATGCCCAATGGACTAGACAAGGCAACATGGTCTAGGTTCTCTTGCATCGACATGCATGCAACCCCTGTGAGCCGTCAAAGATGTCCATTTTTGGCCCACATATAAAGCTCTTACATGGCTTGATGAAGCAGTGGATCAAAGACGTAGAAACGGATCCAACATTTGCAAATAGAGAGGATCCAAGCAAGGTTTTCTAAGGGTCCAACAACAGTGTTCAAGAATAAGCCTGCAAGCCAAAAGCTAAGTGCAAAACCTTTTATTCAACTTAGTCTTTACTTGTTCATTCTTTCGGACTTTGCAAGGACTAAGTGTTTCTTTTCTTTCGGGACTCTTTTTCACCAAGTGTTTATTCTTTCAGAGGTTTTGTTTTCGGGGTTTTTGTCTAAGTGTCGGGAATTGTTTCGGACATTTTGGCCGAAGCAATTTTCCCTAAGGATATCTTTCCAAAGGGATTGTTTCGGACATTTTGTCTGAAACAACTTTGCCGAAGGGTTCTTTTCAAAGGCAAAGACCATTTCGAAAGTTCCGAAAGACCATTTCAAGAATTCCGAAGGGTATTTTCAAAGCGAAAGGAGCTTTTCGAGAATTCTAAAGGGTCCATTTCATTTTTTCTGAAATGTCATTTTCAAAAATTCCGAAGGGTTGATTTTCGAAGAAAAGTTCGAAGGAATGGTTCAAGTCCAAAATGTCCGAATGAATTCTTTTGGGAGAATCATCCATTGCAAAAGCCCAAACACATAATTTCCTTCGGACTTTTTGTTCGAAGGAATTGTTCAATGCAAAAGGTCAGAATTTCTTTCAGGAGGAAGTTCGAAAAAATTCCTCCAAAGGAATAGCTCGAAGAAAAGTCAATGAATGCTTTTGGAAAAAATGCCAAAACAAATAGCTAGAAGAGATAAGTTTGGGAAAATAGCCCAAGGAAATTCTTTCGAAGGAATTGTCTGTAGGAAATGGCCGAAGAGAAAAAATCCGAAGGAATTGATGACGTTTGCGCTAGTGTCAAAGTTCAAGCTCATAAATTAGCTGTTGGGATTCAAATATCCCATGACGGGCCTGCAAATGTCAAAATCTAAACCCCTGTAAGTAGCCGTTTGGATTTGTATGGACTTACATCGACATAAATGGGTATAGGAAAACCAATGTCCTTAGATTGGTTTTCCATCTATAGGGAAGATTTGGTCCAGGTTTCAAGGCAGGCGCTGGTAGGTGAAATTAATGGAGAGGTCCTTGTCCTTCGACATGGCCATCATCTCCGACAAACAACCGTTTAATGCAGAAGCAGCATGGCTCGGTCTAGATTCAGAGTTATGGATATTTTGTCCTTATACATGCAAGACAAGTGAAAGATGGCATGGGAATGAAAGGTGAAGATTAGGTGATTAGAAAAGGTAGCTCGAGCATTAAAGACGTTCTTAGAGAAGTTCTTGACTTCTAGCATGTTTGCTAATCAATGAAGGGCTCGAGGCGATTTGCGGTGATCATGGACGGTTCATTTCATGGTCAAGGTAGTTGCATGCTTTAAATGCAAAAGAGTTCAAGGACAGTGGTGGTTGCAGCCATTTATGACCTCTCTCTCCATTTTCTTATGCAAACCCCCTCTTGTCTCATCCTTTTCTGCTATATATACAGGGTTTTGAGCCTAAAAAGAGATCCCTCGACTGGTGATAGAGTTACTCTGTCAAAAATGCCTTGTAACACTCTCTTGAAGCAATGAGATGAATTTTCTGATTCTGGTTTGAAGCCAAGTATACATTATTGGAGTTTAACTTGCAGATGTATGTCCCTTCTCATCATCTGTAGATTCTCTATATATCTTGCTTTAATTCTTTTGGTTCCTTGCAGGGTGTGTGAAGTGTTAGACATTGGTCACTTTCTTGAAGTGTCATAAATTTATAGTGTCTCATACAGATCTATTTCTTTCGCCCTTCAAATTGCAGAGTCTCCCTTCGACCTCCACACAAAATACTTATGCTTGTGGCCTTGAGATAGGATCAGAGTAGTTTGTGTCTTGGTTAGGTTCATTAGTAGTTGTTATGGTTTTCAGGTTGAAAGTTGATCATTTCTTATTTTGGTGCATCACCATCCTTAGCTTAGTTTTCCCTTTCATGTTATCTTTTTTTTCCTTTTCCTTAGTCAACAGTAGATTTTAGTGTGGGAAACAAGTTGAAGTGAAGCATTTGAGGAGCTAGCCTCATTAAAAAGCCTAGAGGTTCAACCTCATTACAGGATACTCACAGCCTGAGGTTGTTCCAATATTGTAACTGGAAGTGAGAGAGCCTGAAAAACTCTCCCACAAGGGTGCAATTCTAGCCTACAACACTTCCTAAGATCCTTTTTGTCATCCAATCTGGGTTTAAATTTTTATCATTCGCTGGGAGGGATGTATTGGGCTCATAGTTCAGGTCAAAAAGTGTGTATGGCTCTTTTAGAATTTGAGAAAGCTTATGATAGAATTGAGTGGCCATCCATTAATCTTATGACGTCTTTTGGTTTTGGTGATAAAGAAAGTAGAATGGTTTCCATATTGTTTGAAGATGCTTTTGCTCAAGTTGAAATCAGTGGAGAATTTTATTAACTCTTTTGCTTTGCAAAGATCAATTAGGGAGGTTGCCCCCTGGCTTTCTGTCCAGTTTGTTATGGTTGTTGAAGCTCTTCACTACCTTCTCAGAGATACCTCTTTAGGACCCCCTGTTAGAGGGATAGTACTACCTAGTGAAGACGAGCTTTTTGACATTCAGTTTGCAGATGATACCTATCTTTTTCTTGAGCTTGATCAAGAAATATTCATCCAAATTTCTCTAGTGTTGGATGTTTGTTACAATGCATCTAGCTCCAAAATATCCTCAACCAAGTCATTGCTGTTGGGTTGGGAAGATGACCCCCTTGAATGGCTCTTCTTTTTTTGGGTGGTCCTAGGGGGTCCCTAATAAGCTTGTTAGGTATTTGGGAATACCATTTTCCCTTAAAGATATGTGGCAATGGATCTTTGCTGAGATCTCTAGAAAAGTTACCAAATGGCAAGAACATCTTCTTTCTTTGCCTAGGAGAATTCAAGTGTGCCAAAAATTCATTTCCTCATTCAGTATTTACTACACATGCTGGTTGTTTTGTAGTTCTCAATGTGATAAATTGCATAGAATAGTCAGATATTTTCTTTGGTCTGATAGCGAGGGCGTAAGAAAGGCATGCTGTACAGTAGGGATGTATGTTGTAAACCTAAAGTTATAAGAGTGGGGATAAAATATCTTTCAGGGTATTTCCCTTGCAGTTAAATGGGTACTAAGAGCTTTCATGGGTAATGAATCTTGGAAATTACTGGTTAGACTCAATATTGTGAATGGAACACCCAAGGGCAAGAAGCTTCAGAAAGCTTTGCATATGGTGGACCTGCTTTTAGGTTCTTTCTTTATCAGTCCTGCAGGACCCTGTATCTTTAAGTCAATTTGGAAGGTGTGTGAACATGTAAAGCACTTGGTGTTGGGGCAACCAGTCTTCTTATTGTTTGACACTAGATGTCAAAGATTTATATCCTTATGGTGGAGTCTGACTCGTAACAATACAATTTTGGCATTGACTAGAGGTTTCTCTTCTTTTGCTTGATTTTCTAAAGGTATCAGGACTGGTGAAGATATCTACAGAAATGGCAAACGGATGTCTTGTATAGAGTTGAAAACTATGTTCAAACCACCTGATTCTCAGTTGAGAACATATACTATTCCTATAGAGGCTCTTAACGCCCCTACTTCAGGTCTGATTATGGATCCAAAAGGTGATTTTTGGGAGAATGTTAGATGGCTAAAAGGTCCTCCCATGTTTGAAGTTTCTTGTAAGCAGATTTATGATGAACTTTCCTTCTCCCAAAAGGTTTTATTTGGGCTTTAATAAAAAGTGGGCATTGTGTGATTACCTTGGGAGTTGGTCTGTCAGGTTTGTTGTGATTTGGTCCTCCTGTGTTGAGCCTAAAAATTCTTGTTTTACGTGGTTGCATTTACACAATAAGCTTATTGTTGGTTTGTTCTTGCTAATGTTGGTATCAGTAACAAATTTTGTTTTGTCTGTAGTGAAGAGGAAACTGTTAAGCATCTATTTTTTTGCGTCCTTATGCTAAACGTGTTTGGTGCAATATTATGTATGCATTGAATATTGTTTTTTAGAAGAGTATTGGTTGATTTGATGTGTTATTTGGTTTAATCATTTGTGATAAATGTATCCCATTCTTTTTGCAAAAGTTAAATTATTTTGTCTATTGAAATCCTTTGGTTTTATGGAATAATGATGTTTTTCAAGGCAAGGGTAAAGGGCTTAGTGACTTCACTGGTGAAGTCATAGTTCATCTCTTGGCTATGCAGGTCAATATCCAGCTTAAATTTTTTCAAGAGGAGCTGAAGAAGTTTCTTCAGAAAGGGTCTCCTACTCTTTCCTAAGATTATTTGGGTGACATAGGCAGGTTCCCAAAGTTGATTCTTCTCTTGAGTGGCCTTCTAATGGTGATATAGAGCTAGATTCTAAGGATTTTGAACTGGGGTAGAATGAGGCAACACAAACTTATTTTCTTCAAGTTGATCAGGAACATGAAGACCTGGTAGATAAAGTTGATGTTCCCCCTAGCAGCTCCCTTCAGGATGGTAGGAATGTTCTTTATCAGGAGGATATTACGGACACCATTCATGCTACCTTATAAAGAATTGAATGTAGACAAGTGCAAGATAATGTTGATATGATGCTGCAAAATGTTAATGAGATTGAAGTTGGGCAGGAAGAGCATGTTGGACAAGGTGGAGGATACAACTTTGATTGTACCATTTCTTATTCTTTTTCTCTAAAACCTGTTGTTGTACCTGCTACTGGTCTGGGTGGTGCATTGCTTCAGTGGGTTGAGAAGATGATTAAAGACCATGTTCAGAAGACCAATTAACATGTGCAAATGAATTTTGAACACTATGATGCCAAGATGGCTAGGCATAACGTTTTTGTCGCTGCTAAGGGGCCTAGTGGTATTGCCGAGGGACCTGAGCAGAAGGATGTCCTGGAACAAGCTGAGGATACAACCATTTTTGGTTGTATGGTTTAATATCTGGTTTCTTATGATGTTGTTGTTGCTCGAGACATGTGATTAAGTATTTTTTATTGTTAGGCTTTGCCCTCGTTGTTGGTTTCTTTTGGTTGCCCATGTAGGGGTGACCATTATCCTCTTTTGTTTATAGTTATTGTCTGTTTGGACTCATATATCTTTTAAATGAATGCAATATGAAAAAAATAACGAATCTTGATGAAAAAGACAAATACTTGGTAAGCTTATTCTATTCCATGCCTTCTCAAGTTGCAATTAGATATTTAAGGTCATATGGTCCATGGGAAAATAATACTCCCTATTTTATCTTTTTCTGTGATTGTATGGAGTTGTGCTTTATTACGAGGGTCCCCATTTGATTATAATATCAAGGCTATTAGGATGAGACATAAGCTTTTATGTTTCCTTTCATATTAGTTGACCTATGTTTTGGTGATTAGTAACTTATTGATACGGTTTTACTAGATTAGGTGTGGTGAAATAGTAGTTATATAATATTCACAAGGAAAGCATCAGTAAGAGTAGATTTATCACAAACCATATACTTAGCACTTTGATTAGCTTATTTAACATCAAGAAGCTACCATGTAGAATAGCATTTGAGGCCTCCAGCTTTCTCTAGGCACTTCTTCCTTAAATTATGGAATGACAATACTTTTATTAGGAGGGAGCCCTTAGGACTGGGAAATGAAAGCATTGTGCTAGTCATATTCCTTAGCAATTTGAAATTCAGATGTACCATTTTGTTTTTAACTTGCTACACTTTGGTTTACTTTCAGACTTGTTTGTTCCTAAAGGCTTTAAAAAACTCCTTGGTAGGCCTATGTGAAAAAATTCACCATTTTAATCTTACAACAATCTAAGTCCATTTTTCTGCAAAATCCTCAGCGAAAATGTATGGTTGAGAATGGAAACCCAAGTTGGAGTTCCCAATTAGAATCTGTCTTCTCAAGTTTTCTTAAATTAGATTTACTTAGCAACAAACTTGTCAATATTCTTTCTAATATTTATGATTTGTCTACCAATTCCCTCAGGGATGAAGTTGTTTCCATTTTAATATCATTTCACCATGGAGTTCATCTTATTATCAGATTTAGAATTTAGAATTGTTGATAAATAAAATAAATGTAGGTGCATTATAATAAAATGAGAAACATCTAACATGAAGGCAATCTTGTTTACCTTCTGCTTGAAGGAGCACTTTACAATGGAAAAGACAAAAGGACGGTAGTTTAAAAAAATGGCCTTCTTTCATAGTCATAGTTATGAAAAGGCAGATCTCAAACCAAAAGTCATTTGATCTAAAAGCATAGATTTATTATTCTATCCGACCTCTTCATCATTGCATAATGCTCATATCTAAACCAAACAACTTGGAGCTCACAAGAGTCACTTTTAGTATAAATTTTCACCCAATATCCTTCAAACTTTAGGCAATTGGGATAACTCTTGGAAGCATGTGTTGGGCTCTGCTAGGGTTTTAGGTGTTTCTTGATTTTCCCTTGGCCTTGCTTTGATATTGCCTTTCTAGGAAGGAATTAAGTCCCGTTGTGCATTAATTGCGCTGAACCAGCCATTAATCTGCTATTTGGGTGGCGAATCTGCCCTTGCCTATATCATGGCCGAATCCTTGACATATGCATCATCTGATGCAAGGGTTTCTAACGGATCTCTAAGCAATCATGGCACCAAAAAGAGAAAGCAAGTTCGTCCTGAAGGTGTTCCACAAGGTAATGAGCATATCCTAGTTGACTCTATCCCTGACATTGTACGTAATTCTCTTGAGTTTGACAATGCATGTTGCTAGTGTGTAAATTTTACTTTGGTAGGTTATTTTGCTGGTTGTATCCCCTCAGAAAACATGCTTAAGAGTTGGGTGCATAATAACTGGCAATCCCATGGTGTTAAGCTTGAGGGTGTGCAAAACCCAACCAAGGGATTTTTTCTTTTTAAAATTTTGAATGTTGAGCACTGTAATGCAATAGTTAAACATGGTCTGTGGCATATTGTAATACCCTTATTGTGTTTTCTCACTGGACTATGGATTTTGTGGTGTATTTGAGCAAGCCAAACTCAAAATCCCTATGGATGGAGTTTCCTAGTTGTAATGTCCCCAAATTGGGACAAGCAAGTAATAATGGGATTGGGCACAAACCCCAATAAAAAATTTGAAAATAATACAATAGACCAGCCACTCTAGGTCTATCAAACAAACCACCACACCTCTCCAAGTGAACCAAATGCCAAACTCCATTAGGGCAGAAGTTAAGCTACAATTATAGTCCTTAATATGCATTCCAATGGCTGAAAACATACTCTAAAAGATGATGCAAATAGTTGTAATAAATACGTGGAAATAAGGATCACCTTGGCTGAATATATATATCCAAAATTCCAGCGAACATAAGCCTTTCTTCCCAATCACCAAACCTGATGTAAACCCTTGAAAATAGCTGGCACAATAAGGTAAAAACAACGAATAATTCCAGCTACTGAAATATGAATTTAGACCCCAAAAAATAGCCACTGTACCATAGAAAATCAATTTGCCACACTTCACAAGTAAGCTGGAAAATTAACAAATAAATTCTTTTAACAAAATCAAATATTAAGGGATCAAATGTAGCCAAAACCCTCCACCAACAAGTTGAATATTAGCAGAAAATATTGCAAATATTAGGGATAATATTTGCCCAATGATTTAGGGCCAACAAACACTCCAAACCCTTGCAACTCCCTTTCCAAGTGAGTCGCCCCAATTCTGATTTTTATTGTAACTACCTTTTTGCTCAGAGAATAGCCCCCCCTCCATGTTCCCTTCTCTTTCCTTCCCTTAGCCTTGTGGGAACAACCAAACTAAGGACCCAAAAACAAGCTATGCCAAAAAGGGGGATATTACACTAGTCTTCCTCTCCCCTATGAGGTTTCATTGACCAGCGCATTAATCCCTTAGTTCAATTTATTTGCCATGAGAAGAGAAATTTTTATGCTGCTAGGCCACAAAAATGCTTGTGTTGAAGTAGACCTCTTGAAGGATCTCAAGGAAACTACTGACATTCAAAGTTGTGACCAACACATTTCGAAATGTATCTTGCACATTAACATGCCCAACACATGCTTCAGGTGTCAAGCCACTAACCACAAGATTCAAGACTCTTATGGCCAATTCATGGTTAGTTGCGCAACCCAAAACCTTGCTAGAGGTGATAAAAAATGTTGCTTCATTGTTTGATGATTGGACTATAGTCTCCAACAAGAGAGCTAACCAACAAGCTCGAGGAATGGTCAAAATGACCATTGCTATGTTCAAACCCATAGGAGTTTTGTTTGTAGTTGGAAATCAACGATTACCATTACCACTCAGGCAACGTTGCCACTCCCCTATATTGCATAGGTTGCGACAATTTTCTCGGGGTCTCAGAGTTAGGTTTCTATTTCGCAACTATCACAAACTTCTGTGGAGGCGAAAGAATTGGGAATGATTGAAAATCTAGTGACGCTTGCACGCAAAATGGTTATGCATTGCTCACACAGTGCCTCGCCACCTATTGAGAATGGTGATTGTTTGCAAGAGAAACACCGAACTTCTCAACTAGGTGATTATATGCAGAGCAACCAACAATCTTACCTGACCAATAGCTTCAACACCCCAGATGGCTTGGAAGATGGGACGAACATGGACCTTGATCTTTCCCCATGATGGTTTATTTTTGGAATGTTCTTGGCCTTACTGACTTGTCTCGTAAGTATATGGTCAGGGATAGTTGTCAGTTTTTTGCTTATATGAAGTTGTGTTTGCAAGAAGTTAAGATCTCTAGGTTTTTACTCCATTCTGCCACCAAAACTGTATGATTGTGAGAATTGTATTATGTGTCCAATCGTGCCACATGTTATCCCACAATTTTGAAAATCTAGGATAATTGGAGGTCAATTGCAGACAAGACATCTGCTATTCATGCCTAGATTGAATAAATAGAGGTAACTTCACATGGGCAACCAAGTGAAGCAAGGAGGTGATCATAATGTGAAAGTGTTGACTCTTTCACCCAATGGACACGGCTTAACATGGTACTCAATGTGTCATTTCTAGGTATGACATGTTGTATAGGGAATTTTTTTGTCTTGGTTCTATCAAGGGAGTAGAGGGCAAATCCATAGAGGGAAAATCTCTAGAGGGCAAAGTCAAAGGAGCCAACATTCATGAGTCTGAACTGAATTATTGGACATGCTTTGGTGTTGTAGGTGTCTCTTCCAACTTCCCCTACACATTGCAAATGAGTTTGTTATATGGTCTAGGTGTATTACCAAAATGTTAAATTCGCATGGCAACGGGATTGCAAACATTAAGTACAATCAAAAAACAATATCTTAAATGCCTATCAATACCATTGTTTGTAAATCCTAGACTCGCTGATTTTTAAATTGCAGCAAGTTTGTAGACACATTAAAACCTCTAAAACACCATGAAAGTAGCAAGATCAATTTGGAGAAATTTATGAGACTAGCAGAGGAGGAAGAGAAAAAATTACTGACTTTAGCACTTCAAAACATGGTTACCAAATCCAGCTGGATCTGCACTAAATCCAGCTGGATCCAGTTTTTTTGGCTGGCCTGGACAAGTTCGGTTTAGGTTGGCCCTTTTTATTTATATATATGTATTTTGTAGTTTTTTGAATAAAAGAGAGACCCCAACAACCTTATATATTATATAATATTAATATAATAACAATTTATACTACATTATTAGTTTCTTTCATTGGATTTGTCAATTTTGCATATTTATAAAATTATGCTCGTATATATATGTGTGTATATATTTTGGATCAGATTTTTCTGAACTTTTTCAAGAATTCAGGAATTTTGGATTTTATTCCCCTCCCGAATGGATCCGGGTTTCTGCACTTGGTAACTATGCTTCAAATTACTCATGACCTGCAAGGCAAATGATTGTTGTAATAAATTCCAACAACCTGCACTTTATTCATTCATCCAATAATTGAGTGTTTGTTTTACATTAGCACTCATCCTCCATTAGAATTCACATCATAATGTTTTCCTCGCACAACTTTGGAGTTATTATTACACCTCATTCAATCAACTAGACACTCGACACATGCAATTGAAGACCTATCAATCAATCAACTCACTTGATTTACACATTAGCTCATGACTCACATAGTTGGACTAATCAATCAAACTCCAATTAGTTGGATTAATCAATCAAACTCAATTACCAAGTAGACATGTCACCTTGAAATTATCCGTGGAGATAACTCCATGGTGAGGTCATCCTTGACCAAGTCACCAATTTAGTTTGACTAACTGTAACTGACTTTCTAATTATATGACTGAAATAGGAGAGAGAGTGTGAGTGAGGGGCACCATAACTAGCCCATCAATGGTGTTAATATTAGGTATAATGTCACATAATCCAAATGGCACCACAATTTTATTACATGGCCTATTTTAAGTGCATTTATTACGATACAAATAATCATAAAATTTAATGTGCCTTAATAAATGCATTGTGAGTCAAACACATCTTTAACTTATCATATAGATGATGGCACATAACCAAGAAGTAGAAAAAGAAAATAAGTTGAGGAGAATTAGTTTGGAACAATTCAACTAACACAAAATACCATCTTGATGGGGCAGTTTAGGGTTTTGATTGGTAGAAACACCCACTAAGCTGGATAATAATAGCATTTGAAAGAAAAAAATGTGAAGTTGAATAGATCACCTTAGTCCGCAGAATCTAATCATTCATAGACATTGACCCTCGAGGCCACGTTGGGTAAATGATTTTGACAGTTAAATCTACCCTGTATCACAATATTGGATGCTTTAATTGTGGGAATATCTATTCTTTTTTGTGTGATGCCATTAACATTATAGAGAGTGCCGAAGGAAAGTCTTTGGAATGTTTGTCTTTTAATTTTAAGTAATTAATTTTAAATCTAAAATGAACAATACGTACACATTGCTATATGAACTTGATTATATAGAAGTGTGACCCTATATTTATGTTTTATTTCTAATTATATGTAAATTTGTTTATATGGTTGGATTCAGCGATGCATACCAGTTTTTTTGGATGAGGAGATAGTTCACCAATATTATAATGGGTATTGCAACAATGTTCTTTGGCCTCTTCTGCACTACCTTGGGCTTCCTCAAGAGGATCGACTTGCAGCTACTCGTAGTTTGCAGTCTCAATTTGATGCCTATAAGATGGCTAATCAGATGTTTGCTAAAGTGGTCCATTCACATTACAAAGAAGGAGATGTGGTTTGGTGTCATGATTATCATCTTATGTTTCTTCCAAAGTTTTTGAAGGAATATGATAGCCATATGAAGGTTGGATGGTTCTTGCACACCCCTTTTCCTTCATCAGAAATTTACAGGACACTGCCTTCACGTGATGAGCTGCTAAAAGCAGTTCTAGGAGCTGACTTAGTTGGGTAAGCCCACAAACCCATCTCTAAACCATCCATTGCCATGGAGCCTCTGTGAATATGAGAATGTTACTCCCCTGTTAATGGATTATGCCTGATTTTGCTCTGTGCTGAATACATTCAGATTGACATCTTCTAAATTTAATAAATAGACTATATGTAAAATACGAATGGATATGACAAAGAATAAAGGCTTGTTTTGCATGCCATTGATCATTATTTTGTCTATTTATCTGTCCAGCCATCTTTCTATCTATCCACCCATCTATCTATATACCTACTTATTGATCTTTCAATCTATCAATCAATCTATGAGACAATAGTTTATTACATATTAGTTTATAAATTGTAGCTAATATGCAGCATTTACATTTTGTAAAAAATATTTTCCTCTAGCACATGCTACCATGCTTCAGTTGTTAGAAAACAAAAAGGGATTGCCATTGCATACTTTTCTTCAAGTCTGGCCCTTTTGTATTTACTACAACTGGATTCACGCCCATGTAGTCTCTAAGTAGTCATAATCATGTTTAATAGGCTCATTGCTAAATAAAACATTGATTTTCTTTAAACATTCTTTTCTAGCAGCCACAATGCAACTGATGTGCTTAAAACATTCTTTTCTAGCAGCCACATTGTTGCATTCTTTAATTGCAACTCGTACATTGGCAGCAGCCTTCGTTGTGGGAGCAACTCATCTACCCACGAGAGCAAACAATTGTTAATTGATTTATATTGAAAACATAATATAAATAGCTGTTGTTTGTCGTATTATATTTCTAAATGACAATGACTTTTTGTTTGGTGCACTTCCATCATTCTAAATTTGGAACATATAGGCTTCCCTTTAACCTTAAGCATCTAGTTCTTCTATTAGTTTCAAAGGTGTAACAAGTGATCACAATTAAAATATGGATAAATATGATATTGTTGTTCTTATGATTCTTTCCATAACATCAGTAAGGGCACAGATTATCATACATGAGAGTATCCAGCTCTGGTAGGGAGTCTATCTCTAAGATGCTTCAATCTTGCAATCATATTCATTGCTAGTCTGCTAGACATTGCATACTTAAGCCAGGCTTGATTTTTAGGGATATGCTTTACACGCTATTACAATTGTCTGTTAAAGGATCTATGAATCTAGAGAAGAGATAATAACACAAAATATACATCTGTGCAAACATTTACCATCGATCTTTGGTCTAAGACATAATAAATGAACAATTGACTTCTAAAAAAGATGCTCGAGTATCCAATCCCACATACAGGGAGTGTTATTGTTGAAGAAGAGCCTTAGTTAACAGAAAAATCTGCATTCTTTTCTCCCTCGTGATATATGATAAAAATTCTCCTATTGGTTGTTTGAATGCCCCTGGTATGGATGGATTCATATTGTATATGGACACTGCCAGACTGGCTGAATGCTTACCAAAAGAATGCTCTCAAACCTAGTGGCTGTCTTTGATAATCACCTTGATAACCCGAAACAGTGCCTGCCAGCCAGTTTAATGTCCCCGATAAGAACAAAAAACTAAAAAACTTAAATGTATGATCATGCTGTTTGGTTACTAAATAGGCACATACAACAGATAATGATGTTCATGCCTTGTTAGATCAAATGCATAGAAACAGATGAGTGGCAGCTACATGAATAATAAAAATGCTTCTTTGTATTAAACTGGTGTGCAATAAAGGAAGAGTGTCACTCTATTAATCACCAAGTTGCTTGAAATCCTTTTCCACTTTGTTTTTTTCTTAGAGAAAAACTGACTTGTGTGACACGAATTAAAATGATGCACCTAAATGACTGAGCACATTATGGGTACTTCTTCCTATCCACTCCAGAAGAGACATCATCTCTGATTGCACCCAATAATTAACATCCCTGAGCACATTATGGGTACTTCTTCCTATCCACTCCAGAAGAGACATCATCTCTGATTGCACCCAATAATTAACATCCACAAAATATTTTCTGAGAGCTTAGCATGAACCTAAGTGCATGGGTCATCTAAAAACCAATGAAAAACCATGTTAGAGATATTGGTTCTATAACCTTAAGTAGTTGGACCTTACATCGAAGCTTCCCGAGGGAGTAGATATCACAATCATATACCATAAGACCCATGCAAACTTTTCTCAAAACTAGGATCACCAAATAAGATTGCCCTCTTATGGAAAAGTTAACCAAATATGTCTTGGAACAAAGGATTAATATTAAATAACCTTTCCGGTAAATTTACAATGGCAAAGTATATGCTTAAAGTCTGCCACATTGAATTCGTAGGTCATTTGAAAGTCAGTTCTAGCTAATCTAATTTACTGCATCTGCAAGCCAATAACTCTTAAGATTCGAAGCACCTATTGTAGACCTTAGTGCCTATCCTCCTCATCCAGCATGTCACATCATCTGAACCATTCACTGCAGTTCAATCTCTTGAGAATTTGAATTTGAATTTGGCATAAATGAAAATAGAAAAAAGGTAAAAGTTGTTTTTTAGGTCACAGCCAAGTCAGACGCTCGGTATATGAGACCCCATTGCAGGAGCCCACAAGGGGATTTCTTTCCATTCACCTTATATGTTGTTCAATTTTTGTACCCCTAGGTTTCAGCCTCATGACCAAGCTTGAGAATAAATCCAGCCTTGTCAATCCACCTATGACCACCTTTGGATAATAAAAAAGGATTGGTTTGTCATTAGGCCCAACACAGACCCACCATCTGAGTGCAATATTTTTTATAGCTGCCATTTTTCTATCATCAACATCACTAATGGTAGTCAGTATTAAATAATATGGCTTATAACTCTTATTGATGACAAGGTTTCTCTTGAAAATTCTCTCCAGGAGAAGCAGCCAGCCTGTGCAAAGTTGCAAAAATCAACTGTCATACATTATCAACCCCCTTGGAAAAAGGCTTGCTATTTACTCCAAAAGGGAACCGTGAGAGTCATTCTCTGTTTGAAAGCACCCAATGATACTATCACCCAAATGCTACCCATTCGTGGAACCTTGTACTTTCCAACTAAGATGAGAAAGAACAAGTTCCCGAGCTTTCCAAATTTTTTAAAAGTAAATATTCTTAGTTACTTTTGGACAGACAATTACTTGCTTTGAAGTTTGAGCATTTTCAAATCAACGGCCACCCTGGATATTATTATTGGTTTGGATTTGGAAGCCAATGGAATGAAAACTTTTAGTGGACCAGAGGAAGAGTAAATACAAAAAGTAATAAAGCATACGAGAGGCCAAGATGAACAAAAAGAGTCAACAGGACCTAGAATTTAAATCATGCGATATATTAAGGGGGTGTCTTAGACATCTCCAAGTCTATGATCTAAATCATGTCACATAAAAGCCGATCTTGGATGTAATACAATTAATGACCTCGGAGAACTCTATAATATCTTATGATTCTATGAACCTTTGAAGGATTCCATCTAGAGATTCTAAGGTCATGCAGGTTTTCTTGTATAGATCTTTTCTCATGTAGGTTTTCTCCAACACTCAGACTGATGTATCTGCTGTAGGTCTTTAGTGGGCTCTTGAGGGTTGTAGAGGCATTTAATAATAGATTGATTCTGCTGTGTAGTAGTCCAAATCGAGGAATTTGGAAGATTTTGGGGATTTCCAACAATCGGCATCTCTGAAGGTTATGTTTACACCTAAAAATGCACAATTAATTGCTGTTTGAAGGTGATCTGTTTCTGAAAGTATCCACTCTTGTCAAGTGGTGTTTTGAAAGAAAATATCTCTAATAAATAAAGTTATACATTTTTATGGAGCTTCATGCATCCCGAAATAGACTGATGTGGCATCTCAGGTCATGAGGCCATATGTGTCAGAGATGAGGGAAGGTAGTGATGGAGCCCGATGAATAGAATAATGTGTGCACAGAGTCTAAAACTACAAATTTAGAGGTTTTTCTCCACGTGTTGCTGAATGTAAACTGAAAAGAATAATGTGTGCTTGCGTGTTGCTGAATGTAATCTAAAAAGAATACTGTTTGCTTGCCTTTCAATTGTGACTATGTTATCCCATTGCCTTTTAATTGTGACTACTTCTATTGCAACACCTTGCAAGATACTGTCATAGTCCTTGCAGATTAAATCTTATTTTGTTTCTCATTGGCTGTCATTTCAGGATTTATTTTAATTTTGTTACCAATAACTGATACATTACATTGAAAGCTTAAATCATCCTACAGCAAGTGCTAATAAATGCTTATAGAAACCAGTCTAGTTATTCAAGTACTGGTTATTTCTAGTAATTGGTATCAGCCCCAAGAATGTAAATGGATTGTTTAAATATTGATCTAAGCTGTATTTCTGTATGCATTCGGCCTTTCTGAAGGAATTATTTGGTTTAAATGAGCAGTTGGCATCGTCACTTAACCTTATCTCATCTGTCATTTTGCCAGTTTCCATACGTATGACTATGCAAGGCATTTTGTAAGTGCATGCACACGAATCCTTGGACTGGAGGGGACTCCAGAAGGAGTAGAGTACCAGGGGAAGCTGATTCGAGTTGCGGCGGTATAAGATGTTTCTGGGCCTTTCTCTTGCTGAATATTTCTAGATTGTTTTGTTTATTTCTAATATGGATTGCAGGCCATTGTTGATGCAATTTTATATCTCTTTGTTTCATGGAATCCCTATATGTAGTCTAAAAGCTGTTATTTGGATGTAGATGAAAGAGAGATGTGTGAGTTCAGGCACTGTTCTGTATTGCATGATTTTTTTTTCTTGATTAATCTGTCATTATTGTGTTGTTATTATAGTTTCCCATAGGTATTGATTCAGAAAGGTTTATAAAAGCACTCGAGTTGCCTGAAGTCAAGAAGGACATTAGAGAGCTAAAAGAAAGATTCTCTGGTCGAAAGGTGACTTTACTTGATCCAAGCTCAAAATAGAATATTCTAAAAGGTCTGTTATTTCTCTGTGACATTGAAAAATATTTTCTAAAAAGTCAGTGAGGTTTGTGTGCTGTTTGATGCCTGTGGAAACTCACTCTTGATCATTCTTTTTTGAGTTTGGGTGGTAGCCTAAAGACCTGTTATTTTCAGCTCCATTCTCGAAGCCTTCTGTTAGTTATTGTAAGCCCATGGGGAAAATGGCACATTACTTGTTTATTTTGGAGGAAACATTTAGTACAAGCATCCAACTAAGTTGCTGGATTTCTTCTTTCCTTTGTTTTACACAATCCTCTATACCTATAACCTGTCTATAATGCCATTGGTTGTCATTTCTCTCTGTACTTCCTAATTGGCAGGGGCTGCTTAAAACATGCATGTGTTATTGACATTGAGTTAGATATGACAAGGCTTGGCATCAGATTTCACACCAGTGGCTATAAGTGTAATCTTCAACTGTTTGCTCAGATCAAAATAGTTGAAGCTTATCATGGGATTTCAGTTGCCCTGACTTCTTACATCAATTTAAGATTTGTAACTAATCTGTCCACTACAATTCTACATTTTAAACAATTGAAAGAAAATCTTTTTTTCTTTGATCTGCCTGTTGGACATAGCTGTATTCTAAATGATTCTTAGAAACAAAGGCACTTAATGGACTACTTGCAAGCTATTGATTATTGAATTGGATCATATATGCTTTCCCTATTGTTTTGTATGAGTTTTCCTTTCCATTAATAAGCATTGGTAATTTTGGAATCAAAATACCAAACTGCCATTAATGTTTCAGTTTTGTGCATAGAAATTAATTGTTTTCAGAGTATTGACCTCAAGTTTATGGTGCTTCTTGAAGAATGAGTTTTAATAGTGTTTTTTTGAATTTTTCTTTGTTCTTAAATAGCTATTCTTTGGCCTATAATATTCTGATTGGTGACTAGTTTCATTATTTCAATGATTAGGTCATGCTAGGTGTTGATCGTTTGGATATGATCAAAGGCATTCCTCAAAAGCTTTTAGCATTTGAGAAGTTCCTTGAAGAGAACCCAACTTGGCGGGATAAAGTGCTTTTGGTCCAGATAGCCGTACCCACGAGAACAGATGTTCACGATTGTATGTGCATTTCATCTTCGAGCATTCCATCTTTTTGATTAAAATTACCAAGGTTTCCGAAAAAGTATGTAATGCCCACACCATGTTGGATGCATTTAAAATCTCAACATTTTCCTCTTGGAAGTAAAAACTGTGGTAAATAAGAAATAATTTATCCATTCAATTTTCTTTGTAAGAAAATGATATTGGGGGTTTTCCTTTAAGTTTAGACACCTTAATCATGTAGTTTGTAGTTTTAATTTTTCAGATAAAGAACTCTGACTATTCCCACTAGAGAACTACCCAAGTTATTTATAATGAAAAAGACAAAGTAGAGGGATGTTGTACGAGTCAGAACCAAAACAAAAAATAACGAGGAAGGAGAAAGGGAAGTTGCAGGAGGAAGCTGCAAGTGGGAACATGGATCTGTTGTATTTGGTGGTGGCCCATAATAATCACAAGGGAAATATGCAAGCCTAGAAATCAATGAATACTTTCTCGTATAAGTTATATCTAGTCCTCTCTCTCTCTTTCTGAGATGCACAAATGCACACACTCTCATCCTCTCTCTCTCTCTCTCCACTGAGAGGCACAAATGCACACACTCTCATCCAATGTCACCGTCAATACTGGTTTATTATCTCTCTCTCTCTCCACTGAGAGGCACAAATGCACACACTCTCATCCAATGTCTCCGTCAATACTGGTTTATTATAACTCTCTCTCTCCAATCCACTGAGAGGCGCCATCAATGCTGGTTTATTATCCTTTGATAAGCTTAGTCTAATAGTAAATAATCACAGTACAGCTTCAGAGAGTGCATCCAACATGCCATACGCTCCAATTGATCCAGTTATCAGATGCAATCACCAATATTGTCTACAATTCTTTTCCAGAATCAACATAAATTTTTTACCCTTGAGGTATACTAACATTTCATTTAACAGGTATGGCTTGAAGCCATTGGAAAAAACCAGTACTCTGTTATTTATGAAAAGAGAGACCAAGATTCGAGTCATAAATTCAAAGCTACCGATCCTGGAGCTAGAAACCAAATACCAAAAAAATAGATGACTTGGTTAACCCCACTCTCTTGCTCCTTTACAAGCTAACCTAAGAAATTGCTTTCCGTCTCCTTACAATTGACTAGTTTGACTGCATATTGAAGGGAATTACGCATCACACAGCACCTTTATTGCCACCATTCCAACTTTTATGCCAAACTATAAAATTTCTGTTCGCTTTCTAGAATTCACACATGCATACACATGCACACACACGTTCTTCACAGTGAACCAAACATTCATTAGAGAAACATAATTTATTCCTATATACCCATGCTCGTTCAAAGTTTTGATCCTTCATAGCCCAGCCTCCAAAACCAATGTGATCTTCTAGAGAAATTAGGTCCTCCTAAGATACCAAAAATTACAAAAAGTAGCAACCTCAGAGTAATCTTCTTTTCCAACAAATTTGCTTGTAATACAAATATGACAAAAACATTGAAGGTGAATGTATAGCATTTATAAATGTTAACCACAGTTAATTTTTTCTCCTGTATCACAAATATGACAAAAACATTGAAGGTGAATGTATAGCATTTGTAAATGTTAACCACGGTTAATTTTTTCTCCCAAGTTAACTTCATCGTAAGAACTCACCAATAGCTTTGGTTCATAGGCAAGTCTCTCTGTCAGTCATTTAGTGGGCCCTCCAGGGACTTAACAGTGGTGGACAATAGATCTTTGGATTCTAATTGTGGCTAGCTATCCTCTTGACCTTTTATAATATTGTCCTTCTTTTGCTTCTATCCTTTTAGACATCCTTAAGGCATTCTTTATTCCTTTGCTTGGATAAATTCAAGATACTTGTGTTGTGAAGGAATTCTTTTAAATACTACCGTGGCATTTCTTAGGACTTGAATTTAACTTTGTTTGGTTTCAAACTTGATAAATCACGTGTTTATGGCTGTAGTTATATTGTATCTAAATACTATGTAGTATCTGCATTTGTATTTCCCTTTATTTTATTCCCATTTTACCCTTTTTTTTAGCACAAGAGCAGAGTTTTTCTTATTGCAACTTCTTATGATTTCTATTTAACGTCATGAAGAATATTGAACATGTTTAGGAGGTATGGATTTTAAAATTTATGGTATGCTATTTTCCTATTTTGTGACTCCTTTTATTGTTCCTAGTGAAGTAATAAGGAACTTGATATGGCAGATCAAAAGCTTACGAGCCAAGTTCATGAGATTGTGGGACGTATAAACGGACGATTTGGTAGCTTGGTAGCTGTTCCAATACACCATTTGGTATCTTTTCCATGTGCCCTGCTGTTAGAAGACTAAGCATAAGAAAATGATCCATAATCAAAGTTAGAAAATGCATTGTATTCTTTATAGCATTAAATTTCATCATGACGAGGTATGTTTATTCCAACTGAACAAGATTCCATTGGGAAATTAAAGCAACAACGTTGGTTTCCATATAGCAAGCACCTTTGTATTATATCTTGAAGTGTATCTTACATCTTTTTTCTATCAATTAACTACATTGTGCATAAGATTTTTACTCTTCCTTTATAATTCCTAGTGTCACATGTTACAACATAACCTATGCAAGTGAGCAGATAAAGAAACAAGGGTAAAAAATTAGAAATTAGTAAGACATAAGCAAGTGAGTAGAATAAGAAACAAGGGTTAAACATGAGAAATTAGTAAGACACTCTGTAATCTAACCCTTTAGTCAAACAAAGAAGCATTATGTTGACTTAGTGGGAGACTTCTTGGTCAATTTGAAGTTAGGAATCAAGGCAGTAAAAATCACCTCTAATCTGGAACTGACATAGTGGAAATCATTGGCAAGGTGTTCATAAACGAAGGAGGTGTTGTCAACCTGGAGCTGTGTCTTGATTCGAAGACGTGCATGAAATGGCCAGTCCTCTATCCCGCTGAAACAATGGGATCTTCTCACGAGGGTGGGTGCCTCAACGGTGAGAAGAACCTCCAAAGAACGCTGGTTCTTGTATGATGTATCAATGAGGATCTCTACTGTATGCTGCGGACTACAGTGGAAAAGGGAGAAGGAAACTTAAAGGGGAAATCCTACCTAAAAGGGGGTGATACACCAGAATTTTTGATCCACTCAACTTGGAACCTCGAACACCGAACCAACAAGGGAAAAGTAAGACCTTAGATTTCAATCAATCACTTATGCATAAATATTTCATGAAGAGGTTTGATCCAATGACCCAAAACATGAGGGAAAACGATGGAGAGAGGTTTGATAAAAGACACTTTGCAGCCACCTAACGTCCACTTATAGCTTCAGCAAAAGACATGAACACTTTAACATGACCTGCATAAGGATAATCTAGCAACTAGGTATGAACCGGAATTTGGGAAGGGAGAGAATTCTACCACTTATGCAAATTGCTGAATGAAATATACATTATGCCAACACTTGAAATTTAAAAGTACAGTCCTATTGATCGAAGAGGTTACACAACTCACCAATGGCAGAGTCTGGTCTAACCAAGAGAGAGATTAGATGATTTTTAATCAAGGCTGAAAGCCATTTTATGGAGAATTACAAAAGGCCAAAGATTGGCATTGAAAATTTGAAGAGAAGGATTAACTTAGGTTAACTCAAGGCTGACTTGGCCTTTCAATAAAATATGTTTTCTTTTTTGTCTTGGCATGAAGCTTCTTGCGCTTGAGGAAGCGAACTTGTCTTTGTTCTGAATCGCCCACCTTTCTTTGCATGGAAATCTACGCCAATGTCAATTTTAGAACTCTACGTGAGCTGCTTGATACTGAGTTGGAACATTGAAAGGCTGAGTTGGCCATTTGATAAGCTGAGTTAGACGAAGAGATCGGCCGATTTGACTGTTTGGTAAGTTGAGTTGGACGAAGAGATCATTCTCCTTTGCATGGGAAACAACTGGTAGATGTGGCGTTTAACAATTAGTCAACTCTAAATCTCGAACAGTCAACTCGACATTCGAATTTGGAACTCCGGTTGAAGCTGAGTTGGACCTTCGGATGAGTTGATCCGGAGATGAGCAGGGCTTCGACAACCAGTCAATTGAAGCTTTGACCGGTGTTCGAAAATAGCCCCTGCTTGCATGTATTTTACCCTGTTCTGGTCTGCCTGCTCATGTCTATTTTTGGCGGGATTCTGTATTTGGATGTATTAGTCTATATTTCCTCCGTTTGGCCTTGTTTCAACTTCCCGTCGCTTTGGATTTCCTTTGGAATTTATGCTTTTGGTTTCATTTTGCCTCGGGTTTATTTCCTCGGGCTTTTTGCGCGGCCATTTCTCTGAATTTCTTTGGACTTTTTGTCCGAAGGAATTAATCCTTCTGCCTTTTGCCTTTGCTCTTTGGCTTTTCCTGTTAAGTCATTTTCCTGCGGACAAAATGTCCGCAAGAATTATCTTGGTCTCTTCCTTTGGCCTTCGGAATTCTTCTTCGGACTTTAAGCTTATCCTTTCGAGTCGTTTCTGTCCATTTCCTTCGGATAAATCTCCTGAAAGAATTCTTTCGAACTTCTGTCTTGACCCTTAATTTCTTCTGGCATTCGTCTTCGGACAAAAAGTCTGAAGCTTGACCACTTTGTTCTCTCCTTTCTTTCGAGCAAAATACCTGAAAGAATTGCTTCGGCCTTTTGCTTGAACCATTCCTTTGGACTTTGCTGTCTCTGTGATTTTCCGAATTTCTTCAGACTTTTTGTTCGAAGGAATTCCTTCGGACAAAAAGCCCGAAGTTTTCCTTTGTTCTTCCTTTTTGCCTGCGAAATGCCCTTCGGGAAAGTCACAGTGTTCCTGTCACCGACCAAGTGCCCTCCGCAAGGGCTCGTGGCTCTCCCTCTGTGCCTTTCGAAAAAATTGTAGGGCACCCGAGTTTTTGTAGGGGTCGCGAATTTGTTCTTGTACCTTCCCAAAGGGTAGGTGCCCTTCGGGATTGTTGAAAATGTGATTTTTCCAAAGGGCAAATGCCCTTAGGGTTTTCTGTAATGGACTCTTTCTTTCGGCCTCTTACCTCTTGTCATTTTCCCCTCGGATTTTTTGCAAATAGTCTCTTGGCCGATAAAATGACCCTTCGGCAAATGAATGAACCCTTCAGCATCTTTGGTAGTTTTGACCCTTCGGATATTTTTTGCTAAGGTCCTCTCCTAGTGATCCTTCGGGCTTTAACAAGTGCCATTTCCTTCGGACAAAATGTCCGAAGCAATTGAATCTTCAGCTAGTGACCCTTCGGACAAAATGTTCGAAGGATTCAAACCCTTTAGAACTTTGAAATGATCTTTGCCCCTTGTAAAACCACAAAACATCTGTTCTCTTTAGAATTTGCTCCTTCAACTGCTTGAATAAATCTGTTCTTTCCTTTGGGGTAAAATTGTCAACAGGAGGTCAGCCTATGGTGAAGTTAAGTGCCTCCTTTGAATATAAAGGCAGTATTGAAATGCCACTTTGATCATTATCTCATTATTTTCAGTAATAATCTATATTAGAGTATGTTTATTGTTGACTGTTTAGTTTAAGAGTAGGCTGCAATCTATATAAGGAAAATGTAGGGTTATTTATGCTTCAGAAATTTTGTATCTTTGAGATGGCTGTTGGGAAGATCATAAACCTTGTTAGTTAAAAGGTTGCACCACACTTCTTTATTTTGCATTTTCAGACTGGTTTGGTTTCTGAAGTTCTTTGTCTTTTTGAACCTACAAATCATTAATCACCTCTGATTGGACCAAAGGACCATATTCTGTCAAGGGAATGGGCAGATTTTTTACCCGATTGTTAGTTTAATCCTGACCAAATTTATCTAGTTTGTTTCTAGGGTTGATATTTATATGAACACTAAATTTTGAATGTTTTTTATTTTGAACACCAAGTCTTGTTGCAAAAGGATTTACACATTAGGAGGGAATAGACTATGAGGAGACTTTTGCTCCTACAACAAATATGGTCACATTTCGGTTGCTTCTCTCCATAGGAACTCAGTTTGGTTGGAAGGTGTTTTAGATGGATGTAAAGAGTGCCTTCTTGAATGGGGAATTGGACGAGGTCTACATGGTGCAACTTGAAGGTTTTTGGGTCCCTAATCGTGATCATCTAGTTTGCAGGGTGAGTAAGTCTCTATACAGGCTTAAGTAGGCTCCATGAGCTTGGTTTATTAAGATTGATCAACATTCATAAGATTCTAGATTTAGAAGTCTTTTTGATCTGAATCTTTATGTCAAAAGCGACGCTGATGACATTGTGATACTATCTATGTTGACGATGTTGCCATCAAAGGAAGCGGGGCCATTGCCTTATAACGAGTCAAATCAGATTTATGTGCTGCTTTTGACATGACTGATATAGGCCTCCTACACTATTGCTTAGGTTAGAATTCTAGAAACATGACCATTTCATTTTCATGGCTCAGGTCAAGTATGTCACAAGTCTCTTGGAGAAGTTTAGGATGAAAGATTGCCATCCCTCTTCTACACCTATGGAGGTCGGGCTGAAGTTGTCAGCCAATGATGATTCATCATTGGTCGATCAATCAATCTACAGACAATTGGTGGGCAGCTTGATATATCTCACATCCACACGAGTGGATCTATGTTTTGTTGTTAGCTTTTTCGGTTTTTGTCTCACCCAAAGCTCGTACACTGGACAACAACCAAACGAGTTTTGCGATATGTCAAAGGAACTCTTAACTTTGACATTCTATATCAGAGGATTGTAGATTTCAGATTGATAGATTACACAGACTTTGAGTGGGCAGGATTAGTTTATACTTGGAGGTCCACTATTGGGTACATCTTTTCTTTTTGTTCAGGAGCTGTTTTGTGGTAGAGTAAGCTTCAAAACACTATGGTTTTATCTTCCCCCGAAGTAGAGTAGAAGGCAACAATGAGTGCTAGTTGTGAAGCAGTTTGGCTACGTTAGATTTTGATTGATCTTCAACTCCTCGTACTACACTTACTCCACTTTTATGTGACAATCATAATGGGTTGAAGTTGGTGAAGAATTCAGCATATCATGCTTGCACCAAACACTTTGAGATTCATCATCATTGTATATGATGGTTGATTTTGGTGATATTTATATTCACTATTGTGCCTCTAAGGAGCAGTGTATAGATCTAATGACTAAATCCCTTGGTTCCATTTTGTTTGTAGAATTTCGGGACAGAGTTGTAGTCTCCAGTTTAGCCATTAAGGGGGGTATTAAATATATTTAGTTAACTATTAATTAGTTAGTGTTATCAAATAGTTATCAACCTCATCAAATAATGTGACTAATAAAAAATAGCCACACACGAGTATGTCTTTGTGCCTTCCATTTCTCTTCATTATATCTTTTATTCTTGCCAACATAAGTTTTCGAAAAATGGTGCAAGCAATAAAAGAAATAAATGATGAAAGACAAGTAATTATTTCAACTCCATTGTTGTGGTTGATAGTAATATTAAATGCCACCTAAAACTGGTACCCATAAAATTGTAATTAGAATGAATTGCATAATCTACACATGCACACATTGTTGTAGTTAGGTAATATCCCTTTTAGGGCCAAATTAAACAATCTGGAATTTGTTAGAAACCCTTCTACAATTCTGAAATATTATTGAAACCTTAACAAGAAATCTCAGAATTCTGTAAAGATCTAATAAGTCATGAAAATAAAATTCAGACCTCATAGAAACCCTCACAAAATATAGAAATTCAATAAATTTCCTTGGTGAAACCCTCACTATCAATTCTTATTTTTAATAAACTTTAGGCCTGAAAGTACCAAATTCTGAATTTGAACCATGAAATATCATAGGAAAAATATATGCCATAGAACCCTTAAAAAAATGAATTCGATTTATTCCAATAATAAACCCTTGCAACAACAAATATGAATTTTATAAATATTTTCCAGGGTGTAAATTAATGAATTTATAGCGAACCATACCAATGCAAATCTCCAGACCCTACTGACTGTCCAGATGTGAAAAGTTGTCGTTTCAAACACGATTCAGCCCTTGATATGCCCACATTGACCCCAAATACTGCATAACCTTGAATAACAGCCCACAAGGGTGATGTCAGCCCTCCAAAGGGTGATGTCAGCCTACAAAGTCTCTTCCATCTAGTCGCCACTCCCAAAAAGCTGCTGCACCACCCTCCAAGGGATGCCCTCGCTGCTGGACCACACTCAAATCTGCCCCATGTGCCTTATCCAAAATCTTTCGCTTAATTGTGACCTCTGAATGAAGCCACCAACATAATGTCGAGGGTTTTCGTCCCCAATTTCGGATTGTTGATGAGGGTTTTCATCCTCAATAGCTGAAAGTAGAAGTAAACATGCCCAACTTATGAAATAAAATGGTAGATGATTCTCTCTCCTAAAAACGAACCTCACCACCTTCCTTCATACCTTTTTCCCTCCAAACCAACTCCCCAATGGGGCACTCCAAGTGGGGAGAAAAATTCAAATATTCAAAAAGCGATTCTCTCTATAATTTTTAATTAAGGGCTGACTTGCTTAAAGTAGAAAGTCCTTTTTTATAAAAGTCAAATTAGAAATAAGTTGTCGACATAAAGTCACTTTTTGGCAACTTGAAGAAAAAACCATGTTCCCCTTTATCCTTCCTTCTCGTAGCCTATGGGAAACCAAAAGAATAGGCTAGGGTCTTCATTCCTCTCTAAACCCGAGAAGGGGACATGACAAAATATTGTAATAAATTGTGAAAAAAAGAGTATATTTGAGACTGAGATTACCAGAGTTATTATGTAGTAGTTTTGGTGGATTATTTTGCACAGAGGCAAAATGGGGGAAAATTGGGGATAAATAGCCCCTCTATTATGTGGAGAGGTTCCCTTATTAAAAATAGGAATTTAATGAAAAAGAAAATATATTCAATATTTACAATTAAAATTGTATATGGGAATATGCATCAAAAACTTAAAAAGAAGAGAGACAGAGAGAGAGAAGCAAATAGATACATGCACTAGTAAACCCAAATCTCACTTTGCATGCAACAGTGGAGCTCACAAGTGAACTGATAGTTTAACATTGCATGGTCTAGTGTTGAGAAAGACAGGAAATAGCACAGATTAAATAAAAGAGTAATACATAATTGGCACAAAGAATAAGTGAGACACAAGGTTCTTGTAAAGTTATCTTTGTATTCTCCTGGAAAACAAGCATAAAAATATTCTTTTGAACTCTCTACAAAATTTATTAGTGTCAAAAAGGCCTAGTCTTTTTAGATAGTGATAAATAAAACAATTTTACAAGGATCCCATAAATTGAGTTTACAGACAAAAGATAGACAATACAATTCCATTAAAAACAAACATGAGAATCCCTTAAACAAATGTGCTATAGGGGTCACAATACATAAGCAAAATGTAAGCAAAAAATACCCTAACCTTCAACAACCAAAAAACTAGAGACCAACCTTAGAGACCGTCCATCTCCTCCAGGTAGATGGCAACTTCCATTTCTTCTCTGAGTGCCTGAATCGTGGTATCCAAAATGTCATCTTGCTTTCTTAGGGTTTTGTCTTTAGTCATCTTCTTCCTCTCCCTGGTACGTTTGTTTGGGCCATCTAGGTAATCCTTAACAAATCTTTTATTGTTGACTTCTTTCTTGGTTTTGTTGACGCTGTGGATTGCACCTTTGACAGAACGCTGAGTTTCTGTCTTCCACACGGCACAATGGAGACTCCTATCTTGCTTGTGGGTCTGGCAAAACTGAGGGGAGAATCTCTAGATAAGGGCTAGCTCCTTTTGATGCATCTCTGAGTTATTTCACTACTACTGCTAATATATAAAAAGTGGAGGGTTGAAAAGAGAGAAGGATACTAAAAACAAAAACTAACTTAAGATGGTGATGCACCAAACAAGATTTTTGATCTACTCAGTTATTCACACTTCAGACCAGAAGATGGCAGACATACACTTTATTTGATGAAAAGACTAGATTGTAGGGAGCTTTAACAATAGGCTTAATGAAGACACACACAAAAAATGAACTTACCACAGGCGCTGTAGAAAACACACTGTTTGATAACCCTTTTCTGTCTCTGCACTCCAGATACAACACTTCCTGTTACCTGCAAAAATGGTGCTTTGTCTATACCAGGTATGTTGGTGTCAAACTTGTGAAAGCATCATGCAAAATGACTGAACACAGGGTTGATACACAGACACACTCAGAGATATAACCAGTCAAATAGAGGTAAAATGTATTCTTATTGATTCAAGGTGAAATTTTGGCAGGGTTGCGCTATACAAAATGAGAGATAGATTTCTCAAATGAGAGTTTACAATATATAGAGAAAGAGAAAGCAATGGTGCCTTTTTTCACAAGTGGCCCATGCTGCATTCAATTCATTGGGAAGAGGAAGTCCGGTGAAGGAAGCCATGCTGCGGCAGTCCAAGTCTTGACTTTGGCGTTTAAATTATATTAAACGTCATTGTGAAAGCATGGGTCGCGCCTTTCTGTTTGAAAACAAGACCGCTTCTTAAAGAGGTTCATGTGGTTGTCTGCTCATTAATGCTTAAATAAAGAAAAACAGGCCGTGCCATTCACTATTTGTGCTCCTTGATGACCACTTGGCGGAGACTGTTTCAACTGTTAGAATAACTCTTCTGTCGACCCTTTTTTTTGCCACCTGGGCTGTTCTATTTGCCCTTGCGCATGGCTGGGTGCGTCTTTTGGAACATTCCAAATGTTGTTGTATGTGTGCGTGGCCGTGTTCTGGATTCTCTGTCTTGTTCCCTCTTTCCTTGCTATATTTTGTCTCCTTCTGGCAATTTGAGCTCTCGGGGCTATCTTCTCATCCTTTGCTGGCTCCTTGGGCTCCTTTCTCAGCGGGTCGCTGAGTTCATTCTTGGGTTTTGACTTTTCTTGAATTTTGTCTTTTCTTGGATTTTGTCTTTTCTACCCTCGGGGCTATCTTATTGGCGAGTCACTGAGTTTCCACGCGCGGACCTGTCTTTAAACATTTGAGAATCAATGGCTATCTTATCGCCATAAAGTTGACGTTCGCGTTCCCGTCGCCATTTGAAAGCCAATGGCTATTTCATCGCCTTGAATTTGACGTTCGTGCGCCCATCACCGGATGTTTGAACCTCCAACAGCTAGTTTGCCACGCTGAAATTGACGTTCTCGGGTCCGTCACCCCTTTAGCAATTTCTTCGGCCTTTTGTAATTCCTTTGGCCTTGGAAAAGGTCCCTTTCTGGTTGCTGAGAGTCCCCCGCAAGGGCACTTGCCCTTCGGGCTCCTTCGGGCTGCCTCGGCTTCTCAATTCCCTTGGACAAAATGTCCGAAGGAATTCCTTCGGACATTTTGCCCGAAGGAAGTCTTTCCTTCAAAGTCTCGTCTTTTCTTTTTTTTGGTCGGTCCTTTTCTTTAGACAAAAGTCCGAAGGAATTCCTTCGGGCTTTTGTCTGAAGGAATTTGCCTTTGCCATTTTGCCGCGGATTTCTTTCTGAAGGGTAATTATCCATTTGGCTCCTTGCCTTGTGAATTTCTTCGGACAAAATGTCCGAAGGAATTCCTTCGGGCACTTTGTGTGAAAGAATTCACATTGACTTCCTTGGATTTCCCTCGGATTTATTCTTCGGACAAAAGTCCGAAGGAAATCCTTCCTTTTGCCTTAGTCTTTTCTCCGAAGGAAACCTTACCTTTCGGCCCTCTTCTTTGGTCCCTCTGCAAGTGTTTATTGCCCTCCGCAAGGGCATTTAGGCCCTGAGTTGCCCTTTGGACTCCTTCGGAAAGGCCCAATTGGTCATTTCCCTGCCCTCCGCAAGGGCACTTGACCTTCGGGACCTGTTGAAAAACTTATATCCCTTTGAAAATTTGCGATTTCCTTTGCTGAAAAGGCTTATGTGATTGACTGCCCAAAGAGAAAAAGGTCTTATACCAAACTGAAACCTGCAGGTCCTTAGATCTTTCAATGTTTTATAAGAACAGGACTTATTGAAAAAAAAAAGACATTTTGCAAAAGGTGGGTACATGACTAGACTGACGGTTCAGAACAGTAGGGAAAGGAGACCGACTTTTGGCCTACAGGACCAAAATGGTCAACAAATCTGGTGATTCCTAGGGGAAGCATGCTTGCTATGCTGAAGAAGACTGGTAGCCTCAAAGTCTATTGGGCATGGAGTCAAGATGCAGCTTGAAAGAGTTAGCAACAACCTTCTAAAGACCTATGAACCAACAAAGTTTTACCTCAAACACAAAGGAGAACACACACAACAAAGGCTAAAAAACTACACACACATGCAAACAACACTTAGGGAAAACGAAAAACACACAACTGAAAGCAAACTATTATGTACAGCTAACAAGATACATTTGCCTCCCTCCTGGATCAAAGGAAAAACTTCTTAAGTCTCCTTCATGGCAAGAAAACTTATGGTGCCAGACAAGTGGCTGAATGGAAAGGAGACTTGGTGACTTGTTCTTCTTGTCTGCCAGTTTGATTGGCTTGTATCCAAATGAATCAGGGTCAAACATGCTTCCAACATATATGTATTCATCTTGCTCTTGGAAGCTTGTTTCATGCAGGCCCTTCATGCTAGTGTACCTCACCAAGAAGTCAATGGCTACTGGCTCATCACCATAGGGATCATCTAGCTCATAACCCCCTTGATATGCATCACGGATTGACTTGTTCCCTTCCGCCTCATTGAAGAGACTATCAAACTGATCTTCTGCTTCCTCATGGCTTTCTTGAAGAAGGGTGACTGTTGTGATGTCTGAAATGAGATCACAAACTACTTGCTCATCCCACATAACATCACCTTCTTGCTCAAGGCTCTCTTCTTCAAAGCTTTCATCAAGATGGACAGGATTCTCATTTTCTTGGTCAAAGACCAGAGTCTCTAGTTGTTCCCATACATGCTCCTGATCCTCCTCCAACTCGGATTCCATGGCATGGTCATTCTCTTCATCAAAGCAACAAGGAAGTTCATCAAACAAGGGAGGAGAGAGCCCACCATGCTTACTTTCCTCATCATCCATTGTTGACAGATAAAGTTTGTCAACCTCTTCTTCATATTGCTGGAACATCCGCATGTATGCATGACCTGTGTCTTCTCCATTGTTGATAATGTCTTCAAAAGGAGCATCCATGATGATTTCTTCCTCATTGTCGCTCATGATATCCTCTTGGGCAGCTGCAAATTGGAACCTCTCTTCTTCACTTGCCTCCTGCAAAATAGGTTCCTCCTTGAGAAGGGATGAAGTGGAAAGCTGATGGTTAAACTCATGTGGAAGAGGAGGCAGTCCTTGAACTAGAATCGCATAATTCTTTTCTTTTCATTTGGCCTACACTTTATCTATATCAGAAGTGGATTGATAGCTCTCTTGAAGGAGTGCAGATGGGGCATGTTCAGACATGGAATTTGCTGTTTGATCTGAACCGTCCATCACACCTTGGCTGAGGAATCTCATTCTGGACTCCAACTCTGCAATTTCCTTGGCTATATCCTCTTGGAAGAGCCTTTCTTGGAGATCATGAGGATCACCATGAGCAGGAGCAACTTCACCATTTCCAAGGCCCTAGGCTGGTTCATAGTATTCCCTCCTGCAACTTGGAATCTTGACATCATGTGGAGAGACTTGAGGAGGTTGAGGGAGACTGGGAAGGGTCTGCTCATGCACAGGAAGAGCTGCTTCAAGAGAGATGTGTTGTTTCTTAAAAGATATAGGGTGATTCCCATTAAAGGAGGATTCACAATCTAAGGAATTGAGAAGGTTCATTTTCATGGGAGGATGCTCTAATGCCCTTTGGTGTTGAAAAGCTAGGTGCAAGGGATTAAGAGCAGGAGTGGTTACTGCATCAGATGAGCTAGAGTGAGCAAGTGTTATTTGGTAGAAAGGATTTGGTGCACAAGAGGGGGCTTTCTTTAGAATAGGAGGGGGCTGCTTTGGAATGGGAGAAGGCACACAAGGTTGATTGCCTTGAATGAATGGACTCTTCCATTTTGCTACCTCCTCCTTCATGGATTGCAAGCCTTGAGTTTGCCTGAACAAACACTCCTCTTTGTACAGAAGCTCTTGCTGATATCTATACTGCTCATCCAATCTGTCTATCTCCATCACTTGCTTTTCAAATTCCACTGTTACTTCCCTTACTATTGAAGGGCAACTAGGAGAGCTGCTTGAGGTGATTCCATGAACAACCTAAGCTTGATCAAAGTTAAATGAAGGAACACAAGGCCCATGATGCTGAGCAATGGAATTATACATACCAAAGATGTGATTTCTTGATGGTACCAGGACTGCTTAACCCGCTGATTTAACTCGGAGTCACCATTGGTGTTGATGAAAAGCCTCCAAACGCTGGTTGGTTGAAGAACACACCAAAATTCTTCAACTCTTTGGATAAAAACTAATTCCACCGGGCGTGCCAAAAACTGTTGACGCTGTGGATTGCACCCTTGACAGAAGGCTGAGCTTCTGTCTTCCACGTGGCACAATGGAGACTCATCTCTTCCCTGTGAGTCTGGCAAAATTGAGGGGAGAATCTCTAGATAAGGGCTAGCTCCCTTTGATGCATCTTTGAGTTATTTCACTACTACTGCTAATATATAAAAGGGGGGGTTGAAAAGAGAGAAGGATACTGAAAACAGAAACTAACCTAAGACGGTGATGCACCAAACAAGATTTTTGATCTACTCAGTTATTCACACTTCAGACTAGAAGAGGGCAGACATACACTTTATCTAATGAAAAGACCAGACTATAGGGAGCTTTAACAAGAGGCTTAATGAAGACACACACAGAAAATGAACTTACCACAGGCGCTGTAGAAAACACACTATCTGATAACCCTTTTCTGTCTCTGCGCTCCAGATACAACACTACCTGTTACTTGCAGAAATGGTGCTTTGTCTATACCAGGTATGTTGGTGTCAAACTTGTGAAAGCATCATGCAAAATGACTGAACACATGGTTGATACACAGACACACTCAGAGATATATACAGTCAAAGAGGTAAAATGCATTCTTATTGATTCAAGGTGAAATTTTGGTAGGGCTGTGCCATACAAAATGACAGATAGATTTCTCAAATGAGAGTTTACAATATATAGAGAAAGAAAAAGCAATGGTGCCTTTTTCCACAAGTGGTCCATGCTGCGTTCAATTCATTGGGAAGAAGAAGTCCGGTGAAGGAAGCCATGCTGCGGCAATCCAAGTCTTGACTTTGGCATTTAAATTATATTAAACGTCATTGTGAAAGCATAGGTCGCGCCTTTCTGTTTGAAAACAAGACCGCTTAAAGAGGTTCACGCAGTTGTCTGCTCATTAATGCTTAAATGAAGAAAAATAGGCTGCGCCATTCACTATTTGCGCTCCTTGATGACTTGGCAGAGACTGTTTCAACCGCTAGAATAACTTCTCTGTCGACGCTTTCTTTTGCCACCTGGGCTGTTCTATTTGCCCCTGCGCTTGGCCGGGTGCATCTTTTGGAACATTCCAAATGTTGTCGTATGTGTGCGTGGTCGTGTTCTGGATTCTCTGTCTTGTTCCCTCTTTCCTTGCTATATTTTGTCTCTTTCTGGCAATCTGAGCTCTCGGGGCTATCTTCTCGTCCTTCACTGGCTCCTTGGGCTCCTTTCTCAGCAGGTCGCTGAGTTCATTCTTGGCTTTTGACTTTTCTTGGATTTTGTCTTTTTTGCCCTAGGGGCTATCCTATTGGCGGGTCGCTGAGTTTCCATGCGTGGATCCGTCTTTAAACATTTGAGAATCAACGGCTATCTTATCGCCGTAAAGTTGACGTTCGCGCACCCGTCACTGGACGTTTGAACCTCCAACAGCTAGTTCGCCACGCTGAAATTGACGTTCTTGGGTCCGTCACCCCTTTAGCAATTTCTTCAGCCTTTTGTAATTCCTTTGGCCTTGGAAAAGGTCCCTTTCCGGTCGCCAAGAGTCCCCAACAAGGGCACTTGCCCTTCGGGCTCCTTCGGGCTGCCTCGGCTTCTCAATTCCCTCGGACAAAATGTCCGAAGGAATTCCTTTGGACATTTTGCCCGAAGGAAGTCTTTCCTTCAAAGTCTCGTCTTTTCTTTCTTTCGGTTGGTCCTTTTCTTCGGGCAAATTCCTTTGGACAAAAGTCCGAAGGAATTCCTTCGGGATTTTGTCCGAAAGAATTTGCCTTTGCCATTTTGCCGCGGATTTCTTTCCGAAGGGTAATTTTCCATTTGGCTCCTTGCCTTGTGAATTTCTTCGGACAAAATGTCCGAAGGAATTCCTTCGAGCACTTTGTCCGAAAGAATTCACATTGACTTCCTTGGATTTCCCTCGGATTTATTCTTCAAACAAAAGTCCGAAGGAAATCCTTCCTTTTGCCTTAGTCTTTTCTCCGAAGGAAACCTTACCTTTTGGCCCTCTTCTTTGGTCCCTCTGCAAGTGTTTTATGCCCTTCGCAAGGACATTTAGGCCCCGAGTTGCCCTTCGGACTCCTTCGGAAAGGCCCGATTGGTCATTTGCCTGCCCTCCGCAAGGGCACTTGACCTTCGGGACCTGTTGAAAAACTTATATCCCTTTGAAAATGAGCTATTTCCTTTGCCGAAAAGGCTTATGCGATTGACTGCCCAAAGAGAAAAAGGTCTTATACCAAACCGAAACCTGCAGGTCCTTAGATCTTTCAATGTTTTATAAGAACAGGACTTATTGCAAAGAAAAAGGCATTTTGCAGAAGGTGGGCACATGACTAGACTAACGGTTCAGTACAATAGGGAAAGGAGACCGACTTTTGGCCTACAGGATCAAAATGGTCAACAGGTTTCTCTTGACTTGATCTTCATGTCCTTGGTTCTTTCCTTCTCCTCGGCCTTAATTCTCCTCCCTTCTCACCCTTCTGTGAGTTAGAGGCCTGCTTAGCAATCTTTTCCTTACGCTGTGTAATGGCATGTTTCAAATCCAAGAAGGCTTGGTTGGAAACTCTTCCTTGTTCCTCCATTTTACTCTGGAGCTCCGCGGTAGCTTTCTTGGAAATTTTGAACTCTCTGACTGGTATCCTTCTTCCTTGGGGACTAATCCTTCTTGCTAAATGCAGGATTGTTGATCGTGCCTTCCTTCATACCCTTTTCTTTAACCAAGCTTCCACCCTTATTGCCTTTAAGCTTGAGATTTTCCGCAATTGGTCGAGGGTTTCCTCACCATCATCTTCCTCGTCTTTAGGGCTATCCTTCAAACTCTTTGCTAGACCCAACCCTTCAACATTACCTTCTTTGTTGTCATTATTCACCATAGTTGGTTCAATGGTCAGGATGGCGGACTTAATCATGAGGAAAATGAGTGCTTGGTGAAGCAAATAGTCACTCTTTTCCTCTGGATAGTCTGTAACGGTACCCTTCAAGGACATTAACAGAAAGAAAGGCAAACCGATCCTTAAATTGTCTGAAATGGTTTAAAAAAAGGAAATATTGGGAATATATTACCTAGACTTTCCTTCAAGAGTCAAATACTTCATGAGATATGGACAAATTTCGTCCCAAGGATTACGCAGGCTCGTATGAAGATAACCATCTTTGGTCTGGTGAATTCTCTCTTCAGGTTTGAAGAAATTTGAACAAAGTCCTTCCTGCTTCTATCCTTAAAAGCCTTCACCCCATCCGTGAGCATCCCTGTCACCATTGCAATCAGTTCTTCGGAAATTTCTAGGGTGAATCTCCTCATTAGCACAACCCTCTCATTCCATGCCTTTGCAAAATCCAAAGACAGCCTGGGTCACAGCCGCAGATTCTCTTAATTAACGAACTCCACTGGCCTTGTTGAAGCTTGTTCCAAATTGTTTTACACTCTTTAAGATTCGTGCAAGACAGAGGTTCGACTCGCACTCTAGCTCCCCCCATTGAATTGAAGCAACAAGCTCTTTCCTGTGGTTTGAATGGTCAAGACTTTCCTTGCCACACTCAACAATGAAAAGCCCTAGTTACAATGAATTTTACTTCTATTTATAATGGATAGGAGGGTGTAACTATTTAATAACTACTCAAAATTAATTTTCTATGTCTACATTTGAATTTTTCACCTTGTTCACATTATAAGGTGAAGTAATACATTTTAAATTAAAATGATATTACAAGAAGTGCAATAGAGAAATAGAAGAGGAGAGAGAAAATCAAGAAGTTTAGCTAGAGAGAGGAAGTTTGCTTGATTGAGTATCCTTTTGAATCTTTACTCTGTGATGACTTCAATTTGCAGGTTCTGAACTTGGTCACAACTGCAACAATTCCTTCCTGCTTCAGGTTGATGGTGTTGGATAATCGAATCAACCATGTGTCCATGACCTCTGTCCATCTCATCAATCCCTTTGAAAAAGTTGGGGAGGCTTTTGCTGAATTTGTTGAGGGAACAATGAATGTCGTTAAGCTTATTCATTTCTTCCATGTTAAAAGTGCTTGCTCCAAACAACTCTTCTTTCACCAAAATTTGAAATTGTTACTTCAATTCTGTTGTCGTGGATGGTTCAAAATCTTTTTCCTTCAACATCATAGTGTATTGCCCAAATATTTACGTTGATTTTAGACTTCATATCACACGTATTTTACTTTGCACACGTAGGTCTTCTAAAGCATCCTCCAAGGCACTTATTTCCAACCACCACTATGTGACCATATGTGGAAATTGTTTTCTTCAGCCTGACTGAATACACCTTCTGATATGAGCATTTTCTCATCAACATATTCCATGCCCTTTAAATCTCTGATCATTGATTTCCACAATCCCAATTTTTTCTTCACTGTCGTTATTTCTACAACCACTTTGGCTTGCTCAATAGTCAAGAGTCCATAGGCCTTTCTACTTTCATCAATGAATTTCAACCCATCTATGAGTAGTTGTTCAACCTAGGTTTCCATTACGTCTCCATGGCTATTGTATTTGTAGATGTTAGCAATGGCCTCCTTATCAATATCTTCTACAAGAGTAGAGTCTCTAATAGATGCCAGAGGGGTGTCATTCAGATTTATGAACGTTTTGATGTATGTGGAAAATGTATGTACATGTTCTTCGAGTTATTCCTGTGTTAATTTTCCTCCTGTTCTCTTCAATAACCTAGCTGTAGACACTTTGAAGTTATGGAGGTCACTTACGTGACTTGGTCCCTAGGATAAATTCTGCTCAAATTGTAAACCACCAGGGTCATTTCTTCCTCATTCTTATCTGAAAAAGTTCAAGCAATCTCCAAAAACTGTTCCCCTAAAGAATTAGATATAGACTCAAAGTAACCTGGGCCTTCTTCTGTAGAGGACTCTATAAGAGGTTTGCGACTGTGTTGAAATAAAGGATGACGACTTTAATAGTGGTCTTCTTTTTACTTAGCTACTAATTAACCTAAGTCAATGATGTATCCATAGAAGAGCTGACTATTTGGGTATCATGAGTGAAGGGAGAGGCCTTAGGAGCAGGTTGCTTTGAGGGTGAAGAAGCAGGTGGAGGCAACAAATAAGGTGTAGATGGAGCATGAGGTGGGGATGGAATGTGAGGTGTTGGAGATGGCAGAGTTGCGATAGCAATAGAAGTGAGGTCTACTTGAGCTAGTCCTTGTTCTAAAGCTAGGAATTGAGGAGTCGTACTATTAATTAACACAGAGGAATCGAGGGCTTGTGAAGAAGGGACTTAATTTGGTTGAGTTGAAGAGGCGGGAGCTCTTTTGATAGGCAATTTGAGCCTCAATGATGAGTCTTTGCCAAAAGTTTAATCGGGTAGCTTCCCTTTGTTAGGATCTTTCTCATCACCTCCACTACCTGTTGTTACACATGGTCGTGGAAGTTGGAAATGCACCTTGGTGCTAGGAGGCTTTATTGCTAATGTGGGTGCTTGCTTTTGTCCCTTTGAAGATCCTACACTTTTGGAACTCCCTGTACCCATGAATTAAGCCAATTTATTGTCAAACAACATCTTTGATCTTTGCAAGACAAATTGGGTACATCCATTCAACCCTGTCAACCCTTTGAAGCCCAATCCATTGCACGCAGAGGCAAAAATTGGATTTTGTTGGTGTATATGGGGTCTTCCATATAATTCCAGTCATCATCAATTCCCTTTGTAACCTATTCTAGTCTAAAGGTTTTCAATTTATCCAAATTCATTATTGTGTAATCTCTCTTTCTTTAAAATCATTTTCACAATCTTCCTAGTAGTCTTCAATTTCAGGGTCATGATTGTAGGTGGGACCAAGCTTGAGATTATTCTTTACAAAATCCTTACTGCTAAAAGCAAATCTCTTGGTATGAAATTGCATTGAGAAATGAACCATTGTGGTCTCAATGTTCTACGCATCAAGCATTGTTTCGCAGATGTGATAACTCAATCCAACAGGGAACTGTATTCCAGTGGCATGTTTTTCTCTGTACTTGTTGTGAATCTTACCTAACTGCTTGTAGAGTTTGATGATAATCATTTTGTTGTCTGTATACCTAGGCAATTGGTATCGGGTGCCTTCAAATCCACCAACTTTGATATATGTGAAGTTTGGGAATTGGATGAAGTAACTCCCATATTACTTGACTATATTAGCAACTTCTTTTGAGATTCACATTGCTGTATTACCATCTAGAGTCCTCACTACCAGTATAGAAAATGCATCATTGACCCTCCTAAAGTGTTTCTTTCCTTTCTCGTGAGTGGTTAGGGGAAGAAAATCATAGATCAATCTTCCAGGGATGTATTGTCCATCTCTAGTGAGACTAGGCCACATGCTTAGGACTGCAATCAAATATACTACATATGAAGTCATATAGAAACTTTGAATGGTCTCTAGATTTATCAATTGTTTGTGCAGGGTGTCACCTGATGACTTTACCCCAATCAATGAATTGCTTCCCCTCACAGATGATGTTTATGAACATGCACATTCATTCATGAAACTCATTTGTTGTTGGGTGCCCCATCACTCTATTTAGTATTGTGATAATATTTGACAACTCTTCATGGAAATCATATTTGAACAGACTTAGGAAGCTTGATGCGACCCTTCCTCTTCCTCTTCAACCAAGCTTAGTTGACCATGTTCAGGCATTTGCAGGTATTCTTATCCCAATATTGTTGTCCAATTTCCTTACTCATTTCCACCGTTTCATCATGTGGTGCAATTCCAAGAGTCACTTTCATTGAATGGCCATCCATCTTAGCCATCATACATCATCAACGAACTTGTTTTCCTTAGTCTCTTGACTGTGGTACTTTGCACAAGCAAGCACTAGGTCTGTGCATTGGACTGAGGTTGGCAATGCAACGGCTTGTGCAAGCTTGTTATCAAAGATGCACTACTCTGTTGCAAAGATGCTTACCTTATTGCATCCTCTCCCAAAATTATTTGAGATCTATGTGACCTATTTTGGAGTCTCCAATTTCAGTAATATCAGTCTCCAAGGTGGAAATGGGCTTGTAGCCCATGTATATGAACTTCATCCTTGGAGGCTTGGTTAAATGAAAGGCAACTTCAGCACACAACTTCAAATTTTTGTGCCTGAAATCAGGAGCCAAAAAGTGTTTATGTGGGATGTAAAGCAGGGGCCACAATGGTCATAAAAGTGTTGAAATATTCTTCTAAAAATCCTATGACCTGCACTATCCAACTGGAAGTTTGGGGTACCTGCAACACCTCCTAGGTGCGAAATGCACAAGATAGCTCAAAACTCAATCAAATTTTGTGGGGAAGGTTGGAAAATGCTTAGGAAGTGCATATGTTTAGATTGGCATGGAAAAATGGGAATGACAAGGGTGAAATGAAAGAAATGAGCAAGACAGGATGTCATCACAAACCCTAGGCAGAATGGCGAGATAAAAAAAGCAATATGATAATGCAATGTGGCTAAGTACGCAATGTAAAGGGAAGAAATGGCAAGAAAGAACATTTGCAGAAAATACTTTGTTCGTGAATGGGAAGCCCTTCACAACCTTTGTTAATGTTCAACCTTGCCTTAGGCAATTAATGCCTTTAGCCGCTGACCTTCTTGCCTCTACCGCGTTGTTCAAGTCTTTCACAACCATTAGGCACTCTTCACACCTCCTTGGAATTCATGGTGGATTCAAGGGAACCTTTAAATCCACCTTGTTTTACTTATAAAAACTCCAGCCACAGTGTTTCTCGCTTCCTCCATGCTTTTTGCACATTCTGCAGGGTTTTGGAACTTCCACCACTCTCTCAAATCCCTGACAGACGCAACGATGTCTTGACATTTGTTTTGTTTGAAACTTATGTTGTGACCTTTGCACTCCATTTGCACCATTCATAAACATCGGGTACTTTGAGCACTTTCACCCTTACAATGTGACGAGACCATCCAAAACACTTCACTCTGCAAGTTTTGCTCTTCCTATGCATTTTGTGCATTCTGCACACCCCAAAAACTTTGTGAACTTTGCCAAATTGGACCTTTTTGTGCACTTTGTGTCTCGAGTGAACTCCATGCACCACACACTTTTTGCACACTTCATGCCCTTCGTGCACCTTGGGAACTTTGAGAAGTTCGTTGGTGTGCGAAAGGCACAAAGTGTACAGAACCTTTGGAGTTACTTTTGAGGCACAAGATGAAAATTTTCATGCCAAGTGTTTATAGTCAAAATTCATCTTTGGGACTTGGTCTACCCATTGGACCATAAATTGGGAGGTTTTGGGAAGGTCATTTTTTTTACGACAAGAAGTAGTATTCTTAGTTTTTGATTACGATGGGTTGTCTCAATTGGTGGGGAAGTTCCCCAAACATTGTACCCATTCTCTTGCTCATGTCCTATATAGATAGATTGTACATGATCTTTAGGAGGTTCGATTCTATTTAGGACTATATGTCATCATGTGATATCAACGTGGAGACTTTTTTTTTCCAAAATTCAGTGTTTTCATTGTTTTGTGTGATTCTATACTACAATATATGTGTGAGACATTGTGTAAGGTAGTTGTGTGTATGTGAGATTATAACTATATGTTTGTGGCATTGGTACCATGATCAAAATTGTTGTTTGCGTGGCTATCCCCATCGAACACCCTATGGCCCCTCTATCCACACGACATGTGATTCCCTTGGTTTGCATAGTGTGTAACTGTCAAGAAAATAAAAAAATATAAATTTAGAAAGTTCAAAATTAATGGGACATGAATATGGCGTGACCAAAAGCCAATAAAAGCGAGGAAGAGTTAGTAAGGGACTTGGTTGTGTTGGGGATGCGACTGTAGTGGAATTTTCTTGATGGGTGTCTACAAACAAATAGGACCTCTTGCGGACATGGTGGTCAGTTTGACATGGAACGTGTATGTTGAATTCATATTTCTCAACCTCTCAAATTTTTTTACTCATCGCTATCTAGAGTTGAGGAGGCAAGAGGAGTTTTAACGAGAGGTTAAGTAGGAACTTACTATCAAGTGGTATGAGAATAGTTTAAGACAAGAGGAACAACAATAGAGGGAGAATGAACAATGCTATTGAGTTAATTTATGAATTTTGAGCTTTGAGCATATAACAATAGACTCATTCCAACAATGATAATGAGTCCTTCCAGATCGATCACTCTTTGGAGGTTTGTTATGATAGAAGAAAGGGAACAAAGGAGGAGGATATCAAGCACAAAGCTGACATGGGAACTAATAATTATGATGGTGTTTGTGCTCGAGATAATGGGTGAAGTACCAACAATCCCTAGAACAAAAAGAAAGAAATCTTGAGAGAGAACGGACAAAGGAGAACAAGAGGATTTGGTTTTGGGATCGATAGTGATGAGTGGTACCCAACATGGATATGGACAATTCGACATCAGTAGAGGAGATGAGGTTGGCATACCAGAAAACCAAGAGAGGCTAGGCAAGGATGGTTGAATTAAGGAAGAGGGATATTGTAGAGACCACCAAAATCATGACCAAGACCACCACAACACCATTAGAGCCAATCACCATGGTGAGCTTCCCACCTATGTTGAATGGATAGAAGGTACCAAAGTTTATGGGTGAGGGCAACCAAGATATTTTGCGACGGTGTACAATGTAACACATGCATAACAATTTTTTACTGCGAATGAACATGATGACCAAGGATATTAGTATCGATCATTTTTAGAGACCTTGATAGGAACCGCAAATGGCTTGTACATGGGGAAGAACAAAATTGACTTGAGTACATGGGACAAGCTAAGGAAAACTTTGGAGGAGTTCAAGTTACTCCAAGATGATAAATAGATTATAGAAAAGGTCCACAAAACAAAGTAAGGGAAGAAAGATTTGGTGCACACACACAATAGGAGGTTGAAAGAGTTAATCTTCAAGTTGTAGAATCCTCCTGCAGACGTTCTTAAGAAGGGATGGTTTGTTGAAGGGTTGAGAGCTGAGACAAAAGTTTCAAGCTAAGTTGAAGATTGTGCCACCTAAAACGTGTAGCGATACATACAATCTAGCAAATAAATTAGAGAATGAAGATAAAGCAAATGCGAGGACAAAGGAAAAAGTGATTCTGAGGATGATGTGGATGTTCAAGGAGTTAAAGGGCAAGGCTAAGAAAGAAAAGAAAGAGGTGGAGTTTACAACTTGTTGCCTAGAGGGACAAACAACATGAATTTTCCAAGTAGACTATTTTGTGAGATTTGTATGGTGATTGGGTATGTAGTCAAGGATTATTTGTTTCCAACCTTATGAAAAAGAAAGAAAAAATGTTGGTTGTAGAAGCATCTACCTCCAAGGAATCCCCGAGTGGTGGGTATAGGAATTGTCTATGGAGGGATGTTAAAAAAAACCCATAACAAGGAGGATGCTGTCGCATCAAAAATCTTATATTCCAATGTTTAACATGTAATGAATGGACAAGTTGTAAAGGAGTTCATTGTGAAGGTGTAGATGTTGAATTGGAGACCATGACGGAAGTAATTGTCCCAAGCATTGAGCCACAAAAAATGTTGTAGGATAAAGCATGAATGCAATGTGGCGATTCCAATGTTTAACATGTAATGAATGGGGACAAGTTGTAAGGGAGTTCATCATGAAGTTGTAGATGTTGAATCGGAGACCGTGACGGAAGTAATTGTTCTAAGCATTGAGCCACAAAAAATGTTGTAGGATAAAGCATGAATGCAATGTGGTGATGAAAAGATTGCATGCTAAGAACTAGTGGTTGGACCTTGTGGTTGAGAACGAATGTCTCACAGATGCGAGGATCCAATCCCAAGAACCTGTGGTTGAGTAGTTTCACTTTGAAGAAACATTATTTCCAAGAGGAAAGACTAGTCATTTGTTTACCATTTTGACATTACACAAAGAATGAAGACGGAGATATCGATGAAAAAAGAATGAGTTCCAAGTCCCATGGCACTTATGATAAATACTATTGATCCTATCCTAGTGCACATGAACACTCTAGGATGAGTAGTCATGTATGTGATTGTAGATTCCTATCCAGGGCTAATGTGCTTGTGGAGAGCACAATGAGTAAACTGAAGAAAAGAACATTGTGGCCATCCACATTTAGGATAACAATGGCTAATTAGTTTGGCATTGAACCTCAAGGAGTCTTGGTCATGCAACATGTACAGATAGAAGGATGCAATGGTTTGGTGGACTATTTAGTGATCTTTCTACTCAAGCCAACCTATGAGACTTTCTTATGATGAGTGTGGATCGACAAAGCAAAGTTAGGGTAAAAAATGAATAAGAAAATTATATCACTAGAATAAATAGGGTAAGAAATTCAATCTAGAAATGAAGACCCAAGTGGTGAGCCAAGAGGCTACATCATTTGACTTGAAGCGGAATAAGTAGTTTGGTGACGGAATAGTAGACCGTGTGGACAACAATGTTACAGTTAGAGCACTGATTTGAGGATGAAGAGTGCTTTGACAATGTGTTGTTGCACTGGAAAATGGGAGACAATGGAATTTTCTCCCCATCTTGTCTTTTTAGTGACAAACCGCAAGATGGACAAAGCCAAGGAAGTATACGAAAAATAGGAAAGATAATCAATCTATCATCAAAGAACCTGGGGAAAGTCGAGAGTTCCACCATACTTTAGAAAGTTTGACTTCAGAGAGCTCAAGATGAAAAGCACTTTGGAACATACATTCTTAAAAAAAGAGGATTAAATATGCCGGCTTTAGGACAATGGAAGTGAATTTTGGGACAAATTAGAGTATGCAAGTCATCCATGTGGGAGATGACTAGGTTCTATTCTTCAAAGTTGCAGCTTTCGAAATCTTCATTGACTACAAGGATGTATAGAGACTTGAAGGGTGTTCCATTGGAGTTGTGTGCACAAAATATCATTAGTTCCAAGAACTCAACCTGTTTGAAGGAGGCCTTACAAGATGAATCCAAAGTATGCAGGGAAGTTGCATGCGGAGATAGACAAGATGTTTGAGCTCGGTATTATCTTCAAGGTGAACATGATTAGTGAACAAATCAAGTTTATAATGCAAGTCGGTGTGGTGATTCATAATTAAATGAGTTGGAATAGTATGGAAAAATGGAACTCACTTGTAGAAATAGAAACAAGGAAGCAGATGGAAAGAGTTGGAGGGCATGAAGTAAGTCCTTATTGACACTATTACAACAAGAAAGAAAGAGTAGAAGAAATTCGAGGGACTTCAGAAAAATCAAAGGAAGAGAATCATCAACTTTTGAAAAGAGTGACAGATTCAAGAAGGGGGGAGACTTTGTATGATGAGAACAAGACATTGATGGAGAGACCTATTTGGAGAAGTTATGAATACTTTGATTTTTTAGGAGGCAGCACCTGCATTTGCTAATAAAGTTCAATTTCAGCTCCATTAGTTTGAGTGTTGAGCTCAACAACAATGTTTAATGATCCAACATTTTTGAGTATTTTATTAAACAATATTTGTGATTGTAGAGCTTTAGCAAATATTAGCATTCCAACAATTCTTGATTTATGTTTACTTGCATTGGCCCTGAAGTGTTCTTTTACAAGAAGGGAGAATATGCAACATACAAGCTCAAGCATATACCAACAGATGTAACGGGAATAAATAACATCACATACTATTAAATATATTAATTACTGAAGTGCTCTTTTATAAGGGAGAATATGCAACATACAAGCTCAAGCATATACCAACAAATGTAATGGGAATAAATAACATCAAATACTATTAAATATATTAATTACAATATTAGTTAGTGCCTTAACTAATGTTTAGTTGCCAACTACCTCAACTATATCAACTGTATGTAACTACATTTTGCTCAATAAAAGAAGGATGCACACGCACTTCAATGTGTGCCTTCCATTTTCTCTTCATTCTTTCAGCAATCATAATTGCTTACATTGGTATCACAACCACTATTCGAGGAAGCCCTAGGGGAGAGGGTATGAACATTCACTTGTAGAGTTTGAGGAAGCCCTAATCAGGTATGAACTATGGAGAAGAGATCCAAAATCAATCATTTGTGGCACAAAACAGTGCAAACTTGAAGGTTCGAAGATCAGAATGATCTCAAGGGACGTCATTGGTATCAGAGGCATTGTGCAATCCGTAGGGAATCGTGATCAAAAGAAAACGACAATCATAAATCGCAAAAATAGAAGTCGTGATGGAAAAGATAGAGAAAAGGGCATGGGATAGGATTATTACACTATCTTGTGTTCATCTCAGATGCAAAGAGTCGAAAACAACTCCATTGAAGTCGTGAAGTTCATAGGTCGTAAAAAAGCACAAATTGAATGCTTGAAGCACAAAAGTTGCAGCCAGAGAAGAAACTCAGACCAGTGGAGCAAAATAATAGCAGTCACGATTTGCAAAAACTCAGACAAATCCCCTGATACTAGGACATTGTAGTCACATTTGCACATCTAGGGCAAAAAAGCAAGGTTGATGGGCAATTTTTTAAGGACTAGAATGACGGTGACATTGTTAGGGCATGGGACAAAAAATACTGCTGGAAACTTACAATTATTTTGTGCTTTCAGACTATTAAGTACTATTTTGTGCTGTCAGATTGTCAGTAATTTTGACATTCAATTTATAAGCGAATTCAGAATATAAACTGTGTATTTCCCTGTTGCTTTGATTTTCGAGTTAAAGATCATCACTGTACTTTTTCTTGTTGCCTTGGTTTTTGGGTTTAAATTTCCTAGTCAAAGGTCAGAAATTTGAACTTTTTCTGTTGTATTGATTTCTATGTCAATCTTGTATTGGATTTTTTTTTTTCACAGTCAAACATTGTTTATAAAGTGGCCAATATACAAAATCTGGTTCAACAGGAAGCAAAGAAGTTAACTGGTCAAAATTATAATGTTTGGAGTCATAAGATTTTGACAATCGCGGAATATTGTGATTGTGACAAAATCATTCTCGACACTAGAGCAAGACCTGATACAAACTTAACTGATTATGACATGTCATAAGGAGGCCTTGTTATTGAAACTATTTGTGTTGGATGACATGATTTGTAATGTCCCCATTTTAGCGGTTGACTTACTCAGTTTCCAGCATACTTACTATTTGTAGTAAGTTAACAGGATGCAGCGGAGGCCAGTTTTGATGATTGGATTTGATACTCCTTGTTGAGAGCTTTCCGGTGAGCTATCACTTGCACCATTCGGAGTCCGGTTGTTAGTATATTCTCAGGCCTGAAGTGCTGTAAAAAATAATATTTAACCCCATGGCAAGATATTAAGTGATACTTTAAGTATTCACTTTATGGGGATGGTATTCAAGGGAGACAAGCAATATTCTAATGAATAAACTGTTGCACATCCTTTATCTCACATTGCTCAAGTGAGCTGAGTCACCCCTTGGAGAAAGAATAAAGGGAAGTGTTTGTGGCTTCTTGGGGCATGTTGGATAAGAAGAAAAGAAATTGTTGCACTTGCAGCTTGCAGGTTATGTGGGCATTTGAGAACGTCCTTTTGATTTGTAGCACTCTAGACATCAATCCTTGGGATTGGTCTTTGGAGTTTGTGCTCTCAGCCACTATAGCAACCGTGCCACTGTAGCAGCTCCGTCACTGTAGCATCTTGTAGCAGCCAGGTGAGTCTGTAGAAATTAGATTTCAGCCTGCAGAGTTTGTAGATTTCAGCGTGCAGAGTCCGTAGATTTCAGCTTGCAGAGTCCGTAGTTCCGCTGGATGGAGAACAAAATGAACGCACCTTCGGCACTCGCTGGGATATTCGCTTAAAATGATGTTCATTTGATCATCGGAGTATTTAGTGAGTTACCGTGTGACGGCATTGTACTCGTTTACTCATTTTGCAATTAATATAAATACAGTGCGTCAGTTATTTCAGCTGTGTATATCTATGCTTGCAATTCTATATTTATGTTACATGCATTAGTCTTTGTAAAAAACAAAAAAAAACAATACAAGCAAACCGTTCCGGAGTCATAGGAGTTCTTGCTGGGTTAGTTTTGGGCGCAACAGTGGTGCCCATTACAGTGGTATCAGAGCCTGTTTTTCCTGCCATCCTGTGAGGTTTCATGCATCCCACACAGCAGTACTTCTTGAGGAGAAACCAAACAAATCCAAACAAGTTTTTTCAGAGATTGAAGAGGAGGGTGACCCTTTTTCAGCACCAGCCATGGGTGACCGAGATGGGGAAAGGGAAGAACCTAGCACTAGGATGATGCTCAGTGATCTTGCCAGGGGACAAAGGGAGCTACAGGCTACATTGCAACAGATGGCTCTAGCAATTACACAACACTTGACTAGAGCAGATCAGGGCAATAATGCTAACCAGGTAGGTGGACAGGGTAATGGAGGTAATGGAGATGCATCGATTAACAAAGGAGCCCAGACATACGCTAGAGTGGGTTCTTCTACAAGACCATTCATGTCACAGTTCCCTCCGAGACAAAATGACTAGAATGATATTGGTCCTATCAGCAGGAGATACATGACCAAATACTAGAGGATTGGAGAAATGCTGGACCAGATCTTCAGGGTGAGATGTCCTTCAGGGAGTATATGGATGTTAGACTCAAGCATATGCCCGTGAGAGGCAACAGGGAACAAAACTATGAGATGAGGAAGAAGTTGGGAAAGTTTTCTATCCCATACTATGATGGTACATGGAAACATGGGTCCAGAAGTTAGACACTTATTTCCAGCTTAATCCCATGCCTGAGGAGGATGCGATTAAGTATGCTGCATTACACTTGGATGGGAGTGCCCACGAGTGGTGGCACCACGATATGGTCACACTTGGCCATAACCAGATAGATACCTACGCAGAGTTTACTGAGAGACTCATTGACAGATTTGACACTAAGGACCCGGAATTGTATTTCAAGGAGCTAGCACAGCTTAAACAGTGGGGTACAATGGAGGCTTATATCACCGAGTTCCAAAAGCCGGCAGTATTGGTGACAGATATATTTGAAAGGAGACTCGTTCTTTTCATGGATGGGCTTTTTGATCCCTTGCGAGGATGGGTAAAGGGACACAACCCCTCTTCACTACAAGAAGCTATTAAGAAAACGAGAGACCTAGCACCTTCCTACAAGAGTAAACTTCACTCTAAGGACTCTCATTTTAGGAAGGATAAGGAAAGAAAGACATTTCAGAAGGACCCTCAGCGGCCTAAGGGGGAAACTAAAGGGTTGGAAGGGGATACCCTCTACAAGCTCAGGTGGAAAAAACTATGTTTTCACTGTATGGAGCCATGGAATCTCTCCCATGAATGTCTGCTTAAGGCGAAGGCTAAGCCAATGGAGTATTTTTCAGCAGATGAATCACCTTCCGAAGACAAGGAGCAGCATTCAGATTTGGAATCTAGTCAGGGCGAAAGCGCTGCTGAGGAGAGTTCGGATGATGAGAAGTCTCTTGCTCGGTTGACAGGCGTCTAGAAGGCCATTACCTTTAAGGTAAGAGGGATGATTCAGGGGCAGCGCGTGGTTTCATTGATCGACACAGGGGCAATGCATAATTTCATCGATGCAAAATTGGTGGCCAAGAGAGGCCTTCAGACCGAAGAGCACGTGGGGTTCAGAGTCATGGTGGCCAATGGCCACATGTTATTATGCACCCGGAAGATTTCAAATCTTTGCATCAGATTGGGAGGAGATTATGAGTTGGAGGACGATTTCTATGTAGTTGACATGGGTGATTATGATGTCATCTTGGGAATGACGTGGATGGCTTCGCTGGTAGAGTTTACCTTCAACTTGGCTAAGTTGGAGATGAGGTTTCAGCATCAGGGCAGGAAGGTGGTGCTCCGAGGTTTACCTAATGGGGGGCTCAGGGTGGTATCATTAAAGAGGATGGAACGGTTATTTAGACATGATGATGTAGAATGGGCAGCTGAATGTTTGATCATGTCTACACCTCTAGAGCAGCAGGATAAAAGCTATCATCCAGATGTACAGGAGATCATTTCTAGGCATGATAAGGTGTTTGGTAGCATTCCACATGGGGTTCCTTCGGAGAGGGGTATAGAGCATGTTGTCGAGCTAGAGGAGGGGGCTAAACCAATCATCATCACCCCCTACCGCCATTCTAAAAAGCATAAGGATGAGATAGAGAAGTCGATAAAGGAGCTATTGGAGATGGGGCATATTAGGCCAAGCAAAAGCCCCTTTGCTTCAGCGGTTGTTTTGGTAAAGAAGGATGGGACAATGCGTATGTGCATTGATTATAGAGCTCTCAATAAGAAGACAATTAAGAACAAGTACCCCATCCCTAGGATTGACGAGCTGATTGATGCGCTGCATGGAGCACGATATTTCTCTAAGATAGACTTACGTTCAGGATACCATCAGATCAGGATGCGAGCGGAGGACATAGAAAAAACTGCCTTCTGGTGTCACTACGGGCACTTTGAGTTTTTGGTTATGCCATTTGGGCTAACCAACGCTCCAGCTACCTTCCAGAGTTGTATGAATCAGGTGTTCAGAGGGCAGCTCCGAAGATTTGTATGGATATTCTTTGATGACATCCTGGTATTCAGTAGGACGTGGGATGAGCACCTACAACAATTAGAGGAGGTGCTGGTCATTTTGGAGAAGGAGTCACTGTATGCCAAGGAATCAAAGTGCGAGTTCGGCATGACAAAGTTGCTCTACCTTGGCCATATTATCAGTGCTGAAGGAGTTCGGGTGGATCCAGAAAAGATCAAGGCGGTTGTTGATTGGCCTACTCCAACCAGCCTTACACAACTCAAAGGGTTTTTTGGATTATGTGGATTTTATAGGAGATTTGTGAAGGGCTTTTCACATACTGCAGCACCATTAACAGACCTCACCAAGAAGGGTGCTTTTGTATGGACAGAGGCATCACAACAGTGTTTTGAACATTTCAAGCGGGTGATGTCTTCATGTCCGGTTGTAGCTCTACCCAACTTCACGAAGCCTTTTGAGCTTCATTGTGATGCATCGGGTGATGGGATTGGAGCAGTATTGATGCAGGAGAAGCACCTCGTTGCTTTTGAGATAGGAAGCTCCGAGGGGTGGAGAGGAGCTATTCTATTTATGATCGGGAGATGTTGGCCATCATGCATGCCTTGGCCAAGTTCCGATCCTACTTGGTTGGAGGGAAGTTTGTGATCAAGACGGATCACAACAACATAAAGTATTTCATGGGTCAAAGAGACTTGAATGACAAGCAGCAGAAGTGGGTCACTAAATTGCAGGCTTATGACTTTGACATTGAGTTTGTCAAAGGAAAGAAAAATGTAGTAGCTGATGCCTTATCCAGAAGACCTCACATTTGTGCTCTTGCAGAGATTTCAGGAGATTGGCGGGTTAAGATTATAGCAGAATATGCCGGAGATGCTTGGGCTTCGGGATTGATTTCAGGCACTATACAGGATGATCGCTATGAGGTGATAGATGGGTTGATCAGATTTCAGGGCAGAATCTATTTGATTCTGACATCACACTTAAGAGAAACGATACTGAGGGCTTTTCATGATGCACCTACGGCTGGGCATCCGGGGGTCTTCAAGACCTACAGGCAGATCCGAGAGCGGTTCTCATGGAGAGGGCTCAAAGACGATGTTCAGAGGCATGTCAGGGAGTGTGTAGTTTGTCAGCGGAATAAGGAAGAGCACACGTTTTCTGCTGGTTTATTGCAGCCCTTACCCATTCTGGACCGAAAATGGGAAAGCATTTCTATGGACTTCATCACTGGCCTACCACGAGTGCAGGGAAGAGATTGCATATATGTGGTGGTAGACAGATTGACGAAGTTTGCTCACTTCTTTGCTATCCCCTCTACTTATACAGCAGCTCAGGTGGCACATTTGTTCTTCAGGGAGGTTTTCAGGTTGCATGGGTTACCGAGATTTATTGTCAGTGACAGGGATAGCAAGTTCATGAGCGCCTTTTGGTGGGAGTTGTTCAGGCTGTGCGGTACAGACCTTACACCTAGTACGAGCTACCATCATTAGACAGATGGGCAAACGGAGATAGTAAATAAATGGGTGGAAGGTTATTTGCGGAACTATGTGACTGCACAGCAGAGAGCCTGGGTTAAGTGGTTACACATGGGGGAGTATTGTTACAATACCACGCATCACATGACCATAAGGATGACTCCATTTATGGCATTGTACGGGTATGAAGCCCCAAGCTTCATGGATTTGGTTTTGGGGGACAACAGAGTGCCCAAAGCTAAAGACCTGTTGAAGGATAGTCAAGATATCCTGAGAGTGCTCAAGGAGAATATACAACAGGCTCAAAATCAACAGAAGTTGTATGCTGATCAGCATAGGCTAGAGCGCAGTTTCGAGGTAGGGGACATGGTGTATTTGAGGCTACAGCCATATAGGCAGTCATCGCTCAAGAAGAGCGGAGCAGAGAAGCTAAAGCCTAGATTTTATGGCCCCTACAGGGTGATTCGAAGAGTGGGCGAAGTCACCTTTGAGCTTGAGCTTCCAGAGGGCAGTCGGGTGCACAATGTATTTCATGTGTCTAGGCTTAAGAAGGCCATTGGTCAGAGTGTAGTGCCTTCTGCAGATTTACCCCCTTTGGATGAGGAAGGGAGGCTCGTGTTAGAACCCGAGGCTATTCTGGACACCAGAGAGAGGAAACTCAGAAACATGACAGTGAAGGAGTATTTGGTCAGATGGAAAGACCTGCCAGAGGAGGATGCTACATGGGAGAGTGAGCAAGTTATTCAGCAGGCTGGGCTGCGATTGCTTGAGGACAAGCAATTTCAAGGGGGGCGGACTGTAATGTCTCCACTTTAGCGGTTGACTTACTCAGTTTCTAGCATACTTCTATTTGTAGTAAGTTAACAGGATGCAGCGGAGGCTAGTTTTGATGATTGGATTTGATACTCCTTGCTGAGAGCTTTCTGGCGAGCTATCACTTGCACCATTCGGAGTCCCGTTGCTAGTATATTCTCAGGCCTGAAGTGCTGTAAAAAGTAACATTTAACCCCATGGCAAGATATTAAGTGTTACTTTAAGTATTCACTTTATGGCGATGGTACCCAAGGGAGACAAGCAATATTCTAATGAATAAACTGTTGCACATCCTTTATCCCACATTGTTCAAGTGAGCTGAGTCACCCCATGGAGAAAGGATAAAGGGAAGTGTTTGTGGCTTCTTGGGGCATGTTGGATAAGAAGAAAGTAAATTGTTGCACTTGCAGCTTGCAAGTTATTTGGGCATTTGAGAACGTCCTTCTCATCTGTAGCACTCTAGACATCAATCTTTGGGATTGGTCTTTGGAGTTTGTGCTCTCAGCCACTGTAGCAGCCGCGCCACTATAGCAGTTGTGCCACTGTAGCAGCCGTGCCACTGTAGCAGCGCGTCACTGTAGCAGCTCCGTCACTGTAGCATCTTGTAGCAGCCAGGTGAGTCCGTAGAAATTAGATTTCAACCTGCAGAGTCCGTAGATTTCAGTCTGCAGAGTTCGTAGATTTCAGCCTGCAGAGTTCATAGATTTCAGCCTGCAGAGTCCGTAGATATCAGCCTGCAGAGTCCGTAGATTTCAACCTGCAGAGTCCGTAGTTCCACTGGACGGAGAACAAAATGAACGCACCTTCGGCACTCGCTGGGATATTCTCTTAAAATGATGTTCATTTGATCATCGGAGTATTTAGTGAGTTACCGTGTGACGGCATTGTACTCGTTTACTCATTTTGAAATTAATATAAATACAGTGTGTCGGTTATTTCAGCTGTGTATATCTATGCTTGCAATTCTATATTTATGTTACATGCATTAGTCTTTGTAAAATGCAAAAAAAAACAATACAAGCAAACCGTTCCGGAGTCATAGGAGTTCTTGCTGGGTTAGTTTTGGGCGCAACAAGGGTGCCCATTACATGATTCTTGAGGTTTGGAATGCCATTGAGGCAAGAGTGTTGTGGATCATTCTAAAGAACAAATACCAAACTCTAGAGAAAAGCCAAGTCCCGCATTTGAAAAGTATGTTTTTATCTACAAAGATGAATGAGGGTGGGTCTTTGTTAGAACACCTATTTCAGATGAAAGATCTCTGAGACCAACTATCAACCATCAACAAAAATGTGGATGATGATGATATGGTGGTGCTAGTTTTGAACATTTTGACATCCTCCTATGAATCTTTCGTGGAGGCTTTACACCTCAAGGCATAAAGTCAGGCCCTAACATTTGATTAAATTAATTTTTATTTGCTGCAAAAAGAAATCATGCATACACAACTCAATAAGTTCAGTTTTGAAAAAATAGAAAGTGCACTTGTTGCTTAGTCAAAGGGGAAGTGGAAAAAGAATTCAGAAGGATCTACTTCCAAAAATAAGGTGAAGTGTTATTGTCATAAGGTTGGGCATGTCAAGAGGGATTGTCGTAGGTGACAACATGATCTTTCACATAACAAAAAGTCAAAGAGGCAAGCAAATGTGGAGCAGTTGAAGTTGAACGAGAGTTTGAAGAAGAATATGCTCTCATGTCATCATGCTCAAATGGAAGTACTACCAGTTGATGGTTCTTTGATTTTGGCGCATACATATCATGTCACAAGGATTGGTATGTTAACTATAATGAAAAAAAAATGTTTCTGATTCAATTTCATTAGGTGATGGAAGATCATGTGCTATGGAAGGTATAGGAAATATACCCATTGTATTAAATAATGCTGCAAAATTCATATTAAAAAATGTTAGGTATGTCCCTAAAATGAATAAAAGTTTTCTATCTATTACTCAGTTAATTGAAAATCCTAACATTTCAGTGAAATTTTTATGGAAGAAATGTATTGTGTATGATGCAAAACTTGACAAGAGTAGTTGTTCTAGGCATTGAGCAAAATACCTTGTATCGGTTTGTTGATATTGCCACAATCAACTTGCATGCATTAGTTGTGGAGGATAATACCAACATTGTGTGGCAGGAGAGATTTGGACATCTCGACCTTTAGTACTTAGCCAAATTCAGAAGAAAAAATATGGTTTTTGGTTTGCCTACTATCCAAGAAAAACATGATATATGTGTAGTGTGTCTAACTGACAAGAAGCAGAAACCATTTCCCATTGAAGTTGTCTGGCGTGTAAAAGGGCTCTTAGATCTTGTTCATGCATATCTTTATGAGCTGTCCTGGAAATCATCTACAATCCACAGAGCGAGGTATTCTTTGTTGTTGGTAGATGACTTATCTAGGAAGATGTGGGTCTACTTATTGAAAAAGATATTTCACTGTTTTGCTACATTTGCGAAGTTCAAAGCATTGGTGGAAAAGCAAAGCATATTAAGACTCTTAAGATCCGACAATGGGGGTGAATTTACTTCCAAGCAATTCCAAAACTATTGCAACAAGGAATTCATCGATAGTGGACGGCCCCCTACACTCCACAACAATATGGGGTGGTTGAGAGGTGTAATCGCATTATCATGGAGATGGCTCGTTCCATGATGCATAAGAGGGGGGTGCTGTACAAATACTGGGGAGAAGCAGTGAACATGATAGTATTTATCCTAAATAGGAGTCCCTGCATAGCTTTGTAGGATGTCACACCTAAGGAAGCATGGTCTAGAATCAAACCTGAGGTAACACATTTTTGTGTTGTTGGTTTTGGGGCATATACTTTGGTTCCTGATAGAAAGAGAAGTAAACTAGTTTCCAAGAGTTATTGATATCTTTTCGCTGGCTATAGTGACCAATCTAAGGCCTATAGACTTATTAATGTTTCCACTAACACAATAATTGTTAATTGAGATGTTGATGTGAAGGAGATAGAATCCTTCTTTATTTGTAACCAACAAGCACTCTCTAAGGTACTTGAATCTAGTGTTGTCGTTCCTTTGAGAGATGAGGAATTGAGATCATTTAGTACTTTGTCACAGACTCGGATGTAGCAACCAATCGCTGATATTTCCAATACCCACTAGTGTATCAACATTGCCAACCTGCGTTGGTTAACACTCAGGCTGATATTCACCCAATACAAGATTCTTTAGTACATCGGAGGCCTAAGTGGGTTTGTTCCACTCTATAGGATGTGCAAGAGGATGAAATGCCTCAATCAAATGCATGGCCTTGGAGGAATGCAAGAAAGTTGTGGATTCAATTGAGGAACATGTTCATTTTATTTTTGCTTTTGATTTTTTCACAATTTCTTAACCACAAAGGTATTCCAAAGCGATCGGTAAACTCGAATGGGAGATTGCCATGCAAACAAAATATGATGCCTTCATGAAAAATAATACCTAGAAATTGGTGGAGTTAGCTCCAGGTAAACAACCAATTGGTTAGAAATGGGTGTACAAAGTAAAGTGCAAAGTTGATGGTACTTTGGATAAGTAAAGGCCCATTTTGTTGCGAAAGGTTTTTTCCTACAGGAGGGAATAGACTATGAGGAGACTTTTGCTTCCACTTTGAAGATAGTCACATTTTGGTTGCTTCTCTCCATAGTAGCTCAATTTGGATGGAAAGTGTTTTAGATAGATGTCAAAAGTGCTTTCCTAAACAGAGATTTGGATGAGGATATCTACATGGTGCACCCTAAAGGTTTTCGGGTGCATAGTAGCGATCATTTGGTTTGCAGATTGAATAAGTCTCTATATGGGCATAAGGCTCCGTGAGCATGGTATATCAAAATTGATTAACATCTATAAGATTTTGGATTTAGAAGACGTCTTTCTGATCCGAATCTTTATGTCAAAAGTGATGGTGATGACATTGTGATATTCATTGTCTATGTTGATCATCTTGTCATCACAATGATTGGGGCCATTGCAATTCAATGAGTAAAATTATTTGTGCCACTTTTGACATGACTGATCTAGGCCTCCTACACATTTGCTTAAGTGTAGAATTCAAGCAACATGACCATTTCATTTTCATGGCTCAAGTCAATTATGCCACAAATCATTTGAAGAAGTCTGGAATGATAGATTGTAATCCTTCTTCTACACCTATGGAGGTTGGGTTGAAGTTGTCAACCCATGATGATTCATCACCGGTCAATGAATCACTCTACAGATAGGTGGTGGGCAGCCTGATATATCTTATGTCCACACGACCGAATTTATGTTTTGTTGTTAGTTATCTTTCTTGGTTTTTGTTTCAACCGAAGCTCATTCATTGGACAACAAAACATGTTTTGAGATATGTCAAAAGAACTCTTGACTTTGGCATATTATATTAGAGGGCAGAAGATTTCAAATTGACAGGTTATACAGACTTTGATTGGGGAGGATCAATGAATACTCAGAGGCCTACCATTGGATATATCTTTTCCTTTGGTTTAGGGGAGATGTTTCATGACAGAGCAAGCTTCAACATACTATAGCTATATCTTCCACTAACGCTGAATACAAGGCAACAATCAGTGCTAGTTGTGAAGCGGTGTGGCTATGCCAGATTCTGATTGATTTTTAATTTTCTCAACCTACACATACTCCACGTTTCTATGACAATCAAGGTGTATTGAAGTTGGTGAAGAATCCGGTATTTCATGCACGCACCAAACATATTGAGATCCATCATCACTACATTCAATAGTTGGTTGATTCTAGTCATATTTCTCTTCACTTTTGTGCTTCTATAGAGCAACTTGTAGATCTAATGACTAAACCTCTTGGTCCTATTTTGTTTGTAAAATTTCGAGACAAACTTGGAGTTGTTTCCAGTTTAGTCATTAAGAGGTGGTATTAAATATATTAATTACAATATTAGTTAGTGCTCTTAACTAATGTTTAGTTTCCCACTACCGCAACTATATCAACTATATTTAACTACATTTTGGTCAATAAAATAAGGATGCACATGCACTTCAATGTGTGCCTCTCAGTTTCTCTTCATTCTTTCAGAATTCATATTTGCTTATAGATACAAGTAGATTGTGATGTCCCCTTTTTATATAATTTTAATAATTAATAAAACTGCCCGAATAATGATTTTAATCTTTCGAAAATATAAGACAATTAATTATTAAAATAAGAACTATCTTGGATAATTATTCAAATTATCAGAAAAGTGGTTTTAACCATTTAGAAAATTAAGATAATTTTAATGATGATTTTTTGAAGGGGCTTTATAATTAATAAATTGCTTGAAAAACAATTTTTATCACTTTAATTATTAGAGCAATTTAATTAATTATTTAAGTGAGGACCTAATTATTTAATTTGTCAAAAAGTAATTTTAATTACTAATTTAATAAGGCAATTTATTTAATCAATGCAAAAAAGGCCTAAAGTGAAATTAAAAAGAATCTCGGTTTGGGAGCTAAAGCAAAGAAAGGAAAAGATATTCTAAAAAGGGCAAGTGAGGGTTATGAGATATTTTACCTCCCCAAGGTGGTTCGCCCCCCTTTAGAAGGTACAAATACAAGGTGAAAATTACAATTGAAGATATGTTGAATTTGATAATTGTTCTTCATGTTTGAATAAACTATTGGGATGCATGCCCAATAGGAGTTCGTTGTTTTGGTGTTGATCAATCTATAAAAGGTGTCTTTTAATGCCACCTTTGCTAAGGAGATCTTGTTACTTGCCCTAAAAGTGGGGCGATTTATAGTTAGGAGCTATTGTGAGGTTTTGATGAAGTTTTTATGGCTCATTTCTTGCATATTATTTCTGATTAATATTTGCACTATTTTTGCAAGTGGAGCGAACTATATTGGAAGTTTGATTGAGGGTTTGGAGGCCCCTTTTAGGCTCTGTTTGTGCAAATTAATATTTTGAAATTATTTTTTAATTTTTTGCACATTGGCATGGGGTTTTGGAGAAGGTTTGTGGAAGCTTTGAAGCCTTAAATTGATAGAAAATTAAATAATATTTTTCATATTATTATTTAATTATTTATGACAGGAAACATGGGTTTTCAGAATTTCGGAGTAATTTTGGGTTACCTTTCCCTAAAAGGAAAATTCTGAAATTATTTTTATTTGATAGATATTATTTTTATGATCAGTTTGAGCTCTTGTTTGCATCATAATTCCAAATATTGAGGGAGTTATGAGTTTTTGAAGTTTTCAGCTGTTCGTAGAAAATAATATTTGTTGAGGGCAGATTTGCAAGGTTTTCGTTCTGAATTAGTTATTGTAGTAATTTTTGAGTTTTGGCGATTGGATTGGACTAAGCGTAAGCAGGGATTAGAGTGGGAAAAAATGAATTCATTTCAGCTAGTGTGGCGCTAAGGTTTGGAGGATTGAAACATCCATTTCAGGGTCTTTCTTCATTGCGGCAAGATCTATTAGTGGCCAGATTCACAAGGTATTTATTTCAAGGTGAATTGGAGTTAATTTTCAGTTTGGAGGTGCAATTGCAACAGCTAGGGTTTGCTGATTTTTAATTTCAGAATTTGTGGATTTTGGGGAAAACCTTTTTTTGGTTAAATCGTCCCATTTGGGGACATTATAGGTCAATAAAATAAGTTTGCACATGCACTTCAATGTGTGCCTCCCAGTTTCTCTTCATTCTTTCAGAAATCATATTTGCTTACGGATACAAGTAGATGTACAACTATGAATTGCAATAGAAAGAAGATATGTCATTGATATTTCAGTTCAGTGCACGTACAATGCAAGAGTCACAAATTGAGATTATATATTCACCAGGAAACTTGGGTTTAGGGATGGGAGCCATCTCCATACCCACAAACTCATGGTGACTATAATTAATTGTAATATAGCCATACCCTTATTCGAATATCTCTATACCCTTATTCAAATACTTCCTTATCCTATTTCAAAATGACGTCCCTGTCCTTATCCTTGTCCTCGTACTCGTGTTTCACGTCTTTTGGTGATTATGGTTTGCAACCTCCGGCAATAAATCTTCATAAATAATACATTTATTGAGCATCATAACCAATTTTTTGTAAAGTTTCTCTTCAAATATACAAATCATGTATGCTAATTAGTTAGAAAAACAGCAAAGGTACTGCTTTGCTGACTACACTATCCCCAACCCTCATAAATAAAGAAATAGCCAGGCTCCTGACTGGCTACACTCTTCTGCCAGGCATGTTGGAGTGTTTTGCTGCTGATCAAAAGAAGTTGATACTATATCGAACTCAGAGGTTGAATAGATGCAGCTCCTCTAGCACTTGGTCAGTGTACTGCAACTATGCTGGTGACTCTGATTGTGGATGATCTGGATGGGACTCAACTGTCTCAAATTGTCCTTTACTAGATGTTGGCTTGCCTTTGGATCCTTCTAAGGTTTGAGAATTGGTTGGGGCAACTGTTCAAAACATTGGTACACATTTTGCAGGTGTGACATCCCCATTATATCCTCTACTAGTTGAGGTATGGTAAATACAAAATCTGCACGCTTCTTGTTTATTTACTTCTCATTTTTGGCTTTCAATTGCTCAATATCTGCTAGTGCTACAGCTAGAGATTTTTGCAAGTTTTCAATCCCAAAATTTGAGTGCTTATTTGTTTCCATGTAGGTCTGCTAGCAGCGTACACCATGCTGCATCAATGCATCTTTCTTAGCCACAGTGGTGTTCAGCTCCTGTTTTTCTTCTTTCAATTTCTGCTCTTCACTCTGCACAGCTTCCACTTGAAAATATTTTGCAGCGAACATCAATAAACTACATATACTGTCAGGCTTCCATAAACAATAGTTTAACTTGTTGACATGCTGTAAGTACTTGATCATCTCCACGATTGCGAATCTGCAACTCAGGCACTTCTTGCACAAACGATATTGCATGAGGCGGGAATCGCCAAAACTATCTTGAGACCCCCAGTTGGTTGGTTGTATAATGTGAGCTACTATGTATGATTTTTAGTCTTCAAGATTTAAAGAGCTCAATAATTTATTCATTTCCATGTTTGACTGCACCATATTATTCACTGACTGCCTTATCTTATCCTCATCAGGATGCTCCCTAACAAGTCATCAAAGATCTTCACATACTCGAGCTTCTTTGCTTCTATTAGAGGCAGAATGAAATCCAATCCTTGTGGTAGAGCATTATCTTCTATAAAGTCTTCATTTAGTTAATGAAACACAGTACTAGGTGGTGAAGACTTTTCTACTTCCTGCTGTTCCCCCACTTGCTGCTCATATTGCCTTCTTTGTTTAGATTTCAATGTCAGTGGGTACTTGTACAGGTTTATGTTTTACAAACAATTTATATCTTAATGGATTGACAGACAATGAAGATTTTGATTTTGGAGTCGTCACCTGATATCACGATTTTTTGACTTGGAAAGATGCCAATGGGGTTAAATTTTAATTTGGTCTTCCATGTACAGGCAAAAGTCAGCCGGTATAAATGTAGGCTTACACAACTTCTTCCATATCTTCTCTGGAACTATATTCACTCTTGATCCACTCTGCAAAAGATCATTCAATAGTATCAAATCTCCGATCTCAATAGTGATTTCTGGTATACCTTCTTTACCTAGCATTAATACATTATGATCCTCTTTAGCTATGCTTATGCGAGTTATGGTAAACTGTTCATCAATAACCCGACTGGTACAGTCATCATCATGCCATGTATTAGGGCCAATAATTGTTTCAACAAACTTTGTTCTTTCTTAACTTATTTATGCGGGTTCACTTTTCCTTCCACATTAGGTTTATTCAATTCAGTTTGAGGCCTTCCCATTCTTGGTCTGAGTTAATGCAATAGTGGCAGTCTAGTTGTTCTCTCACCCATCCAATATCATTTGGATTGCCGGTTCATGTCTTGAACTAACTGCACCATGTCTGTCATATGTTGTTTTTCAATGAGCATGTCAATCCCTTTCCTCTTCTTTGCTGCCCTTAGATATCTAATCTTCTCCTCAATGTCAACCATGTGGCTGCTTTAGTGGTAGGATATTCCTCATCATTATGATATCCAGGACCAAACCCTGTGCAAAGCTTGTAAGACTGGTTTTGATTGTTAGGGCAGTCTCTGGAACAATGCTCCCCACTTGTGCTACTACTTTTACTATTATTCATATTTGATCTTTGATTTCTTTGGTTTTTTTATCCACTGCTTGTAGGTGTTTGTTGTGTTAACAAGCATTCATCTTCTTTAGGCTTGGTTCTAAGATAAAAGGATTTTTTTTGATGTCATGCGTCTTCACATTACATAGTGTACATAATTGGACTGTACATTCCTCTTTCTTATGTCTTTCAGTTCGACATTTTAAACACCATAATCTAATTTTTTCTGGTTTATGTTTGCCCTTCTTCATTACTTTCTTCAACAGTTTGGTAATTGCCTTCACACATGACACATCATCATTGTCTAAATCCATCTTTGTCCTCAAATAATGAAACGTTTCCACATCCACCATACAATTGTATGTATCAGTGTAATTTGATGTGGGTATGATTTGTAAGATTTCTTTGAATGAATTTCGTAACCCGTCCACAAAATATTGTATTTTTAGCTCGCTGATTTCTTTCTATGCATTCGAGCCAAATTGAACATTCTTCTGTTTTAATCCTTTATTAATTATTCTTTTCTTGCTTAAGGCTTGCGAGTGTTATAGATGTATGTGTATGCCATTTTTTGAACTCAAGTTTCTCAAATTTTGTGTTTATGCCTTCCCATCTTTTATTTTTTATCAGTTTCCAACTGGTCATACCACTGAACTGCATAGCCTTGCAACATTCTTGAGAAGTAGTGGATCTTCATTTTGTTGTCCAAGAATTCATTTGATTCCCAGGAGTACTCCTAGTTCAAGCAACGGGTGTTTGAATCTTCTTTTTTCTTTCCGGTGAAGCTAGGTGGATTTGATTCTAAGGAATTCTTAGGTTCTGTCTTCTGGAGTTTCAATGGCCTAGAACTGATTTCCAATGCTTATCTTTTCTCTAGAAGACGTATTTCAAGTGAAGTCCTCTTTCTCTGTCTGGTGTAGACATTCAACTCTGTATCCATTTTGGCTGCTGAATTTGCCTTGCAACCTGTAAACGGTCTTTCTGTTGCCTCAAGGTGTCCTAATTGAGTGGAGATTGCAGCAACTTCAACAACACTTCTCTAACTTTCTCTTACCTTGTTTGCTACTTCCTACTTGCTAGTGTAGAATCACGTGTTTGAAAATCAAATTGTTGTTGACATATACTGACATAAACCAGTCTCAAGCTGCATTGTTGGGTTCCTCAATGTTTACATGCAATGGGTCTGAAGTGTTCTTTTACAGCAACGAGAGAGAATATTCTGGAGACAACTTCAATAAACTAGCAGATGTAACAGCAATAAATAACAAAAGATATGAGCAGACATGTAGCTATGAATTGTGACAGAAAGAATTGATTTCATTGACATTTCAGTTTAATATATATACAATGCAAGAGCCGCTAATTGAGTTTGCAAACATTGTCTAATATTCTTCAGAACTAATGCACTACTTCAGCATCACAATTAAACTCTTGTAAAGTCCTCTCTTCAAGATATACAAACCATATATTCTAATTAGTAAGCTAAAAAACAAAGGTACGACTTTTCTGCCTACAATTTAGATGCTCTTGATCAAGGCACTCAAGGTTAATTGGTTGGCCAAATGTTGGCATCATATGAGACTCACTTGTAAATATTGTATAATGACATTTGGGCTTTCAAAAATCAAACAAACATTTTTTTATATTTGTGATAAGCAAAAATATTTTTATTGAATGAAAAAGGGATTACATCATGAATGTTAAGAACAGAGGAGCTGGCAGCAAGACAGTCAGCTCACTAAATACAAAAAAAATTCTGAAGAATTGTACAAAGAAAAAGAACTAGAAGAGAGCAGAAACCATTAGGACTATGAAGCATTGTACATGAAGAAAAGCTTCTCAACAAAGATCTTTCCTGATGGTGGTGGGTGTAGTACATTGTGGCTTGTGATTCTTTTGCCGGGTTTCTTTCTTCAGGTGGTGCAGTTGGTGGAAAGTCAGTGGAATCTTGTTTGATTTTATGTAAGAGTTCTGGAACCTTATCCATAGGACCCTGAATCAATTCCGTTTTTTTCTGCCTCTTAGATGTGTGCAGTGACAAGTCCAAATCCATGGTGGAAGTGTCAAGTGATAGGTTGAGTGTGGACCATGAGCAACTGTTGTGGTAGACCGACAATCTTCTCATTTTTAGCATCTAATTGGTCATACTGAAGGGAAGATTGGCTGCTTAAATGTGCTTGCTGCGCTATATGGGTGTTAAAGAAGGGATTGAGATTAAGAGTCATAATTTTGACCTAGAGATCAAAAGACTCAGCATGTGTGTTACCTGTGGAAGGAATGGGAAAGGTGCATGTCTTGATGATGGGAAGAGTGACAAGGATGGGGGAGGGGGGATGTGGAGGGGATGTCTGGCGAGAATTGGAACTGTGAGTAGGAGCGTCTATGACTCTGTAGAAAGCCTATCCTTGATGAAGAGAGGATGAAGACTGAAAATGTATATTTGAAGAGTTCTTTCTTTGAGCCTCTCCCTGAAGAGCTTTGAAAACTGTTTCCAAAGTGGGCTGAGGGGGTTTGGGGACTGAAAATAGTATGAACTTGCTGAGGAATGGAGCCACAAGGACATTAAGATGAGGAAAAAAAAGATATTCTTGAGGATGAGATTCAGTACCTAGTGGGAAATGAGACACTTGTTTATGGAGGTGAGTGGCTATTGCATATCCAGTGGATGATAACTGATTCTCTTGAGAAACTATGTTGAAATTTACTGTCCTATGTAGGATGGAAGTTGTAACTGTTAATGGCTGAATGAAGTCGGAGTTGTGAATAATACTTTGGGCCCCCTAGGTGGAGAGTTTGGGGGCTACCTGGAGCACTTGCATGCTGCTCTTGGAATTGGTACTGCTTCTGGATCTGAGTAGAATCTTCCATTATATGAATCTGTGCTGGATGAGGACACCGGAGGACTTCTTTACCTTTGCCTGAGGCCTGAAATGGATTTGTCATGGCCGGATAATGATGCATATTGGTAGTCAATGGAGAGTGTTGTGGAGTGATATGGGACCTCCTTTGAATTTTATAGTAGATGAGACATATCTTCCCTTTCTTCATCTCTTGGACAAAACTTAGACTACAAATCCTATTGCCACAAGGAATATGGTGGTTTGATTCCACTCGTAATTGATGGGAACAAACCCTAAGTTGGCTAAGAGAAATCCTTAGGTTATGCGATCAATTACATTGGAGATAATTGGGTCGGATGATGGTACTACTAACAATCTATAAGAAATTATTGGTTTAGAAAGACATCTAAAGGATTAGAGGTTGTGGGTGAAAGGTCCATTTGATTTGAAAGCACTGTCGGTAATTGTCTTCCTTAATAGTTCTATTGATCACATCCTTTATGGGGATTGTTACGAGGGGTACCTGTTGTGCCCAACATGCCCCCGTTCTTTTCAAAATAGGGACCCACCTTTAAAACAACAAAATGTGGACTTGGCCATTTAGAAATTCATCATTTGACAAAATAAGGTCCTTTGAATTAATGTTGATTTGCAGAGGTTGCGTATCAAACTCTGCCTTAGATTTATTTGCAAACTTTGAGGCAATCAGACTAAGTGACTCTTCTTTGCCTTTGCAACTCTTCGTGGCATTCTGCAGTCCTTTGCGGCTTGTCTGTCAAATTTGGACATGTTTGGGTCTTTTTGCGGCTCATGCACGACACTTTGTCGCCCTTCTCAGCTCTTCGCAGAATTCAGCCTTCTTCATGGCTTCCCCATGACATTTTGATTTGTTCGTGTTCCCCATGACACTTTGTAGTCCCTTGTGGCACTTTGCCGCCCTTCTCAGGTCTTCACGACATTCTCAGCTTTTTGCGCCATTCTCAGTTGTTCGCGGCATTCGTAGCTCCTTGTGGCATTCGGGTTTAGTCATGACAGTCTATGCCACCGCATATCACCCATCTGCAAGGCACGTTGCGGTACAAGGGTGCAAAACAACAAAGGCCGAATAGGTCATGGTGATCCCCACAACTAATCCTGACCAAATCATCATGTGTTTGGGTGGTTTTGACAAGTGGAGTATATGATTATGATCTCGTATGCACATGCTTATGATTATCCTTGTCTGTGTATGCTTGTGGCTGTAAAAAACTTTCCCATTGTGGCAATCAATGGGTTAGTCCCTTGTTCTATAAATACATGTGTAAAACATTGTAAAAAGGTTGCTCTTCAGCTTAATGGCCAAACTACATTGCTAGTTGTCTTGCTTGCTGGTCTGGTGCCAAGAGAAGGGACATATTAACAGAATGTAATAACAATTCTGTTAGAATGTTCATGGGTTTTCCGTTGTTTATTCTGTTTTCCTCTTTCTCAATCTCAGACTGATGTTGAATGTTTTTTGAGCTTTAAGCAATTGCTATAGAGATTTAGATGCTTTTATCATGGGTAGAATAGAATGTGTCATTTAGCTATTCTAGTCATCTTAGGGAGTTAATATCTGTTCTGTTTTTCTGCATTTGGATGTGTTGTTGCTATTTTATACCATGAAATAGATCTTTATAAAGTGATTGCAATAGGATGTGCTATTGTTGTTTGTTGTAATCGACTTATCTAGAAAAATGATACTTCTAGGATTGACTCATGACCCTAGTCACCATCCTCAGACTCTTGCTTTGTGTTTATCCAGGTTTGAGTGTTTAGCCATATCTAGAAAGCTTTGATTGCCAGGCATTGAATTTTCTAAAGTATTGCTTGAGCAAAATAACTACCCAACTGAAGTCTGAACTCTCTTTCTGCCCTACCTTTCCTTTTTCATTTTTTATGAGATCATGGCTTGGGTATTATAGAACCATTGTAATTACCCATTCAGGGCATCATTTTGATCATTTAGGTGAGCCTCCCTTGTGGACTTTGAAATCACATGCTGATTTTCTTGCCTTCATGTAAACACCTTGGAATACATCTGCATACTGATCTAATTGCGATTCAACCAAATGGCTATCCATGAAGTCGAATGCTTGCAACTCATGCCTTGGGCTACCTTCCAGCAGGCCCAAAATGGGAGGGTGAAAACCCCATATGTTGACTTCAGTGTGCCTAACCTCATAGGTACCTCCTTGGACCATCAACAATATCCAAGGAGCATCTAAATGAAGGAAGCCGATCAATAGAGATGTCGATAAACTGAAATAGAAAATTAGTCTTGCAATACCAACATTGGCGACACCTAGTGTGACCTAAGGAGGCAACTCTATTTGAAGAACAAAGTGTCAAATGTGGTCATCATTTGTGCCCTGAGGTTGAATCATCATTTGAATTGGATTTGTGAAGATAGACAGTGAGTTTGAAGGCACTTTCAAGGCGAAGGCATTGGGAACAAAATCAGCCTAGACCATGCACTATGGAATTGTTGTTAGCAATGGATTATATGCTGAAGCATGATAGTCTGGACCTTCTCAATATGTACCTAGTTGACAGAGCCTAATCTGGGCCCTGAACCTTTGACCCATTAAAAAATTGACTCAAAGAAAATATACAAGATAGGATCATAATCATGGTTTGTACCATCGACATACAACTTGAGAGCTTTTTAACGATATATGGTATACCCATGAGTAGAATTGTAACTACACAAAGAAAATAACGATCTTGAAAATATATCAAAAAAATTCTTGAATAGAACCATAACAAAAGGGTAATTGAATGGTACAATTTTTTTGAAGCAGCGGAGTATGTATTATTTCTCCACTCATTTGATATTCGGATAGAATTAATATTATCCTAAAAGATGGGAGATAAGTCTAATTTTAGACTTACAAAAAAAAGATGCATAGTTCGCCACCTTTGTTAAAAACGAAAGTGGGGGAGTGACTATAAAACATTTGAATCCTTTTTGGATGGAGTTGTCCCAAGATTTATTTATTTATTTTTGCAGAAAAATTCATGAATAGAACCGTAACAAAAGGGTAATTGAATAGTACAAAAAATTTGAAGCAATAGAGTATGTATTAATTCTCCACTCATTTGATATCCGGATAGAATTAATACTATTCAAAAAGATGGGAGACAAGTCTAATTTTAGACTTATAAAAAGAAAGATGCATAGTCCGCCACCTTTGTTAAAAACGAAAGTGGGGTCCATGTGGGGGAGTGACTAGCTAACATTTGAATCTTTTTTGGATGGAGTTGTCCAAGCTTTAATTAATTTTTTTTTGTAGAGAAAAGGAATGCATGAGTTAAACTTTCTCAAAAGAAAGGATTTTTCAAAAATATTTACTAAAGTTACGCAAGGACGCATCCTCGGCATTCTGGGTAATGCTCTGGGGATGAGGACGGAATGTCCCCCTGCGTCCTATCAAACGTAGGCATGGAGGACTTCGTGTCGTCCATGAGATGGTTGAGGGATGCCCTAGGGACGTCACGTCGTCTTTGACGTCTATTTAATAAAAAATAGATATTAAAAAAAACCATAGTTCCACGGAGTTTCCTGATGGGGGGACGTGGGGACGGGTTTCCGGGATGAGGGGACAGCGGGGGCACAACGGTGGGGGGGCGGCGCAAATGCATATAGTACTTGAAAAATTAGTTATAAAAAGACGTATAAGGAATAAGTATATTGCATTGAACATCAACAATTTAACATTGTGATTTAATCATTTAAGTTTCAAGTTTGATCCATTGAACCAATGAACATTGAACATTGAATTTTCAAAATTTCATAATGATGATTCATGATTACAATCAAGTATCAACAATGTTCAAAAACAAAATACTAAAGTATTGAAATACTAAATACTAAATACAAATGACTCAATGAGTTATTGGTTAATCATCCCCAAAGTTGAACTCCTCATCACCACGAGAACTGCTGGACTCAACACGCTCAAGCTCCTCCAAACTAATACCAACCAGCCCTGTTTGTGTAACATCATCATCAATCTGTGCTGGCTCCTTTGACTCTACATCCCATCTGGCTGCTAGACTCTCCTTGTACACAAGTGTGTTGCGGTCAATGAGACACAAGGCACTAGCAATTAGTGTTAGGGTAGAGGGCTCTAAAATCCATTTTTTTTTTAAATAAATAAAAAAAAACACTTTATGGCGTCCACCTGCATGGGGGATGCTTGGGCGTTTCTTAGGGGGACAAGGGACTTATGGACGTCCCAGAGTCCCCAAGACGTCCCCCTTTTGAAGGGATGCCTCAGAGACGTCCCCTCTCAGAGGGAAATGTCCAGGGGATGGCGGTAGGACTTGGGCGGAGGTGGCGGGACAGCGGGGGGACGTCCCCCTAAGGGCTCTGTGTGCCAGGGACGTCCCCCTCGCGGAAACGCGGGGTTTTCCAGGGGGATGCGTCCTCGTGGAACAATGAAAAAAACATAGTTAAAATAACATTAAACAACAATAAAACAAAAATGTGTAAACCCTAACCCTAAAATCTCATTTTTATTTATTTGTACTCTAGGTTTGATAATTCACTTAGTACTTTTTAATTTTGAGTAATGAAAATCTTAATTTATAAATCAAGATTTCGGATTATGATACTATCAAATGGATTATTGGATCAATGGTTTTATTTAGTAATTTATTATTGTAAATTTCTTATTTTAGTTTGTGTAATTTATTTTTATTTTTTAATAAAGATTTTAATGTAAATTTTCTTATATTATTTTAATAGTTGTCCCCAAAGCCTTTGTCCCCTATCCTCGAGATGCAAGTAACATTGATATTTACCAGCCTTTAGAATCATAATGGCTAGAACTAGGGTTCACGAAATCCAAGATTATCTTTTGAGAGTTGGTTGCTCATAGCTAGTAAGCTCGAAAAATATACTGATACTAGAATACCCACATCAACATGGAAGCTCAAAAACAAAAATAAAAAGAAAAACAACCAGTGATTTTGAGACCCCACATGCAAAAAGTTATGGGCTTTGGAAGTTGCAGGGCTTTGTGTGGTTACAAAACTGTTGGTGGCTATGTCACTGCTGGTTTCCATATAGAGGCGGTTTTGCAAACCTATGTGAAACTGCCGGTTTAGTCAGGGGCAGTTTCGCAACTGCGAGGGCAGTTTTGCAACCTTATGCGGTGGTTTCGCATCTGCTGGTCTGTCTATAGCAACAATTTTGCTCAAACAGTTTGCACAATAAGAGTACCAGAGAGATGATTTCTCTTCATCTTTTTGACTTTGAGCTCTCAGTTTGAGTCTAAGGATTCTTGGGGTCGTATAAATGAACTTGTGGAGAATCAAGGAAGGCAATGGAGGAGAATGGGGGCTAATGGAATCCATTCCTTTCCATTCTAGTTCATTCAATTTATGGAGAATGGATGCAATCACTGTTTAGTGTGATTGTGAGATTGCAGGAGGCTACACAATTGAGGTGGCTGAGTGTAGTAGTTGAGTTTGCATGAAGAAGCAAGTGAATCCACATAAGGTTGCAGAGAAAATTTCCAAGTTGAGGATGTTGTTGATTGATGTTAGTGTTGACAAATCTTCCACAAATAAGATTTTCTCTTGCCACTTAGAAAATTTCTACAGACTCAAGCAAGGAATTTTCTACGGACTCAAGCAGAAAATTTCTACAGACTCAAGTAGGGAAATTTCTACGGACTCAAGCAGGGAATTTTAGGAGGACAGAAAAAACACTTAAAGGGAATAAAGACAAAGGCAAAGAATCCCTTTGGACTTACTGTCTGGAGGAAATTTCCGCAAGACAAGGATAAAGGACCAAGAAGTAGACCCTTGCAAAAAGGCTGAAGGGTAGTTTACCCTTCGGAAAGATCGGTTTCAGTATTCCCGAAGGGCACCTACCCTTCGGGAAGGCACAAGACCAAGTCGGAGACTGTGGCAAAAAGCCCGGGTGTCCTCCAATTTTTCCGAAGGGCACGGGCGGAGGACACTTGGACGGGCGAAAGGGTCACTTTCAAAAAGGCTGAAGGGCACCTACCCTTCGGGCAAGCACATAGACTAAATTAAGGACTTTTGCAAAAAGCCTGGCTGCCCTCCAATTTTTTCGAAGGGCATAAAGGGAGAGCTAAATGCCCTTGCGGGAGGGCACTTGGTTGGCAGAGAGGTCCATGACAATTTTTCCGAAGGGGCAGTTGTCCTCAAGGAATTCGAAAATCCCGAAGGGCACATTCCGGAGGGAAAGGCAAGGTAAAGAATCCTTCGGACTAAAAGTCGGAAGGAATTTGGAAATGGCTCAAGACAAAGAAAATTAAGAGAAGACCAAGACATTTCAAAGAACAGAGACAAAACAACTGGAATTCTTTCGGACTTTTGTCCGAAGGATTTCCTTTGGACAAAAAGTCCGAAGGAATTCGGAGAAAAGACCGACCAAAAAACCCGAAAGAATTCCGAAGGCCAAAGACTAAGATAATTCTTGTGGACTTTTTGTCCGCGGGAAAGATGCGAAGGGAAGAAATCCGCGGGAAAGAGGCGAGACAGAAGTCCGAAGAGGTACGCGGGAAATAAAGCCGAAAGAATTCTGCGGAAATAAACCTGAAAGAAATTGCCAAGCAGAGAAATCCGAAGGGAATAAGAAAGCTAGGGGTGACGTCCCGCAGGCTGTCAAATTTTGCCTGCGGGAAGTAACCGTTGGAACATCCGCGAGAAAATATAAACCGGGTATAATTAGACTAACACCATCCGAATATACAGAATCCCGCCAGAAATAGATACGAATAGGAAGACCAGAATATAACGAAATACATGCAAACATCGGAGCTATTTTTGAATAATTAGTCAAAGCTTTAATTGACTGATAATTAAAGTCTTGTTCATCTCCAGCCAGCTCATGCATTCGAAAGTCTAACTCAGCTTCAGCAGGTGTTCCAAATTCGAACGACAAGTTGACTGTTTCTGATTTAGAGTTGACTGATTGATTAAACACCACATCCACTAGAAGCTTTCCATGCGAAGGAGAATGATCTCTTCGTCCAACTCATCTTGAATAACTGTTAACTCAGTTTTCAAACGCTACAACTAGGCAATCAACTCACATGGAGTTCTAAATTTAACATCTGCGTGGATCTTCATGCAAAAAGAGGTGGGTGGCTCATGACAAAGATAACTTCGCTTCATCAAACGAAGAAGATTCATGCAAGGACAAAAAGGGAATATATATTTTATTGAAAGGCCAAGTAAAGCTTGGAGTTAACAAAAGTGAATCTTTCTCTTCAAGTTCTACGCCAATCTTTGGCTTTTTGTAATTCTCTCTATATAATGGCTTTCAGCCTTTGATTAAAAGGATCCAATCTCTCTTGGTTAGACCAGACTCTGCCATTGGTGAGTTGTGTAACCTCTTCGATCAGTAAGGACTGTACTTTCAGATTTCAAGTGTGGCATAGTGTATATTTCTTCAGCAATTTGCATAAGTGGTAGAGTTCTCTCCCTTCCCAAATTTTGTTTCATACCTAGTTGCTATATTATCCTTGTGCAGGTCATGTTCAGTGTTCTTTATTGTCTCTTACTGAAATTGTAAGTGGATGTTAGGTGGCAGCAAAGTGTCTTGTATCAGATCTCTCTCCATCGTTTTCCCTCAGGTTTTAGTTATTGGATCGAACCTCTGCATGAAATACTTATGCATAAGTGATTAATTTGAAGTCTAAGGTCTTCCTTCTCCCTTGTTCGTTCAGTGTTCAAGGTTCCAAATTGAGTGGATCAAAATCTTGGTGTATCACCCCTTTTAGGTAGGATTTCCCCTTTAAGTTTTCTTTCTCCCTTTTCCATGGTAGTCAATAGCGTAGAGTAGGAATCTTCATTGATACATCATACATGAACCAGCCTTCTCTGGAGGTTCTTCTCACTATTGAGGCACCCACCCTCATGAGAAGATCCCATTGTTTCAGCCGGATAGAGGACTGGTAGTTTCGCACACATCCTCGAATCAGGGCGCAGCTCCAGGTTGACAACAGTTAGTTTCCTTGAAGGCCTCAAGAATGCAATAAGCTTGTAAAACTGTATGAAGATAGTGGAAAAGAGGAAGCATGGCTTCACTCTTTTGGACTTTTCTACATTGGGTTTCTCTAGGGTAATTCCTTGTATACGTCTCTCTTTTGCTGTTGTGTTATCTTCATTGTTTGCATACTTCTGATTCCTGCAACTAATCTACAATCTCAAAGACTTAAGAGAGCAGAGGAATCAATTGAATGTATGAGCACAAGCATAACACTTCATGACAATGGCTATGAACTGGATTGATTCTTTCATAAAGTAAATAACAACACATTCATTGTGCACTACTGTTTTGTGGGAATAAAATTCTCTTGGTAGTAGCATGGCTAGAATGTGGAACATGATATGCAATGGAAGAAGATATACAATGAATGTAACATGTAGGAGAGCATGTGAAAACTTGCATAATGAAATGTATGCTGTATAAAGAAAAAAATATGAGCAGTCTATGTTGTTTCAATAGCATAGAACTTGGGAATAACACATTGGAAAAGTAAATCCATGTTCATGTAATAGATTTATTGCCTAGGTCATAAAATAACGTTGAAATAGATGAGTCAAATGAATGCAAAACAACATCACCTTGAAAGCAACAAGCCACAATGTTGAGACAAAGGTGACAAGTGGGAAAACCGTCAAATGGAGAAAAACCCCACACGAGTATTAAAAGATTTCAAACAATGAATCTCCAATTACAATATCATGAATAAGCTAGGAGAAGAATGGCCTTAGGCAAAAAGAGCATCAAGAATACAAAGGCAAGACTAGATGAACAAGATTGTGTTGAGAGTGTATCAAGTGTAGAAGAATGGGAAATGAGAACTCTTTATATCGAGCTAAGAGAGAAAATGAGTTACAAGGGCAAGCTTCATCATGTGTGCCAAGTGTCCTAATCCTCTTACAAGTGGGGAGGACGTGTGTGACATGTGGTGGGAGGAGTTACATGCACAAATAACTCCCAAAATCCTGAGGACAAAGAGGTGAGTGACACCTCATGGAATCCGAATTTATATGAATTAATAATTCACATACATACAAATTCTCCACATATGAATAAATCTTAAGATAAAACATTATCCCAAATAAAGGGTGACCTAACACACTCCTGAAGACTTAGGAATTGACCCATATAAGATTAATTCTTCAACATCATGAATCATATAATGGAATTCCTATGTCGATAATAGATCACACAACATAGAGAAGCAAGAAGGCAGGTGGAGAAATGTGACAATTTGAGACAACATACCATTGATGGGATGGTCCACAAACAAATCGAGGACACATGTTTGAAACCCTTTGTGGAGAACCAAAGTCTGAAGTGAGGCATTTGAGTGAAAAAAGATGCTAGACTAGGAATACCAAGTTCATCGTAAGGAACTTGAATTGAAGAGTGCAAGGGACTACACATAGAAAGCCAATAAGGAGTTTTAGGAAGCATCTTGAAAAACCTCCATGTTAGTTTTAGAGTTGGCAAGTACAAGAGTAGGGAGGCAGAGTGGGAGACACAAATGAAGGCCAAGGAAGTGGAATGGGAGGTGAAGTATACATGATGGAATACCAATGCAAAGACAGTGTGCAAGAATTGCAATTGAAACAAGAGTTAAAGCAGCCCAAATGAAGGAGCACTTCATCTTCCTCCTCCAAGACTCTTCAAGGGCCATGACCTCTTACCTCCTCAATTGCTTCCACAACTTTGACTTCTACTATTATTTCGGTATTTCCTTCCAACATGGAGTTATGCCCATCCGAGGTGAGAACCAGATGAGTCTCATCTTACCCTAGGTAGTCGTCAAAGATGACAACTTGGTTTAATTTGGGGAATAGATGTAGACTGCATTTGTTGTAAATATTTGTAATACATACGTAAAATGGGTAATTTATTATGATATACACACGTTGAGAGTTAGGAGTGTTATTTAATTTATTGTTATGTAATTAGTTGGGTCAGTCTCAACCATTGCACCCCTCTTCTTATGATTCATCGACTCATATATGTTGTATTGTATATGGCTCTTGGATATCTCATCTCATATCAATCTAGCATGAGCATCATTGTGTAGTGAGTACGATGGCACAAGTATTGTCCATCTTGATAGGAGCAATAGAAGACTTCATATCATATATTCTATGTTCTATGTGATGTATACTATAATGTTTGTGTTATTTATGTAGGATGGAATTTTTATAAATGAGTTGTTCCACCTACAAAATCTAAGGAAGTTTCAGCCAGAGTTTTTGTTGCAATGGTTTATAAATCTCAGTGGTTTTGATGCTGTAGTGGTACAAAATTTGCAGCCAATTGTTTGCTACACTAGTTCTGTAATTTCAATTAATTTTCTTTGGTTATAAGTTGGTTCAAATTTAGTACAGAGCCATGTTTAGCATTTTTTTGAGGGAAAACTTTTTTCTATGGATGCTAATGATGTTTGATTTATTATTAACTGAATTGGTGGAGTTGGTTGGAGCCATGTGAGCCCAATTTCCAACACAATGTTGAAAACTTTGAAGAATGTCTATCTATAATAGGTCAGGTGATGGTCATACAACAAGGATGTCTATCCAATCATCACTAGAGAGAGTTGGGTGCCAATGATAAATATCAAGGGTTTGCGTCTATTATTGGTTTGCTCCAATCCTCACCTAGAGGGAAACATGATGGCTAATGTTTCTATATTCCATAATGTAATGTCCTTAAAATCCACCAACAGTCAGAAACACAACAATCAAGGATCCTCCCCTAACACTTATGCAGCAGTCAAGGAAGGCCTAAACACAGCTAGCCACAATGAAGGCAAGCACACAACAGTTAAGGATCAAGCGCAATCAGTCATCAAGGAAGTTAAATCACTGTCATTTTTATTAAACAATTTTCCATGGAAGGAGCGCTGCCAATTATGAAGCAAATCGCCCTTGATAGAATGCATACAACAACAATTATTATATTATCAATTAATTAACCAGTCATTAAACATTCATTTAATGGAAGGTCACGATCCTTGGCAAAGGCATGTCATTGGGGTATTTATATTTAGCAAATTTATGAGAAAGAGATCATCGAATTATGAATTCAAATATTTAATCATGTATAAACAACTGCTTACAAGTGCATTTAAGGACGGAACCCCTTAAACTGCATAATCCAAATACAAGGACATAAACCCTTGTAATCAAACCAATGGCGAAACCCCTTGTGGTGTAATTTTGTAATATTCGAAATAAACAATCAGTCCAATTTGACTTTATTATTATTTCATAAAATATTATTTAAAGGCATTCCAAAAAATCCAAATTAATATAAAATATTCTGATTTGGAATATTGTAGTGGTATATGAGCTATTTTTCTTGCCAGCCTGTGAACCATGGGGTCACTACATAAGGAAATTATGGACAATTACGAGTCGTACATCATCCTTTCAGTAGAGGTTCGAAAAGAAATCTCTTTTTCAGACTTTTTGGATTTAAAAGAGTCATGGAATGGATAGAGGGACTATGAGGAAGACGAGTTTGTGAATCATATTATGGTAGTGATGAATATGAAGAGAAATTTAATTTTCAAGAGGTCTCAGAAGAAAGGAAGATGACAAATTCCAAGAGTGACTTCCCTATCCAGGAGCAAACGAATGATGCATCCAATGTTGAACTAAGGGAATGCCCAAACATACTTATCAAATAAGAAGTTGATATTTATGGAGACTCGACTATTGGGAAAAATGACTTAAAAACTCTGGGTATTAGAGATGAACATGAGTTATCTATCCAAAACACTAATGATGATGTTCATATATGTTGTCTGCGTCAGAGTGAAGATAAACTTTAGTGCATGCAAGAGTGAGGTCTTGAGGGTTGTTCCCCGAACATAGGTTCAAAATTTAATAAACCAATTGATTGTCTAATTAAGGCACACTATCAACAAGATATCATGGGCTACAGTCTTAAAAATAAACAAAAGGGAGAGCCAACAAAAATAATTGTTAGAATATGGGGAAATCAGGAGTCAAAGTCACATAATACTGGAGCAAAAAGTTTATGGAGGTTAATAAAAAGCTTAATTTTAGCCATGATTCTCAGCTATCCACAATATTAGATGAGCTGGAGGAGCTTAACTTATCTTTTAATAAATTGGAGACTATACCCGACAATGTTGACTTAATGCCATTGAAACCCTTGAAAGTGGCAAGCAATTAACTAGTGGGGCTGTCTCTTAGTATATGGAGTATATCAAGCCAGACAATTGTTGATGTATCAAATTATCTGCCCCCAATCACTTTACAAATGCAAAATTTGGATCAATCAGAACAGTTGGATCCAACCCCTTTGAGCTTGGTTAGTAATAATAGAACATTGCAGGTCAATTACCCTGTTCAAATGCACCATCAGAGCTATGTTTTCACAGAACAACAAATCATTGTTTTTAGGGTTCAAATATTGGCTTCCAAACAATTAAAATGTGGACGGACCATACTGCCAGATATATTTCGATGCATTGGGCCACCACCATCAAGATCAAGTTGTTTCAACAATAGTATCAACTAATAAATTTACTCTACATATCAAACTAACAAATGGTTTAAAAAATGAAATTAGAGGCCAAACTTTGGTGGCAGCCAAAAGAGACCTCGATACTCTATTTTTGAATAGAGAGACAAGGCATATAATTGCTAACAAAGATGGAAATGCACAAGTATCCATGTATTCAAGTAGAAGCCAAATCATGCTTTATAAAAAATATGCAGAAAATTTCTTGGTGAATTATGGTGAGAATAAGCAAGTATCAAATTCACTTTTGGGAATGGCATTAGTTGGAAAGCATATTAGATTCGAAGTTGTTAAAACGCTACAAATTGAAGAATGCAAGCTCCATCTATTATATGTTCAGAAGTGGTTAAGGGAAGAAATTGAACAACAACAACAACAAATTATGTTGATGTTTGACATGCCATATCATAAATTTGTGTGTCTTTGTGAACCCCCAATAATTGATCTTGCCAAGCATGTCGCAGTCTTTCAAAAGGAAATTCGCGAAAAATGATTGAAGGAAGAATTTCAAGATCGCAAAAAGTTTTTAGAAGCTAGTTGGACAAATAGGGATGCTAGGGCCATTCGTAACAGAGGAGTTCCTAAATACCATGAGAGAATGTTGAAGGAATATTCAAAAACGAAGGACAAGTTTGAATGGCATGGTTACAGGGATAGAGATCCATCTGCTATACATCTTGATGTCATTCAAGCTGAGATACCAAGCATCAATATGGTTGTTGGGATTGATGGGAAATTGGGTAACTCTATGATACAAAAAGCTTCTAGATTACATATTCAAGTATGTCGCTCTTTGCGGGATATTTTCAGAATGGTTCCAGAAGTGACTATTAATATATAGGTTGACTTATGGCATGGAGTAATGTTTGATAAGAAGTACATAGTTATCATAGACTATGCTTCTTCGAATATATTTTAAGAGGCAAATTTTCCTTCGAATGTAAGAGAAATTTAAAAAGGGAAGTCACGTATACAACAAGTGAGAATTGGTTCCGACTACATGACCAAAGTACTGAACAATGTAGTGCAAATCTTTGAACAAAACAAGTGCACCAAGCTTAATAACATAAGCCAAGGTGGTGAGCAGCTACAACAAAAATCACAACTTTGTGTGCAGAGATTAGCTGAAGATGCAAGGGTAGAATGTGAGAATGCCTTGTTCACATGTGATTATGATAGTACACTTGTAGAAGGAATATTACTTTGGTGCTTTGTGAATCTGACTCCAAACTTGGAGACTGTTGCATTGATAATGGAAATTAAGGGTACAATGACTCCAGCTCATAACCCAATTTTGGCTTGGCAGCTAGGAGATAATGTAATATCCCCAATTACAAAGGAGACCATAAACATGAACTGCATTAATGTAAATAAATCACCAATTGAATTGCCTAAACCAATAGCAATTAAATTAACTACAACAACAACTAAATTAAATAAATTGTCCATATGGGAAGTGTTGACAATTTTGCCCCCACAAGGCAAATTGTCACCCCTACTATTCGGAACTACGCTATGGTGCCAAGTTTGTCTTGTGAATCAGTTTTGGGGTTCTTAAATGTGCATTTGCAGCCACCCAAGTGGCCATCTACAACAGTTTGAAAGGGTTTTCCTCCTCTTCTAAGCATCAAGTACAGCCAAAAGCCACATATAAGCTGTAAGTTTATTTATTTTGTCTTCCCAAGGATTTTTTCGGGCTATAAGAGGTGGACTATTTTGTCCGAGAGAAAGAGCTCTCAAAGGACTGTGTAAAAGTCCGAATAAATGACTAAGTGGCAGTCGTTCAAAGTTTGTTTTCTTCGGACTTTTGTTCGAAGGAAAAGGAAAAACACAGTTGAAAAGACCCGAAGGGCACCTACCCTTCGGGAAGGTCCAATTCAAAAGTCCTGAAGGGTATGTACCCTTCGGGTTGGTTCACTTTATGTTTCTAAAGACAGACAATTCAATCGAAGGACAATTTCAAAAAGCTTGGGTGCCCTTCAAAAACCCTGAAGGGCAACTGCCCTTGCGGAAGGCACGCAGACGGCGAGAGGACCTTTCATATTTTTCGAAGGGTCATTTTCAGAAACCCCGAAAGGTATGTTTTAAGGAGAAGTGCCCTTGCGGAGGGCATCTGGACGTTGTGTAGGGACGTTAACAAATTGAAAGGGGCATAGTGATCATTTGAAATCAAAGGTCTTCCTTTTCCTTTGTTTGATTTAGTGTTCAAGGTTCCAAGTAGAGTGGATCAACATTCAGGGTTATCACCGTCATTATGTAGGATTTCCCCTTCAAGTTTCTTTCTCCTTTTTCCATGGTAGTCCGCAGCACAGATTAGAGATCCACATTGATACATCTTATAGGAACCAACCTTCTCTGGAGGTTCTTCTCACCACTGAGGCACCCACCCTCGTGAGAAGATCCTATTGTTTTAACTGGAGAGAGGATTAGCTATTTCAGCACGTCTTCGATTCAGGGTGCAACTCTAGGTTGACAACAGGAAGGAGCACCACATTTAATGCAAGGAATAGAAGTTATATTAATGCAAGTCATCCCATTTGATGAAAAGACACATCACTTTTGAAAGGAGACACATCATTTGATGCAAAGCTATGAAGGGTGTTTAGAAGAACTTGGTGAAGGAAAAGGATATATATTGAGATTTGACATTCATTCCCTTATCTGAAGTTTAGGCAATAGCCTTTTCTTTTATAATTGAGGATGAAACCCCTCATTTATTAGATACAAGGATGAAACCCCTTGATATCAACCCCTCAAGGACGAAACCCTTTGAGAGTTCTCTATTAGAATATTTATAACCAGAATTCTGCATTGCACATTTGATCATTATACAACATTATGTGCTATACAAATTTATTATCTTGTTAATAGGAACATAATTCTATATTCATTGAGTATTATTATTTTGAACTTTAAAAATGATTTTCGAGAATTCAAAATTAACATATAATATTATGATTTGGGATATTACAATGGTATTAGAGCTTTTCATCCTGCTAGCTTGAGGGTTTCAATAAGCTTTATGCATTCAAATCATAAGGTCAACAGAAACAACATAAATGATGCACAGTTTGACCGGTGGGCCCAATTGCAAATTCAAGTATATACATTAATGTCACAATTAGTTCAACAAATGCAGCAGTTGAATAACTTGCTAACTTATAATTCTAATGGTGAGGGAAGATCATCACGAGCACAACAGGGTTATACATTAATAATAGTCGTGAAGGACTCCCATCAAGGACTTATGTACGCCCAACCATGACCACATTCCTTCAACAAGAGGAACCAATACAAGAAGAAGATGAGGCCAAGTTGATTTTCAATCATATTAATGCATGTCCCAATAAATATTTGAATCTTGATCCTATGATAAGGGATGAATTGACATCCATAGATTTTTGTCGTTTATATGGGAAATGTGTACTAGAGGAAGATGAATGGCACGGAAATTCGGTCAAACAAGTCATCACAGAGCAGCTACCGAAGGAGCATAAAATTTGGATGGTTGACAATGATTTAGGCAACAACCTTGAGTTGCAGGAGCAGCTGGTGGAAGTAAACTATTCAGGGTTGAAAAACATCCCAACAACATCACTCAAAGCATTCTCTGCTCTCGAGTTGGAGGTGATGGTTCTTGAACTTGAACAACCAAACAAACACTAGAATCATCTTATGGCAACCATAAATTCGTCCTATTATTGCAATGAAAACATGTATGAATCTTTTATCAAAGATGAACCATTGCTTGGTCTCCATGATAGCACAAAGAAAAGATTTGTCTTCATGGATAGTGGAGGTGAGTCATTAATGGAGATTGTAAGGGCAGATTTGGTGACAAACGAGCTTGAACAGGTCATTAACAACCCAGGAAATGATCAATTTGGAGTATGTAAAGGTCCCATGATCCTTATGCTCAGCCAAGCGCTCATTAATAATTATAGCAATGGTTATAATGGCAGAAGGCTGTGGAATCCGGGAAAGAACAATTGTAATAATCCCTTGCAAGAGAGAACTAATAATAATGCAATCAGTTCTACAAGGATGGGGAAATAAACATCTTAGCTTCGAGCAGATTATAGTTTGTTGTGGAGTGTACTATTGAGTTTAAAATTGCTTGAGGACAAGCAATCTAAAGAAGGGAGGTCTGTAATATCCCCAAATACAAAGGAGACCATAAATATGAACTGCATTAATGTAAATAAATCATGAATGGAATCGCCTAAACCAACAACAATTAAATTAACAACTAAATTAAATAAATTGTCCATATGAGAAGGAACGCCACATTTAATGCAAGAAATAAAAGTTATATGAATGCAAGTCGTCCCATTTGATGAAAGGGCACATCACTTTGAAAAGGAGACACATCATTTGATGCAAAGCTATGAAGTGTATTTATAAGAACTTGGTGAAGAAAAATGATATATATTGAGATTTGACATTCATTCCCAAATCTGAAGTTTAGGCAACGACCTCTTCTTTTATAATTGAGGACGAAACCCCTCATTTATTAGATAAAAGACGAAACCCCTTGATATCAACCCCTCAAGGACGAAACCCTTTGAGAGTTCTCTATTAGAATATTTATAACTAGAATTCTGCATTGCACATTTGATCATTATACAACATTATTTGTTATATAAATTTATTATCTTTTTAATAAGAACATAATTCTATATTCATTGAATATTATTATTTCAAACTTTAAAAAGGAATTTTGAGAAATCTAAATTAACGTATAATATTCCAATTTGGGATATTATAGATAATAGATTCAGATTGGAAGAGATGGGTGTACCAAAAAGACAAATAATAGATTCATGCTCCTTGCTTCTAGAAATGCAATCGTATTCCAACAAGATTATATTAATGGTGAAGTTGGGTATATCATGCCTACAAAGGAATTTTAAATCTGATAGTATTAATGAAGCATGCTTTTATGACTTTGCAATTTTATATGACTTTGAGAGACAAATTTGGATCAACATAGGACCACTACGGAATTCATGTTTGCATTTTATGAAAGTTCTACATGTATTTGGTACTCTATCATAAGGAATGGCTTAAAGGGTTTGAGTAAGACAAAATACATGTCTGTTGGAAATATACATGGCAATGACATCTACCTTTTGATTGATATAAGTTATTTGAAATGTCCCACCCCAGGTGGACACTCACAAACTAAAATTTCTGCCTTGTTTGATTGTTTGTTCAATTTTGATTTTATGCTTTTGGAATATTTTAAAGAAATGCCAGGTATTGTATGAATTGCATATAATAAACACAATAAGAAACGTTGAAGCAAATACTAGAATGATTTAAAATTTGATTTATTATTGTTTTGCAAATACAATATATTCAGTTTAGATTTTAAAATGCTTGAGGAAACACTAACTCCATACCCAATGCAATGACAACAAGTGCAGGTCTGAAACTTATAACAAGAAACTGATAAACCTTTGGAGATGGACGTCAAGCTTCCAATATTAGTTTTTCCACCATATATCTTCTTCTAACAGCAACCCATGATCAAATCGCCCACAATAGAGGAATGGCACCAATAACCTAGGCGCTTTGGCCTAGAATCCACATGTCCCAACCAAAGAGAGGAATACGCCCTGTAGATTAAAGGCTTGCACAGTGTCTAGAATCCCACGTGCCAAAAGGAGAAGGCACAATCCAACAATAATTATGATCAAATAAGTTTGTCTTCAAACTAATGTTCAAACCTTTGAAGTTCTGATGAAGCAATGCCAAAACCAAGCCCTATTACTGTAGTGAATCACTGTAGCGCAGGTATTGTAGCGTGGCACTGTTCACGCCACTGTAGCTTCAATGCACAATGTAACTTCTAAATTAAAGCCACCCAATTAGCAAATCTCAGATGATCTTTCACGCTCTTGGAAAGCTTGATTCAAAGAGAAGTTACGCTCTCTAAGATCGTTTGTAGCTGAAAACCCTAGTTTTCATCTCCAAAATGCCAAAGCACAAGCCAAGTTGAATAAATGATCAATAATCAACGAAAAATTTCAAAATGCCCTTTTATAATATTCAATTTGCATTTGACTTCATCTCATTTAATATAATTTTAATTTCATTTTCTTTTTCCTCCTTTTTGGTGCACAACTTAATAAAATAAAATATACTTATTAATCACTTATATCTCCCCTTTAAAATAACACTTTAACACTTATTATAAAGTATACTTTAAAAGCATTTAAATCCCCTTTTTAAATTAAGTCCTTATGTCTCCCTTTATGATAGTGAATAATGATTTTATGGCTTAAGTGAAATCATACATTATAAAGTCATTAATCATCATTAATGATATTCATTTTATATCTAATTATTATTAAAGTATGACTTTAATAATAATTATAATATTATAACTTCATAAATAAACCTCATAAATCAATTCTGTTTGCACCAGGTAGTAACCCACTGCATTCTCTGCTCCCCAGGGTGCCTTACTAAAAATAGTAAGGTTGGCTTCTATCATATGACTGACTTACTATAAATAGTAAGTATATAAAATGGAGCTAGAACACCTTGAATAACATTGCCTCTGAATACACCAAAGATCTGGAGATGAAAACACTATCAACTGCCAACTGAAAAACTAGCTAACTATAACACTGGGCCCTCTAAACACCATTAGTAGCCTACGAGGACCTGATGATAGGCTAAACCTCCAACTTTGATGCTTGCACAAAAATGGGACATTACATTATTCATATTTTTATTGTTACTCTTCGCTATTGAGTAAAAATGAGAAAAGTACAGATTACAGAGTGTTGGTTATTTGTAAGATCCTCCCATGGAAAAAGTATACAAAACCTCTTGACATTTTGATGGTTCCCACTACGACTGTTGTTGTCTTACGGTATTTGATCACATTTGTGAGATGGCCAAAAACAAATACAACGTTGAAAAGAGCATTAATTCTTAAACTCTTCAATTTACTATTGCTTGAGGACAAACAATTTGAGGAAGGGAGGCCTATAATGTCCTTAAAATCCACCAACAGTTAGAATCGCAGCAATCAAGGATCCTCCCCTAACACTTATGCAGCAGTCAAGGAAGGCCTAAACACAACCAACCACAATGAAGGCAAACACGCAACAGTTAAGAATCAAGCGCAGTCAATCATCAAGGAAGTTAAATCACTGCCATTTTTATTAAACCATTTGCTATTGAAGGAGCGCTGCGAATTATGAGGCAAATCGCCCTTGATAGAATGCATACAACAACAATTATTATTTATCAATTAATTAACTAGTCATTAAACATTCATTTGATGAAAGGTCACGATCCTTGGCAAAGACGTTATTTGGATGGGAAGCAATGAGGGTATTTATATTTAGCGAATTAATGAGAAAGAGATCATCAAATTATGAATTCAAATATTTAATCATGTATAAGCAACCGCTTACAAGTGCATTTAAGGGTGAAACCCCTTAAACTGCATAATCCAGATACAATGACGGAAACCCTTGTAATCGAACCCAAGAACAAAACCCCTTGTGGTGTAACTTTGTAATATTTGAAATCTATATTCGGAAATAAACAATTAATCCAATTTGACATTATTATTATTATTATTTAAATTATTATTTTATAAAATATTATTTAAAGGAATTCTGGAAAATCCAAATTAATGTAAAATATTTCGATTTGGAATATTACACATAGTGCTTAGTAGGAAGTCATTGCATGCTAACCACACACTCAATATATTCTTCTTCTTTGGTTTAAATGTACATTGAAGGTGGCCTGTAATAAATATTTTAAAGATAAGAAATGTTGCTTACATGTGGGCTGGGTATTGTTGGAGATTGATATAAGTACAATGAGAGTAAATGCAAAGGGGTATCTTGGGACTTAATGTGTAAGTGGTAATATTGTTATTTCACAGTGTCATGTGTCTACAAAAGAAGGATATGCATTAAATACTACATGCAGTTCAAATTCCACAAAGATAAAATATCTAAATAATGTTGGTTTGTGGAAATTCCGGTTGCTTAAAGAAACATTTTGGGTGTGGATTATCTCACATTCTTAATAATTGCGAGACAAGGTAGCATTATAAATCATTACATGCACCAAAAGCTTTTTCAATCCAACAAAATGCTGATAAGGATAAATGAAAGAAATAAGAGAAATGGAAGGCACACAACACACTGACATACTCATGTGTGTTCGTCTTATATTAAGCATAAAAAAAGTTATATCAGTTGAGAAGGTTGATAACCGAACATTATCTAATAAATCATTACATGCACCAAAAGCTTTTTCAATCCAACAAAATGTTGGTAAGGATAAAAAAAAGAAATAAGAGAAATAGAAGGCACACAACAACTAACATACTTGTGTGTGTCCGTCTTATATGAAGCATAAAAAAAGTCACATCAGTTGAGAAGGTTGATAACCGAACATTAGCTGATAGATAACTAATAATTTATTAATAACTTTTGTACCCCCTTTAATGACTAAACTGAAGACTATTACAAGTTTGCCCTGAAATTTTACAAACAAAATGGAACCAAGAAGTTTAGTCATTAAATCTTTAGGCTTCTCTTTAGATGTCACTTTGAAATCTAAAGTCATTTGATGTTTTGCTGCCATTCAATGAATGACCTTCGATTGAGACAAAAGCCAAGAAAGATAGCTAACAACAAAACATTGATTCAGTTGTGTGGATGTAGGAGATATCAATGTGTTCACCAAATGTCTGTAAAGTGATTCATTGACCAGTAATGAATCATCATTCGTTGATAACTTTAGCCCGACCTCCATAGTTTAATCCATAACCATTAAGATGTTGATCAAATTGAATCTACTAGGCTCTTGGATTCAACTTAAGTTCGTACAGGGACTAATTCAACTTGCAAACCAGATAATCATGACCATGTACTTGAAAACCTTCAGGGAACACCATGTAGACCTCCTTGTCCAAATGTTTGTTCAAACCAAACTGAGTTGCTATGGAGAGAAGAAATGAAAATGTGACCATCTTCGCAGTAGGAGCAAAAGCACTAGTCACCTCATTTTCTATTCCCCCCTATTGTGAAAATTCTTTCGCAATAAGACATGCCTTGTACTTGTCTAAAGTACCATTGACTTTGCTTTTGATTCTGTTCACCCATGTGCATCCAATGGGTTAATTAACTGGTGGCTCAGGTACCATAAAAAGTTCATAAGTGAGAGCATAATGATCATTTTTTGTTGGACTAACAACCTTGACTCTAGTCCTCCAAGCCAATTCTGTTGATTGAGGCATTGCAACCTTTTGGACAACTAACCATGCATTTGATTGAGGCATTTCAGCCTCCCACACATCATGCATGATGGAGTCTCTCTCCACACTTGCATTTAAGTTGACTGTAGCAGGGTCAACAAGCCTTTAGAAGTCACCTTGCCCAATGCCTAGGGAAATTACTATCTTTTTTCACGTTAGATACAACACACTGCTTCTTAGAGAAATTTAGTGCAATGTTAGAATTTTTTATTAATTGACTAATAGACGAGATTTTTATTCATGCTAGGAACATACCTAACATTCCTTACCATGATTTTTTCAACATTAACATTGTGAATATCTCATATCCCTTCTATTGCAAGTGACTCCCCATTAGCTAATAAAACTGAATCATAAATATTTGCATTTGTAGTAAAATTTTACATACTAATGCTTACGACATGTCAAATGTTTGGATATGTTGGAATCAATGAACTAGCAACTGGGAGCACTATTGTTCGAGTATGATGCTACGAGGACATACTCTTCCTCAAAATCTTGTTCATCTTCAACTATTGCTTTGTTGGGAAAGAGCATACAGTTGTTCTCGACAACCCTTTTTGCATCCCTGATCTTATGGCGGTAAATGCACTTCACTTGGTACTTGGAAGATGAATTACCAGAGCTATGTTTCCACTTCCCTTTTGACTGAGCAACAAATGGACTTTTTGTTTGTTCCACATTGGAATTATTTCCTTGTGTCTGCCTACATTCCTTCTACAACAAATAGGAGCTGACTTGATCAAATGTCAAGTTTTGGTTTTCTACTAGCACGTGTAAAGCCTTCGTGAAAGATTTATATGAGGGCGTCAAGATGTTCAAAACAAGAGCAACAAGGCCATCATCATCCACTGTTTTGTTTATGGCAACAAGCTAGTCTCAGAGATCTTTCATCTAAAGATGTTTTGATAGGGACCCATCCTTTGTCATCTTTGCGAAAAGTAGCAGGGTCTTTACAGATAGGAGCCGATTTATTTTGAAGTTTTGATTGCTTTTTTGAACACTGGTCCAAAGATCACTTGTCATAGTGGCATTCCAGACCTTATGGATTAAATCATTTGAAATAGAAAATTTCAACAACATAAGAGCCTCCTTATGATGTTTGTCATAGTCGATAGAATTCAAAGCAGACCTTAATTCCCTTTTTAGAATAATCTAACTGCAATCCCGATACCCTGCAATCATGAATATCTTGTGACTCCAGATGTTATAGTTATGGCTCGTCAGCTTTTGTGCTTTTGGCAGAACTAAATTCTGGGTTTTAGCCTTGATATACAAATGTTGACCTTTGACTTGTAAAACAATGCAAAAGGATATGCAAAGTCTATAAAACAAAAAATGCTTGCCAATTCATGATTTTTCTATTTGTAATATCTAAAAATCGCAAAACTTTCATGTCTCATCTGCTGCACGCAAAATGTCCTTCCAAATCGCGAGTACAAGTTTGCTAAAAATCATGTTTTGCATCTGGTATGCAATATCTCTCATGTCTTATGTAGTTGCTCCCATCACGTCTAAATTATGTTTCTTAATCAATTGTGCCCTAACACGATCTGTTGATCCTCGTGCAAATCGCAAATGTTGTTCAGTCTGCAAAATCGTGTTTGTATTTATGTTTGCACTTTGTCTTTCTCCCTTTGCTGGTTTAGTCTCCCTTTTGCCACGTCGTCCTTTGCAAATTGTCACATGTCTTCAAAGTCACGACCTCTGTTTGTACACACAAATAAATGCTTTGATACTAATGTTGGTAAGGATAAAAGAAAGAATGAAGAGAAATGGAAGGCACATAACAAACTGACATGTTTGTGTGTGTCTTTTATTGAGACTAAAGAAGTTACATCAATTGATAAGGTTGATAACCAAACATTAGTTAATAGATAACTAATAGTTCAATATTAACTTTAATAGATAAAGGTTTTGGGGTGTGTCTCTTGGTTGATGTATTAACGTCTTCATTCTCTTTAGTGTTAACAATTGCTAAAAAGGTGCTTGCGGAAACTCTAATTCCTCAAAAATTAAAAAAAATTGTTGTGTGGGGACTATTCCACATTTGTAATAATTGTGAGACAATGTAGTCTTATAATGCCTCAGATCCACTAAAAGAGTTTCCAACTTGGATGTAACCTTTGGAGTGAAAGTCCCTGGGTTTATGTGTTAGCATCTTCCTTGTCCCTTGTATTAACATCGCTTATAGGGATAATTTTAGTGGCAAGTCATTGTTTTTCCCATTTCCCCCCAAAAAAATAACTTGCAATTTCAAAACATTTAAAAAATGAAGATTCACCGCAATTTCTATTAAAAATGTTTTTTATTTGATAATTCTCCAAGTTTATATATAAAAAATTTAGAATGTTAATAAAAAAGAACTTTTTTAAATTAATGCTAATTTAAGAACTCATTAAAAATATTTGTTAGGATTTCTAAACTTCAAAAATGTAGGTTTCCTTAAAATCACCCTAATCGCGTAGAGGTGTTTGTGTTCTTTGCCAGTCCTCTTTCCTTCCTCAGTATTATCAATGTATATTAGAGAAGTTATAGGTAAAATGACTACTCATGGGAAATAGGTCATTCAAGGACGACTTGAGTATTAAATATTACATGTATTTAAAAATACTACAAAAGGGAAATATATAAAGGATATGTATATTCATGAAGAATAAAATAATTGACCTAATATGTATCTTCTTTTGCTGAGACCTTATTTTTATTTTTATTTGTTTTTGTTTCTCTCTCCTATATATAGTTTCATAGTTGTTGAAAAAGGGTTGTACTCTATTAAATTTTGACGTTGTACATTGCATGAAAACAAAGGACGGTTGAGTAGACATGCATATTCATAACAAAAGAAAGGAGCGACCTAATGTGTACATCACTTTTGCATTCCTTCCATTTGTTCATTTTTATTTGGGTTCATTTCTATTTCCTCTACATGGTTGTGCCTAATTACTAGTTCTATCTATCATATTTCAAAGCTTTTGATTATTTATTTGGATCTAATTTTTTTACAGGACCGATCACTTGATTTTCATGCACTTTGTGCGCTTTATTCTATTACAGGTAATGGCTTTCTTGATCATATTCAACTATTTTTTCTAATTTTTCTCTCTCTGCTCTCTAGCTAACTAGCTAAAATTTTATTTGTAGGTAAACCAGTTGGAAGGCTATTCATTTTTATATGAACTTCATAAAATAGCTAAAACAAATAATTAGGACTTGTGCATCGATGTATACAAATGTCTATATGAGTATGTTTGCATATATATATTTTTTGATAAAGGATAAATACTATATTATCAAAAAGGGAACCAGACCCACAACTACATCAAGAGTCATGCAACCATTTTCAATTCTTGCTTGGAAAGTAAGAGATAATCCCCTAAAAACAAGCTGAAAATGTTTTTAGCTTTATAGTCCCACATTAGCATACTTTCCAAAAAGAGTAAGCATGATTTTTGTCTGATCCTGCATTTATCTTGCACATGCATTATTTATTACACACAAGCATGCATGAATGCATGTCTACTTTTTGTTTTTCTCTCTTTTTTCTGAACATCTCCTCTAAGGTGAATTGTAAGCCATTGGCTACATCTTCCATGGTTTCATTCAGAATTTTAATAGTCATTGCTTTGCCTAACATCACGTGCCTTCTTTTCACTGGAGAACTACATAATTGAACTAGTAGAATCCCCACATTTCCTACTTTATCTTTGTTATTTTACCTGTAGCTTTGCTTTATCTTTGTTTTTTTACCTGTAGCTTTGATTTTCAGCTTTATCTTCACTTTTATCTTCAGCTGCTTGCATGTCAATATCTTCTTTTGCAACAAATTCTAGACCATGAGAAGTCTCCCTATCCTCCGATTGAATATCAGAAACAAGATCTGTCTGAGAAACTTTATCTTGAGATTGGATCTACATGACCTAAGTAGTCATTGTTTCATTTGTAGTAGTACAATTTTCTTCTATTAGACCTTCAATTTCATCTTGAAAAATAAAAATTTCAAGTGGCTCTTCCTCCTTGTCCTTTGAATGAATAATCTTGAAATGATTTATCTTTTGTCGAGACTTCAGTTGTTGATTAATCTTATTCACTTCTTTCTCCTTTGCATTGTGTCTCCCACACTGACCTATATTTTAGTAACGTGTTCTCTTTTTGGCTTCTAGAAGCCATCTTCCTTATTCTTCTCTATGATATTTGTTTTGGTCTGAGCCATAGTATTTGCTACCATCAGAATACCACAACATCTAAAAGGAGTACATTCATAATCAATAGAATGCTTCCATTCCAACTCACTAGCGTCCAGCGTTAAACTCTTTGGAAGATGCTGATCCAATTCAAGCTCTACACATATTCTTGCATAGTTTGATGCACCCTTGTTGTTGTGGTTCTTTGATATAGAAATGAAGTCTCCCATGAAGTTTCCTATCATTTTAAAAACATAGTCAGAACATAGTTCATGGGGTGAAGTATAAACCTGATCCAAACTGGTGCCCTTAAAGACATATCCTTGTAAGCAAATGAATGTTGAAAGAATGAAGAGAAATGGAAGGCATACAACACACTTACACAGTTGTGTGCCCATCTTTTTGCTAAGCAGAAACTGGTTACACAGTTGGGAAGGTTGATAACCACCCATTAGCTAAACATTAACTAATAGCTAATTAATAAATTTAACAATCTCCCTTAATGACTAAACCGGAGACTACTCCAAGTTTGTCCCGAAATTTTACAAACACAATGGGACCAAGGAGTTTAGTCATTAAATTTACAGACTGTTATAAATATGTCAACATGAAATCTGTAGCCCTCTAACATTTTGTTGATATCTAATGTAGGAACTTCAGTGTAGAAAAAACCGAAAAGGATAGCCAACAACAAAACAAAGAACTCGTTGTGTGGACATAATACATATCAAGCTATCCACCAGTTCGCTATAAGGTGGTTCATTGACCGGTGATGAATCATCATTGGTTGATAACTTCACCCTGACCTCCATAGTTTTGAATCCAAAATCTTGGAGATGCCGATCTAACAAAGTATACTAGGCTTGAGGAGTCTGCTCAAGTCTGTACAGGGACTCAATGATCCTGCAAACCAAATGATCATGATAACGTTCTTGAAAATCTTTAGGAAGTACCATGTAGACCTTCTTGTACAAACCTCTTGAGAGAAGCGATCAAAATGTGACCATCTTTGAAGTAGTAGTGGGAGTAAAAACCAACTCTGCTATAGCAGTGGGAATAAAAACCAACTTTGCAATAGGAGAAGAAACCATCTCCTCATCCATTCCTTTCAATTTGGAAAATCCTTTCGCAACAAGATGAGTCTTGTACTTGTTCAAAGTACAAATTTTGTCCACCCATTTGCATCTGATGGGTTGTTTAATTGATTGTTTAGGTACCATACAAAAGTTAGAAGCGAGAGCAAAATGACCATGCTTTGCTGAAGTAACAACCTTGTTTTCGGTCCTCTGAGCCAATGGCTAGGCATACCATCCTCTTGCACAACTACCCATGCATTTGATTGAGATTGAAGAGTCGCATCTTTTTGCACGTCCTTGATATTCCCTCCACAACTAGTGCATGTAAGTTAATTGGAGCAGGGTCAACAAGCCTATAAGAAATTTCATCTTTCAACGCTTCATGTATGGAGTTTCCATCCACACGTGCATTTACGTTGACTATCGCAGAGTCAATGAGCCTATACAAGCCACTTCACCCAATACCCAAGGCAATTACTCTATCATGTTTGACATTAGACAATACACTTTTTCCTAGAGAAATTTACATCAATGTTAAGATTTTCTATCAATTGATTAATAGATGAGACTTTAATTTAGGCTAGGCACATACCTAACATTTCTTATCATGATTATTTTCTCATTATTCAATTCTATGTGAACATCTCCAATCCCCTTTGTTGCAAGTGACTCCCCATTAGCTAATAAAACAAAAACATAATTTTTTGTACTTGAAATAAATGTGACATACTAGTCCTCACGACATGTGAAATGTTTGGATGCGTCGAAATCACTGAAACAATCACTGGTAACATGATCATTTGAGTATGATGTAATGAGGTCATACTCTTCCTTAGTACCTTGTTCTTCTTCAACTGCTGCCAGATTAGCCGCTTGACTGCTTTGTTGGGAAAGTGCATACTGTCACTTTCGGTAATCCTTTTTGAGATGCCCAACCCTTTTGACAATAACAACACTTTGTTTGATACTTAGAATATTAATCAACATGGATCTGTTTCCACTTCCCTTTCTACTCATCCTCAGACAGCTTTGTGGAAAATAACATATTCTTCAGGTACATTATCTAGCTTTTCTTTGAAGTTTGGTATTTATTTTTCAAACTGGTCCACAACACACTTGTTTCAGTGGCATTTCGGACCTATTGAATCATGTCACCTGACACACATAATTTCAACAACAACAAGGCCTCCTTATGATGTTTGTCAAAAGCAGTGTAATTTGTGATAGGTCTCGCTTTTGTGCCGAGAATGATTTTGTCATAATCACGATATTCCGTCGTTAAAATCTTGACTCCAAACATTATAATTATGGCTAGTTAACTTTTGTGATTTCGGCATAACCAAATTTTGAGTGTTGGCCATTTTATTCACAATTTTTGACATTAGATTTGGAAACCAATACAACTAAAAAAAGGTAAAGTTTTGACCTAAAAAGTCAATGCAACATAAAAAGGTACATTTTTTTGACTTGTAAATCAATGCAAAAGTATAGTTTTTTGACCCAGAAATCAATGCAAAGGGAAATACATAGTTTATATTCTGAATTTGTTTATATACTGAATGCCACAATTACTAACAATTCGAAAGTACAAAATCGAGCACAAAATCGTTCTTACAACACAAACTCACTGAAAGTCTGTAGCCCTAACACATCACCACAAACCTTTTTTGCTCACTGGAATCTTTGCAAAGGAGTGTTATATTTTTTTGTGCCCTATTTCCATGACGTCCTGCAAATCATAATTTTCTAATGGGCCTGTTGCATTTTTATTTGATGTCTTCAGATTTTATATGACATCATCAGACTTTCTAGTTTGGGTCGTTTTCTTGCACCTTAGCGTCTCAGACTTCTCTATTCATTTTCCTACACCCTAGCATCTTAGACTTTTGCATTTTTGCTTTCCCTGGATCACTTTGCATTTCTGCACTTCTCTGTCGTCATGTTCGCCCTACTGCTCTTTTCTCTCGTCATTTTTGCCCTTCTTTGCTTTCGTTTTGATCTTCAAAATTATGTGTTTCTATTTGATGTTGATGGTCTTTTTACACATTTTTGCCTTTGATTTGATCATGAAAATTGACGGTGACTGCCTCTACTAACTGTCTCTACTTAATGGTTTGTACCCTTTTTCCCAGGGCAACTTCGAACTTCAACCTCTTCTCTTGCACTGTTGGAACCCTTCTCCTAGGACTTCCTCAAACAACCTACTCCATTTATACTTGACTAGGGCTTTTTGAACGATTGGCTCTGATACCAATGTTAGCAAATGAATGTTGAAAGAATGAAGAGAAATGGAAGGCATACGACACACACACTTGTGTGTCTATCTTTTAACTAAGCAGAAAATGGTTACATAGTTGGGAAGGCTAATAACCACTCATTAGCTAAACACTAACTAATAGGTAATGAATAACTCTATCAATCATCTGTGTTTAAAAGCAAAATGTCAGTGTTTCATAAATAAACTTGCATTATTGTAGAACCATGGTCCTCCTTGAAATATTTTTTCACGATCCGCTTCATTAGAAAAAATTACCGTGAAATATCTTATAGGACAAAGTTTGATCTAACACTCCATGTGAGTTTTCCAATTTTTCCTTGCCCAAGATTTACGTACTCAATGAATATTTTCATGCCAAGGGAGGGACATATTAATCCTTGTGTTGCTAAATGAAGGATGTTATCCTCGAGTTGTTCCATATCCATTTCTAAAATCAGTTTGTTCTCTCTTGCCTCCAGACAAACATTCGTCAGCTTTGAGGCATGGATTCCTTCTATTTTTCTTTTGCATTAATACTTTCTTTCACTTATTTTTTCTTCATTCCCACTATTTCCCTTGTAATGGCTTGGTGGAAGGAAGGACCAAGGGGGGCTTCTAACCCCCCCGCCGCCGCTCCCCCCCCTTCTCCTCTTCCATTGCTTCTCATCCCTTAGACACCAAGGGAGTTCACAAAATCTCTTCTAGAAAAAATCACTGTAAACACTAGATCATTTGACCAAAATTTCAATGTTGATTTTGATGTCTAGAAGTTGAAATCAGGGGTTTTGGAGGCTGTAAAACATAGAAATGAATGTTGAAACTCGGATTGAAATTTCCAAGTTAACTTTGATGTCAAAATTTTGATGTCCACTAGGATGTTGAAGTTTCAACGTAAAATTTAACGGGGAAATTTCGGCTACGTTGATTGCTATGTTGGGGGGACAATTTTCACGTGCTCATTTGTTTCGACATGCATTGTCAAGCATGTGGAAATTGCGACTTGGTGAAGTGCACGTTGAAATTTCAACACAGTTTCAATATTAAAAAAAGAAAAAGTAATATATGCATAGCTATCAAGGCCATGTTGTAGTAGTAGTCGTCATTGTTGCTACATTAAGTGGTGCAAGCACAGAGAGGGGGTCCACTTAAGGATTGACTTCACCTTTGTGATGCTTGGTTAGACACTCGCTCTCCCTTGGCACACACATGAGCATGTATTTGGAAATTGAGACACAACATGCTCTTTCTCATTGATTCAACATAAAACACTTACAAGAATTGATGCACACACTCACACATGCCTCTAAAGGCTTATTCAACACAAAAACATAAAGAAAATCATTCCAACACAGTCCCACATGGACTTGTTTTACAAACGGGCTCTGATTTTATCTTAGAGCCTCTTTTTCCAACTTGACTTGAACCTTTCCAATGGTTCTAACTTCCCCCTTCATTTTCTCAGAATGGAAGTGTACCTTAAAGTCCTGTTGACGCTATGGATTGCACTCTTGAAAGAAGACTTGGCTTCTCTCCTCCACGCGGCACAATGGAGACTCCCCTCTTGTTGTGGGCTTGGCAAAACTGAGAGGTCTTTCACTACTACTGCTAACAATAGGGGGGTGAAAAGGGAGAAGGATATAACCAAAACAGAAATTATCTAACGGTGATGCACGAAGTGATTTTGATCTATTCAGCCATTTTAACACTTCAGACCAGAAGGGGGCGAACAAACACTTTATCTGACAAAAAGACCAAACTGTAGGGAGCTTTAACAGGGGCTTCATGAAGACAATGAAAAGGAACTTACCACAAGCACTGTAGAAAACACACTGTCAAATAATTACTCTTTTGTCTCTGCGGTATAGATGAAGCACTTCCTGTTAACTTGCATAAATGATCTTGGCTACACTAGGTATATTGGTGTCAATCCATGAAAGCATCAAGCTAAAATCATTGAACACAGAGTTGATACACAGACATACTCGAAAGTATAACCAGTCAGATAGAGGTAAAACGCATTCTTATTGATTCAAAGGTAAAATTTGGCAAGGCTTCGCCTTACAAAATGAGAGATATCCTTCTCAACTGAGAGGTTACAATATATAGGATGAAGTAAAAGACTTTGGCACCTTCCAGAATAAGCGACCCATGCTGCGTTGAACACATTGGAAAGAGGAAACTGCTGAAGGAACCATGCTGTAGGTGTCGCCAGTCTTGACTTTGGTGCTTAACTCGTATTAAATGCCACTGCAAGAGCATGGGTCGCTTTGTTTGTTTGAATGACAAGGCCGCTTCTTAGTAAGTTCACACGACTGTCTGCTCATTAATGTAAAATGAGAAAAAACGGGCCATTCCATTGAATGCCCGTGCTCCCCTTGGTGGCCACTTGGTAGGGATTATTTCATCCGCTGCAATAACTTTTTGTGCTGACGCTTTCTGTGCCACCTGGGCTGTTCTATTCATCCCGCACTTGTTCTTTGTATTTTGCTGGGTCTTTGGCCCTCGGGGCTATCTTTCGTCTCATTTTGGCTCTTCAGTTTTCTTTCTCTACTGATGCATCCCATCAAAATTGACGTCTGCGGGCCTATCACTATTCAAAAACCAACAACGATTTTGCTGCCTTGAATTTGACGTTCGCGCGCCCATCACCGGATGTTTGAACTCCAATGGCTAGTTCACTATGTTAAGGTTGACGTGCTCAGGCCTGTCATTCCTTCGGCTCTTTGCAAATGAACCTTCCCGAAGGGAAGGTGTCCCTTCGAAAAAATGGAAAATATCCCTTTTTGATCGCTGAGAGTCCCCCGAAAGGGCACTTTCGGGCTCCCTTTCTTCTCAATTCCTTCGGACATTTTGCCCGAAGGAAATCTTTCCTTCAAAGTCTCGGCCCTTTCTTTCGGTCTTTCCCTTTGATAAATTCATTCGGACAAAAGTCTGAAGGAATTCCTTTGGGCTTTTGTCCGAAGGAACTTGCCTTGGTTTCTTCCTTGTGAATTGCTTCAGACAAAATGTCCGAAGGAATTCATTCAGGCATTTTGTCCGAAGAAATTCACCGTTTGATTCTTCCTTGGATTTCCTTCGGATTTTTGTCCGAAGGATTCCCTTGTCTTTTCTTTGGATTTCCTTCGGACAGAAAATCCAAAGGAATCCTTTGCCCCTTTTCTCTTTCCCGAATATGCTCACTGCCCTCCATAAGGGCACTTTGGGTCCGAAGTTGCCCTTCGGAGCCTATTGAACGGCTCAGTTTGCGACCTGACTGCCCTCCGCAAGGGCACTTTGTCTTTGGAGCTTTGTAAAAGACTTACATTCTTTGAACTGGCCCATTCGTTTGCCAAAAGGCTTGTCCAAGGGAATTGCTCAAAGTGAAATAAGCTCCATATTGAACCGAAAACCTACAGATCTTAGATCTCTCAACTCTTTATAAGAACAGGGCTTATTGCAAAGGGAAATTGAGCATTTGCAGTAAGGTGGATACATTTAAGACTGACAGCGCAGAACAACAGGGAAAGCAGACCGGTTTTTAGCCTGCAGAACCAAAATGGTCAACAGATTTGGCGATTCTCAGGGGAAGCATTCCTGCTATCCTTAGGAAGACTGGTAGCCTACATGTCCGTTGGGCATGGAGTCACAATACAGCCTGAAAGTTTGACAATAACCTTGAGAGACTGAAGAATCAACATGAAGCTTTTACCCCCAAATGGTAACAAAACACACACACAAGGCTAAAAAACTACGAACATGCACTAAAAGCACCTAGAAAAAAAAGGGAAAAAAAAGAAAAATATATGCATGATGAGAGAAAGCTCAGTGACAATGCTTAAGATATATCCCATTAATTGGGATATGCAATTCCTCACCATCCAACTTGAAGAGTTGGAATGCATTATGCTGCTTACACTGAGTGATGACATACGGACCACTCCATAGGGCATTGAACTTTGTGTGTTTTTCAGGTTTAGCTCAATCCTTATCCCATTTTAGGACAATGTCGCCTTCTGAAAAGCCTTTTGATGAGGATTTCTTATCAAAATGCTTCTTCGTTTGCTGCTGACGATTGGTCATAGAAACCATGGCTTGGTCTCTTGTTTCCTGAAGCTCCATCAATTCACAAAGCCTAACTTCCATGCTGTCACCCTCTTCCAATTGCAGCTGGTGAGCAAGATCCAAGACTGGTAATTCAAGCGAAATAGGAAGTCTAGCTTCCCTTTTATACACAAGCGTGTATGGTGAATTGCCAATTGCCCTCTTTGGAGTAACCCTATCTACCCACAGCGCTGTTTTCAACTTGGCATGCCAAGTTCTCTGATTCTCCTTCATTGTCCTGATAATTATGATCAGATTCTTGTTGGTGGACTCAGCTAGTCCATTCCCTTGTGGGTAGTAGTTGGAAGAAGTACTAAGGTAGATGTTGTATCCCAACTCCCACTCACTTGTTTTGGTTCCCCAGAAAGCCAATGCATTATTTGAGATGATGGTAGCTGGGACTCCAAACCTTGTCACTAGGCCTTCGTAAAAGTCCAAGACTGCACTTTCGTTTGCCTCTTTCAAAGCAACAATTTCTACCCGTCTCGTGAAGTAGTCTGTAGCAGTCAAAACCCATTTATGGCTAGCACTGAAAGGGGGGTTGATCATTCCTACGCCCCATTATATGAATGGTTGTTCTACCTGAATAGACTTTAGAGGCATTGCAGCCAGTCTTTGCTTCCATCGAAGAGGGCACACTTCTGGCACTTTCGTACCCAAGCATGGGCGTCTATGAATAAAGTGGGCGAGAAGTAACCAACTCTCATAATCCTTGCAGCTGTAGGCTTAGGAGCAAAGTGACCACCAGCTGGCCCATCATGAAACTCAGATAGTATCCTGTCGACCTGACTTGAGTCTATGCACTTCAAGAGTACTTCTGATTTTTTTTTTCTGAACAACACCCCATAAAGGAGAGATTGAAGTCTGAAATACCTCCTCTTAGTCCTATCAAGGTCCTACGGGCACTCCTCGGTGAGAAGGAAACGTTTCATGTCTGATGCCCAATCCTTCATGACCCCTGATTCTTCTATTGCAGCGTCACCATGGATTAGCAAAATGTCTTCTTTCTGCTGTTTAAGGTCTATAACAAGGTGTTCACACAGGGCTTTTTCCCTTACCAACTTGATGGTTTTGATATCCATGTCATATTCCATTACTTTGGTGATCCATCCCGCTCTCTTTTCATTTAGATCACGGCTGATCAAGAAATCTTTGATGCTGGGATGGGGCACCATGAGATGAATCTTGCTGTTGGACAGCATATGTCTGAATTTCTTCAGGGTTCGTATGACCACAAGGACTTGCTTTTCAATATATGTATCCTTGATTTCAAAACCTTCTAGACCTTGGCTAAAAAACACAAGCGGCTGTTCAAGGTTTTCGTCATTTGCTTGGGTAAGCATAGCGGAGATTACCTCTTCATTTTCGAAGGTGTAGAGATTGAAATCCTTAGTGAAGTCAGGACTGATCAAGGTAGGAGCCTGGGTGATATCCTGCTTGATCCTTTCAAAACTATCCTTCTTTTGCGCTGCAACGCAAACTTCTTATCTTTCTTCAACATGGAGGTTAGTGGCTTGATTATTTCGGCAAAATTTGGGATAAATCTCCTAATGAAATTTATTCTGCCGAAGAAGCTTTGCAGACCTTTCTTATGCTTAGGTAAGGACAGCGCTAGGATGGCGCGGACTCTTTCTGGATCAATGGTCAAACGCCCTTTCGAAACAACATGGCCAAGGGGTTTACCTTCATGGACAGCGAACACACATTTCTTTGAGTTGAGATACCAAATTCTCTACACCTCTTAAAGATTTGCCTAAGGTGTTTCAGATGTTGGCTTGCCTCCTTAGAAAACACTGCCACATCATCAAGATAGACTAGTACAATATTATTTATCAAGCCTTGGAAAGCCATGTCCATGGCTCATTGAAAAGTGGCTCCAGCATTGGACAGTCCAAATGGCATTTTTTGATAAGCAAACATCCTCCATTTGGTAGTGAACGTTGTCTTGTATTGATCACAATCTTGCACTAAAATCTGATTGTACTTTGAATACCCATCTAGGAGGGAGAAACGTTTGCTGCCTGTCACCATTTGGAGGATCTGATCCATACTTAGGAGATGATAGTGATCTTTCAACGAGACTCTATTGAGGTCTCTGAGATCCACACATAGTCTGATCTCTCGATTCTTTTTTCTAACAGGGACTAGATTGGCCAGCCAAGAAGAGTGTTTGATGGGAAATATGATCCTGGACTCAATCAGCTTAGTGAGTTCCTTCCACATGAGAGGCTCAATCTTCAGATTGATAGGCCTTTATTTTTGTTTGATGGGCTTGGCGCCTTCCTCCAGCTCAATGGTGTGTTGGGCCAAACTTGGGTCAAAACCCTTCAAGTCGCTATACTCCCAAGCGAAGACATTGGCAAATTCTTGGCACAACAAGATGAAAGCTTGCTTGTCATCCTCTGTACATACCTTCCCAAGTGCAAGCAGTCTGTTCTTGAATATTTCAACTTTTTCATCGTTTTTTCTCTTGGTTGTGATGCTAGCTTTATCATTTTTTAGTTGGTCATCCTCATTGAAAATGCTCTCGAGAGTGACTAAGCCTTTGAGGAGTTTGTTGTTCTTTAACTAAACAATCTGGCCGCCATACTGCTGCTGTAGCTTGGCTTGATTTTTAGAGGCAAACTTAGCCCCCTCTTGCAAGAAGAGGGCTATCTGCTGATCGCTGTCAAACACTTGCCAATTGGTGACGTTATCAGGCACAGAGGGTCTGATTACCACTTTTAAATGGCGTGGACTGCTGTCTCGGCCTATCTCCTTGGGGATGCCAAACTGGGCACCAACAACTGCTAGTCTGTCTGCTTGTTTATTCTATTCTCTTAGAATGGAAATAACATTGAAAGTAAGGAAACTCTCCACTAAGTCCCATACCCTGTGCTTGTAAGACTTAAGCAAGGAATTCTTTGTTAGATTTCGGCCTCTTACCTGATTGACGATCAACTCGCTGTCTCAAAAAACCTGCAATTCTTTAATTTCTCTCTTCCTTGCCTACTCCAAACCATGAATGAGGGACTCATTTTGCAACATTGCAAGTGCAAAAAAATTGGAATTTGAAAGTTGAGAAGTATCTCTCCTTTGAGAGCGAAATTAGCACTACTCCACCACCAGTTCCCAATTTGCTTCTTGAGCCATCAAAGAAGAGGTGCCATAAACTCGAACTCTCTTGGTTTGCCTTCATCAAATTTGGCACAAGAGTATCCTCTTCATGCATGCAATAAATCCCAAGACCTGCCTCTTCTATGAACTTGTATGGGTCATGTTCATAGTTGTCACTTCCCCATTCGTCTAAGAGTAGGTCAACAACTCCTTTAAGGTTAGAGGGTGGAGATTGGTCCACTTGGAATTCTTCTTTATCAATGATGGCATAGCTGACATTCACCGTTTTGAGTGAGTACGGCTCCAGATGATCTTTGTGGATTGGCTTCGACTCAATCTTGACCTTAGTCCCATATTTGGTCATAAAAACCATGTAAGACTAGTTTGCTGCCAGGTACCTGCCTATTTTGGATGTGAAATCCCTGGACAAGTAGATAACAAAGTAGGGAGGAACATCCGCCTCTATCACGTTGTGCGGAACTGAGAAAGTGGGACAGGCGTGCAACGTTAGATTCAAGCCTTGAACCACTCCTAGTGTCTTGGCTAGTGATCCATCTAGCTGTAGGACCTCCTTGATCATCTCCTCGTATTTGATTCCCAGCTTATTCGCTATGCATTTGGGCATACTGAGGTGTTTGCCCCACTGTCAATAATGCAGTTGTGTACCAAGAAATCTTCTATAACTAAGGATAGATAGAAAGGGGGAACCTTTTCGTCTTTCTTTGCTTGCCCTGATGTGGAAGGGTGCCCATCCATGATCAAAATGTTATTCGCTTTTGTTGGGATAGCTTGTTCATTTAGTCCGTGCAATTCTTTTTGGAGTATGTCCTTTTGTTCTGGCATCGCTAATGAATCCCATAAAGAGACATTCATGTGCAGCTTCTTCATCTGGTCTACTACGTTGATCTGAGGGTTGCTGCCTTTTAAATTTTCTTTGGGGGCGCTTGCAGCCTGAGGCGCAGGCCGAGGAGCTGAGGGTGCAACCGGCGGTCTATAATTTAAATTTTTTTGGTTCTCATATGATGAAGAAGATGCTGCGGACGTTTGGGCAACTGTCTGAGCTTCCTCCATAGCTATCCTTTTGGACCTAGTGTTGGCTGCAACATAATCACCTTGGTTGTTCATACTGTCCACATAGTTGACTGGACAAAATTCACCTTTCATGTGATTCATGAGAGTGGAATCAGACTGAGCCTGTCTGTTGTCCATTCCAGGTTGTACTGACGCCTCAAAGCTTGGGAATTGGGCAGCTTGATTGTCTTGTGTATTCATATATTCACTCGGCGTCTCATTTGTATAAGCAACCTGTTCTTGACCATATCCTAGGGGTGAGCAATTAGGTTGTTCCTGTACTAGATTATTTTGAGCGGGCACAAGAGCTTTGGATGATGAAGGAACGCCTGGATTATACCCTTGATATGGTCTGGCTTGTGCAAACTAACCTTGTCCTTGATTATAATTCTGAAAAAGGGGTCTATTTGCTTTTCCGAATTGCTGATATCCCTGATTTGGTCGATAGTTTTGAGCTTGTCTTTTGAGAGCCACCAGTTCATTGGTCACGCTTTATAACAAGCTCTTAACCTCATGAAGGTCATTGGGCGAGGTAGCAGTTGGCTTTTCTATGCCGGGCAGAAGAGTTAAGGTGGGTGCAGCAGTTTGAACTGGAGGTGGCAATTGAAGAAAGAGCGGCATATGAGGTCTAAGGGCTATCTTTCCTGCTTGCACCAGGCAATTTTTATTGGCTATGGCTATTTCATAGGCTGCTGGCAACACTTGTCCTCCCATAGACTGTATCATGACAACAATGTCACTGTTCAAAGCTTTCATGTAATAGAGGAAAGCGTAGCTTGGGGTCGGCCTTACCAAAATGGGGATTATGTCCTAGATCTTTTGAAACCTGGTATTGAAATTTTGCATGAATTCATGTGGAGCTCTTTTCATGGTGGTTAGCTGCTCAGTAAGCGAGAGGTGGTCACTCTTCTCCCTGAATCTCTTTGTCAAGAGAGTGCCTAATTCATTCCATGTGTCAACTGAATTCATAGGCAAAGTTCCATACCAGTCCAGAACCTTACCCTTACAAGACAACGCCAACAACCTAATGGCTATGTTCTCTTCAGTGACATTATGAATGTTACAGAGGTTGGCAATATTCCTAATGTGCTCAATAGCGGTAATAGGCCCCTCCCCATTAAAAGGAGGAACACTCTTAAGGGCTGTCCCTGGGATTGGGTCATAATGCGGAAGGTTTAACTTGCTCTAACCATGAAAGGCTATGAAAGGTAAAGCCATGGTGATAACAGGGTTTTGTCGGGGTCTTCTTGCGTAAGTATATTTTATAGTAGGTCTGGAAAAATGACTTGCTGTATAGGGATGAGTTCTTGCAAACCTCAGTCGCCTTGCTGAGTTTAATGGTAGCTCAATGAATTCTAAAAGGACACCCTTGGCAGAAGATCTTGTGGCGATCTTAGGCATGGGATGTCACACTAATCTTTGACTAGAGACTGATGTTCTTGAAAATGGAGTCGCCAGACGCTGAATTAGTGGTTCATTCTTGCTGTAATAGGACCAACACCAATCCTGAAACTTTTTTGAGTATTAAAATTGGTCCCATCGGGCGTGCCAAAAACTGTTGACGCTATGGATTGCACCCTTGAAAGAAGACTTGGCTTCTCTCTTTCACACGGCACAATGGAGATTCCCCTCTTGCTATGGGCTTGGCAAAACTAATGAGAGAATCTCTAGATAAGGGCTAGCTCCCTTTGATGCATCTCTGAGGTCTTTCACTACCACTGCTAACAATAAGAGGGGTGAAAAGGGGGAAGGATATAACCAAAACAGAAATTATCTAAACGGTGATGCACCAAATGATTTTGATCTACTCAGCTATTTTAACACTTCAGATCAAAAGGGGGTGAACAAACACTTTATCTGACAAAAAACCTAAACCGTAGGGAGCTTTAACAGGGGCTTAATAAAGACATAATGAAAATGAACTTACCACAGGCGCTGTAGAAAATACACTGTCAAATAACTACTCTTTTGTCTCTACGGTATAGATGAAGCACTTCCTGTTAACTTGCAGAAATGATCTTGGCTACACTAGGTATATTGGTGTCAATCGATGAAAGCATCAAGCTAAAATGACTGAACACAGAGTTGATACACAGACATACTCAAAAGTATAACCAGTTAGATAGAGGTAAAACACATTCTTATTGATTCAAAGGTAAAATTTGGCAGGGCTTCGCCTTACAAAATGAGAGATATCCTTCTCAACTGAGAGGTTACAATATATAGCATTGTTGACGCAGTGGATTGCACCCTTGAGAGAAGGCTGGGCTTCTCTCTTCCACGCAGCATAATGGAGACTCCTCTCTTGCCTGTGGGTCTGGGAAAACTGAGGGGAGAATCTCTAGATAAGGGCTAGCTCCCTTTGATGCATCTCTGGGTTATTTCACTACTATTGCTAATATATAAAAGGGGGGGTTGAAAGGAGAGAAGGGTTATTGAAAACAGAACCTAAACTAAACGGTGATGCACCAAAAATGGTTGATTTACTTAGCTTGAACATACACTTTTCACCAAGAACAAGCTGATATACACTTCATTTGATATGAGAAATTCTTCTGCATCAGTGAGCTAGGGGTCCTTTGGAGATATAGGGAGGAAGAACTACCAGAGGTGTTTTAAGACACACTATGGCAGCCTGTTCACATGCGCCTATACTCTGCTGTGGACACTTTTGGCTGACCTGCAAGAGAAGAACTCACAATACACTAGACATACTGGAATCATTCTGTGAAAGCATAAAAGAAAAAGACTTAACACAAGACAAAACCATAGACATATGCAAAAGTGTAAACTTAAAATAGAGGTAAAAATGCTATGTATTGATTCAAAGTAAAATCTTGCAGGGCTTCGCCATACAAGCTGAGAGAGCCTTTTTCTCAAATGAGAGTTTACAATATATATAGAGAAAGAGGAAGCAATGGCGCCCTTTTTTACAAGTGGCCCATGCTGCGTTGAAAATATTGGGAAGAGGAAGTCACTGAAAGAACATGCTGTGTCAGTTGCCAGTCTTGACTTTGGCGTTCAAACATTATTGTGAAAGCATGGGCCGCACCCCTTTGTCTGCAAACAAGACCGCTTCTTCAAGACATTCACATGGTTTGTCTGCTCATCAATGCAAAATGGGTAAAAACAGGCCGCGCCATTCAATGTTCGCGCTCCTTGATGACCACTTTACGGAGACTGTTTCAATTGCTAGAATAACTTCTCTGCCGATGCTTCCCTTTTTGCCACTTGGGCTGTTTTGTCCATATCTTTGCTTGGCTCCTTGGGCTCCTTTCTCGGTGGGTTGCTGAGTTCACTCTTCGACTTTTGTCTTTTCCTAGCTTTTGTCTTTTCTTGGCCCATTCGGCCCTTGGGGCTGTCTTCTGTCAATCCTTGGCTCCTCGGGCTTGTCAATTATTTTAAAGACCAACGGTTATTTCATTGCAGCGAAGTCGACGTTCGCGCCCCCTCACCTCTTTAGCAACTCTTTCAGCTTTGCTTTCCTTCGGACTTTTTTTTGTTCGGGTCTCTGTCGTTGAACCCTCTGATTGAACTTGAACCGTTTTTTGGAGTTCAATGGTTCAACGGTTCAATGGTTCAACACTTTGTGTTCTGCAAGAAGCCGCGTCCATTCAATTCCCTTGTGAATTAGATGTATTGTTGAAACGACCCGTTGAACCAACTCATTGAACCAAACCGATTGAACCAACAATGGTTCAAAGTTCAAAGTTCTTGGAAATATCATGCCGTTGAACCTCAACGTTGAACCACCTTTTCCAACTTTAAGGAAACGTGCCTTCAAGTTTTGTTCTCTTTCCTTGTGAATTTCTTCTGACAAAATGTCCGAAGGAGCTTTGTAAAAGCCTTGCATTCTTTGAACTGGTCCATCTTTTTGCCGAAAGACTTGTGCAAACCAAATTTGAACTGGCTCAGAATAGCAGGGGAAGAAGGAGACCGATTTTGGCCTGTAGGACCAAAATGGTCAGCAAGCATGAAGGAAAAGACTTTGGTGCCTTCCAAAACAAGCGATCCATGCTACGTTGAACACATTGGAAAGAGAAAATTGCTGAAAAAACCATGCTGTAGGTGTCGCCAGTCTTGACTTTGGTGCTTAACCCGTATTAAATGTCACTAAAAGAGCATGGGTCGCTTTGTCTGTTTGAATGACAAGGCCACTCCTTAGTGGAGTTCATGCGACTGTCTGCTCATTAATGTAAAATGAGGAAAAATGAGCCATTCCATTGAATGCCCACGTTCTCTTTGGTGGCCACTTGGTAGGGACTGTTTCATATGCTATAATAACTTCTTGTGCCGATGCTTTTTGTGCCACCTGGGCTGTTTTATTCATCCTGCGCTTGTCCTTTGTATTTTGCTGGCTCTTTGGCCTTCGGGGCTATCTTTCGTCTCCTCCTGGCTCTTCAGGGTCCTTTCTCGACTAATGCATCCCATCAAAATTGACATCTACGAGCCTATCACTATTCGAAAACCAACAGCTATTTTGCTACCTTGAATTTGACGTTCGCGTGCCTATCATTGTACATTTGAACTTCAACGGCCAGTTCACTATGTTAAGGTTGACGTGCTCGGGTCTGTCATTCCTTCGGCCCTTTGCAAACAAACCTTCCTGAAGGGAAGGTGTCCCTTCGGAAAAATGGAAAAGATCCGTTTTGATCGCTGAGAGTCCCCTTGCAAAGGCACTTTCGGACTCTTTTTCTTCTCAATTCCTTCAAACAAAATGTTCGAAGGAATTCCTTTGGACATTTTGCCCGAAGGAAATCTTTCCTTCAAAGTCTCGGCCCTTTCTTTCGGTCTTTACCTTTGATAAATTCCTTTGGACAAAAGTCCGAAGGAATTCCTTCGGGCTTTTGTTCGAAGGAACTTGCCTTGGTTTCTTCCTTGTGAATTTCTTCGAACAAAATGTCTGAAGGAATTCACCCTTTGATTCTTCTTTGGATTTCCTTCAGACAAAAGTCCGAAGGAATCCTTTGTCTTTTCTTTGGATTTTCTTCGGACAGAAAATTCGAAGGACTTCTTTGCCCTTTTTCTTTTTCCCGAATATGCTCACTGCCCTTCGCAAGGGCACTTTGGATCTGAAGTTGTGTTGGGTGAATATTTTGTCGTCAACTAACTGAAAACAAAATTGTTATATCAATCACATCATGATGAGATGAATCTCTCCTCTTAGCAAGGGGAGGCTCCCTACAAGCTATTATAAACTAAACCTATACTAAATACTAACTGGGGGTAGAATCACACCATCCATTTCTTTTTTTTCAGAAATGATGTTCACAAAGTAAAGGAAAACTCCTGTGTAATAACTGAATCCATTTCTTTTTTTTCAGAAATGATGTTCATAAAACAACAGAAAAACTTCCTGAGTAGTAACTGAATCCACAAGAAACCCACGAAAGCACAAAGTTTTTCGTTTATTTTCTTATTGCTTAAGTACGTAGGACACTGTAGAATGAAGTGTAGCCCAAAGTCTCCACCGCACACTACAACAGAATATATGATCACAAAGGATAAAAGTAGTTCAAAGCCTTTCCAATATCTTTTGTGCTGAAACGCAAAACACACAAGCTAAAGACAATTATGGTAGCACAAAGTCTCCACAATTGGCTTCAGGACATCTTCCAGATTATTTTCACTTGCTCTGCTTATTTGATCAAACGGATAAGACTGTATTTAGGAAAAAGACATAAGAACAATTTGCTACATAACACAAGTTATTTCAACACAAAGTTTGAAAGGTCACTTGTTTTCTCATTCACCTGATAAAATATGATTAACAATCTGAGCTCAAAGTGTCAAAAATGCCTTTTAATTTGGGCAGAGTTTTGCTTCTAATAACTGAGAGATCCTCCTCATTCAAAATAAGATATTACAATATGTAGCATCCAAAGAAAGACTTTGGCGCTTGTTTTCACAAAATGGCCCATGCTGCATTGAATGCATTGGAAAGAGGAAGTTCTGTGCAAGGGCCATGCTGGAGCATGTTACCAGTCCTAACTTTGGAGTTTAACTCATATCAAATGTCTTCTCCAAAGCATGGGTTGTCTGATCTTCTGAAAGGCAAGGCCGCTCCTCTTTATGATACTTACACGACTGTCCACTCGTCTTTACTCAAACGAAGAAAAACAGGGCGCGCCATTGAATGCTTGCGCTCTCTGATATCCACTTGGTAGACTCTTCCACCCACTGGAATAACTCTTCCGCCGACGCTACTGGATTCTCTGTTTGATTCCCTCTTTCCTTGCTATATTTTGTCTCTTCCTGGTGATCCGAGCTCTCAGGGCTATCTTCTCGCCTTCTGTTGGCTTCTTTCTCAGTGGATCACTGAGTTTGTCCTCAGCTCTGTGTTATTTGAAAATCAACAGTTATTCCATTATCTTGAATTTGATGTCCGCAGGGACGTCACCGGTCGCTTGAACCATTTTGAACCTTGAACCGTTCTTTTGGAGTTCATCGGTTCAACGGTTCAATGGTTCAACGGCTCAACACTTATGTTTTTCAAAGAGTCGCGTTCATTCAGTCTTCTTATGAGTTCAATGTGTCGTTTGAACCAACCGCTTTGAACCTCCCGTTTGATCCTTCGATTTGAACCTTTTGGTTGAACCTTTCGGTTGAACCTTGAAACTTGAACCTTGAAGCGGAGTTCAAAGGTTCAAAAAGGTTCAATGGTTGGTCCCTATAGTTTATTTCGTCTCATTGAACCTCGCCGATGAACCATGTACAATTGAACTCCGACGTTGAACCTTACTTAGCAATTCTTTAGGAAATGCCTTCAAGTCTTTTGAATTGTTCCTTGTTCATTTTCCCGACTGAAAAACCCTTTGAAAATGAGAGATTTCCTTTTGCCGAAAAGACTTGGGTAATTGGTTAACTTGACTGCTTAGAACATTTTTGAGAAGGAAACCATTTTTTGGCTTGCAAGACCAAAATAGTTAACATGTTGACTACAAAAACGAGTGGCCGATTTTGGGGACAACAAGTTGCCCTTCAAAGCCTGCTGAACGGTCCAGTTTGCGACCTGATTGCCCTCCGCAAGGGCACTTTGTCTTTGGAGCTTTGTAAAAGACTTACATTCTTTGAATTGGCCCATTTCTTTGCCAAAAGGCTTGTCCATGGCAATTGCTCAAAGCGAAATAAGCTCCATATTGAATCGAAAACCAACAGGGCTTAGATCTCTCAACTTTTTATAAGAACAAGACTTATTGCAAAGGGAAATTGAGCATTTGCAGTAAGGTGGATACATTCAAGACTGACGGCTCAGAACAATGGGTAAAGAAGGAGAACGGTTTTTGACTTGCAAGACCAAAATGGTCAACAAGTCCATTAGAGGAAGATGAAATGTCACTTGAACCATTGCCAAGATTCGGAACAAACCAATGAGTGCTATGACTTACTAGCTGTTGTTACTGACAAGCTGCAGTCTAGAGTGCTGACATTGCAAGGATTGTGTGGTAACGTAGGAGTGGAGTTGGATTCTGAAATTTTACACGTAAGTGAAGAACCAACTGCTGATTCTAATGACGTTAGCATGAAGCTTGAGGTAAAACTGCGGAATGAAACACTGACCAAGATTCTCTAACTGCCGGTTTCATCAAAAAGCAAGTTTGCCCACTTCAAGGGGCCATGATTTTTGTATACGGACTCGAAATGAGGTGCTATTTTTTTTGAAAGTGCATAATGTTTTGAGGAGAATCCAAATATGCAATCACATACAAGTTTAGGCATGTTTTTGATACCCATTTTGCCTCTGCCCCATAGCTTATCTGTTTTAGCCTTTCAATGCACACAATTACTTTGCAGATTGTACAGATGGTTCAGAAACCCAACCTATTTGCTTGGAACCATAGGGCTATCTGAAAATTAACCTGAACTCTGGTGCCACTCAAGACTGACTTCTCCATTCCAAAACCAAAATTGAAATAGAAAACAAATGAAAACAAACGTCACTTTGTTTTTGGTCGATGCATGATTGCTTGAACCTTTGGATGATCCTGCATCATTAAGGTATCCTATATTCATTGCATTAGTTTGTCAAACAGTGCACATGCCTTCTCAGTGCTGCCACATGTTTCAACTGAAATTACATTATGGTCAACTCACTCATTGCATTAGGATTTTTTTATGTAGTCATTGCATTCGTTTGTCAAACAATTCAAGGTTGCTACATAATGGTATGTATATCCATCGAAGCATGATTGAAAGAGGATTTTTCTCCTATGTTGTAGTTGTAAAATTTCCACGTTAAATTTGACGTCTAAATTTTGATGTCCACTAGGATGTATGAGTTCAATGTAAAATTTAACATGGACATTTTGACTACGTTGACTGCTATGTTGAGGGGAGAGGACGGCAGGAATTTCGATGTTCTCATTCAGTCCGACATGCACATGCACGTGGAAATTGCAACTTGGTGTAGTGCACATTCAAATTTCGATGCAAGTTCAATATTAAAAAAAAAAAAAAGAAATAAAATATTTGTATAACTATCAAGGCTATGTTGTAGTAGTCGTCATCATTGCTGCTATAGGATATCCTATAATTATTGCATTAGTTTTTCAAATAATTCACATGCCTTCTTTATGCCGCCACATGTTTCAACCGAGATTGCATCAAGATCAACTCACTCATTGCATTTAGACAAACTTACTCATTGCATTAGGGTATCTTTATGTAATCATTGCATTAATTTCTTAAACAATTCAAGGTTCCTACATAAGGTCATGCATCCATCAAAGCATGCTTGAAAGAGGATATTTCTCATATGTTGTTGCAAATAACCTGACAAATGTGTATATTGCAAAATATTGTTGGAAGCATAGCCACTGAGAGGGGGGGCCGAATTAGTGAGCTCTTAAAACTTTCATCTAATTCTTCAGTTCGTTAGTCAAGCATCAATACAAAATCTATAGAGCAATCAAACCACAACAAAGAACATAAAGACATAACACATGATATAGGTGGGAAACCTTTAAAGGGAAGAAAACCCACAGTGATCACTGCATGGACTACTTGTTCTAAATCAGATATGCAATGAGTCAACAAGATTGCTGAGCACCCACTCAGCTTCAGGGACTAACCCCAAATAGTCAAGCACCAACTTGACAAAAAAATTCAACAGGCACCCACTTGCTAGGAAGCACCAACTCCTTGATTTGTAGATACCAATCTACATGAGGCTTCAACCCCCTTTGCCAAGCACCAACTCAACTGCTTCAAATCATCCACCTTTCTTAGTTGCTTTTGTCAACAAATAATGGTACAATTCTGTTCTCTCTCTGCTTATCAACCTCATATTTACTTTGCTGCTTTTCTGCTTCTCAATCAAATAGACATATTAGGCTCTCTTTCCTCTCTGCTCTTTATTTTCAAAGACTCTGTCCTCTCTGCCTTCTTTGCTTATCTCTTTTAGTAGATTCTGTATGAATCATTCGATGATTTCATACTTATGCCTCTCTGAGCATCCGTTCCTCAACGGCCCTCTGCTTTGCTCCTTAGCGAATAATTATTCTTTATATTTTACACTTCAAAAAGGACAATTTGATCTTTCCTATATATAAGACAGTACTCAACAATCTCTTGAAGGTCGGCCAAACAAAACTCTATAGTCAGCTACATAATGATTTATTCTCTTTTGCAAACATAATTCTCATTAGCTTTATATAAAAGCTCACTCTCATAGGTCGCCCTGAGTGAAACGACGCTGGGATAGACCTAGCAATCATTAGAATACATTTAGTGTCGGCCTGATGAAGTCTATAGTGGTCTTGATGCAATTCGTAGCAGTTCTGATGTAGTCTGTAACAAACCTGATGTAATTCATAGCAACCTTGATGTAATCCATAGGAGGCTTGATGGAGTCCGTATCATGCCTAATGCAGTCTGTAGCAGATCTGATGTAATTTGTAGCAAATCTGATGTAATCCATAGCAAGCCTAATGTAGTCCGTAGTTGCTCGAAAAAATTCTTTGACATCAATGACCATATTCTTTATTGAATATCAAACCCTTTGACATCAATGACATCTCAACAAATATGACAAAAAAATAATAATTGAATGTTTTAAGTCCATCACGGTACTCTATGTGACCACATTTTGTCAAAATCGAATTGAGAAATTCCTTAAACGTAGGGGATCATTCCAAACTTTATTTGTGTTTGGTTAATAGGCAATAATTTTAGTGGTATAGTCTGATATGTTATTGAATTTTTTAGATGTTGCTCTCAATGCAATGACATATTAATTTTGTAGTTTACCAAACAAAATTTGTGGCACAGGGTTAAATGTTGTCAAGTATTAGAGATTCTTACTTGAGGATGATATATATTTTGGCATTGATATTTCTGAACTTTGAAACTTCTTACTGAAAACAATATATTGAAATGCAAAATTAATTCTCAGAATGTCAAAAAAATCAATGCTAAGATCCTTTTCTATTGACAAAATGTAGTTTAATGTCCTAATCCCATCATTGCAGTCAATGTGACCACAATTGTTAAAAATTGTATTTGGAGATCAGCCAAGAAGGCCATGCTACATAAGGGTGTGCACATCCATCAAACCATGATTGAAAGCCAATATCTGTCATATGTTGTAGTAACAAACACCTGAACAAATGTATATTGCAAAATGTGACCACAAAACACAACTTAATGTTGTAAGTCCATCACTGCTCTCCATGTGACAATATTTTGTCAAAATGCAATTAAGAAATTACCAAAATTTTAGGACCAATGTGAAGGCATGAGATTATTATGATATTTACGTGTGTTTGGTGAATAGGAAAGGATCTTAGTATTATGGCTTGATATGTCATTGTTGTATATGTTGCTCGCAAAACAATCACATATGGATGTTGCAATCAGTCAAACAAGATTTGTGGCATAGGGTTAAATATTAATAAGTATTTGAGATTCTTAGCTGAGGACATTATATATTTTGGCATGAATACTTACAAACTTTGACACTTCTTACTAAAAACAATGTATTAAAATGCAGAATTAATTTGCGAAATGTTAAAAAAAATCAGTACCTATTTCCAAAATGGAAATATTGTTTTGTAGAAGTAATTCACAAGTTTCAATTTTTTTTTTTTGAAAGAAATCAATGTGTATTTCCTAAATGTAAATATTGAATAAATTGTCAATCGTTCATAAGTATGGCTCATATGGTTCGATTGTGATAGTGATAAAGGCAAATAAAATTTTGTTTTTGTTTTATTATTTTTAAGAGACCTAAAGAAAGAATCATAGAAAAAACATTCAAGGAGGAATACAAGCCAAAGGGTGAAAGAGAGAAGTAAGAAGGGAGGGATCCTTACTAACTTACAACTTCCCTCTAATATGTGTGTGCACTGGGGTGGAAGGCCTCGATATGTAATGCGCTGTAATCATGGGGAAGCTCACACAAGGTTTTGGGATGGGAAACAACAATCAAAAGTAGGGCTCGAAGCAAAGAAATAACACAATCAACATAAATGAAGTGGGTAGAAGAATCATATAAAACTTGCAAGTAAAATTGGAAATGGAAGCCAACAAACAACCAAACATGAAAGCATAGAAAGAAGGTAACTTCAAAATTCAAACAAAATAGATGTTGAAATCAGAAGAAGCTGGAGGCAATAAAAGACCCAAGAGGGGGCACAATATGGAAGAAGGGTGAAGAAAGAAATCCAAAAACCATACGCTAGGTAGATAGGAAAGAAAATCAAGAACAAACAAGCAAAGAAAAGAAAAACTATGTACAAAATAGATTGTTCAGTTCAGACACATGGGGTCAACAAGTAAGTCTAATCAATAAAACCATCTATTTGACCATGCCATGTATAAGTAGACGTAGACGTGTCCTTAGGATCTAGATATGGATGTTTTCCGACCCATGAGTCTAAGAAGGCTAATGTATCTTCATCGTTAGTATAATCATCGACACTATAGTAGGTGTTATTGTTAAAAACATTGCTATTGGAATTGTCTTTATTGCAAATGGTTGCACAACCCTTTTGTAAAGTTGCACTTTACTTTATCCTAATGGTAGGTCATATAATGATTGGTTCTTTGGTAGGTGCTTTATTTTGAATAGGCATAGAACACTGCGATAAAGTTACTTTTCTCTGTGGATGGGTAAGTACTTTTACTTTAGGTGCATGTGGTTGAGGTCGTATGATTATATTTTTTTAGTAGCTATTTAGGTGACACCTCACGTTGCACTTGTGTGGGAGGTTCGTAACTAGTGCCTTGATTGGTAATCACTTTAATATCATGGACAAATTTCAAACACTGGTGAAGTGTTGATGGAATTGCTTTCATTTGATAAAGCTAGGGTCTTTTGAGAAATACGTCATATGTCCCATTATGAGGAAATACATGAAACTAGGTTAACATAGTCTTAGTATCAACAATAACAGGTTAGGTAATGCTACCAAGAGGCATCCTACTTATGCCACAGTATCCCCTAATAACTGTAGTTGTACTAGCTAAATCTTTGTGTATATCCAAGATTGGTAATAAATTGCATTGTACAAACACATTGATGCTTGAACCATTATCTACCATAATTCTGTTAACTCGAATTTGTATCTATGAAAACTCGAATGAATAATGGACCATTGTTAGAATCATCATTTAGAAATTTGTGGATGTAAAACATAATCGAAGGATGCTCCTTACGTGTGTCATTGACCACACCTATGCATCCGTCAAGGATATGACCATTATAAACATGTGGAGGTTGCTTTTGAGCTATCATATGAACATCATCTTGGTTTTTGGATTGGGTAGCATGATTTGACAAAGGGTTGGTAAACATTTTTAGGGATTGATTAGGTTGGCCAACTAATTCATTCAAAATACTTTTGTGACTACTTATTTGGTTTTGGTTATTGTCTATCAAGTCTTGAATCTTATGCTTCAGAGTTATGCATCTATATGTATGATGTTCAAAGATTCTATGAAAATAGTAGTATGCCACATTAACATCATGGTTTTTATGCAAACAACGTGACAAGTCCAGTTCTCTCTAGGGAGGTAATGATATGATATTGAATTCAAGCAAGTGTTTAAGCACATTTTGAGGATTCCTACATAACCATGTAAATTCTCTTTGTTCTTTTTGCTTGGAAATATCTATCCTATCTGGTGGTTGATCTACTACATTGACTACATTCTTGACCTCAGTCTTAGGTTGGAAAGTATTATCATTGGCTTTAGCTTTGAATGGTGATTTACCATGATATTTGGCCCTACTAGAGGTAGGGACATTAATCCCATGTTTGAGCATGTTGGCCTCTAAAATTTTGATCATAGTTTCTAACTGCATGACAAAGTTCATTTAAAGATTGGTACGAGTTGAAGACCACCTTGTCTTTCATGGGCTGTAGAAAACTTTGAGAGAATATATTTTGAAATTCACTATCACATAATTGGTGACTCATCTTGGTAAGCATGGTTTTGAATCGAAGCACATACTAACATTATTATTAAGTTCTTGTTCAAGTTGGGCAACCTGTGATAACGTGACCTCCACGTTGATGTTGATTGAAAAATGAGTTAATAAATTATGGCCAAATAATCAAAAGATTGTATGGATTTAGATGGAAAAACATAAAACCAATTAAGAGCATAGTCCTTAAGGCTTCTAGGAATGAGTTTTGTCAATAGTTTATCAATATGTGCAAAGGCAAGACATGAAACATAGAAAGTCTTGATATGATGAGAAGGATCGCCCTTGCTATTGAATAATTCAAACTTGAAGCTACAAAAATAGTAGGCAAAGTATAGGCAAGTATCTCATGAGCCAAAGAATTAAGAAATATATGATGTGAATTGACCTTATGACTTTGTCATTGAGACCCTTGGGAAAGAATTTGAATATGTTGTCGCATAGCATGCATGGTTTGCATAATTTCTCGAAGGATTAGTAGAAACATACGTAGGAATGTTAGCATTATGTTCAAATGATGTAACTATTTGGTCTTTCTGTTTGCTTTATGTTCAAATGATGTAACTATATGTTGGAGTAAATATAAGATGCATTTTTTTCCTTAAAAAAAAAAAAGTAGGAATGGAAACATTAGGCACTTGAGAAACGCTATGGACAAAGGGAGAAGGTTGGAAAATCTAATGAAATGGTTGAGCCACTTTAGGAGAAATAAAATAAGCATTAAGACCAATTTGAGAAGGCAAAGACATAGCAATTTGATTAGAAGAAACAAGAGGAGGAATAATAGTAGAAACTATTTGAGATACAAGTACATTAGTTAGTGTGGGAGAGGAACCTCTAAAAGATGGAATATTATAAGCAATCAAAGATTCATGATTGGTTGTAAGAGGCATTTTCTTAGGTGTAGTCTCTCTAGGTAGGGTTTCTTTTTGCACATCTTTTAACACATCTAATATTGCATTCATTTCATTGGATGTTCTTTGATATGTTTTTGAAATATAGCTAGTTGTTCTACCCTTTCTTTACCTACATCAAAATCTTTAATATTTTGAGATCCACTAGCACCATTATCATTCATTGTTCAAGTCATACGTATTTTCATCATTCGTATCATTTGTATTTTTATCCACGTTTATCAATAGAAGGACGATCAACCTCATTAACAATTTCTATTTTCTTTTTCAAATTAGCACGAGATCTAGTAAGATGAAGCTCAACAAAATCAACTAGTTTGAAATTCAATTTATCACTTCGCTTAATAGGGGACTAAGATCTAATCTCCTTAGGTGGCATAACATGTGATCATATATAACACGCAAACAAGGGTTTGAAACAACACACACAAGGAGCTAGGGCTAATGATGTAAAAAAAAATTGAATTCTTAGAGAAATCAAATCTATGCTAGCAAGATCTAATCCTAGAAGGAAATGAAGCATATAGAGGAGTATGGTTTTTATGGAAACCCTAGGTAGAGTTGGATTTGATATGCAATATAGGCATCAATCTAATCCTAGGAGGGGTAAGAAAGTGCGGGTTCACCAAAATATGAAACCCAAAGGGTGGGTGCAAGAAATCACAGGTTCACTAAAATGTTTTGATGAAGAGTGGTTTAAGTCAAGGACACTACACTAACCATCAAAAGGGAAGAGTGCATGTAAATTTGAAATAAATACATGGACACAACACCTTAAAATAAACTTTGAAATGTGCAAAATGGGGAAATGAATATACTTGGAATTAACAAAGGGAGTTTTAGAGAAATAATTGAGTTCTGATTTACTTGTGCACTGTTGGAGGCTGAAACTGAGTGAAATAGGTTTGGAAACCCAAAATTTTTGTACAAATAAGATAAATACAGAAAAATAATAAAGTAGACCAACTTGATTTCGGCTTTAACCAAAATTATACGATCGATCTTGATAGGCTAAGGTTCAATTTTTGCAGATGATGTCAGATCCTCCTGAAATTTTCCGAGCACCTTTGTTTGTGTCTGTTGATTATAAACCTTTTCTGGATTTGCCAAGTTGAGTTGCGGATCTTCCAAAATTGTTTCTATTTTCTCTAAACCCTAGTCCACTCCAAGAGACCTTGCAATAGCATAGAAAATGAGTGTAATTATGAGGGGCTTACCTCAGTTAGACTCTTATTCTTAGATAGTTTGACAATCAACCCCTGAATATCCCAAAAAAGGGATATATTCTTAAATCTAGAATTTATTGAAAACCCAAGCAAAAATATTACTTTTCAGATTTATGACAACAAACCCAACTGCGATTAGCCCTCCATAGTTAGTGTAAAAATATGGTAAATTCAATGCCACAAGTAGGTAGTCCTACAAGCAAGTTAATCTCCCAAAAAATAGAGTTTTTTTACAAACCCTAGATGCCACCAATGGAGATAAATATATAATAAATCCCTGCCTTTACAATGCTGAAAAATAGTACTTTCACTCCTTGATACAACTCAACAATTATGAAAGGGATTTCTGAATTTATCATCCAATAAATTTGTCAAATTAGAACTCAATTTCAGATCTGAATATTGGATGAAATACCAAATTCCTTCAAACTACAAATGCTGAAAATATTCCCAAAAATTAGGGAATTAATATAGAAAATTTACCAATAAAATTGAGGCCCAATGACCCTCCAAAATACCTCATAAATTCAGGAAAAATAACATAAATATTTATATAAAAATCAGAATATTGTTTTGGCTCAAAAATAGCCCCAAACGCCCATGGACCAGCATCACAACCAAGTTGCCAATGCTAGAAATGGTCAATTCCAGCCCTAGATTCCTGCAACCCTACAAGTAGGGGTCTTCAACCTGCCCAAACAACTCCTTAGGGATTCCAACCCTAGTCTCCCCTCTCACAAACCAATCAGCTCCTCCCAAAAGCAAGTCACCAACCATCAAATGCTATTTTTTGTCTTTTTCTTAATAATAGGTTCAATTACAACCTCAAAAGTGAAGTTGCCGTAGATGAGAAATGAGGGTTTGTCTCGACACTCCTTTTTGGCTTGAAGGTTTTTATCTCCAAGTCAATAGCTTAAGCTTTTTGTGCTTAAAACTTTAATTTCAAAATATATTTTCAAGATGCCTTCAAATGAGACCTCCTTTGATTTTATAATCCTCCCCCAAGGGGTATGCCCAAAATGGAGGAATATACCTTTTTTTTGGTTCTTTTTTCAAATTATTAAAAGAACCTCTTATCATCCACTTAAGTGGATTGGGTGTCCATGACCCTCAAAGGGCCCCAACTTAAGTGAATTTATAACAATAAAGTGCTTTTAAGAAAAGCAAATGTTTCCCTTCTTTTTCCTTTTTTCCCTTAGCCTTTTGGAAACAAATAAAGCTAAAGGTCTCCAATAGTATCATGATCAAAAGGGGGATATGACAATCCTCTCCGCCCAAACTTTCATGTCATCAAGCAATTGTAACAACCAATGGGTTGTCTCAACAATGGGTCTTCTGCAATTCTTGATCCTTGATTCTTCTCACAAAAGGGAGACCTCTTGATGAAGCTCATTGTTTTATTTGAATATTCTTGGCTGCTTATACAATCTGAAAATGATATAACAATAACTTCTAACCTTCCTCTCCCATCTCATGGAGGCCCTACACCTCGGATGTACCAAAAAGATGATAAGAAAAGGAAAATTCTTTGAAATGGCAACATTGTGGTGGTTGGAAAAGTGTATTCCCATAAGGTAGTCTTCAGAATTTTGGGCCTTGATTGCCCTTATATCAGCACCTACATAAGACACAAAGACATTAGTCAAAACAAAAGTTCTCTCCTCTTCCATGTGTGCACTTTTGACAATGCCCTCCATATAAGAAGTGGTTAGATGTATGTGTGTGGATGCCCTTGAGAGCATATGAGGGAGGACCACGCTGCTTCTACATTCGAAATTGGCCTCCAAATTCAGAATTCTTCCAACTAGAAGAGCTGAAAATTTCATCACAATGCATGGATTCCACCCTTCGCTATTTGGCCACCAATAAGTGTCCATATACCCCAAAGGGAGGGTAGGATCAGTCACTTCTCTCATGATTAGTTGGCCATGCATGCATATTTCAGACCTCTTATGTGGTGTCCCCAAGATTTCACCTGGAAATCTTGGAGTACCCCTTTAAAAATTTTCGGTCTTTTTGACTTGTGTTAATTGTGGGTCATGTTGTTGCTTTCCTGTTTAGTTTAATTTTTAGTTTTGCTCTCCACTTTCGATTGCACACGTTTCTCAAAATTGTCTCTAGGAAGTCATAAAGCCACTTGCAAAATGCTCATGTGCTTAAAGTCGCTCAATTTTTCGTCCTAGGCCACATTGGAGTTTTATTGAGTCTTTACTTCCTTCAAAAAGATAAGTAAGTTGCCTCTAAAAGTCCGCAGCCCTCATTTTTAGGCCAAACCGGGATTTCATTATGTCACGACTTGGTTCTATTTTGAAATCAGTGGAAGCCTTAAAAAATTCCGATCATTTAGCAAGCCAAGTTTTCAATAAAATTCGCAATTTGAACTCATTCTTTGCAAATCGGGATTTCATTGGCTCCTTACTTCTTTGATTTCATAACATAAGCTGAGGCATTTCTTATTACCAACGTTTACTTTATAAAAGCCATCGGATTTTTCAAACAATCCCATTGAGCATGCAAATTGGGTCTTTGAAGAGTCATTACTTCTTTTTGAAAAACAAGTTGAACATATTTAAATATCTGCAGGTCAAAGGGAAAGAGTTCGGGTTTTCAGTAAGTCATTTCTTCATCTCCAAAATCGGTCAAGCCTTTCAAAATTCTCACAGCCCACTTAAAAGACCAAATTGAAATTTCTTAGCCTCATTACTTGCTTTACTGAAACAAGTCAAGCCTACCCAAAAGTCCACCATATAATGGCTTGGCTTAGTGTAAAGTGGAGTTCTTAGGAGTCATTACTTATTTTCATTAAGTGAGCTCAAAAAGTCCTCAATACAAAGGAAAGCTCAACTGAAACTTTTTTAAGTCATTACTTAAGCTCAACCAGAACTTTTTTAAGTCATTACTTAAGCTCAATCGGAACTTTTTTAAGTCATTACTTATTTCCCTTTTATAAAGTAAGTAATGCACCTCCAAAAATCCTCAATACAAAGGGAACTTTTTAAGTCATTACTTATTTCTCTTTTATAAAGTAATGCACCCCAAAAATTCCTAAATACAAAGGGAACTTTTTTAACTCATTACTTATTTATTTTTTATGAAGTAAAGTAATGCACCCCCAAAAGCCCTCAATACAAAGAGAAAGCTTAAACGGAATTTTTATGACTCAAAAATGAGTAAGGCAGCCCTCCAAATCCGCCATGCAAAGGCAAGTAGACCAAATCAACTCTTTGTTCTCTCCCAGTTGAGCCCACTTCTCATTATGTACACTGAAAGTTTCCCTGAAATTTCATAATAGCATGATTCCCGGAAAACTAAAATTGATCATATGCATGAACTTGACAAATGTTGAGTTACATGCTTATTCATTTTTTCTACAGGAACATTTTAAGTTGTGCATATATTTATGAGAGGGATGCTGTGGCAAATGTCTCACATACAAGAGATATTTTTAGAGACAGAAGAGGCAGGAAGGTCAGGGGAAGTAATTTTCACGCAAGAAGATCTCAATCTTGCAACTACAAAAGCTTCAAGAAAGAGAGGAAAAGGAAAATCTCAGGCAAAAACACATCCAGACAATATGAGATATTAGTGCAAAAAGGCAAGCAACTGAAAATAATCATATCTTTCCGCACAAAAAATCAAAAACTTTTTGGGTGAAATGCAACTACTAGAAGAAGAAGTTGATAAAGTGATGGAGTAGCTGGATAATTGTATCTATTATGTTACAAATTATACACTTGACAAGCCTCCAGCATCTTTTGAAGACTTCCTTCCGCATCTCCAGAAAAAGATAGATGACGCTGTCACTCCTTTTACTTGCAATTCAATTGAGAAACTGATTAAACTTCACGGTGATGTCAAGGAATTAGAACCCAGCTTGACAAAGGTAAACACATTCAACAAGATCCTAGAAAGAGAGTCTCTAAGGATCAAAATAGAGACTGAAGCTATTGCAAAGGTTGATGGAGGAGTGGTGCAATACATATTTGATAGGTACATCCAATACCAAAATAAGAACAAGATTGAGGCCGTGTAGCTGGATTAACTTTCTCTTCTTTTTTCTTTTTATTTTTCTTTCCTTCTCTACTACAAAGTAATTGAGTAATTAAGTTGAGTTGTAAAAACTTAAGTAATTGGTTTAAAAGCCATTACTTCAAGCTTTTTGAAAAAGTCAATTATTTGGAAATAGGTGGCAGACATGCAAAATGGAAGGTTTTATTTTAAGTTGAAAATCATCCGTGCCATACAATTAGGGAATTTAGGAGAAAGACTCTCAAATGTCTCTAGTTTTGTAGCTTGCACATATGAAAAAAGTAATTAATGTTTCCTATTTGTATTTGTCTTCTGGACACTATAAATATAGGAAGAAGCTTATGGGCTAAGGAGAACATTTTGGCAAAAAGCTATTGTAACTTGTGTATTTTTAAGATTTCAAAATTTGTGTTGAAAATCTTGGATGTGATTTTGTGAACCAGTCTGGATTGAATGAAGGAAAGTATATTTTTGACGAACTTTGTGTCTATAGAATTTTGCTGAACATTCTATTAAGATCTCAGGATGAACTTTGTGTTATTTTGGATCTGAAGTAGAATTTATTCCTTTTCTTTCTTGCTGAAAGTGGGATTTTCTTGTTTATTAATGATTGTGTGGATGCAGTAAACTCTGAAATCTATTTATTGTTAAGCGCATTTCCCCTCTTTTGTCACTACTATATATTCCCCTTTTCTCCAATATTCAACAAACACAGCTGCTTACTTGATGCAAAATTATCCAGTTGTGGTTCACGAGCTGAGGCAATTAAAGTAAAACTCCATAAATTAGTTATTAGGATCCACAACCTCAATAGATAAACATCTTATACGGAAGATTCACTATTAAATGAAGGAGATTTATCTCATGGCTACCTAGGTTTTAAGCTGTGCATAAAATCTAGCCAACATTATGACCTCTCCATAATGAATTGGTCATCCCCAACTCACCCTTGTGGGGTGTTATTACGAAATCAGCACCCTCCAAGCATTCCGGGTCCTGAAACTCACCAAAAGTGGGCTGGGACTGTCATGGACAGCATCGTGGAAAAAATTACCTTGGCGGCCCCTCTTGTCCATTCTATTCTTCATGTGCATCTCTTGGTAATCCAAAGTCCCCTCACAGTGTTGTGACCAACCTTGCCTTGGTTCACTCACCCAAACTGTTTGCCTTCTCTCTTCTATTGAAGTGACTAGAGGCTGAAATGAATCAACATTTCCAGAACTTTTTGAGCATGAGCAATTTTGATTTTTCACGAGAAACTCAGAATTTTCTGAGCATGAGCAATTCTGATTTTTCACGAAAAACTCAGAATTTTTTGAGCGCACCCTAGGTCTCTTCTCTATGCAAAATTTAGAACTTCTTCCTTTCTCCCCAAACTGAAAATCAATCTCTTCATAAACTTGTTTGGAAACTTCATTTTCAGAATTGATTAAGCTCAAAAAACAAGGAATTAAATGTTCTTTTACATCCCTTAGTGGCTGTCCTTTGGCCACTTTGCAGACCTCTTTTGAAGGGCAACATTTCCACATCTTTGGTTCTTTCACTAAACCACGTGAATGATCAAATTCCATAAGTAGAGGTGGCTGCTCCAATTTAGGAAAAACATTCTTTTTGCCCCTACTAAATTTCTCCCATGGAAGATTCCTTCCATTGCTTTTGAGGTCATCTCTGGGGGTGCCTTATCAATCAAGCGATGCAAGATTACCTCTTTTCCATCCACATCTAATTTGAGCTTCATTATAATGTCCCATTTTCATATAATTTTAGTAATTAATAAAACTGCCCGAATAGTGATTTTAATCATTCGAAAATATAAGACAATTTAATTAATTATTAAAATAGAACTATCTAGGATAATTATTCGAATTACTGGAAAAGTGGTTTTAACCATTTGGAAAATTAAGGTAATTTTAATGATTATTCTGAGGGGTTTTATAATTAATAAATTGCTTGAAAAGTGATTTTTATCATTCAATTATTAGAGAAATTTAATTAATTATTGAAGCAAGGACTTAATATAAAATAATTATTCAATTTGCCAAAAAGTAATTTTAATTACTAATTTATTAAGGCAAGTTATTTAATTAATTCAAAAAGACCTACAGTGAAATTAAAAGGAATATCAACTTAGGAGCTAAAGCAAAGAAAGAAAAAGTTATCCTAAAAAGTTGGCAAGAGAGGATTATGAGGTATTTTACCTCCCCAATGTGGTTTGCCCCCCTTTGGAAGCTATAAATACGAGGTGAAGATCACAATTGAAGACATGTTGAATTTGCCAATTATTTTTTCATGCTTGAAGAAGTTATTGGATGCATGTCCAAAAGATGTTTGCAGATTTGGTGTTGATTATTCTACAAAATGTGTCTTTTAACGCCACCTTTGCTAAAGGAAGTTTTGTTACTTGCCCTAGAGTGGGGCAATTTGCTTTGAGAGCCTATTCTGAGTTTTTGGTGGATTATTTGAGGTCCATTTGATGCATAATATTTTTGATTATTATTTACATTAATCTTCTCAAGGGTGGCGACTTGTTTGGAATTGAGGGTTTGATGTTTGAAAAGGTAAATTTTGAAAACTAGGGTTCTCATAATTTTGGAGTGAGGTTTGGTGACCTTCCTCTGGAAAGAAAATTTTGAAATTATTTTTATTTGATAGTCATTATTTTTATGATCAGTTTGAGCTCTTATTTGCATCATAATTTTAAATATTGAGAGAGTTATGAATTTTTTAAGTTTTTAGCTGTTGGTAGGAAATAATATTTGTTTAGGGCAGATTTGCAAGGGTTCCGTTCTGATTTAATTATTGCAGTAATTCTCTGAATATTGGCCATTGGATTGGACTAAGCTTGAGCAGAGATTAGAATGGGAAAGTACTTCAATGTAGCTAGTGTGGCGCTAGGGTTTGGAGGATTGAAACATTCATTTCAGGGTCTTTCTTCATTATGGTAAGAGCCATTGGTGGCCAAATTCACAAGGTATCTATTCTCTATTTATTTTAAGGTGAATTGAAGTTAATTTTCAGTTTGAAGGTGCAATTATAGCAGCTAGGGTTTGCTGATTTTTCTAAATTCAAAATTCAGAAATCAGAAATTGTGGATTTTGGGGGAAACCCATTTTGGTTAAAGCGTCCCATTTGGGGATATTACATCCATAGTTTGGTAATTTTTTGTGTACTCTTTAAGAGAGTGCAACCATCGGATGCCTAAGGCAATGTTGGTCTCTCCAATGCCAACCACATAAAAGTCATCCTTAATGGGGTATGTTCTTAACATGATGCTAAGCTTGGGAACCTTGGTGGTACAAGCGATGGTGAAGCCATCCACCACGGTCACACGGAATCCCTTGAATGCGATAGGTTGAAGTACACATGTAGCAATCAAATTCTTATCAATGAAATTGTGGGTGTCCCCACTATCAAAGAGAATAGTAACACACTTACCTTTCAATATTCCCATCACACGAAAGGGGTAGTATCTAGGAGTCCCTGATAATGAAGCAAAAGTGCCACTCATGGCCTCTCCTCCAAGGATCTCCAAATGCTCCTCCTCAGAGGTGGCTGGGCCTTCTTCTTCCTATTCTTTTCCATCCGAATGCACTTCAATGTAGTGCACTTGCCCCTTCCCTTGGCAATGATGACCCGTGATGACCCGATGTCCAAGGATCTTTGCAATCAAAGAAAAGTTTTTTCCTTAGTTCATTTTTTGTCTCATTACTCCATCTTGGTAGCTCCCTTTGTTGCCCCAAACCCTGTTGGTTTGGTCGACCAAGCTGCCCCAAACCCTGCTGATTTGGTCTACCAAATTGACTCAAAGGAGTTGGTTTTTGTAGCTCAGAAGAGTTGCCCTTTTGCTGCCTCTATCTATTCTATCTTTGATGTCCAAAAGGCCCAAAAGAATTAGGTTTTGCTGAACAAAGGGCAAAATTTTACCTTGGGGAGTTGAAGACTCAAGATCAAGGGCCTTTTGAATGGCTTCTTGAAGAGGTGGGTCAAAAGCTTTGACCAAACCCGAATGTAATCAACCAACCCTTCCATGAACAAAACCACCAATCTCCTCTCCAAAACATCTGTTACCATGACCGAAAGCCTCTGGAATTTTGTCACATATTCCTCCACTGTCCCCTTTTGCTTCAATTGAGCCAAATGTTTGAAATGAAGTTCCAAATCATCCCTATCAAACCTCTCAATGATCTATTTGCTGAACTCTTCATAAGACTGAATGAGTTGGTGTCTTTGGGTGATTAACCCATGATACCACCACTCATGGGCAACTCCCTCTAAATGCAAGGTGGCAAACTGGATAACATCTTTCTCCACCATGGGTCTAAGTGAAAAGTAGGTATCTACCTTCTGAATCCAAGCCTTCGCCGAGCTATTGGAAGAGCCATCAAAATTGGAAAGCGAAAGCTTTCCCAAAGCAAGATTGAGCTCTCCTTGGCTGCCCCTTGGTCTTTGGCCAGCCTTATTGCCTCCATGTTGCTCATACTTTCAAGATGTGAACTCGGACAAATTCATTTGACCTATGAAATGAGCACAATATGTCATGTACTCATCATAATCCCTCATTAAATTATCCCAGAAGGTGGGTTGCTCTTCCCTTTCCAAAATGGCTACTTCTTTTTGCAAAAAAGTAGGTTGGTTAGGCCTACATGTGGTTCCTCCATTCTCCTTTGGGGACTGATCTGTGAGGTTGTAACTTCCAGAAGCACTACCATCCCCATTGGATGGCTTGTCACCCCTCATCTCTCTCAGAGTGTGGACAAATTTGGTCATAACTGCTGTCATCTATTCTTGGGCTTGTGTGTACTTATCTAGCCTTTCCTCCTGTCTAGTTTCACCATCATTCCTTGGCTGATCCAAGTGAGCCATTGCTTCTTGCTGATTTTCCTCAACCTTCTTGTTTCTAAGGTAGTACCTTAGCTCCTTGTCGCCCTTGTGCATGAATCACTTTGGAAACTCCATGGCTAGCCAAGATATGGCTCTGATACCATTGAAATATCCCAAAAAGGGGATATATTCTTAAATCTGAAATTTATTGAAAACCCAAGCAAAAATCTTACTTTTCAGATATATGACAACAAACCCTAGTTGTGATTAATCCTCCACAATTAGTGTAAAAATATGGCAAACTCAATGGCATAAGTAGGCAGTCCTATAAGCAAGTTAATCTCCCCAAAAACATAGATTTTTATACAAACCCTAGACACCACCAATTGAGACAAACACAAAATTAATACTTGCCTCTACAATGCTGAAAAATAATATTATCATTCCTTGATACAACCCAATAATTATGAAAGGGATTTTTGAATTTATTATCCAATAAATTTTCCAAATTAGAACTCAGTTTCAGATTTCAATATTGGATGAAATACTGAATTCCTTCAAACTACAAATATTCCTAGAAATTAGGGAATTAATATAGAGATTTTATCAATAATATTGAGGCCCAATGACTCTTCAAAATATCTCACAAGTTCAGGAAAAATAGCAGAAATATTTATATAAAAATCAGAATATTGTTTTAGCTCAAAAATAACCTCAAAACCCCACAGACCATCTCCACAACCAAGTTGCCAATGCTGGAAATGGTCAATTCCAGTCCTAAATCCTTGCAACCCTACAAGTAGAGGTCTTCAACTTGCTCAAATAGCTCCTTAAGGCTTCCAACCCTAGTCGCGCTTCTCACAAACCAATTAGCTCCTCCCAAAAGCAAGTCGCCAAACATCAAACGCTGTTTTTTACTTTTTCTGAATAATAGCTTCAATTACAATCTCAAAAAGATGCGCTAGATGAGAAATGAGGGTTTGCGTCCCCACTCCTTTTTGGCTTGAAGGTTTTCGTTTCCAAGTCAACAGCTCAAGCTTTTCATGCTTAAAACTTTAATTTCAAAATATATTTTCATGATGCCTTCAAATGATCCCTCCTTTGCTTTTATAATCCTCTCCCAAAGGGTACGCCCAAAATAGAGGGAAATACCTTTTTTCTTTTTTTCCTTTTTCAAATTATAAAAAGAACACCTCTTATAATCCACTTAAATGGATTGGGCGCCCATGACTCTCAACGGGCCCCAACTCAAGTGAATTTATAACAATAAAGTGCTCTTAAGAAAACTAAATGTTTCCCTTCTTTTTCTTTTTTTCCCTTAGCCCTTGAGAAACTAAATAAGGCTAAAGGTCTCCAATAGTGTCATGATCAAAATGGGGACATGACAAACACTCATGCACTCTACCAAGCAGTCTAGTGTAATATGAAGATCCTTGCTCTTATCTCTATGTATGAGATGCAAGCAACTAGTAGATTCTATATGCTCCACTAATTCTTCACTTCAGCTTTTGGTAAAAAGGATGCACACATCAATATATGGTAGTAGTAATAAAAAATAGGGTGCAATAGCTCATGGGAGCTTCCCTTCATGTCTTAAATGCATTGGCATGCATGTTTATATATGGACTTCTTGAACTAAAATTAAGACCTATTGGTAAACAAGCCGAGAATAAAAAAGGCGGGAAAGCTGACAAACAAGATATAAAAGACCAACAAAGTTGGGCACAAGGGTCATTGGACCCACTAGGCATAGGTGACCAATATTGAATGTCTTGATCTAGGTCACAACCGAAATTGAACAATTTGATTTCAACAATAGCCAAAATTGAAAGGTTGATCTTGGTAGATTGATCTAAAACCCTAAAACAATAATTTTTACCTTCTAGGAGTATTGCGGGTTGTGCCAATGCAAACAAATAATCGATTTGTAGGTTTTCAAGCATTTCAGATTGAATGGTGGTATTATCATAGACCCAAAGTGAAACAAGGGAAGGAAAATGGGGCCCTGCACAAGGAAAAATGTGCCAATAAGAGTCTACTTTGAACTAATGATCCATATTCACAAGAACACATAATACCATAGCAAATAAATTATCTTGTACCAAAATTAGGTGTCTACACCTACAACATACAACCTTAACAAAAAAACAAGCCAAAACATTAATTTTGCTCTTATGTAGCAATTATTGCAGTCTATTATTTGCCCAAAGAGTTTGAGGTTATTATAGAAGCATGTTCTTGAGCCTCCATGAAATTTCTATGGAGATAGAAGGGAGCAGATCCATGCACCCAACCATGGTGGCTATATAGGCCCCAACCATTGCCTAACCTCTATATCCATAATACTATAGCAGGGAAAAGAGAAAAGTGCCAACACAAATCCTCAGAAATACTAGTGCATAAATAAAAAAACCTATTTTTGTACTATCAATGTGTTAGGTACAATCCTCTGAACGTTGCTATGGTGGTATAGATTGTTAGCGGTTAGCCTACTAGGTCCGTGCCCCTCTATCTTCATCCTGTAAAACAATGCACAACATGAATAATTTAAAAGGATTTAAAACTCAAATGAAATGATAATGGTCGTATGTGAAATTAAAGCTTAAAAATAAACATTTTATCATCTCAAGATAGGTATAGAAAGGATGACCTACAACACATCAAACCTTAACAAAAACCAAACAAAAATAGTAATTTTGTAAATACCCAACAATTGTTGGGGTCCATGATTTTCTCAAAGAGTTTGAGGGTATTTTACAAGCATGTGGTTGAGCCTCAAGGAAACTTCTGTGGAGACAAAGGGGAATGGACCCATGCATACAACCATTATGGCTCATACCTCCAACCATTCGCTGACCTCTCTATACATAATACCATAGCGGATAAAAGAGAAAGTATCCAACACGAAGCCTTAAAAAGTATTTATATCATAAATAAAAATGCCTAATCTTCATACTCTCAATGTGTTTGGCACAATTCTATTAACTTTGCTATGGTGGTCCAAATCAGTAGTTAGCCTACCAGGTCTGTGCCTTTTTGTCTTTAACCTGCAAAAAGTGCACAACATCAATGACATCTGCATTTAGAAGGATTTAAATATGATATAAAATGATAATGGTTGTATGTGAAAGTGAAACTTAAAAATAAACTTTTTATTATTTCAAGATAGTTATACTAAGGATGACCTACGACACACAATCTTAAAAAAAAAAACAAACCAAAGCAGTAATTTTGTGCATAGCCATCAATTATTGCATTCCATGATTCACTCAGAGTTTGAGGGCATCTTTGAAATATATGCTTGAACCTCCATATATAGAGTGGAACAAACTCATGGACCCAACCATGGTGGCCCATACTTAGCCCAAACGATGGCTAACCATTGTATCCGTAATATCAAAGTCGATAAAAGAACAAGGTGCCAGTAAAAAACCTTCCAAATATTAATATCATAAATAAAAAGGCTTCAATCTTTATACTATGTAATTGTCACATTCCTATGAACACTGCTACGGTAGTATAGATTATTGGCGGTTAGCCTACCAAGAGTGCTCCTCTCTATCTTTAACCTGCAAAAAAATGCACTACATCGTCAACATCTACCATTGAAAAGTATTTAAAACCCAAATGAAATAAAATCGTATGTGAAAGTAAAGCTGAAAAAATAAACGTGATATTGTCTCAAGCTAGTTATAGCAAGGATGATCCACAACACATAAAACTTTAACAAAAAATATTCCATGAAAATAATTTTGTGTATATTAAGCAATTATTGTTGTCCACAATTGACTCAAAGAGTTTAGTGGGATTAGAATAATCTATAATCATTGCATTAGTTTGTCTAAGAATTGACGGTTTGCTTCATAAGTGTATGTAAGAGACCCTGCTCAAATCTGGTTGAAAACTTTTGATTTTTGGTCTTGGAAATTTATCAAACACTTCACATACAAGTGTCATATGACTGATATAACATTTTAGTTTGCTTTAATGGCTCTTTCCTTTACTTAACATCAATAAGAATGCTTGCAAGAAGAATCTAGATTGTCTAAACAATGACCTAGCACGAATGTGCAACTAATTTTGGCAATATTCCATGCATATATATGATCTAAGCCTGAGAAATGAACACCTACAGCCAACTGACATTTTTACAAACAGTTGGTATGCAAACTAACTAGCTGATAATAAATGATATCGAAATTCTCAAATGACACCAGCAATTATTATCTCCTTAATTGCAATGAAATTTCTAATACAATGCTCATGAAATATGGCCAAGACTCAATGCTAACAATTTCAAAATGAACCTGATTGGAGACGCCTTCAAATGATATGAATTTCTGAGTTGTCTTCAGTCTGGTATACTTCAGATCAGACTTGCATATCTTCCAAATTCCACCTCCAAATGAATATATGTCAATGCCAAAGTGTTAGGAAATGTTGGGCGCCCCTTTTGGATGATATTTGATATTTTTTTGGACTCCTTTAATGCAAAATCGCCCCACTTCAAAGTTGCAGACCTGCCATGGATAAACCTTCAAATCTGAAATAATCTCCACAACCTTTGGATTCTTTGGCATAAACAAAACGTTCCTTGGACTTGGGCACTCCAAATGGCACTATGCTTGATGTTGAAAACCCTCTTAGGTGACCAAAACGAACTTGGAAGTGTGGCTGTCCTCAGAAATTACAGTCATATATTCCTCCTTATTTACAGCTGTAATGGCCTTCCAAAGGTCTCCAAACAAAATAGACCTCCATTGTCTTGAGAATGTTCTCCCAGCTAGGGCGCTTCAATTGGATGTTCTTGTTGCTTCAACAAACACCTAGAATGAAAGATTAGAACTCATTGCCATGGCTGCCATGAAAGTCTTCAGATTATGCAATGTAAACCCTTGACCAAAGCTTGTCGATGATGCTCAAATGAAGAAACTGAATGTTTCCTCCTCAAAGTGCAACCCTTCAGATGATCTTTCACACCCTCAGTTATGCAATCACTTGAGAGGTATCGTTCTCAAAGATTAGACTGAAAATTTGCAGACCATCAGGGCTTACAAATGCTCAAGAAGATTCAAATGATCAAAATAAACTTGGATGCTGAGAATGAGCTCTTGCCTTTCCTTTTATTCTTTTCTTAAGAGAGCTCAAACACCTCTCTGGCCAATGTGGGATAAAAGATTTATTCCCACATTAAATTATTCACTTAACGCACTTTATTATGTTAAAGTGACTTTATTATTATAAAGTTACTTTATAACTTTATAATAATATTAAAATATTAAATAAATCACTTAAGTCACTTAAACTTTAATATCTCTCTCATCATTCATCCGATGCACGAGCCGTCTGAAGCGGTCGACTGAGGAAGTGATTCTGAACGCTATCAATCCATACTGCCAGAAATAGCAGGGGTCCCACGCTGAGTGCTGAATACTGCTAAAAATAGCAACTCAGGCTAGAAGTGTCCGAATGAGCCTGAACGAAAGCCAACTGATCAAGTACTGACAAATTGAAGCTGAGCCAAGCTCCATCAAGAGACCCTCTAACCATGCATATTAACCTACGAGGGCTAAGAATAGGCTAAATCCACCAAACTCTGATGCTCGCAAAAAATGGGGACATTACAGTGTATGTACAGCCATTAAAGCATAGTTGAACGTAGATATTTGTCATATGTTGTGGTTCCAAACACCTTATTAATGCAAAGTGTGGGTGCATAACACAAGGTACATGAACTGTCTGATAAGATGTCTCAACGAAATGATGTCACATGCAAATCATTGCATGATGCAAAATGTGGGAGAAAACACAAGGATGCGATATTTTTCATAAGTTGTAGCTTCAAACACCTTGATGCAAAATGTGGCAATATACTTAAGGTAAATGAACTGTTGAACAAAATGTTTGAAAGAAATGTGGTCACATGGACTGCAATGGACTTAGGTCTTTTACTTGTATTTTGTGATTAGGCAAGGATCATACTTTTGCCACACTTTACAAACTTTTGTAATATCTTAAACTTTGGATGGGCATACTTGATAGCTATTTGAGATGTAACTATAGCTGTTTTTCTTTAAGGATTTATGTGTTGTAGATGTTGCTCTTAATGCAATGACATGAATGTTGTAGTTTTTCAAACAATTTACATCCCTTCTCTATCGTATGACATTTTGCAATTGAGATTGCATTAGAAGGTCTATATATTGCACATATCGAAAAGCATAATCAAATGATGGAATTAGGAGATTTACTTGTGTTTTGTAAATAGGCAACGATCTTGGCATCATAGTTCAACTACTCGTTGAGTACTTGGCAAGTTTTCAAGTACTCACCGTTTTTTTAGCCCTAACGAGTTTTCACCAATTGAACACTTGAGTCTACTTGGGGTGAGTTTCAATGCAAAACTCACAATAAGTACTTGGTGTGATTGAGCGAAAAACTTGCCGTACACGGTTTGACGTAGTAATATGTGGTTCGACATGGTAAAAACTCAATAAAAATGATGCATTTACTTATTTTTAACCCCTCCCACACATTTTCATCACACAACATTTGAGCATCCTTTGAGCGAATTGGAATGAGTTTATAGTAGATTTGCGGAATTTCGATTTCCAAGTTTTTTTTCCCTTTTTTTTCCAAGCATATAAATTTTTTCTAAAATGTTAATATTAGGTTTCTAAACAAGATTTACAAACTTACTTGCATTCCATTAAATTCCCATTATTTTTATTTGTGATTTACACTAGTTTCTCATAATTTATGAATGAAATTGTTGGTTTTTTTCATGTACATAGGATTTACGGTTTAATTTTTTTTTAATGTTGTTTTTTGGTAGTTGAACATGTTGCAGGCTAGCATACAATGGCATTCAGCTCCGCATTGGGCTGAACATTAACGAGTAGAAGCAGTCATGCTAGACACTGTTCCGTCACTTGGAAGTATGCCATGGTTGGACCATCCCATGGGAGTGTGATTTGCACATTCTGCTTGAAAAAGGGTTTTGGAGGCATTAGTCATCTCGCGTACCATATCATTTGCATTTCTTGTTGCAATGTCATGTCGTGTCCCAATGCCATGAAAGAGGCAAAACGAGAGATGCAAGCAATGCTTGCATTGTTCGATGAGAAGAAACTAGAGAGGGAAAGGGTACAAGCAGCCATAACATCAACCATTAATCTCGAATTGACAGTAGAAATGGAGGTAGATATGGTAGAGATTGTGGGCTCTAGTTGTGGTCTATGCATATAGGGCACATCCACCTCATCCAGTTTGAGCAAAGCCCAATCACATTACTTTTTTGTACCTAGAAACATACCTAGAAGGTACATAGTGGAACAAGGAGGTGCACCAGAAAGTAGATAAGGCATGTGCAAATTTTTGATATTACAACCTTCCCTTCAATGTGGTGTCCTATATTGGGAGTATTTAGATATGTCATTGACCGTTGCAGGGAAATGGTACAAGGCACCCTTTCAAAAAAACTTAAGTGAAAAACTGCTCCAAAATGCTATTGCAGATGCAAAGTCAATTTTGGAAGAACAAAAGTAGTGAAAAATCGGATGCACCATTCTTTCAGATAGGTGGGCGGATGCAAGGAATTGCACTCTTATAGAAAATTAGTAGCTTCAAATGGTGAGATGGTTTTCTTGAATTCAATTGATGCCTCTAACAATGTAAAGAATGCAAAAACTTTGAGCCCAATGCTAGAGGAAGTTGTCTTAGAGGTGGGAATTGAGAATGTTGTGCAAGTTGTCATTGAAAATGCAACAACATATATGGTAGCTAGGAAACTACTTATGGAGAGACATCTATCACTCTTTTGGACCCCTTGCACTACCCATTGCCTTGACCTTCTTTTGGAGGACATAGGCAAAATTGATTGGGTGAGACCATTTGTAGAAGATGTTAGAAACATCACAAAGTATATTTATAATCACCCTTGGGTTCTCAGCCTCATGATAGAGCTTGTGCGAGCGGGTGTCACAAGGTTTGCTACTAACTTTTTAATGTTGCAAAGTATTTGTAGTTTGTTGATGCTATTGAAGCAAATATATTCAAAGAAATTTGATGGAGAGAGGACCGCAAAGATGGTTTTTGATGATGCTTTTGCGAAGAGAGCTACAAAGATCATCAAGGTAACTTCAAATTTCAATTTAAATTTCAGGTCGATTCCTTTATTTTCAAAATTTAAGGTATTTACTTTAATTGTAAGCTTGTAACTTTGTTTGTAGGTGTCAGAGCCTTTGATGAAGATTTTGTGCTTGGTGGATTGGGAGAAAAACCCAATGGGATACATTTATGAGGCCATGGATAGGGTCAAAGAGGCCATCCAAAACTATTATAGGGGAGATAGAGACAAATTTGATCCCATTTGGGAGATAATTGATCAAAGGTGGAATAATCAACTCCAATCCATTCATCTAGGAGGGTACTACCTCAACCCCAAGTTTTTCTCCTCCAATAGCTTTACAGATGTTAATGGGGAGGTTATGGAGGGCCTCTCAACATGTATTGAGAGGATGACACCTGAAGTTGAGGTGAAGGATCTCATTATTTTAGAGTTGTAAAATTACAAGAAGGCTAGGGGCAAACTCGCAGGGTCTTTTCTCTGCCACTAGCTATCTAAGGGAGATCCACCCAAACACCAGGTAACAAAACTTGTAGTCTTTATTTATATCTTACAAGTTACAAATTTATAATTATTAATTACCTCCAAACTTTTGAATATCTTGTTTGCAGGTTTTTGGTGGGTAGATTGAGGTGGAAATATACCAAATCTTCAAAAGTTAGCCCTCCAAATTTTATCTCAACCTTGTAGCACTCTTGGATGTGAGTGCAATTGGACACATGAAGCGCAATAAGTTGACTCAATGACGCCTGAATGATGTAGTTTTTGTGCAATACAACCTTCGACTTCACACAAGAGAGGTGGACACATCATAGGAGCCTATTGATTTGGATGATATTGATCCCTATAGTGATTGGATTGTGTAGGATGAGGAGACCCTCTTTTTCATAGAGGACGAGATTGTTGATTTCGAGAGGCAAGCTATGGAGGGTGTAGGTAGTGGTACAACCGAAGCAAGAGAGATTGGATTGGATGACATCTTTGTAGATGATGTTGAACATGATGTAGAGGAGTCATTGCCATCTAGTACTAGGGTGGAGCCGCATGCACAACCTTTTAGGCAGAGCGAGGAGTTGAAATGGAGTGCAAGGAATAGACCCTCTCAGTCTCCCCAATTTTTCATTAGAATGGGGAAGAGGAAAATTGTAAATTCTTTTAATTTGTAACTTGCATGTATATGCAATATATGATGATGATTTTCAATGACAACCATCATAAATTCTTAAGTATAATTTATAATAGTTATCAACTGGCTGTTGTATTTTAATGATGATACGATTTTGTACTTTATTTGTATTCAAATCTAATAAAAAACACTTTCCCAACATTTTACAGATTGATTTGATACATTTTGTAACTATATTTTGTATAAAATTTATGTTTGTATAAGAAATTTAAGTATCTTTTAAAGTTTTTGAGTTTTGTTAAGTCAGAGTATTTTTGGTCTACGGAGTCCGACTATGCAAACTATGCTAGGCATTATACCCTGATATGTTAGTAACTTTAGTAGATGTTGCTCTCAATGTAGCGACATATGAATATTGTGGTTTGTTATAAAGTTCACATGCCTTCTCTATGAATGTTGTGTGTAAACATGTACACAAAATGTGGCAACATATACAACACATGAATTGTTACACTATGTGGCCATATACAATCATGGACATTTTGTCCATGGAGGTAGAGTACTCTATCTCCATGGACAAGATGTCCATGCTTATCTACTACCACATACTATAACAACTTGGCCAAGCCCGTGATATGAACTCCTCATTCATTGTAGACTAACTGATACAACTACAATATACTCAAAAAGTTCGAAGCCTAAGGATATGTCACATTTTGACTGAGATTGCATTAGGGTATGCCATGATTGCCTTAGAATATCATACATTCATTGCATAAGGGTATGCCATGATTGCATTAAAATATCCATAAAACTTTTGTTGAGATAGATCCTTGTACCCAACCATGGTGATCCATACCCATTTCAACCATAAGCTAACCTTTGTATCCATAATACCATAGTAGAGAAAAGAGCAAGGTGCTAACACAAAGCCTCATATGTATCAATATCATAATTAAAATACCTCAATCTTTGAACTATTGATGTATTTGGCACAGTTCTATTAATGCTTTATGGTGGTACAAATTGTTGGTGTTTAGCCTACCAGGTTTGCACCCCTCTGCTTCAATCTTAAAAAAAATGCATTACATCAACATTTGCAATTTAAAATGCTTTAAACATCAATTGAAATAATAATTGTACATGAAAGTAAAGCTTAAAAAAAATGTTTTATCAATTGAAGATAATTATAACAAGGATGACCTACAATGCATAAAAACCTAACAAAAGACAAACCAAAACAACAAATTTGTGTATGTCCAACAATTATTGCACATTTTGTTAGGGCATATTTTGACAAGACAAGAAGATTTTATAAAGCACTGGTTGAACTAATAATAGATGTCATCCTTGAGATAGCCATGCCTTGCATATTCTTTAGTCGGTAAAAATCTCAAATATTGGTCAATATATCAAGACACTACTATTATCCTTGCCACCAAACATAAGTAAATGTCATAACGATCTTGCGCTTTCACATTGGTAATGAAATTGAGACACAATACTTTGATCCTGCCTATTCACCAAACATAAGTAAATGTCGTAATGGTCTTGCGCTTTCACATTGGTAATGAAATTGAGAAAATTTATCAATTGCATTTTGACAAAATGTTGTCATATGGATTATAGTGATCGAATTATGATATTCAATCATGTTTTGTGGTCACATTGCAATGTACATGTTTTTCAAGGCGCTTGCGACTAATAAATATTGAAGTATCAATGGCAAACAACAATTTAGATATTTCATCCTAGACCTTGAATGGGCATACCTGATAGTTGTTTGAGATATAAATATTTTTGTTTTTGGTTAAGGTTTTATGTGTTGTAAAAACTTTGTTAGGGCATGTTTTGACTAGATGAGAAGATGTTTTAGGGTTTGTGTTCAAGTAGTCATAGTTGACATCCTTGCTATAGCAATACTTTGCATATCATGTATCCATAGGCAGCATAAAGAAGTCACTTGAAAATCTTGTATAATCCTATTGTAGAACCACAAACATGCCTTATCTCAGCAGTGGATCTTGGGTATAACATAAATTTTTTAAAAAGCACGGGGCCTCACATTTGAGCATATAGACAAAAAAATAATGTTTGCAGAAGACAAGATCTAGGAGAGAAAATTGACAGAGAAGTGGATTTGACAAAAGAGGGAGTGGAATTGATAGAAGAGGGATTTATTCGATAGAGGAGGAGCCCATTTGAAATAAGAGGAACCCACATTGACAATTATGACCATGTCATGGGTCAAAATCAATTGTTCTTATTTCATGTTGCGTGCGTGCATGTGCATGTGCGTGTGTTGTATTTGAATTTGCCTACAATAAGCTTAGTTTTGTGTTGTAGAATCTTTTTAAGGGCACACTTTGAGTGGATGAGAAGCTTTTTTAGGGCACGTGTTCAAGTAATAATAGTTTTGATTGAGATTGCATTAATGTATATCATGTTTAGATTGAAATTGCATTACGGTATTTCACGTTTTGACTGAGATTGCATTAAGGTATTGCATAATTGCATTATAATATCCTCTAATGATTGCATTAGGTATATCACGTTTTGGTTGAGACTGCATTAGGGTATATTATGTTTTGACCAAGATTGCATCAGGGAATGTCATAATTGCATTAAAATATTTTGTAATCATTCCATTACATTCTCAAAGCTTTGTTGGGGAATTTTTTACATATTTTATAATCATCACATTAGTTTTTTAAAGCTTTGTTAGGGAATATTTTGCATATTAGGTAATCATTGCAATATTTTATCAAATCTTTGCTAGGGCACGTTTTTCATATCCTATAATTATTGCATTATTCTGTTAAAGCTTTCATATGAAATGTTTTGTATCTTGTAGTTATTGCAGTACTTTGTCAAAACTTTGGTACATGTTTTGCATACCCTTTACACATTGCACTACTTTCTCAAAGCTTTGGTATGACACGTTTTACATATCTTTTACTCATTGCATTACTTTGTCAAATCTTTGGTAGGGCACGTTTTGCATATCTTTTAATCATTGCATTATGTTGTCAAAGCTCTATTAGGAAATGTTTTTTATATTCCGTAATCATTGCATTTTGTGCATATCATGTAATCATTGCATTACTTTGTCAAAGCTTTGTTAAGATATGTTGCAAATATCCTATAATCAATGCATTACTTTATCAAACAATTGACATGCTTTCTCTATGCTATCAAATTTTGCACATGAGATTACATTAGGGTCAACTCAATCATTTCATTAAGCTCAACTCATTCATTGTGTGAGGGTCAAATTACTTATTACCTTATTCTATCTTGTACTTATTGCATTAATTTGTCAAACAGTTGACTGCCTACTCTATGCTGCCACCTTTTGCACATGAGATTGCATTAGGGAAACTCACTCATTGCATTATTATATATTTTAATCATTGTATTTGTTTCTAAAACAATTGATGTCTTTTCTATGCTACCACATTTTACACAAGATTGTTTTAGGGTAAACTCGCTCATTACATTGGGATCAACTCTGACTTTGCATTAGGGTTAAATCCTTCATTGCATTAGTCATTCTAGTCATTGCCTTAGGGTTAAATCACTCATTGCATTAGGGGCAACTTAGTCATTGCGTTATTCTATCCTATACTCATTGCACTAGTTTCTCAAACAGTTGGCATGCCTTCTCTATCTTGACACATTTTGCAAATGAGATTGCATTAGGGTCAACTCATTCATTGCATTACGATCAACTCACTCATTGCAGTAGGGTCAACTCACTCATTGCATTAAGATCAATGTGCTCATTATATTAGGATATCATGTAATCATTGCATTAGTTTCTCAAACAATTCAAGGATGCGAAATGTGGGAGTATAGACAAAGCATGTGAACTATTTAACATTATGGTCCTAATATATTAGTGACTTTAGTACATGCTCTCAATGCAACAACATTGTAGTTTGTCAAGCAACATTGCATTGGAGGGTCAGTTACAAGGATGCTCTCAAACTCTTTGAACTAATAAAGCCCTATGGAACATACTCTAACAAACCGTAAAATGACTACAAGATATTCAAAGCATGGGTGTAGCAAGGATGACTTATAGCACATAAAACCTTAAGCAAAAACAAACCAATATAGTAATTTTGTAATTACACAACAATTACGTATCAAGAGTATAGAAAATTTTAATATGTGAACTATTTGACAATACATCTCACCAAAATGTGGTCATATGGACTACAATGATTACAAGATGCAAATTGTGGAAGCATACAAAAAGCATGTGAACTATTTGACAAAATGTGGTCACATGGACTACATGTCTTACAATAATTTGGTCCGTTAGATTCAAATAATTTATTATTTTTCTTAGGTCTTCAAGAGCAGAATCGTGCTTTCAAACCACTTGGTACAGAGGAAAAGATATTTATAAAATGTATGCTTGTACTATCAAATAGAAGATGTATGATGATTGATGTACAACAAAACAAGGTCATGCATTAAATGTATGCTGGTGGGGTGTATGTGTCGAGGGTTACACCCTTTCAATAACTTATTAATATTAATAATTTATTACATGTAGCCATATACAAGTCTTTCAATATATATATATATATATATTTGTTAAATGATAACTAGGGAAGGGCCCAAGTCTTGGAAAAAAAGATAAGTGAAGAAAGTTCTGGAGTAAATCAATGGGAACTCAAAAAGTAGGAAGGTCTATTAACCAGTCAACACAAAACCAGATAGACACTGTCCGCCCATGACATAGGGAATAATGAGGCTTTATTCCTTTAGCTTGCCATGGGGCCCCACCAAATCCATCTAGTTAAGCACCCTTGGAGTGAGCAAGTGGAATCCTCAACAATTCCTTTCAAGACAGAATTAGCATCTGCAGCGTCATACAGAAATCCAATATTAATAAGAAGCCACACCATAGGCACACATTGGCCATGCTTTTATATCTTCAATATAGAGTCTAGAGCTCACAGACTGTTCAATAGTCCAATCCATTGTCACATACACAACACATGCACTTAGCAAAATAAAGACCCTTATGCACACACATACTAAGCTAGGGAATCTCTTTCACCACTATCCACAACTTTTGGCACTCAGCATGCAATTTTGGGAGAGCCATGACAATTTCATTCCAAGCTTAAAGCTTCAGCAGGGGAGAGATACCACATCTCAAGACAGAAGAGGGTGATACAAAAGGAGGAAGATCTTAGACCCATAAATTAACCACTCAATAGTCCTATCAGAAAATTAATTCTCAAATGACAGAGAACAATTACCAAGATATAGAAACACTTGATGCATATTTATTTAGAAAACTCCCAAATTGTGCCAAGCAAGAAGAGAATTCAGCCAAAACGGAAGCAAAATCATCTTTATCCATAATTCTATGAGGAAATTTCCAAACAAGGAGTCTTATATGCATACTCCATCTACAGAACCATATTTAAAAGTTTCATGGTCATGATACCATTAAGTATAAGTTTCCAAAACCAAACTAACGATAGCAGTTTTTAAAAATAAGGGCCATGGCAAATTAGCAGGCCCTGTTATGCCCCAAAAAGCTTTAGATACATTTATACTACCAAGTAGGATTTATCATCTCAGTCCACAATGATTACGTTTTTAGGCACATCCTCATCCACATCATCAGCATCAATATCCCCAATATCAATATCTCTATCTTCAACCAAGGGTGGCGGAGGGCAACACAAAGGAGGTGAAAAATGGCCTCTTTAGAAAGAAAGGAGCCCAGCCTCTCCATGATTTCAGCCATGCTCTTGCTAAAGGCCCCCAAACCATGTATTATGATGTGATGGTGATGGAGCTTATATAGACCCAAGCAATTCATTGAGGCTTTCAGCATTCTGCATCAGTTACATCCTCATGGAGGGAGGAAGTACTCAAGGTGTTTAACAACTTAGGGTTTGAGTCACATCATAGATATTTATGTGACCAATCATATGCTTGGGATCAATCATCATTTTCTTCATCATCTTTGCAGCGTTGTCTTTTTCCATGCCATCCATATCTAGAACGAATTTCCACATGTGCCATATCTAGACCCTTGTGTAAGAGTTTTTGATTTCTTATGAAATAAGCTCCAAGAATCTATTTACCAAATCCTCCACCTTCATGTTCTTAGCCCTTTGTTTTCCCTGCCTGTGGGAAGTCTTAGGACCCTCATCTTGAATTTTCATCTTCTCACTTTTCACATTTATTTGCATTTTTTGTAGTCCTGTTGGAGCATACACAACTATTCCAAGACAAAAGGTTGGGATAGGATGAAATTAGGGGAGGCAAAAGCCAAGATCCAATCTTTCAAGATTTCACAAGCCCAACGAGACCCAAATTCTCTATCACATTCCACAACATTCAATGGAACCTACAGAATCAAACTAGATAATGGAACCCCTCCTCGTCAACTTAGCAGTATCACCCAAATAATCATAGAATAACAAGGTAAGGGAAAAACATTTCTTTCTTCCATATACTACCTAGAGAATGGTCAATGAATGATCATGACCAACCTTGAATTGGGAGACCAAGGCATATAGACCCTAAAAAGAACTAAAGAGAGCACCATCTGCAAACCATCCACAATATGAAACAAGAGGGGAAAAACTCTTTAGAGAATGCATACTTGAAGACAGATGAAATTGCATGAAATCTACCTTTTTAGGATTTTTCAATATTATGATGTTTTTGTTTTTGTTTTTTTTATTATGATAATTGAAACCCTAGGTAAATACCCAATGCAAAATCACACAAAACGGCAAAAGCCCAACTGAAGATTTTTATTTAAGAGTACTGATTACTATTGATTGAATCAAATCTTAACTGAAAATCCACAAATGACAATGAATTCAACAAATAAATACCACACATGGTCCACCAAAATGAAGTACAACAATGATGGATGCCCTGATGGGTGACATCCAAGTCTGTAAATGAATGTTGCCAACCTAACAAAACTGAATAGGGTGATGCCCAAGTACAGCGGTGAATAGTGATGCCGCTGCTGATTATGCTCAAGTATCTCTGTAATCCCTCTTCAAACCCTACGTCCTAGCTGAAAGTATGATGCCCCTACTGAGTGGGCCTCTAAAACTGACTTTCCTTTGAAACTGGTAGCACAAATGTGATCCCTGGGTGGAATCCTCAACTGGGTATGAGGGGTTTCATCTTCCTACTTGCAAATTTGAGGGTTTTTCGTCCTTGGATGTAGCACTGAAGCTACAAGCTTTTCCTCTAGAAAAATGGTGTTGGTTTTTGTTTGAGTGTTTGAATCATAATTTCCTTTTTTACCCAATTCTTTTATTATTCACTTTTCTATTCCAACCCTAAAAGAAATTAATATTTCTTTTAATTGAATATTCACTTTTTTCCAACTTATGAATATTAATTACTTTTTAGTCATGTATACAATATTTACTTTTGGCCTCATTCAACAATAATAAATTGTCATTTTCCAAAGTTATAATTTAAAGTACCTTTTTGGACAACTTAATAAATTATTATTATATTGTTTCCCTTTTAAATCCCCCCCTTAGCTTACGATAAATAAAGATAGGCTACGGGTCCTTTGATTTCATTAATTTGAGAAAGGGGACATTACACTGCAATCCACCACCCAGACCAAGCTCAACCACTTGAGTGCAGTCGCGAAGCACCACCATCCCAACACCATGACCATCATATGTTATCTTCCATGCAGGAAGCTGAGTATAAAGAAGTGTTGTGATCAAGGTGATGGCCTCAAGCATGTGAGGGAGAGCTCAGTGTTGCTAGGGGAGTGATATGATAGCCAAGGGTATGTAACATTAATGAAGTTGAAATGATGCTTACTCAATTGCACTCCCCTTATAATGAGTCGAGTGTTGTTTTCCCTTTTGAGACTTATCAAGGTGGCCAAGATTTAACAGCATCAAATGCTACACTTTGCATTGACGGTTAAATTTCTAATGCCTTACACCCATGAGAAAAGGCCTAATTGGTGATTGCATGCCAATCCTTCAAAGGTCCATATTTTAACTTACAAATGCAAATTAGAAGCATCACTAACCAAAATGGTTTGGAGATCATTGGGGAAGGGAGGGTTCTAAATTGTGTTTGGCTGAGCCGAGGCAAGACATAAGCCAATACCTCCATTGGCTGCCCAATCTACGGCTTGATTACCATCGCACTTGATACGATTCCATTGGATTTTGTTGAGCTTTGAGCTTAATCATTTGATCTCCTCTATAACTATGCAAATTTTACATGCCTTGACATCCTTTCCCCTTCCTACGTTGATGATCACTTGCGAGTTCCCTTCAATTATCAAGTCCTTCCAACCTATTTAGTATCACAATTTGTACTCCTTTCAGGAGAGCTTTAGCATCTGCCATGTTGTCAGTATCGTTTCTAATATCCAGAGATAATGTTAGGAGCGACTGACCTTCACTATCTCGAAAGATCCCGCTACGACCAGCTGGATCAGGGTTTCGATTTCAGCCCCATCAAAGTGAGCTTTAACCACCCAACTTTGGGGGAGGGGAGGGCAGTGGAGGTGAGGGAAGCGGGGGGCAAAGGTGATAACCTTATTCTTTTTCTTTCCACTGGGCCCTTTATTGGTGAATATTTTTTACTTTTTAATTAAAATTTTTCCTTGCCTTTTTTCTATCACCAACATTTTTGCACATTGTCTTCTGTTCCTTTCAGGCATAATTGTTTCTTCAAGTTATCAGGCCTCAATGTGAACTCTGATTCCATTGTTGTATATAGAACAATGATAGAACAAAAGAGCAAGAGGGGAACTATGATTAAAAACATTTTATTATCAAAAGGAAGTTACAAAGCAAAACACCGTAACTCCCTAACTGACTAATATATAATGTTAGTCACTGAACATGTAATGCAACTACTGACTCAGGACTCCTAATATTAGGTGTTATTATTCATAACACTATTACTCTTGATTCATGTGTATATTCATATTTATTACAAAAGATGTGAAATAGGAGATATATGGAAAAGGTAAAACTTTTCATCTCTTGACTGGTTCAAGAAAGTTATTGCTAGGTTCAGGGTGGTGACGCTGACTAGAATCTCGTATGAAATCAACTCCAATTTGGTGCTGATGCTGAAACTTGGCACTGATGTTGGAAGTTGGTGCTCAGTTGAAACATTTGGCACAAAAATGTTGATGCCGACATTTAAATCATCATTGTGAATGCTTAAAGTGTAGATTGTAAAGTTTATTTAAATTTAGTTGGCTCTGCCCCCTGACCCCGGAAGGGTCTGCTCCCTCGTGAGTCTGTTGGGGTAGCAAAAAACATAAGTTGCTTCTCTTGGCTGTGGTGTTTCCGTTTTGGGAAACATTGCCACAAAAGTTTCTGGGCAATTTAAGTGTTGGAAACCTTTCGAGGTTGAAAACCCACATGGGCATTGGATGTTCTTGCAACTTAGGTACAAAGCTGATGAGTATGATAAACATAAATTTATATTATAATATTTTTTTAAATGCAACTGGAAAATCTATTTTCCATGTCATTTATGCTGATCAGTTTTAGATTGTACATTTTATATGTATAAGGTATTATGCTTGATCTTAAATAATGCATATGGCTTCTATATTTGGTAAGAACTATAGTGACTATTGGAATATTTGATTTTTATGTACTTTGAACCATTTTTTTTCCCTTGGAGATTAAATGAACTAAACAGTGCCATTAGCTTTACAGACGTGGCACTTGTAACATCTTTGCGTGATGGGATGAATCTCGTGAGCTATGAGTTTATAGCCTGTCAAAATTCTAAGAAAGGCGTGCTCATCCTAAGTGAGGTGAATCAAAATCATATCTGTACCTTTGGAATTTAAGTAATTTATATTACATCTTTGCTAATTTATTAGCTCTATGTTTTGAGATCAATGAAGGATTATTTTTCCTTAAAGTTATTAGTTTGACACTTGGCTTGGAAGACAATGGTATTTGGACATCAATTTATTCTTATTTTCCATTCTTAGGTCCATGGGAATCATTTCATTCTTTATATTCCAATTTTAAATTTCTGAGTAATATATTTATGCAATATTTATTATTTATTGGTTGGAGAAAGAAATCTGAAAACAAATTTAGTGTGCACTTTTCTTATGTTGAGAAAAATATAATTTATTTACTTTTTTTACTATTGTAATACAAATTGGAAATTTGTGGACGTAAATGAATACTACAATATTCCAAGATGTACCTATCAAGTGCCAAATATGAAATATGTCTCCAGAACTATCATTTACATGTTAAGCAATAAAATACACATTTATGTACTTGTGATTCTGTTTGACTTAAATTTATTTGAAAGAATGCCGTTGTTAGCATTTACCATGTTGAATCATACCTTTGCAAAAATTCAAGGATCTATTTTTCTATCTGCTTGAATTTAGCATATGCCAAGACAAGTTTATGTAGATGCTTTTTTGAACAGTGACTAATTCATAGCATGCAAGTTATATAGATTTCTTCCTTGGATTGGGATGGATCAAGGTAAGGAAATTGTAACATGTATTTGAAATGACAATCCAACGAAACAAGAACTAGCTTAGATAACAAAAAATCGTATCACCTAAACTTTGAGATTATACATAAACTTAAGAGACTGAACAGTGCTTGAAAAATTGAAAGAATAAAGGGAGTTTTATGGGTGAAGATGACTTTAAGTCAAATGATACATTTTTCATCTGCAAAAAAATCTCTTCAAGCACTGCGCATTGCAAGTGTCTTCTAGGTGAAATGTCCCTTTTGGGGAATGTTCTGAATTCTGAATTTTTCAATTATTTTTCCAAATATGGAGCATCAATTAAACATTAAAACAACAATACTCACAATGATATTGATTAAACTGAACTTTTTATTGCAATTGCCAAAATACACAGAATACTGATGTATCACAGCCAAATCCTAATATGCTGGAATAATAAAATTTGGTGATTAAAAAAACCCTTACAGCCTGATTTCAACAGCTGAGTGATGGTCCAGCAGCATGGAATGCAGCCGTGCAGCTGAGGAAGGAGGACAGTGGCTAGCAAAGTGAGGCATTCCTTCCTAGGGTGGTGATTTGTCTTCAGCTGCCAACAAAACCCTCACCAAGGCAGTCGCAACAGTCCCAAAGGCTGCACAGTAGTCCCATAGGCTGCTATTTAGGGCACAACTTTTCCCAAATGGTACGGCCCTTGAATGGAAAAAGAAACCTTGATTTGCTGATCTAATGACCACAAAAATTCTGAATTTGGCTAGAACTTCCAGCCAATTGGAATCTGGAAATAACCTAATTGTCCACCTAAATGTGATCTCTGTATGAAATCATCAATAATGGGATGGGAGGGTTTCCATCCTCTAATCCTCAATAGAAACTTAAGAGGGTTTTCATCATCTAGATCTGAATGCAATGGAGGGTTTTCGTCCTCAAATGTAGAAGTTGGAAGCAAATGCCCAAACTCAAAATAGATGTAATAAACAAGATGATCGCAAATGACCCCCAAAGCCCTATTTTATAACTTTTTCTGTCCCTTTTTCCCAAGTTGGCCACTTTAATAAAGTACACTTTTTTTTAACGTTTACATTTTCTTTTATTTCTAATAATGATAAAGTAATTATTAAGTTGTCACTTTTTAATATAATAAAAAATAAGTCACTTAGATAACTTAAAAATATAAACTTTATTATTTTTTCAATTTATGGGAAAAGGGGACATGACGATCCGCCCTTCTCAAAGATTGCTTGTCCTCAAGCAATATCTGAATCATCCTGAAAATACCCAAATCCCAAATCATTCCTTCTGATTCTTATCCAAATGTGAACACCTGAAGTTGCTTTGCTTGTTGATCTTCAATTGCCTATAAAACATTCTTAGTTGTGCCCAATTCTGTATTTGCAACTTCTAACTTTCTTGGAAACTTTTCTTCTTGGAGAACGATCTCTTCATTCCACTTCTGCTGCACTACTTTGATTTGATCTTCATATAAATCGATGTTTGCATTAAGAGTTAATGCTTCTGAAGTCTTGGCTATTTCTTCAGTTCCCTTTATGAATGCCATTTTAACATCATGACATTGGCTGATTGTGATTAAATCAGCATGCAATTTAGTTATAATTAGCTTCCTAACAGCCCCATGAACTCTGTTAACTTCCTCAATTTCTGCTGCAAAATTAGAGGGAATAGTTGACTTTCTCAATTTCTACTTCAAATTTTCTAATCTCTGCTACAAAGTTTTGTGAGGTTGCTTTTGAATAAGTTCACTTGTTTGTTTAGCTGTCATTTCTATTGGTATGTATGGCCTCAACTTTCCTTCACACTGATCAATCACATTTTTAGCTAGTGCATGCATTGTTGGTGAGACTTCCCACACATCCTTTCTCATATTATCCAATAAAACTGACAGGAGTGGCTAAGAAATTTGTCACTCTCATTCAAAGTTAAAGACAATTGTTTACATTGAGATAATAATATTGTTTGTATGATTCTTACTAACAGTAATAAAGAGACGTTGAGACATTTTAAGAATAAGATCATCACAACCAAGATCTATCATCAAAACACAAGATCTAACTTTTGCCACCATTTTAAAAATCTTAACCCTCTTAGCAAAATAAGGACTTTTGATTTCATCCATACCTTGAAAACTTTCCATAATCAACTGAAATATCTCCCTCATTGTGTCATCATGGAATGGGAATTCAGGTGCTTTTATTCGGGTAATTACATTAATGCAAGTGATAACAATAAGCCTTACATCTTTGTCTTGATGTTTTAGAAGTTCTAGATTTCCCAAAGAAATAATTAATGGAGTCATAGCAAGATTCATCATACCAGATGGTGTTTGTTCTACCATAGACAAGTAATTTTCCACTTCCTTTAAAATACTGAGTGTACCCTCCCATTGAGGTGGATGCTTGAGGCTTTTCCCTGCTTGGTAAAGTTTCTTCTCCATGTCCTTTCCTGTGAGCATCTCATAATCCTTATGAATTGGTTTTTAAAAGATGTTCCATATATTTTTGTTTTGATCCATAGGCTGACAAGATCAATGCTTTGATACTACTAAAATGTCCCTTTTGGGGAATGTTCTAAATTCTGATTTTTTAGTTATTTTCCCAAAAACGGAGCATCAATTAAACATTAAAAAAAAATACTCACAATGACATTGATTAAACTGATATTCTTATTGCAATTGCCAAAATACACATAGAATATTGATGTATCACAGCGAAACCCCAATATGCTTGAATAATAATTTTTGGTGATAAAAAAAACCCTTATAGCTTGATTTCAACAACTGAATGATGGTCCAACAACATGGAATGCAGCCGTGCAACTGAGGACGAAGGATGGTGGCTAGCAAAGTGTGGGGCTCCTTCCTAGGGTGGTGATTTGTCTTCAGCTACCAAATAAGCCCTCACCAAGGCAATCGCAACAGTCCCAAAGGCTGTGCAACAATTCCAGAGGCTAATATTTGGGGCACAACTGTTCCCAAATGGTACGACCCTTGAACGACAGAAGAAACCTTGATTTGTTGATCCAATGAACTTCACAAAAATTCTTTATTTTGCTAGAACTTCTAGCCAACCGAAATCTGGAAATAACCTGATTGTCTATGCAAATGTGATCTCTATATGAAATTACCAATGATGGGATGGGGGGGTTGTTCTCTAATCCCCAATAGAAACCCTGGAGGGTTTTCATCCTCTAGATCTAAATGCAATGGAGGGTTTTCGTCCTCAAATGCAGAAGTTGGAAGTAAATGTCCAAACTCAAAATAGATGTAATAAACAAGATGATCCCAAATGACCCCCAAGGCTCTCTTTTATAACTTTTTTGTTTTTTTTTCCGAAGTTGGCGTCTTACTTTAATAAAGTACATTTTTATTTTTACTTTTCCCTTTTCTTTTATTTCTAACAATAATAAAGTAATTATTAAGTTGTTATTTTTTAACAAAATAAAAATTAAGTCACTTAGACAACTTAAAATATTAACTTTATTATTTTTTCACTTTATAGGAAAAAGGGGACATGACACTAGGTATAGGATTCACAAATATACTAGACAATTTTCATTAAATTCAAAACCTATTGAGGAGACATTGTGGAAAACCACTAAAGAAATAGTTGATATCTACTATACAATAAAAGAAGAGCATTTCAGGTGTTCATTGTTTCTTACTTGCTTAAGATGAAATTCTACACGATTAGCTGCTTTTTGCAAGAGCCAAAAAAAAAGGATTATAAACCTTTCTCAAAAAGAAGAGATGGATGATTTGGAAGTTAAGTCTTGTTGGTCTTCAGTGGTAACCTTGACTTGGTGTCCCTATCAGGGTTTGTATATTCTTGGATCACATCATGTCCGGATTTCTTTATTGCAAAAACCTTGTTTTGGATTTTAATTACTGACCAAGGTTTCCTACCTAGATCATGTATTTAAATGGGGATAATTCCATCACTTGGAATGAATCATGCAATTGTAGAATCATTTTATCAATCGTGAGTAGCAAGTCTTATTTAGGTAGTCAGTACCCTATCCAAATCTTCTCATCTCGTGTGTGAGATCGTATGTTCAGTCCTTACATTAGCATGCTTGTAAGTTCTTACATGCTATCAGAGAAAGTCAAGCTACTTTATGGTGTGAAGAATTTGTGTGGGAAGATGTGCTTGATTGTAAAGGCAAGAAAATTTTAGGCATGGGCGTAGCAAAGCAGAGATGTGGCATTTGATGTGGATAAATAGAAGGCCTATTTCAAAAATTTGGTCCAGTATCTGTGTCTGTATCAGAAAGAGCTCTCTAACAAATATTTGGTTGCTAATTTTTGGTGCTAAATAGCAAAGATAACTTGGGAATTTTCATGACATCAGAATTTTTGCTGAGGATAGTGAACAATCTTTTGCATATATTCCATATTCATCTTCACTATTTTTTTAGCTCGTACCCATTACTATTCCAGAAGTATTTGTTTGCAAAATTTGGATTCCAGATGACAAAATTACTAGCAAATAAATATTTGCTATGTCTACCAATGGTCAAAGTCAATGCTTTTTGAATTTTTAGTTTTCTTGGAAGAATTTTGCAAGTAAATTAGCATATTTGGTTGGCATGTAACAATGGGTATCTGAAAATGTATTTTGTTTGTAAATTGTAAACAAGATTTCAAACCCTTCTCAGGATTCGCAGCTTGTTAGATACAGGTATTTTTGGGTTTTTTGCAATTTTTGGAAAACAATTGCAAGAATTAAGAGTACAACCTGCCTTTTATGTGAAAATGTGTATCTGAAAATATAATTTGTTGGCTAAGGATTTAAGAGGTTCCCAAACCCCACATGGGATCTACATCTATCTAGATTCAGGTAGTTTTGGTTTTCTTTCTGTAGTTTTTGGGCAAAAAATTGTGAGAAACCCACATGGGATCTACATCTATCTAGATTCAGGTAGTTTTGGTTTTCTGTGTGTAGTTTTTGGGGAAAAAATTGTGAGAAGGGCAGTACATTCTTTATGCAAAAGTTGGTATCTGAAAATATAATTTGTTTTCTAGCCCTTAAGAGGTAAATGAAAAATTTGTCAGTGATCCATAATCATCTCGATATTCAAATGCGCTATTCACCAACATGGATTTACTTGTTCCCTATGTGCTGTTCTCAAGTTCGATGCTATTAAGACAGCAATCTAAGGCTGCAATTTGATGCTTCCTACAGCTCCATGGCTGCCATCTACCTCATATATTCATTTTGCAATTGCGCACGAGCTCACATACATGTTTACATTCATTGCATATTATGTTTCATACTCCATCCATGCTACTACCAATAGGTGACTCATACCCGTGTCGCAAGAACAATTGTGCAAAAAAAATCACGCTGAATCTTAAACATTATGTGAGAATTAGATTTAACAACTATTTTCTGTTAAGAACAAGTACAATGCATGCAATCAGCTGAACATGCCGTTATTGTGTTTGCTTAGGTTCTTGAGATGGTAAATTAGTTGCAGAAACTGCATGTAAACACATAAATAGATCAATACATGCATAAAAGAGAGAGACACAATAATTTACTCTAGAGAAATTCAATGTGGGAAAAATATAGAAGAGTAAAATCACACTTCCTCGTCTCCATTTTCTTCTTGCAACATTACAAACTTACATAGACATGAGTATAATTTCCCTAAGTTAGCTTAGGAATTAATTCCATTCTATGATGCAATGTCCATTTGTGATTTCATCCCAAGAAAAGGAATCCTCAATTGGCCTCTTCATACTGCTATACCTATATCTAGTATGCTGCTCAAAGGAATTCATTGTGTCATACAATTCAAAATGAAGATTGTCACATTCAAAACTCACCAATTTAGCATTCCCAAAGGCTGAAACCTCATAGTTCTGAATATGTAAATCTATGGGCTGCAATAATAAAATACAGCCATGCTTCTACTCCAAATTTCCAACCTTCTCAAAACTAAGTTGATCCATAGTGAGTCTTTTATTTCATGCTTCCCCCACAAGCCATCCAAGAATCAAATTTAGCAAAAAAGAGGTTAGGGCTGCCAAACAAAATCCATTTCACATAGTGCATATGGCTGTCCATGATCACATTCTCCCCTTTAATGAGTTTTAGAAAGAGTGTACCTTCATAGCATATATTCCAAGACTCACCTTTAATGTTATTCTTCACATAATTCCATATGCCCTTAGAAGATGTCTTCATTATTTTGAAAGAGAGTGAAATCACCACATGAAATCATCACTTGACCATCTGATACATATAGAGACACATCCTATGAGTGTATCCAAAAAGTAGCATGTCTATTTTACCAACTGAAAATCTCCACCATTCTTCCAAACTAAACTGTATTTCTCTTCTATAGTTGTGCCAAGAGTGCTTCTTCTGATGAATATTTTCATAATGTAGCATAGGCTGGAAATGGTCAAAAAAATCAAAATTCATACCTCCAATATCTAGCTGTACCTCCCATGTGAATTTGTAATTTTTAATCCGACAAATTTCAGTATTCCCACCTTTGTTATATGGCTGTACCTTCTTATTAAATTCAGAATTTTTTTCAGAAAAATCAGAATTTTTACCTTGAATATGTGACTGTACTTTCCATAGAAGCCAATAATTTTTTATGTCATCAAAATCAGAACTTTCATCTTTATCATATCGCTGTACCTTTTTCTTCAACTTAGCATTTTTCAAATAACAATCAGCCCTCATATCACCTTTGTAATTAGAAATGAAGTGCTCTTCTTTTTGGCAAGTAGATGGCTGCCCATAGTGTCTAGAAACAACCCTATCATTGTTTTCTTTTTCACTCCATCCCATGCTCATAAAACATTCTTCCGTGATATGATTTGATTTGATGAAGGTGTTTCTCTATCACTCAGTCTATGCAAGATAATCTCATTGTTTCCCACTGTAACATGCCCAAATGGTTGCTCATATTTGAAAATCATAAAATGCCTTGTACCTTTTATGTCCATTGCAACTGGGTCCCTTATTGACCTTACACATGAGGCAAACATGTTAGAAAAATTTTTAGTGTTTAGTAACACTTTTATAATGATGTTATCATGCCCTATGAGTATGTTATGGATCTCCTTTTCATATCTTATTTTTTTCTTCTCATGGCTGTAGTGTGCCCTTTTACCCTTCCAATTTCTCCTTGTGGTGAGAAATCCACTACTATAAACTTGAACCACCCCTATGGTGTTGGGGTGTGAGAAATACACCTTAGGGCCCATGCTCTCTATGGTGATAAGAAACTTCAAGGAATGCAATTTGAAAATATTAAAAACAATAGTTACCTTGATCCATGGACCATGATAATTTTTGCTTACCTCCTTTATGTTGGCCCAAAACATGCTAGCCCTACTAAGCCTATAGAGCTCACCTGGATCCCATAACGATGATGGATATTTGTCATGTTCATTGACTTGGAGGAGTTTCCTTCCCCATCGAGTGTCCTTCACCTCAACCTTAGTGACAACATAAGTTTTGCAACCAAGGTAATGATAGAACCAATCATGAAAAGAAAACAATGGACACTTACCAATATGATGACTCGCTTGCTCATATATAAATCTGATTTTCCTACTTCCATATCCATTTTGTTTGTGTGCAAGCCCATCATAGTGTTCTTTCCCCTCAAGCATTCCCTCATCTCATTATGCATTGATCTATCGTGAAGCCCCTTTGTGCCAACCAATCTTGTCAAAGCTTGCACTTCCTTTCCACTTGTGATCAACAATTGTTCTTTCAAAGTGCTTTCATCAACTCTAGAGTCATGCAACAAAGATAAACAATTATTAGAACCAAAATCAATAGTACCATCCACAACATACCTCATCATGGGATTATTTATGCACATCTCGGTTTCCTTGACTTCTTCAAAGTCTTCATTTTGAACTTCAAAAGTTGGGGAACTTGGCTGCCTTATTCTACCAAGCATTTCTCTATGATGACCTATCACTTGCAACTCTCTTTGCTACTCCAAAGACTAATATTTTTGAGGTCCAACACACTCATATGATGGCTGCCCCTTGTATAACTAAAAATTAGTTCTCGGCTGCTCCAAAATTTTTGATTTTTATTCTTCTTCATGTTCCACTATCCCAAATTTTAGAGATTTCCCCTTCTCTTCAAACCGTTTGATGAGCTTCTCACCTAATTCCTCATGAGTCTTGAAGAAGTCATGTCCTTGTATCGTCAACTCAAGTTGTCACCAATCAAGGGCAGTCCCTACCAAGTGTTGTGTGACAAATTTTAGAGCTTGCTTCTCACCTCTAGGCCTTAATTCAAGGTATTCATTAACTTTGTTTACCCATGCTCTCATTGAAGTCCCTGGATCTCCATCAAAGGTTGGGAGAACAATCCTCCCTAAGTCATCACGCATAACTATGTGTCCATGGTGTCCTTTTCCATACCTCAAACCTAGCCAATACTCAAAACTTCTTTCCTTCTTGTATGGTGGTGCAAGTGTCAAATATTCATCATAATCCTCCATCAATTTCCAATTGATAAAGGGTTCTTCCTCCCTTTCAAGGGGCTGGTCCCCTTTCATGCCCTTCATTGTTTGAAGGAGCTTGTCTAAAGTTTCTGTCAACTGCTCTTGGGTTTGAGCAAACCTCTCAAACCTAGCATTGTCCATGTTCCTAAATAACCTCTCCATCCCACAAACGGCCAAGAAATTGGCTCTGATGCCACTGTAGTGATCTCAAATAGGATCTCAAGCAAAAATAAATAATTTTCTTTAAAACACAAACCAATCTGAAAATAAACTGTATGCTGCCCACAAACTCAACAAACCTTTAGCCACAATGATCTTCCCAAACCCTCACAATAATACTCCACAAATGCTTCAATAAATAACAAATGAAAAGCTATACTTGTGTACTTTTTTGTAGCATGAAACAGGGATGTAGCTGCTGGAAATAAATGTAATATTCTGATAATAAAGTGCTGGTACAATAGTTCTTTACTTCTGCAAATAGCATTGAAAGCCCTTGGATAAACTTCTAAAAATTAGGCCAAAAACCCTAATAAATATCAAAGCTTCCAAAGAACAAATTCATCTTAACAAGATCACTTCAATCTTTCACCCAAGTCGTCCAACTCAAAGAAAATTCATAAATATTTTTGAAAGTCAAAACCCTTGAAAATAGCTATCAACAAGGCCTCCCAACCCTGCAAATTAATTTGATCTCCTTGGAAAAATTGTAGAAATAATTCTGAATATTTTCCAAGCATAACCCTTATCAAATAAGTTTCACAACCTTCCAAATCAAATCGCCAATTCAAGGAAAAATAAGGAATATTTTTCTGAATATTAAATCCCTCAAAAACCCTTCATACAACCTCAAAAAGCTCTCCAAGTGATTCGTCCTACTAGATGAAATTATGCAAATAATTTTATAATAATTTTCAAGCACTATTCAACCCAAAACTGACCAATCATACCTCAAAAATAACTCGTTCCTCTAAGGAAAAGTAACATAAAATATTAAAACCCTACGAGAGGGTTTCTATCAACAACAAACCTCCAAAATGATGTTTTTTCAAGCCCTCAGGTGAATCTCCCAAGAAGTAATGAACAATCTTCAATTTCTAAGCAAATTGCCAACCTTTGGTGGCCTTACAAACCCTGTAGGTGGTTCATTCTAGTCCTCCAAGCCAATTTGCTACAAGCTGCAAGCATCAGATAAACCTCAAATAATTCTTCGATGGATTTAGCATGATTTCCAATCAATAAGTGGTGTTGATAGACACCATTAGTAGAAATTGAAGGGTAACATTCTTCAAGCATTTAACTCCAACAACCAAGCTTGACATATTTGATTATCAAATCCAAATATCATATGCACATAATCTTCAAATGAATCCTCCTCCTTAAATATCCTCCTCCAAGTGTAGTGCTCCAAAATAGAGAGGGTTAATTTAAAAAACAATTTAAGTCTTATAAGCCAAGACCCAAAACTCCCCCATTTAAGTGAAATATACATAAAGTACTTTTTCTCAAAACATAACTCAAAATTAGAAATATAAAGTACCTTTTTCATTAGTAACTTTTTACAAGTGGTCCACCATGTCCCATAACCTTCTTCTACCCTTAGCCATCAGAAACAAGATTGGGCTAAGGGTCCCATCAAGATCTCAATAAAAAAAATGGGGACATTGCAGGGTGAAGTACTCGAGGGTTTGGTAAAATATTTTGACCTTTTGTCTCTTTAGGAGGCAATTAAGGGAGCATTGAACTTGGAATCATCAGTTCCAAAGGGTAAATTTCTGCCTGGAGGAAAGCAAAGAACAACACCTTTTGGGCAGCTAAGGACAACACCTCATGGGCAGCCAAAGTCAACATCTAATGGGCAGCAAAAGAAGCCATTCCAGCAAGGAGGGTCTCAACAAAAGAGCTGCCAAAAGCGAGTAAAGAGATGGAAACAAGAAATGAGCTCAAAAGAAAAAAGTTATGCATCACTTGCAAGGATCTATGGGACTTGGCCACAAATGTCTTGGGCGCGGACAAGTACACTACATTGACATTACATCCGATGGTGAACCGGAATCAGAAGAAGTTGAACTGAAAATTGGAACTCATGAACCAAAACATGAAAATAAGGAAGAGGTAGATACGTTAGAAGGCACACTTGCCACATTATCTGGTGCTCCTAGATATCATCCTTTTAGAGTTCGGGGAGTTTTGCAAGAGCTAAAGGTCACGGTGATGATTGACAGTGGGGAAACTCACAATTTTATCGATGAAGGATTGGTAATCAAGATGGCTGTGAAAGCAAAGAATTCAAGGGCTTCAATGTGATTGGAGTTGATAGCTTCACCCTTCCATGTACCAAGAGACTTCAGTAATTTAATCTTACTTTGGGGAGACAAAAATTAAGTGATGACTTCTATGTTGTAAGCATAGGAGAAACATATGTGGTATTTGGGCTACAATGGTTACAAACTTTGAGAGAAATCACCCAAAATTATCAAACTATGGAGCTGGAGTTTAAATCAGATGGGAAAGAGGTTGTGCTTTGTAATATCCCTTTTTATTATTTTTCTCTATCTTGGATTTTTTTTTGTAATAATCTGAATTTATGCAAGCTAAAATAAATCCTAAACAACAACATGCAAATTGAAACACCAAATTTGATAACAACCCAACTATAATATTTTAATCAAGGAGTTGATTATAAATTCAAAACTGATTACAACAAACCCTTGCTACAAAAATCCCACAACAAATGAATAAACTCAACAATAAATACCAATCAATGTCCAATAGCTTGGAAAAAAGGTACAATAGTCCCCAATTGATACGATGGGCTAGAATATGCTATTGTAGATGTATGGCAGTCCCTTTTGGAGTGTGATGCTCGCTGGAATGTCCATTCAGATTGACGCTAAACATATATATGGGGCGAACACCCTCCAAATAACCATGCATGTGTACGACATCCAAATCAAGGGAACATCAACTACTGAGGGTTTCAAGAACAACAAACATCCACCTAGACACCAACGCAGCAGTTTGGAAATTATTTCAAACCCTGACATAGGCTGGAAATGATGACAATCCTCAATCACACTGAAACTGAAATTTAATCTTAATTTGCAAGCACACTTATGATTCTAGGATGGAATCACCTCAAAGGTTTAGAGGGTTTTTGTCCTTCACCCTTGTATATCAGAGGGTTTTCATCCTCAGATGAAAAGATTGAACAAAATGGTTGAAGCTCTAGATTAGGGTTTGATTGTCAAAGATGAATAATAATTCTTTTATTCGAACTTCTCCGTTTATAATTTTTTTTCAATTTCACTCTAAAAGTCTTTAAAAATACTTTTAATAAAATATCACTTTTCATCCACTTAATGATAATTATGTTTGGCCCTCTTAAATAAATAATAAAATTAATTGTTCTTTTCATGTATAAAATAAAGGTGACTTTGGACAATTGAAATTATTATCATTATTTTATTTCCCTTTATTCCTTAGCCTACGAGAAATAAAGAATAGGCTATGGGTCTTCTAATTAGCTTATTTCCAAAAAGGGTACATGACATGTTTCGAGGCATGACCAATGGAGCTCTTAGAGTGGTCATGACAAAGAGGATGGAGAGAGCTTATTGTAGAGGGTAGGTAGCTAGGGCAGCCCATTGTTTGGTTAACATTACAGCTTCATCCATAGATAAGAAATCCTACCACATGGACATTCATTCGAGTTTAGACAATGTAATGTCCCCAAACGGGACGATTTAAACAAAAAGGGGTTTCCCTTAAAATCCACAATTTTTTGAATTCTGAAATTAAAAGTCAGCAAACCTTAGTTGGAAAAAATTGATCCAAAACCTTTACCAAATCCTAGTAAACCCTAGGCGTCAATATACAAGAGATGTGTAGACAATTTCCAGCTACCAAATTATCCAAAATTCACATGAATATTTGCAAATATAAGCAATAAATTGATAAATGGAAAGATGTACCTTTTTGCCAATTTTTTAGGATCAATTGCTATTTAATAATAGCTGTAAAAATATGATTTTTGTATCAAATACAGCTGCTGTTCCGTGCTTAATTTTTGCTTCAAACCCTTGCCAAAAATATGCCACATGTGCTAAAAAGCAGGGAAAAATTTCAGCGAACCCCTAGGTTATCCAAAATGGCCCAAAAAGTCCTCTAAGCTAGTCACCCAAGTCTCTAAGATGCAGAATAAATTACTGAATGTTTATTGGATAAAATCCCACATTTCACAAGTCGATTTGATCAAGAAACCTTGTCAATAAATTAAATAATAATCTGAAAATTATTATTTAATATTCTAGCATGTTAGAGCCTCAAAACTTCATCAAATCTTCTCCAAATCCTACGCCAATATTCAAGAAAATTAATAATAAATTCTGGAATATTAAATCGATCAATTAGACCCCAAAAATAATCTCAAAACACTCCCACAAGCCTCCAAACCAAGTCATTCCACTTGCAAAATTAATACGAATAATAATCAGAATTATTACGCTCAAGTTGGACTTCAAATAGTCCACCAAACCCTCTTAATAATCTCTCAAAGCAAATCGCAAGTAACAAATCCACCTTTAGCAATAGGTGGCGTCAAAAGACATCTTTTGTAGAATAATCAACTCCAAAACTGCGAACACCTATTGGGCATGCATCTCAATATCTTCTTCAAGCATGAAGAAACAATACTAATTTTCAGCATATCTTCAATTGTGATCTTCACCTTTTATTTGTACCTTCCAAAGGGGGGTGAACGACCTTGGGGAGGTAAAGTACTTCATAACTCTTTCTTGCCAACTTTTAGGATATATTTTCTTTTTCTTTGCTTTAGCTCTCAAGCCGACATTCCTTTTAATTTCACTTTAATCTTTTTTGAATTAATTAAATAACTTGCCTCAATAAATTAGTAATTAAAATTACTTTTTGGCAATAATTATTTTATATGAGGTCCTTGCTTCAATAATTAATTAAATTGCTCTAATAATTGAAATGATAAAAATCACTTTTCAAGTAATTTATTATTATAAAATCCCTTAGAATAATCATTAAAATTACCTTAATTTTCCAAATGGTTAAAATCACTTTTCCGGTAATTCGAATAATTATCTAAGATAGTTCTATTTTAATAATTTATTAAATTGCATTGTATTTTTTAATGATTGAATACTATTCCGACAATTTTATTAATTATTAAAATTATATGAAAAGGGGTCATTACAGTCCTCCCTTTCCAAATATGCTTGCCCTCAAGCGAATACACGCTGATATGCCCAATTACCGTGTCTAAGTGATAAAACCTATTGTAGTGCTAAAAAAGCCTTGCTCATGTGCCTATTAAGTGGAATAACTTTTGCCAAGAAGCATAACGTGACATTCTCCAAATGGAGAATGAATGCCATTCCACCTTGCCAACATGTCCCACAATACAACCAAAATTTGCCCTTGCTTCCCAAGAAGTGGTAGCCCTCAACGGAGCCATGAACCTGTTGTACCTATAATTTGGGGCCTGCCCCCAATCATCAATAGGATCTTCATGGCCTTCCCAAGGCTCAAAAGACTTCCCATCTTCCACCCCTCTCAATATTGAGTGGAAGGTAAACGAACTCCTTATATCTCCCAAATGGGTGAGATATGACCCAAAGTGGTTATGCAAATCACAAGTGAACCAAACCACTTTGCTGCCCTGTATGCAAAATTTCCTCATGTGCTGGTCCATGTCCCACAAAATATGCAAAGAGAAATCAGAATTATACCTTACAGGTGGGGAGGCCCCCAAGACGTATTTCTCACCATATAAGGACATCCAAGTGTGAAGCACACTCTTAACAAGAGGCTGCCCCTTATTACTCACCTTAGACATGCATAAGATCCTCTCCACACTCATGAATGGCTCCCAAAAATATCCACAAGGAGGCTGTATACACCCTACCAGTGTGAAAGCTCCTTATGTCACCTTCCCAATGTGCCAACAAAAACATGTTTCCTGAATCTTGCATAAGCTGGATTGTTTTAATCAAATCGACATTTCCTTCATGATGACATGGCTGTTTATGCAAATAAATCACTGTTTTTTCATGTAGACAAACATGGAAATAGATGTCCTCATACTGTTGACAAATATTTTCCACAAATCAGATTTTCTCTTGCCACTTAGAAAATTTCTACGGACTCAAGCAGGGAATTTTCTACGGACTCAAGCAGAAAATTTCTACGGACTCAAGCAGGGAAATTTCTACGGACTCAAGCAGGGAATTTTAGGAGGACAGAAAAAAAACTTAAAGGGAATAAAGACAAAGGCAAAGAATCCCTTTGGACTTTCTGTCCGGAGGAAATTTCCGCAAGACAAGGATAAAGGACCAAGAAGTAGACCCCTGCAAAAAGTCCAAAGGGTAGTTTACCCTTCGGAAAGATCGGTTTCAGTATTCCCGAAGGGCACCTACCCTTCGGGAAGGCACAAGACCAAGTCGGAGACCGTGGCAAAAAGCCCGGTTGTCCTACAATTTTTTCGAAGGGCACGGGCGAAGGACACTTGGACAGGCGGAAGGGTCACTTTCAAAAAGGCCGAAGGGCACCTACCCTTCGGGCAGGCACAGAGACTAAATTTAGGACTTTTGCAAAAAGCCCAGGTGCCCTCCAATTTTTTCGAAGGGCATAAAGGGAGAGCTAAATGCCCTTGCGAAGGGCACTTGGTCGGCAGAGAGGTCCATGACAATTTTTCCGAAGGGGCAGTTGTCCTTAAGGAATTCGAAAATCCCGAAGGGCACATTCCAGAGGGAAAGGCAAGGTAAAGAATCCTTTGGACTTTTTGTCCGAAGGAATTCCTTCAGACAAAAAGTCCGAAGGAATTCGGAAATGGCTTAAGACAAAAAATTAAGAGTAGACCAAGACATTTCAAAGAGCAGAGACAAAACAATTGGAATTCTTTCGGACTTTTGTTCGAAGGATTTCCTTTGGACAAAAAGTCCGAAAGAATTCAGAGAAAAGACCAACCAAAAAACTCGAAAGAATTCCGAAGGCAAAGACTAGGATAATTCTTGCAGACTCTTTGTCCACGGGAAAGGTGCGAAGGGAAGAAAGCCGCGGGAAAGAGGCGAGACAAAAATCCGAAGAGGGATGCAGGAAATAAAGCCGAAAGAATTCTGTGGAAATAAACCCGAAAGAAATTGCCAAGCAGAGAAATCCAAAGGGAATAAGAAAACTAAGGTTGACGTCCTGCAGGCCGTCAAATTTTTCCTGTGGGAAGTAACCGTTGGAACAGGGATAAAGCCAAAATTTCACGAGAAAATATAAACCGGGTATAATTAGACTAACACCATCCGAATATACATAATCCTGCCAGAAATAGATATGAACAGGAAGACCAGAATAGAACGAAATACATGCAAACATCGGAGCTATTTTCGAACATCGGAGCTATTTTTGAATAATCAGTCAAAGCTTCAATTGATTGATAATTAAACAATCTCCAGCCAGCTCATGCATCCGAAAGTCTAACTCAGCTTCAGCAGGTGTTCCAAATTCGAACGACAAGTTGATTGTTCCTGATTTAGAGTTGACTAATTGATTAAACGCCACATCCACTAGAAGTTTTCCATGTGAAGGAGAATGATCTCTTCGTCCAACTCAGCTTGAATAACTGTTAACTCAGTTTTCAAATGCTACAACTCGGCAATCAAGCAACTCACATGGAGTTCTAAATTTAACATCTGCGTGGATCTTCATGCAAAAAGAGGTGGGCGGCTCATAACAAAGATAACTTCGCTTCATCAAACGAATAAGCTTCATGAAAGGACAAAAAGGGAATATATAATTTATTGAAAGGCCAAGTAAAGCTTGGAGTTAACAAAAATGAATCTTTCTCTTCAAGTTCTACGCCAATCTTTGGCTTTTTGTAATTCTCTCTATATAATGGCTTTCGCCTTGATTAAAAGGATCCAATCTCTCTTGGTTAGACCAGACTCTGCCATTGGTGAGTTGTGTAACCTCTTCGATCAATAAGAAGGACTATACTTTCAGATTTCAAGCATGGCATGGTGTATATTTCTTCAGCAATTTGCGTAAGTGGTAGAGTTATCTCCCTTCCCAAATTATGTTTCATACCTAGTTGCTATATTATCCTTGTGCAGGTCATGTTTAGTGTTCTTTACTGTCTCTTACGGAAACTGTAAGTGGATGTTAGGTGGCAGCAAAGTGTCTTGTATCGGACCTCTCTCCATCGTTTTCCCTCAGGTTTTAGTTATTGGATTGAACCTCTGCATGAAATACTTATGCATAAGTGATTAAATTGAAGTCTAAGGTCTTCCTTCTCCATTGTTCATTCAGTGTTCAAGGTTCCAAATTGAGTGGATCAAAATCTTGGTGTATCACCCCTTTTAGGTAGGATTTCCCCTTTAAGTTTTCTTTCTCCTTTTTCCACGGTAGTGAGCAGCATAGAGTAGGAATATTCATTGATACATCATACAGGAACCTGCCTTCTCTGGAGGTTCTTCTCACTATTGAGGCACCCACTCTCATGAGAAGATCCCATTGTTTCAGCCAGATAGAGGATTGACAGTTTCGCGCACGTCCTCGAATCAGGGCGTAGCTCCAGGTTGACAACACATACCTTTTTTGTTCTCATCGCTGATGTCATAAAATTCTGAATTTTCCTCTTCCATACATGGTTGTGTTTGTTTCTTGAAGTCTGATTTTTCTGAGCAATAAATTTCAGAACTTATATGCACCTTCCTCCTACCTATCAAGTGCTGGAAAATGCTCAAAAAACTCATGTGTTGCCTTCCAAAAAGCTGTTGTGTTTGCATACAAAAATCTGATTTCTAAGACAAATTAGAATCAGCATGTGCATACTCACCTTTCTCCCTTACCCTTGGCTTCCATGTGCATGATAAATTGCCCCCAATGTAGATTAGAGACCATGAATATAACAAAATTATTTCAGAATGTTCCAGAAAGAAATGATACCACTTTTTCTTAAAAAAAATACCTTGTAAATAGCTGCTCATAACTTGGGCCTTTTCCAAAGCCAAGAGAGGTGTCAAACCTTTACCCATACTTCCAAAGTTATTCATAAACCTTGGCGTAGGGGGCTGCCCATAGCAAATTAGGTACTGCCCTTGCAATTCAAGTGTTCTATCCTCCTCTTCCATCCATGTAACATAAAAATCAGATTCATGCATACTTACCAATTACATGATAGGGCATTTTCCTTTTGGACTCATTAGCTGCCTATGCTTTTAAATTACAGCCCCTTCATCACTCCATCCAACTTCCTTCTTTGGTTCAAGCTCCTTGTTTTCACCTTTTGTGACTTCATTGTCATGCACACAATTATTAAAAAATAAATAGACATCTTCAACCAATAAAAGATCTTTACTTTGTGCTTCTTTTAGTTCATACTCATTGATTTCCTCGTCTTTTTTATCATCCACTTGCAACTCTATGGGCTGCCCATCAAATTCTGATTTTTTTATTTCATTGACCCCTTCATAGGAGTCTTTATAAAGGGCTGTCCATTCTTTTCTACCAACTCTCCATGTAGTTCGGTCCTCTCTTCCTCTACATGCTTCTCTATCAAATAAGGCCTCAATTTTTCCTCACAATTAATTGCAACATTTTCAAACAGCATATGTGCATTTGAAAAAAAATTCTTTTCAAGCCTTGAATTTGTCAATAAGATAGATAATAATGGGTCAGAAAGATCATCACTCTCATTGAGTGTCAAGGTCAAGATTCTCTGCATAGAAGCTACAACATTTTTGGTAGGATTCTTACAAGCAATTGCAAGGCAATGTTGAAACATTTTAACGATAAGTTCATCACACTCCATATATAATATCAAAATATATGCCCTGGTTGAAGCCATAGTTTCCAGGATGTTGACTCTTCTAGCCAAGGGGTGTCCTTTGTCCTCTTTGAGATCTTGGAAGCTCTCCACAATCAACGAAAATATTTTCCTTATGATTTTATCACTATAGGGAACTTCAGGAACTGTTAGTCTTAAAATCTCATTAATACAACTAGTAACCAAGAGCCTTACCTCCTCTTCTGTATCTCTCAATAATTCATGTGGAACCAAGTAAGTCCTTGAGAACTGTACCACCCACTTCATGGACTTATATTGTGATTGACTCGCTTTGGATAACCTCCTTTCTACTTCTTTCATGGTGCTGATTACACTTTCCACTGGTTGGCATAGGTCTCCTAGCTTTCTTCCTGCATTGTAGAGTCTTTATTTCTCCATTTCTTCCATGGCTTCTTTTATGATAACACAAAATCGTTTTACTTGCTTGTATTCAAAGTAATACCAAACCTCGTAGGTGGACAAGATCGGTGCTCTGATACCACTGTAATGTCCCCAGATGGAATGATTTAAACAAAAAATGGTTTCCCCTACAATCTACAATTTTTTGAATTTTGAAATTAAAAATCGGCAAACCCTAGTATGCAAGAAATTATCGAAAAGCCTTACCAAACCCTAGTAAACCCTAGGCACCAATATGCAAGAGATATGTAGACAATTTTCAGCCACCAAGTTATCCATAATTCACCTGAATACTTGCAAATATAAGCAATAAATTGATAAATAGAAAGATGTACCTTTTTGCCAATTTTTGAAAATCAATTTTATTTAATAATAGCTGTAAAAATATGATTTTTGTATGAAATACATTTGCTGTTTTGTGCTTAATTTCTACTTCAAACCCTCGCCAAAAATATGCCACATGTGCCAAAAATCAGGAAAAAATATCAGCGAACCCCTAGGGCATCCAACATGGTTCAAAAAGTCCTCCAAGCTAGTCGCCCAAGTCACCAAGGTGTAGAATAAATTTTTGAATATTTATTGGATAAAATCCTACCTTTCACAAGTCGATTTGATCAAGAAAACCTGTCAATAAATTAAATAATAATTTGAAAATTATTATTTAATATTCTAGCATGTTAGAGCCTCAAAATTTCATCAAATCTTCTCCAAACCCTACATCAATATTCAATAAAATTAGTAATAAATTTTAGAATATTAAATTGATTAATTAGACTCCAAAAAAGATCTCAAAACACTTCCACAAGCCTCCAAACCAAGTCACTCCACTTGCAAAATTAATACAAATAATAATCAAAATTATTATGCTCAAGTTGGACTTCGAATAGTCAACCAAACCCTCTTAATAATCTCTCAAAGCAAATCACCCCACTCTAGGGCAAGTAAAAAATCCACCTTTAGCAATAAGTGGCGTCAAAAACACTTTTTGTAGAATAATCAGCTCCAAAACTGCAAACACTTATTGGGCATGCATCCCAATATCTTCAAGCATGAAGAAAAAATATTAATTTTCTGCATATCTTCAATTGTGATCTTCGCCTTGTATTTGTACTTTCTAAAGGGGAGCGAACCATCTTGAGTAGGTAAAATACCTCATAACCCTCTCTTGCCAACTTTTAGTATATTTTTTTGTTTTCTTTGTTTTAGCTCCCAAGCTGACATTCTTTTTAATTTCACTTTAGGCCTTTTTGAATTAATTAAATAACTTACCTCAATAAATTAGTAATTAAAATTAATTTTTGGCAAATTAAATAATTATTTTATATTAGGTCCTATTGTCAACCTGGAGCTGCACCCTGAATCGAAGACGTGCATGAAATGGCCAATCCTCTATCCTGTTGAAACAATGGGATCTTCTCACGAGGGTGGGTGCTTCAATGGTGAGAAGAACCTTCAGAGAACGCTGGTTCCTGTAAGATGTATCAATGAGGATCTCTACTCTGTGTTGCGGACTACCATGGAAAAGGGAGAAGGAAACTTGAAGGGGAAATCCTACCTAATAACGGTGATACACCAAAAGATTGATCCACTCTACTTGGAACCTTGAACACTGAACAAACAAGAAAAAAAAGACCTTCGATTTCAATTGATCACTATGCATAAGTATTTCATAAGGTTCGATCCAATGACCAAAACATGAGGGAAAATGATGGAGAGAGGTCTGATATAAGACACTTTGCAGCCACCTAACATCCACTTACAACTTCAACAAAAGACATAAAGAACACTTAACATGACATGCATAATACGATAAGGCTAGCAACTAAGTACGAATCAGAATTTGGGAAGGGAGAGAAATCTACCATATATGCAAATTGCTGAATGAATATACACTATGTTAGCACTTGAAATCTGAAAGTACAGTCCTATTGATTGAAGAGGTTACACAACTCACCAATGGCAGAGTCCGATCTTGCTAAGAGAGGGATAATTTAATCAAGGCTGAAAGCCAACTTATATAGAATTACAAAAGCCAAAAGATTGGCGTTGAAAAGTAGAAGAGGAAGATCAACTTAGATTAACTCAAGGCTGACTTTGCCTTTCAATAAAATATGTTTTCCCTTTGTCTTTGCATGAAGCTCCTTGGCGCTAGAGGAAGTGGATGGCTGGGTTTATTGAAACGCCCACCTTTCTTTGCATGGAAATCCACGTCAATGTCAATTTTAGCTTCTTCATGAGTTGCTGGAACGTTTGAAAGTATGAGATGACAATATCATGCATGAAATCCAATGCCAATGTCAATTTTAGAACTCTGACTTGATCCGTTGGAAGCCGAGTTGGAACATTTGAAAGGCTGAGTTGGAACGTTTGATAGGCTGAGTTGGACGAAGAGATTATTATCCTTTGCATGAAAACTCCTAGTAGATGTGGCGTTTAACATTTAGTCAATTCTAAATCTAGAATAGTCAACTCGATGTCTGAATTTGGAACTCCGGTTGAGCTGTTGGAACGTTACAAGCTTGAGACAGACGAAAGTGCTTGCATGGAAAACTATCTTGCTAAGTGAGATAAATTTAGGTTGAATTTATTTCCTGGCTATCTATTTTATGTTTCTGTTTCTGTGCATGCGTTGCTCTTGGGTTTATTCCTGCGAACTTGTCTTTGGTCTTGGATTCTTCTTCGGATCTTTTGTTAGTCCACTTTCTCGAGGACAGTTTGTCCTTCTCTACCTTAGGACTTCACTCTTCGGACAAAAAGTCTGAGACTTTATCCTTCCTGGGCTTTTCTTTTCCTTTGGCTTTATTTCCTTCTCATTTTTCCTGCGGGCTTTTTGTCTTTTGAATTTTCGCGGACTTTTTCCTATGGGCTTTATTTCTTTCGGCTTTATGTCTTTCTCACTTTTCCTGTGGGCTTTTTGTATTTTGAATTTCCGCGGACTGTTTGCTTCTCACTTTTCTGAATTAATCCTTCAGACAAAAAGTCCGAAGGAATTCCTTCGGACTTTTGTCCGAAGGATATCCTTCCTTTGTTTTCTCTTTTGCCTTCGGACTTTTTTCTATCGGGTTTTTTGCTTTGTAAATTCTCCGAATTTCTTCGGACTTTTTGTCCAAAGGAATTCCTTCGGACAAAAAGTCCGAAGGAATTAGTCCTTTGTCTTTATTTTGCCACCGACAAAATGCCCTTTGGTTTTTTTGGAAAGGTCTTGCCAACGACGAAGTGCCCTCCGCAAGGGCTTGTGTCCTTCCAGAATGCTCTTCGGGTTTTTTGGAAAGGTCTTGCCACCGACCAAGTGCCCTCCGCAAGGGCTTCTGTCCTTCTTCTGTGGCTTTTCGAAAACATTTTAGGGCACCCGGGCTTATTGTAGGGCACGCAGGATTTTTGTAGGGAACCTGGGTTTTTTGTAGGTGTCCCTATTCCTTCGGACTTTATGTTTTCCTGACTTATTTGGAGGCTGCGGACCTTGTCTTTCCAAATTCTCCAAAGTATTCCTTCGGACAAAAAGTTCGAAGGAATTCCTTCCTTTGTTATCTCTTTATTCTTGGCTAGTTTCCCGCGGACTTATTGCAAAGCTCATTCCTTCGGATTTCCTGTAGAGAACTTTTTCCGAATGATAACATACCCTTCGGATTTCTTGAGTGTTGCTTCAAAATTTTGCAACGATCCTTTGAACTTTTTCGAAGCTATGTAAAATCAAGCCTTCTTTGTTTGAAGGAAATCCTGTTGTAGCCAAGGCATTTGCGAATGAGTATTTCAATTGGTCTACATCTACCCAATGTATTCTTTCTTCCTTGGCTAGAGATGTGAACTCTCTGAATGGCAAGAGAAAATCAGACTTGTGGAAGAATTGTCAACATTTATGGTTACTCCGCTGGCCCAGCATGCCTGCTATGCTTGAGAACTCAGACCATATTGATGCTATTCGAACTCCCAAAACAATGATGAACCTGATTTCTGACTGAAAATCTCCTTTGATCATGGCTGAAGTAACCTCCTTCAAAATAAGAAGAGAAACACACGAAAGCAAAAAACTAAGCAAATGTGCAAACAAGCACTTATTGGAACAAAACTAAATGGAACAACTGTGCTTGAACAACGCTTGGAGGAAAGCAAAACAAATAAGGAACCTAGCTAACCATGATAAAGCATGATCCGCCTGGATCAAATGAGAAATTCTTGAACTCACTCCTTCCAAGAGATGGTACAAGTTGCAATATTAATCATAGCCTTTGATGAGGCATTTTCCTTGTCCACCAACTGTATTAGCATCTTTTCAAATGAGTCATCAACAACATACCAGTCAAACTCATGAAGCATAGGAGGTCGATCATGATCAGATTTTGGGATCTTGAGGGAAAATGAATTATCTAGGGAGTTTTGGAGAGGAGGGAAAGAGAAACTTTTAAAGACGTCTGTATTTTGTTTCTTCCACTTGGCCATTACCTCATCAAAGTCTGAAACTTGCTTGTCTTCCTGGACAACTTGAGCTTGAGGGATGATTGGTGAGGAAAGGGGAATATAGGAAGGTTTAGTCTCATGAATAGTCACTTGAATAGGCTCTTGACTCCAACTCGGAAGCTCCCTCGGCACACACTGGGCATGGTTAAGAACTTAATGAGAATAAGAAGCACAAGAACCCTTTGTAGACAATTGGTTTAACTCGATTTTCTGCCTTTCCCAAGCCTCCATCTTTTCCAATACAAGAATACATAGTCCATTTATCTCTTTTGGATCATTGGACACATTTCGAAATAGACCATTCACTTCCTCATACTGAGAGTTAGAACAAACCTTTCTTGCATATGCTAGTATTCTGAGCTCTATTTCATTCATTCTTTCTTGAAGGCAAGTCTGCTCATATGCAACATCATAGCCATATGGGAAAGATGAAATCCGGTCCTGAGACTGATATGGCTTACCAGGAAGGTAAGATTCATGCTCTTGATAAGGCTGATTATGAGAAACTTGATAAGGCTCAACATAACTTTGATAATACTCTTGATAAGGCTGTTTAGGCTCATAGGTATCATGACCAGGCTGGTATGATCCATCACTGGGCTGATAACGAAACATAGCATAGGAATTCTCTTCATTCACAGCCATCAAAATTCATTCACGATAATGCAATAAAAACAGACTTACATGGAAACTGTCTTGAATGATTAGAAGCAATTGCTTGAGCTTGGAATCACCAAATACTTCTTGAAGAACACTGCTACAACTGCAATTTCATCAAGACCAGCTAAAATAGGTCCCACCGGGCGTGCCAAAAAACTGTTGTCGACCTGGAGCTGCACCCTAAATCGAAGACGTGCATGAAATGGCCAATCCTCTATCCAGTTGAAACAATGGGATCTTTTCACAAGGGTGGGTGCCTCAATGGTGAGAAGAACCTCTAGAGAAGGTTGGTTCCTGTAAGATGTATCAATGAGGATCTCTACTCTATGCTATGAACTACCATGGAAAAGGGAGAAGACAACTTGAAGGGAAAATCCTACCTAATAACGGTGATACACCTAAAGATTGATCCACTCTACTTGGAACCTTGAACACTGAACAATCAAGGGAAAAGGAAGGGCTTGGAAGGAACAAATCTGAGAAGACAGTTTCATAAAATCCGAAAGAAATCTAATGGAATGGACCTTCGAAAAATAAAATAAAATCCGAAAAGGGGACTTGGAAAGATACAGGCACTTCAAATAGTTTTCAGAAGAAGGGTCTATAAGGAAAAGCTTCAGAGACACAAAACCCTGTGGGAAAGTGAGAAGGCATAAGCCGAGACAATTGCATGAAGAAAGACAAGTCCGCGGGAATAAACCCAAGAGCAACGCATACACAGAAACAGAAACAAAAATAGATAGCCAAGAAATAAATTCAACCTGAATTTATCTCTCACTCAGCAAGGAGTTTTAACGTTCCAACAGTTCAACCGGAGTTCCTAATTCGGACGTTGAGTTGACTATTCTAAATTTAGAATTGACTAATTATTAAACGCCACATCTACTAGGAGTATTCCATGCAAAGGAGAATAATATCTTCGTCGAACTTAGCGTTCTAGCAATTCATGAAGAAGCTAAATTTAGAAGTGAGCGTGGATTTCCATGCAAAGAGAGGTGGGCGTTTCAATAAACCCAGCCGTCCACTTCCTCTAATGCCAAGGAGCTTCATGCAAAGACAGGGAAAATATATTTTATTGGAAGGCAAAGTTGGTCTTGAGTTAATCTAAGTTGATCTTCCTCTTCTATTTTTCAATGCCAATCTTTTGGCTTTTGTAATTCTTTATATTAATGGCTTTTCAACCTTAGATTTTTTCATCTCTTGGCAAGACTAGACCCTGCCATTGGTGAGTTGTGTAACCTCTTCAATCAATAGAAGGACTGTACTTTCAAATTTCAAGTGCTAGCGTAGTGTCTATTCATTTGAGCAATTTGCATGTGGTAGATTTCTCTCCCTTCCCAAATTCTGATTCGTACCTAGTTGCTAGCCTTATCGTATTATGTAGGTCATGTTAAGTGTTCTTTATGTCTTTTGCTGAAGTTGTAAGTGGATGTTAGGTGGCTGCAAAGTGTCTTGTATCAGACCTCTCTCCATCGTTTTCCCTCATGTTTTGGTCATTGAATCGAACCTTCTCATGAAATATTTATGCATAATGATCGATTGAAATCGAAGGTCTTCTTTTTCCCTTGTTTGTTCAGTGTTCAAGGTTCCAAGTAGAGTGGTTCAATCTTTTGGTGTATCTCTGTTATTAGGTAGGATTTCCCCTTCAAGTTTCCTTCTCCTTTTTCCATGGTAGTCTGCAACACAGAGTAGAGATCTTCATTGATACATCTTACAGGAACCAACATTCTCTGGAGGTTCTTCTCACCATTGAGGCACCCACCCTTGTGAGAAGATCCCATTGTTTCAACCGGATAGAGGATTGGCCATTTCATGCACGTTTTCGATTCAAGATGCAGCTCCAAGTTGCCAACAGGTCCTTGCTTCAATAATTAATTAAATTGCTTTAATAATTGAAGTGATAAAAATCAATTTTCAAGCAATTTATTAATTATAAAACCCCTTAGAATAATCATTAAAATTATCTTAATTTTTCAAATGGTTAAAACCACTTTTTCGGTAATTCGAATAATTATCCAAGATAGTTCTATTTTAATAATTAATTAAATTGCCTTATATTTTTGAATGATTAAAATCACTATTCAGGCAATTTTATTAATTATTAAAATTACATGAAGGGACATTACAGACAAACATAGCATAGTGTTCAATGGTATACTTCTAGGATTGCCACCAGATAGAGGATTTCAGCACATAATTGAATTGGAACCAAGTTCTAAACCTGTATTGTTTACTCCCTATCGCCATCCAAGAGAATTCAAAGAGGAAATTGGGAAGGCAATCAATGAATTATTGGAGGTGGGACATATCCAACCTAGGTCTAGTCCTTTTGCTTGGTCTATTGTTCTGATGAAGGATGGTACCATGAGGATATGTATTGATTACCGAGCTTTGAACAAGAATACTATAAAAAATAGGTACCCCATACCCAGGATCGATGAGTTGATTGATGAATTGCATGGCGTTGTATATTTTTCTAAAATTGATTTGAGATCCAGCTATCATCAGATTTTGGTAAGAGTTGAAGATGTACAAAAAACAACCTTTTGGTGTCAATTTGGACATTTTAAATTTTGGTTATGCCTTTTGGTTTGACAAATGCTCCAACTACTTTCCAATCATGCATGAACCACATCTTCAGTAAGCACTTGAGGAAGTTTGTTTTGATATTTTTTGGTGATATTTTAGTGTATAGTGAGACATGGGAAGAGCATTTGAGACACTTGGATATAGTATTGAAAATTTGGGAGCAACAAACACTCTTTGTTGAGTCGTCTAAGTGTGAGTTTGGCATGATTGAAGTTATGTACCTTGACCATGTTATCAATGCCCAAGGAGTTCAGGTGGACCAACAGAAGATCCAAGCTATATTGGATTGGCCTCTTCCACAATGTCACAGCTAAGGGGATTCTTGGGTCCTTGCAGTTACTTTAAGAGGTTTGTTAAAAGATTTTCACAAGTGGTTGTTCCATTGATTGATTTAATGAACAAGGGAGCATTCAACAGGTCTGAATCAATCTAAACAACCTTTGACAAACTCAAAAAGGTAATGAGTTCATGCCCATTATTAGCTGTTCCATATTTTTCTATTCCATTTGTGTTAGTGTGATGCATTAGGAAAAGGGATTGGGGTAGTTTTGATGCAAAAGGGACATCCCATAGCGTTTGAGTGTTGGAAACTCAAAGATACAGAACATGGATTTTCCATATACTACAAAGAGATGCTGGCCATTATGCATACATTATCGAAATTCAAACAATATTTGGTTTGTGATAAATTTGTGGTCAAGATGAATCACAACAATTGGAAGTTTTTTCTTACTGAGGTCTTGAATGATAGGCAACAAAAATGGATGAGTAAACTTTAGGCCTATAACTTTGACATAGAGTATGTTAATGGGAAAAACAATGTTGTAACTGATGCTATGTCTACAAAACCATTTCTATGCTATATGTCTGAAATCTTTGTTGATTGGAAGGTATGCAAAGGATGTTTTCACTAATGATATCCTTGAAGGCAAAGTACAAGATGACATGTATAAGGTGATTGATGATCTCATCCTTACAAGGATATAATTTATCTTGTTCATGAATCAAAAGTTAAGAATAAAGTCTTGAGAGTTGTACATGATACACCTTTGGGTGGTCATCGAGGGTATTTCAAGACTTACAAGAAAATAAAGGATTTTTTTTTCTGGAGATGACTCAAGGGAGAGGTCCTCCAATACATTAGAGAGTGTATTACCTGCCAACAATACAAAGTAGAATAGGTATTATCAGCAAGTTTGTTGCAGCCCTTAACAATTCCAAATAAAAAATGGGAGAGAATTTCTATGGATTTTATCACAGATCTTCCAAAAGTTTAGGGTAAGAGTTGTATATATGTGGTAGTGGATAGACTTACTAAATGTGTTCACTTCTTTGTTGTTCCAACTGAGCTTAAGTATTTTTCTAAGAAGTATTCAGCGTTGATGGATTGCCTAAGAACATAGTAAGTGATAGGGATAACAAGTTCCTTAGTTTATTTGGTAGTTATTCATTCATTTGACATGAACCAAGTTAAGTCCTAGTACTAGTTAACACCCTCATACAAATGGGTAAACAGAGATTGTGAATAAGTGGATTGAGGGATATTTGAGGGACTATGTAGTGGGATAGGAAATAGTTTGGATCAAATGGCTCTATATGGGGGAGCATTGCTACAACACCTCACATCATATGTCCATTGGTATGACTCCTTTCAAGGCTTTGTATGGTTATGATGCTCTTTCTTTTGTGGATTTGATTATTACAAATAGTAGAGTGCTAGGGGCAAGAGTTTTGGTTGTACAGAGTCAAAAAATATTGGAGTCACTCGAGAATTAACATACGTTTTATGTGGACCAACATTGTATTGAGAGAACGTTTGAGGTTGGAGACATGGTTTTCTTGAGGTTGCAACTCCATAGACAGTCTTCTCTAAAAAAAAGTGGAGCTGAAAAGCTCAAGCCTCACTTCTATGGGCCTTAAAGGATTAAGCGGAGGATTGGAGAGGTTGCTTATGAGCTTGAATTGCCAGATTACAACAAAATTCATAATGTATTTCATGTTTCGTGCTTCAAAAGGGCACTAGGACAACACATTATTCCTTCAGTTGAATTACCTCATTTAGATGATGAAGGTAAATTGATCTGGGTGTTAGAAGCTATTATTGATGTCAAAGAGAAGAAACTGAGGAACAGGAGCATAACAAAATATTTGATGCATTGGAAAGATCTCCCAACATAAGATGCTACATTGGAAGGTGCAGAGATCCTTGAGCATCGTAATTTGCAATTGCTTGAGGGCAAGCAATTCTAGGAAGGGCAAACTATCATGTCCCTTTTTTGGAACTAAACTAGTCAGAAGAACCATAACCTATTCCTTATTTTCATTAGGTTAAGGGCTAAAGTTAGGGAGGTAAATTAATGATAATTTTTTAAGTTGTCTTAAGTCACTTTTATCTTATAACATGAAAATGACACTTGTGTATTATTATTATTATTTATTAAGAGGGCCAAAAGTAATTATCATTAAGTGGATGAAAAGTGATATTTTATTATTAGTATTTTTATATACTTTTAGGATGAATTTGGAAAAGAGAAATTATAAAAGGAGAATATCGGCTAAAAGAGTCATTCATTATTCATCTTTGACAATCAAACCCTAATCCAGAGCTTGAGCCATTGTGTTCAATCTTTTCATCTGAGGATGAAAAGCCTCTAATATATAGGTGTGAAGGATGACAACCCTCTAACCCTTTGAGGTGATTCCATCCTGGAATCATAATTGTGCTTGCAAATCAGGATTAAGTTTTAGTTTCAGTGTGATTGAGGATTGCCATCAATTTCCATCCCTCAAGAGGGTTTGAAATAATTTCCAGACTGCTGCATTGGGGTTTATGTGGAGGTTTGTTGTTCTTTAAACCCTCAGTAGCTGATGTTCCCTTGATTGGGCTACCGTACACATGCATGGCTATTTGGAGGGTGTTTGCCCCATATCTATGCTTGGCATCAATCTGAATTGAGGATGGTTGTACTCCCTCCTTGTTGCCTCCTTGTGCCCACCGTGGACATTTTGGATTATTTTTTAAATGCTTTCCCCAATCTCTGAAAGGTTTCTCAATATTTTGAATTCTAAACCAAGGCAAGTCAAATAACTCAACCATGAGATGCCATAATCGGAAAACAAAGGGGCAACTAATAAACAAATGAGTAAAATTCTCTTCATTCTTGAAACACAACACACATCTGAAAGGGCCATTAGACCCTCTTTTCATAAGCTGATCCCCTGTTAATACTCTCCTCAAAACCAACCAAACAAAGAAATTGACTTTTGGCCAGAGATTCCCCTACCATAAATTTTTAAAAATATTCCTTAAAGGATGGGGATTCACTGTACACAAAAAGTCATAGCCGCCTGAGACAAAATAAATACTTTGTGATGTATTTCCTTATGCAATCGAATCCAGCTCTTTGGAAGAAGAAAGAGTTCTTGATTTTAAAATCTGCTCCATCTGATTTCTTTGATTCTCCTAAAGCTGAATTGGCCATTCCTAAATAGGAATCCAGCTTGGTCCAATCTCCCAATGATAGACACTATGCTTACAATACTTTGCAACTTTCACTCACCCTTTGTCATGAAGAGCTTGCATCACTAGTTGTAATTCATGAAATTCAGAGATAGTTGGCTGGTGACCATCTCAAGAATCAGTCAAAAAATTAGCTATCTGACCATTTTTAATTATCCAAAATAAATATCTCTTAATAATCTCCTCACCAATTTTGAGGACAGCTAGAATAGGAGATCTTCTAGAAGGGAGGGACAATCTAATTATCCTTTTAGGTGGATTATTTTCTGCATATTTAGCTTTGATATGAACAGCCCATAGGTCATTCTGATATTTGATGCTTCCTTAGATGAAGAGGTTGGTTTTGTAATTAACGTTGTGTATTAGATTTCAAATAAATTTATATATATATGTTTTATATCTATCATAAATGAAATACAATTTCTGCATCATAAATCAACTAGATTTGTATTTTATTGCTTCTACAATTAATTTTAATAATTGTGAATCTATTTTATAAGGAAGAAGCTTAATTGATTGCCAAAATATGTAGATGGAAGCTGAGTCTTTTTAAACGGATTCAACGTTTAATAACATGTGGTACCTAACCCCATGTCATCACAAGTACGACCGAAGAATGCAAAATGATCGTGTAAGGGCTTCAACGTCTTCATGCGATCCTAGATGTGGTCACCATATATTGACTCCACCTCTTGCAAGTTTTTTGACTCCACATCCTACACTTACATCGAATCTGCCTCTACCATCTATAATGACTCCACCTTAAGTAGCCACATTGATTCCATCACTGACATCTTGCATTCAACCCACAAAGCATTCATTAGAACAACCTTGGACCTCATTCAATCACTATCAATACATGTACAAGCACTTTAAAAACCTCCCTTGGCAATAATTTGAAAATGTTTAGAAATTTACTATATTGTAAACTTGTAGGTTGATACATCCATTTAGAATTTTACCAGTGTCAACTGGTTAAAAATAGAGGTTTAAAGTATCAATTATAATTATATTTTTGTTCTCAATAGAATATAATTTGAAGCTTTTTTTAATTTTTTTTTTTCACAATACGCTCCTTTATAGTGGATGATGTATTGAATGACACCCTCATGTAATTTACTAGAGGTGAAATCTTTTTGTAGGTTGTTTTGGAAACATAATCTACCCTTCACATGCTAGTGCTAAAATATTTTTGCAAAATTTTTACATAATTTGTTTTACTAACTCTCTAATTGGAACTTCATGAAAGTGATACATTTTTGACGATGCCCTTGATATCAGGAATAATTTGACAACAACCAATTTTTTAATATGTATTTCTATTTTTAGTTGTGTGGGGAATATTGAGGATACTTTCTAATTATAGACATATTTTTTCTTAATATTGAATATAAAATATAAAATTGAAATACAAATTACAGACTTATTTGCAAACTAGAGACATTGATGAATTAAACTTTATGATTCCAAATTATGGTACCGAATATTAATTTATTTTAAAGCCGAAATTGTAATTAGACATTGATCCATTAAACTTTCTTTCTTGACATTAGAAATGCAAATGGATTTGTAATGGAAAAAATACATTTTATTCAGTAAACTATATAATAATAATTACAAACCCACTTTTGGGAGGTCAAATACCAAGCCAAATAGGCAAGATGTCGCCTGATGTCATCTCCTAACATAAACTCTGATGCAGCATGCATCAGGATATAAAATCAATCTGGTGGGTTTTTTTTTTTTTTTAGTGGTTTCTATTTCGCTGATGCTATTAACGTCAAAGTAATATAGTGACATAAGTCTACACCAAAGATCACGAAGAGTTGAAAACGTGACACTTTTTTTGTTGCTATCTCCTCAAAATCTACTAGTGAATGTTTCCTACAATTAATAAATTCGGGACAAATATGTATCATGATAAGATTGGCATCCATTCACAGTAAATCTATCCTTGTTATTTTGATCTTGTTATTCTTACCCATCCACAATACAGAATTTTAATCAATTGTAATGCGTATGCCATATCTTTCGGAAAAATGCTGGGTGCATATTCTAATATTGTTGGTTCTCATGTTTGAGTCACGATTCTAAATTACTGAACTCCATTCTCTTGTATCTGCTCTCCTCTTCCAATTTTTTATTCTGAAATGTGTGTAAAGATGCAAACAAATGAACAGATATCTTACTTCAGATTCTAATACAAGGTTCTTTACTCAAATCAGGATAAAGCATATTTTAGCAAAATATCTTATCAGCGTATTGATGGCACTTTTTATAGTCCTATTGCTAGGTGTACCCAAATCACACAGTGTGCATCAGTTACTTTATTGAGATCTCCTAGAAAATTATCCAAAATTTTCCCTCTAAGATCCTCATAACTCAGCACTCTGAGCCCTCCACCATAAATAGCAATGGCATTGACCATTGCTTGCCAATATGGAGAACTTGCAAAATTGAAGGGCAAGTTAAAATAAGACTAAAATTTCCAAAGGTTTTCTTTGCCCATACATGTTGTGCTTGATTCCAATTGGTGCTTTCGAGTGATGGTTGTGATCTGGGATTGGTATACTGGCTAAAATGCTTATGCATCCCACCAAAAGTGGGAATAGAATGGCTAGCTAGTGCAGCAGCCTGACGGGTTTGAGTCTGAGCCACTGTTGGCCTTGGAATGGTGAATCCATGGGGTTTGTATTATTTGGTCTAAATGCAACCCAACTTTGGGACATGGCTTCCCCGATCTCAACTCGCTTTCTTTTTCTCTCTTGCCCCTTTTCAGGTTGTTGTCAAGAATCCTTCATTTGATGCATCACATCCTGTGGAACTTTGAATATTCTAGATAATCAAGACATTTATCAGAGGATACTCATTTCCTTTTTGCTCATATTGTTTGTAATATTCTTTGCATATGATACTGCCAATACTGCACATAGTCGAAATAGAAGATCTGGTTCTAGTGTTAAGGTTAGAGTTTTAATCTGTATGGTTTATTACACAGTTTGCAGGGGCGGCTCAGTCTCTGGGTGCTGGAGCCATACTTGTTAATCCTTGGAATATCACTGAGGTGGCATTTGCCATTGGCATTGCCTTGAATATGTCAGAAGAGGAACGTGAGGAGAGGCACTGCCATAACTTTGACCATGTTACTACTCACACTGCCCAGGTCTGGGCCGAAACATTTGTCAGGTAAAGTAAATTGCTTTTTTAAGAGTTTATGCTGTTTGACGAGTCCATTCGTTGGTTCTATTAATGGATGGTGGTTTTCTTGGTACAAATATTGGAGTTCCTGTTGCTTCAATTTATAGGCTCTCATATAATGAGATACACACCTGGATGGCTTATCTTTGGAAAATAAGTTTTTTCAAAATGTGATGGACTTACTTTGATCGATGCATGTTTTGTTTCTTTCTTCTTTGTCATGATGGTCTCTAGCAAGCTTTTAATAGGTAATTAAAATTTTCAGATCTGAAGAATTCTTTCATATATTAGAATGCCAGATCAAAGATATTCTAGTGGGTTACCTTCAGCTGTAATCGAGCTTGTATCAAATATGACCATTCTTTTTGCTATTCTATTTTCAGTATGGTTCTTGTGTGTATTGGGCAGACTGTAAGCATCACTTTAAGCATACTTGAACTACATTGTTGCATCCCCATTCAATTCATTGTGGTTTGTTAAGTTAGCAGTTAGTATAATCATGTTTGAAGTGTCTCTATGATAAATATTACCACTACGTGTATCTGCTCTGAATGCATTTTCCTTGCCAGACACCGACTCTTTGCAAACTTAAGAGTCTATTTGTCCTACATTTCTGCAACAAGGAATAGTTTCTTTGCAGGTAGTTTTGTGTAGCACCTTACAGGGAAGCTCCCTTCATAAGATCTGAACTGTGCTTAACTATTTCATTATATGGAATAACATGGTGCTAAGACTAGTATATGTATCTTTGAGATTGCAATTTTGGACAATCTTTATAAACTTTCAGTATATGAAATGTGGGCAACTTAGGAATTTATATTGGCAAATAAAGAGAAATGCAGTCAACAATATAGCATTTATGATTGTTGAAAGTCACATATAAGTCGGGGTTGTGCTTCATAATCTCAGTTACAGAAAAATGATTATTCTCCATTCCTAGAACACAATAGACATTAAGGAAGATCAGCTTTTTAACTGACATGGTTATTTGCACATTTCCTTTTCCGTCTAGTCTTCATTCCTGCCCACCAACAAAAACCATAGTCAGTAGAAGATACATTACTCAGTAGAAGATACATTAGCAAAATAGTTAATACACCAATATTTCCTATAGGTAAAATGATGAGATGCACTAGAATCTATGTATCATGCATATGTTTTCACATTTTTTGGCTTATCCCTAGCCATAAACACAGAGATCCTCCTCTACCTTATGTTTTGCAATATTGGCTTGCTTCTTAAGCCTTCATTTATTTTTGTCATCTCATAAAACTTCTTCTTATGGCATAGCTTTCCACTTTAATGGCATTTAGAAGTCTTTTTATTACCTAAGTCACCGACCTGCTGCTGCCCTATTTGTTCCCTCCATTCTTCTCAACAAATTGGCCCTTACTCGTGAATTTTGTTGCCAAGGCCATCTTTGAACCCTCATCCCCATTGCTACTACCAAATTGTTTTTTCCACCTCTCTTGCTGCAAGAGTTTAGTGTTCAACTCTTCAAACTTCAGGTCAACATGAATAGCAACATCATACTTTAAAAAATCGCACTCAGAAATTACTTGGCAACCTAAAATTCTAACTCGTTTTTGAGACTCGGCAATTACTTGGTAATTACTCAACGACTTTATTGCTACTTTAAAAAATATATAAATTCATAAAATAAACTGAAATAACATATAAAACACTTTTATAGACTATAGTCGTCAGTGCACCATAGACTTTAGCCTTATTAATAAACATGTGCCTTAAAAAAACAAAACAATTGATATTATTATAAAACCGTGGGCCTCTAAGACTAAAACCGCTAATCTATGAAATATAAAATAACCGCAACTTAATAGACTTAGACCACTGGGTTTATAAACATACTGAAAGCTCTATATAAAATAAATTTGCAGCCCAAACCATATGATAAACCACCGCTGCCATGCTAGGGTAAACCATCGGCCGAGTTACTAACCATAGAAATATATATCACCGTGCTTCAAGGGACCGCCACTCACCACCAAGCTTATACAAAACCACCATCCTAACTCCGTCGAATCGGACCACTCAAGGCCAATGACTCCATTCTATATCTCCACCTCTTGTGGTTTTGAGCACCAAATCACTGCTGATTGCATGCAACAAATAATGTGACAAAGTCGTGTGAGAGCGAAGGTTCAAGCCCTAAGGGCCACATGTGCATGGATAAGAAGTTAGGCCTTTGGCTCCACCAAAAATGCCATGGAAACTAACTCGGGCTTGAAAGCCCTCAATGCTTATGCCAAACTCGGTAACTCAGAGTAGAGCAAAAAATCACAATGGAAGCTCTATATTAAAACGCATGGGCACCCTTGGCGTCAAAGTTGCAAACCCAAATCACAACCAAAATGATGCACACTGTCTGTGATTCTTCACATTAACAGATGGAAATAATAAAATCTTTGGTGGAAGTTTCAGAGCAGAAAATCACGACGTAAAATAGTAGAATGACGTATTTTTTCTTCTTGTAATGTCCCCATTTTCACATCACACATGAGGAGGTTTGAAGACCTTTAGTCTATTTCCCCATAGACTAGAGGTTCCTTTTTGGGGATTGTATTTTATTAATTATTTAATTACTTGCCCGAATAGTGATTTTTATCATTTGTTGTTTTAAGGCAATTAATTATTTAATTAATAGAATATGTTGAAGATTTGATTGGTCGACTTCAAGTGATCAAAAAAGAAAAAAGAATTAAAGAAATTCGGAAAAAGGTTGGGTTTAATGAAAGCTTTACTCTTCCCAAATGATTCGCCCCACTTGGAAGGGTATATTGGCGATTTAGAGGACTCTTCTTGCGCATGTGCGAATTCAAGTTATTGCTCTTCATACATGAAGGGAACTATTGGTATGTATGCCTAATAGTAATTGCTCTTGTGATCTATATCTATAGTGGTGTCTTTTGACACCACCTTGCAGAGGAAATTATTTGTTGATGCCCTAAAAGACTAGCGATTTGTTTGTGGAGGTTTAGCATAGGGTTTTGAGCTTATTTTTGAATGTGATATGCTTTGGTAACTTTCTGTTAATTATTCCAGGTGTGGTGACTTGTATTGGAGGTGATTTGTAGGTGATTTTGGGATCAAAAAGAACAAATAAACATTCTGAAATTTATTGCTAATTTTTTGCCTATTAGCGTTGGGGTTTTGAGGTGATTTGCAGATATTTGAGACTTCAAATTAATGCAAAACCTTCTAATAATTTTCTGGTATTTTTCCTTGACTTTGGCAAGTTGGGTGATTCATCTTGAGGGTTTGCAAGGGTCATTTCTTGGCTCAATAAGTTCATTGTAATTTTCCTCATAATTTTCTAATTATTGTGGCTATTTATGACAAGGGTTTGAAGTGAAAAATCAGTCAAAAAACAAGTGTAAGTGTGGAAAAAAAATCAAAATTTAAGGGTTATTTGCAAGTGGCAGTTGGGCTTCACAAAAATAAGGAAAAAATGTATATATTCATAATTTCAGTTTGGTACTTATTTTGGCATAATTTGTGATGAATTGTAAATCAATTAATTGCTGAAAATTGTTTACAACACACTTGAAGTGTGATGCCTAGGGTTTGAAGGGCAAATTTATTATTGAATAAATATTTGGGAGCTAGGGTTGGTTGAATTTGTTTATTTCAGATTTTATTTTATTATGGATTCAAGGTATAAACAATTTTATATCCAAATATCATCTTTTGGGATATTACAGTGGTATCAAAGCCATTTTTCTTGCCATCTTATGAAGTTGTAATTGATGCAATCAAGCAAATAGACTTTATTTTATCAGAAAAAGGGAAAAGACCATGGGTGACCAAGAGCCTAAAGAGTTTTCTGCAGAATAGGTGAAGTTTTTACAGGGTTTGATTAAGGATAGTCACAAAGATCTTCAACATACTTTGGGTATGCAATTTGCAGATGTGTTGAGAGCCACACAGAAAGGAAAGGAAAATCATCAATTAGATGAGGATAGTTCAAATGGTCATGAGAGGGTTTCTGTTGATCCCCCTAATAAATTCTTCAAGGGCATGTTTTTGCAAAAGGAACCAATTGTGGAGGTTGAGACATCAAAATATAATCCCTTTGAAATTAATCAAAGAGAGTATGCAGCCCTGAATTATGAGACACAAGCTCTTCTATCTTTCCGGGACCATTGTGAGATGAAAGACGGATCCAAGCCAAAGGTTCATAATATGCAACCTCGTAGAGATTTGCAACAAAGGTTGGATAAGATTTCCTTGACGGTACGGATAAAATTCTTGTGAGATTGTGGTTGCAGAGATTAGAAACATGTTTATCTCTTAATCCTATGTATGAAGAAGCTCTAAAATTCGTCACCTTACACTTGGAAGGTATTGCTCATGAGTGGTGGTTTCATGGCCTTATCACACAAGGTCATGGGTCTATTACTACTCTAGAGGAGTTTAGTAAAATGATTATGGAGAGATTTGATAGGAGAAACCCTGAAATACATTTTCGTGAGTTGGCTCAACTCAAACAAACACATGACGTGGAAAGGTATGTTATTGATTTTCAAGGTGTTTCAGTTATGGTCTCAGATGTTAGTGAGAGAAGATTGGTTGTTCTATTCACTGAAGGATTGATTGAACCTTTGAGGGGTTTGGTCAAGGCTTTTAATCCTCTTTCATTACAAGATGCCATCACTAAGGCATTGGATTTAGAGTTTTCAGCTTACAGGGGCCATGAAGGGCCAAAAGGGCAATTAAAGGCAGCCACATATTCGCTGCCAAAATGGGCAAATAGTGGACAGCCAAGGTCTGATTTTTATGGGCAGTGAAAGCCACCACAAGTGCAACTTAGAATACCACCTATTGGGCAACAAAGGAAAACTTTTTCAGCTTATGTGCCACCTCATAGATCGCTGCCCCCTAGTGGCAATATGAAAGATGAGAGGGATGAGTTAAGGAGGAAGGGATTATGTTTCACTTGCAAGGATCCATGGACCAAGGGCCATTGTTACATGGGTAAGGGACATATCCACTACATTGAGGTAATTGATGATGATTTTGATATTGTTGATACTAATGTTGAACAAATTGAGAATGTTGATGAGCATGTGAATAAGGAGGACACACAAGAATTGGGTAGTACACTTGCTTTACTTTCAGGAGCCGCTAAATATTATCATTTTCGCGTGAGAGGAATACTAAAAGGGCACAAGGTCACCATCTTGGTTGATAGTGGGGCCACTCATAATTGCATTGGTAAGAACTTGGTGACAAAATTAAATCTTGAAGAAGAGGAGTTCCAAGGTTTTAAGGTCACTATAACGGATGTATTTGCTCTTCCTTGTATCAAAAAGATTGCCAATCTCACCATTTCTTTAGGAGGATATGAGGTATGTCATGATTTCTATATAATTGACATAAGGGATATGGATCTTGTGTTTGGAATTCAATGGTTGCATTCTTTGGGAGAATTTTCCCTCAACTACAAAAATTTGATTCTCAAATTCAAGATAGGTAACAAGGAAACAATTATTCAAGGTTTGGTTAATGGCTCCCCTCATACAAATCTTGCATGTTGCAAGAAAAGGTAGAAATCAATTTTGTGTCTTTTATATCAGCGAATTGGAAAGAATTGATTATCATGGAATATGCTAAAAACAAATTTGCTAGTGACTTGATTGAAGGTAAAATTGTTGATGAAAAATTCAGATTAATGAATGGGCTTATCCTCTACAAAAATAGAGTCTTTTTGGTGCATGAATCTAAGGTGAAGGACACTATCTTAAGGGCTGCCCATGACACTCCTTTTGCTAGTCACCAAGGGTATTTCAAGACCTACAAACTTGTGAGAGAAAGGTTCTTTTGGAAGGGCTTGAAGAAAGAGGTACTTAATTACATTCGAGAATGCTTAGTTTGCCAAAGAAACAAAAGTGAAAATACTTTTCCAGCTAGTTTATTGCAGCCCCTTCTGTTGAACACACCTATTTACTAAGAGGGGGGGGTGAATCAGTAGATAATCTAAAACTAGTCCATTAAAAACGTTTTTGCAGAAAATGTGAATTCATATGTAAATCAAAGAACAAATGCATAAGTCACACACACACAGAGAAACACATAATGCCAGATTTTACGTGGAAAACTCAAAGGGAAAAACCATGGTGAGAATCAACTGCTAGAATCTATTGTTCTAATCCAGCCTCACAATAAAATGCCTTACTGGCTAACCTCACTGGTTACATTCAAGGACATCGATCTTTAGGAGACACCAATCTCCTTACTGAGCACCAACCCAGTTTGTATATAGGCACCAACCTACCTGAACTATGGAGCTATGACTCCAGTGTACAAAATGGATTCACAAGTAAATCCAGTTCAATGTTCTTTGCTACAAGTCTAATTTGTAATTGCTTACCTTCTCATTGTTTGTGTGCCCTATCTTCCTGCTTGCTTAATCTCTGTTTGCATATGTCTCTCACTTTGTATCTGCATACATCTAGTTATGCTTTATTCAGATACACTTCATTCCCCTTTCTTCTTCTTTGCGTTTTACTCTGTCTGCATATTTCTTTTGTCGACAACCTTTTTTCTCACACTTGAAAATGCAGTAGCAACAGCGACAACAACGCATGAAGTTCTCATGAAGTCGTTTATATTTAACTAGCTTTTAGGGTTTTTCATCTTCTCCTTGCGTTCACACCCAACTGCACTAAACTAGTTCTCATTAAAGATGACTTATATTTGCACGTTTCTCGTGTCTCAGTTTATACATCACCTTGCAATGGTCAATTCTCTTTTCTTCATTTGACGTCTGCTTAGTTTATCTCATAAATGCGTAGCGTCTCCAATCAAGATTGATCGGTTGAATCGATCAGTCTCGAACCCTATGTAGACCTTTTCAAGCTCATCGTTTGCCTGGGCCTGTCTTTAGTCAAGGATTTACTCATTTTGTCTTTGATGCCAGTCACCGTTTATTTGAGTCGTCCATTGTTTTCCCTGTCTAGAACTGTCGATTTTTATCTCGTGTCTTGATATTCTTTTGGTTCGTTTTCGCTCCTTTCTATTCGGGGTTTCTCTCCTTCTGGCTTTTCTTATTCAGGCTCTTTCTATCGAGGTCATCTTCATATTCTTTCTCGTGATCTTCTCTTTCTTGGGCCATTCTCTTTCTCCTTCAAGCTTTCTTTTCTTCGGACTTTTTGTCCGAGTCTTTCTTTTTGGTATTTGGGCTCTTTTTCTGAATTTCTTCGGACTTTTTGTCGAGTCTTTTCTCTCGGGACCTTTCTCTAAAGTTACCCTTCGGGTTTTTTACAATGGTGTACTTTCCCTTTGGGCTCTTTCGAAACTACCCGTAGGCTTTTCTTCCGAAGGTCCTCTTACCTTTCGGGATTTTTGAAAAGTGCCCTTTGGCGTCTTTGGAAGGGTTCATATACCCTTCGGACTTTTCGACTTACCCTTTGGCTTTCTTCAAAGTGTCCTTTGGCTTTCTTCAAAGGGTTCACATACCCTTCAGCTTTCTTCAAAGTGTCCTTCGGCCTTCTTCAAAGGGTTCACATACCCTTCGGCTTTCTTCAAAATGTCCTTCGGCTTTTTGAATGTACCCTTCGGATTTTTTGCAAAGGGACAGTTTTCCAAAAAAGGACTTGACAATTTTTTTGAAAGAATTGTCCTTGCCATTTCTTCCGAAGGAATTCTTCAAGGCTATTTTGGGTTTTCCATCCTTCTTGACTTATGTATGTACGAGAAGTTGAGCCACTCAGAAATCCTGATTGCTTCTTCTAGACCCTTTCGGGTTTTTGACATTACTTGACTTATCAACTTGAAAGAAGCAGTCCCTCTTCAAAAACTCGATTACTTCATCTAGACCCTTTCGGGTTTTTACTTCTACTTAGCTTATCAACATAAAGAAGTAACGTGCTTGCAAATCCCCAATCACTTCTTCACTGGACCCTTTCGGGTTTCCCACATTGCTTAGCTTATAATCATAAGAGAAGTAAGATGCTCCCGAAACCCTGATTACTTCTTCTCTAGACCATTTTGGATTTTTCACTTTGCTTAGCTTATAATCACAAGAGAAGTAAAGCACTTGCAAATCCCTGATCACCTCTTTGCTAGACCAATTCAGACTTTTCCCATTGCTTGGCTTGACCCGTTCGGACTTTTCACCCTACTTGACTTGACAAGATTGTGAAGTAAAGGCATTGGAGAAATCCAATTAACACTGCAAGTTTGTTCAACTCATCCTTTGGCATTAATGCATAATAGCACCTGCTTCCTTTGACATCAATGACAATATCATAGACATCAATGACTATTTCCAACACCTTCCTATTCCCTCACAAAAATGGGAAAGTATCTCCATGGATTTCATTACAGGTTTGCCTATGGTACAAGGTAAGAATTGTTTATATGTTGTGGTTGATAGACTCACAAAATTTCTCATTTTTATCCACTTTCAGCTAAGTACAATGCTCCCATGATTGTTGATGTATTTTTCAAAGAAGTTTCCAAATTACATGGGCTGCCCAAAAATATTGTAAGTGACAGGAACAACAGGTTTATGAGTTTTGTTTGGCAAGAACTTTTCCATTTGACTGGTACTGAGTTCACTCGTAGCACTACCTATCATCCCCAAACCGATGGGCAAACAAAAATTGTAAATAAATGGTTGGAAGGTTATTTCAAGAATTATGTTTCAGGGCAGCAATCTGCATGGATAAAATGTTGCATATGGCGGAACATTGCTACAATACTACCTTTCAGATGTCTATAGGTATGACTCCCTTCAAAACACTTTATGGTTATGATGCTTTATCCTTCATTGATTTGCTTCTAACAGATAGTAGAGTGCCGGGAGCTAAGAACTTGGTACAACAAGGATATGATATCATGAAAGCGTTCAAAGAGAACCTACAACATGCTCAAAATCAACAAAAATTGTATGCGGATCAGCAAAGAGTTGAGAGGTCATTTGAAGTAGGCGATTGGGTGCTTTTGAGATTGCAACCTTATAGGCAAACATCCCTCAAGCAAAGTGGCTCAGAAAAATTAAAGCCACGATTTTATGGGCCTTACAAAGTGAAAAGCAAGGTAGGCGAAGTGGCCTATGAGTTGGAGCTTCCAAAAAATGGTAAGATTCACAATGTATTTCATGTTTCTTGTCTTAAGAAGGTTCTTGGGCAACATATTTCTATTTCTTTAGAGCTTCCCCCTTGAATGATGAAGGGAAATTGATCTTAATTCCGGAAACTATCATTGAAGTTCGTGAAAAGAAATTAAGGAACCGAAGCATCAAAGAATATTTGATTAGATGGAAAGACTTTCCACTTGAGGATGCCACATGGAAAAATGAGGACATCTTGGAGCATCCTAGCTTGAAATTGCTTGTGGGCAAGCAATTGTGGGAAGGGGAGGCTGTAATGTCCCCATTTTCACATCACTCATGTTTCTTGTCTTAAGAAGGTTCTTGGGCAACACATTTTTATTTCTTTAGAGCTGCCCCTTTGGATGATGAAGGGAAATTGATCTTAATTCCGGAAACTATCATTGAAGTTCATGAAAAGAAACTAAGGAATTGAAGCATCAAAGAATATTTGATTAGATGGAAAGACTTGCCACTTGAGGATGCCACATGGGAAAATGAGGACATCTTGGAGCATCCTAGCTTGAAATTGCTTGTGGGCAAGCAATTGTGGGAAGGGGAGGCTGTAATGTCCCCATTTTCACATCACACATGAGGAGGTTTGAATACCTTTAGTCTATTTCCCCATAGACTAGAGGGTTCCTTTTTGGGGATTGTATTTTATTAATTATTTGTCTGAATAGTGATTTTTATCATTTGTTGTTTTAAGGCAATTAATTATTTAATTAATAGAATATGTTGAAGATTTGATTGGTCGGCTTCAAGTGATTAAAAAAGAAAGAAGAATTAAAGGAAAGTTGGTAAAAGGTTGGGTTTAATGAAAGCTTTACCCTCCCCAAGTGATTAGCCCCACTTGGAAGGGTATATTGGCGATTTGGAGGACTTTTCTTGCGCATGTGCAAATTCAAGTTATTGCTTTTCATGCATGAAGGGAACTATTGGGATGTATGCCTAATAGTAATTGCTCTCGTGATCTATCTATAACAGTGTCTTTTGACGCCACTTTGCAGAGAAAATTATTTGTTGATGCCCTAAAAGACTAGCGATTTGCTTGTGGAGGTCTAGCATAGGGTTTTGAGCTTATTTTTGAATGTGATATGCTTTGGTAACTTTCTGTTAATTATTCCAGGTGTGGCGACTTGTATTGGAGGTGATTTGCAGGTGATTTTGGGGTCAAAAAGGCCAAATAAACATTCTGAAATTTATTGCTAATTTTTTGCCTATTAGCGTTGGGGTTTTGAGGTGATTTGCGGATGTTTGAGACTTCAAATTAATGCAAAACCTTCTAATAATTTTCTGGTAGTTTTCCTTGACTTTGGCAAGTTGAGTGATTCATCTTGAGGATTTGCAGGGGTCATTTCTTGGCTCAATAAGTTCGCTGTAATTTTCCTTATAATTTCCTAATTATTATGGCTATTTATGACAAGGGTTTGAAGTGAAAAATCAGTCAAAAAACACGTGTAAGTGTGGAATAAAAATCATAATTTAAGGGTTATTTGCAAGTAGCAGTTGGGCTTCATAAAAATAAGGAAAAAAAGGTACATATTCATAATTTCAGTTTGGTACTTATTTTGGCATAATTTGTGATGAATTATAAATCAATTAGTTGTTGAAAATTGCTTACAACACCCTTGAAGTGTGACGCCTAGGGTTTGAAGGGCAAATTTATTATTGAATAAATATTTGGGAGCTAGAGATGACTGAACTTGGTTATTTCAGATTTCATTTTATTGTGGATTCAAGGCATAAACAATTTTATATCCAAATATCCCCTTTTGGGATATTACACATCTTAATCGACATGTTATTTCGCTTGCCCAATTGATGCTCGCTAACCATGGATTTTGGTGAGTAACCGCAGTTAGTTACTTTCCAAAACCAGCGGTTAACAGGGACCAACCCATACCATGGTTTTCTGTTTGCAATTTTTTTCCGGTTACCTGCAAAATTCTGTCGGGTAACCGCAGGTTTTAATACGTTGGCAGTAATATTTAGGGGTTCAATAAAAAAAATCGAATGAAGATGGTAAGCTCTTAAGAACGATTACCATCATGTCTTCTTCTTCTTCCATTTTCTGCCCAATAGCATTTAACCATTTTCTAATATCCTTGATCTTTATGAAATGGTCTTATAAAGATTCATTTTTATATATTTTGATTGAAAATGGTAAATTCTTAAGGAAGAAGGCTCGTCCTTTGTTTAAACTTTCATGCAACACCTTCAATCAATTGCAAATAGCTGGAGCATCATCGTCGGTTTGCACTTCTGATAGCATTTCATCAGTCACAAAGAGTTTTATTAGCATCATTGCTTATCTATTCCACTCATCAAACTTGTTTTGATCATTCCCTGTTGTTGTTGGTCTTGTTTCTTTCCCCAACACGTTCTAATCCAAACACTCATGCTAAATAATATCTAGCATTCGTTGTTTTTAGGTATCATAATTCTTCTCAAAAGACGTTTGGTTACCGTCTAACATTATATTAAATAAACTACCCAATTTTAGAAAAACATTTCAGCCTATCTGTTATTGAAAAAAAAAAAAAAAAAAACTGCTACTAAAATAGAGACTTACGATTAAAAATGTGTTATGGGGAAAACAAAAAAATGCTTTCTGAAAATTGATGAATATGTTGAAGAACAATGAAAAGCACTAAAAGTTGCAGAAAATCATTGAAAATCTGCAATCCCAAGTTTCCAAAAAATAGAAAATCATTATTCTGTATAATCTTGTACAAGGATATGGATTTCTAACATACATTATGGATTTTTGGCATACATTACGGATTTATGACATACAAATTTCTGTTGTATGGATTGTCATAAACCTTAACTGTTGTACAAATTAGCTGAAACCCTAACTTCTATTGAACAAATTTTGTTGGCCCTTTCTATCAAATTGTGTGTGATTAAGCAGTCCTTTGGTCCATCACCAATCTGATCAGTCCCTAGGCCTTAATCCTTTACTCCCTGACTTGTCTTCACCATGGCTCTGATACCATATTATAGAAACTGAACAAACTTTGAAACTGTTAAACAATTCTACACCAGGTTGCATTTATTTATCAAGCTTAATTTTCCTTGCAAAAAATAGTTCTTTGAGCTAAAGTTTCATTAATTCTGTAAAACTAAACTAGCTTTATTAATCTTTTAGAGAAAAAGCTTTATTTATTTAACGTGATCACCCCACTCATTTAAATAAAGATTATATATTAAAAGAGCCCATGTATTAAAAATTGAAAGCAAGATAAAAGGAAAGGGAACTATGGGTAGCATGGGAATTAAAATAATTTTTTTTTGGGTTAAAGTGAGCTAGCCAAGCTTTATTAAAACTTTTGTACTTCTAAAAGAGCACCCATGGGTGGAAATGGCCCACTAAAAGATTTATTTAATTATTCATAAAAGAAAAGCTTCCTGTTCTTTAAATAATATAGAAGCAAGCTAAAGTCAATTTTGTAGCTTTTACAGCAAGTAAAAAAGTATGGGCATAAAAAGAATCTGTAACAAACAAAAGCTACAAGAGCTGGACAGGGTAAGGACCAAATGAAAGCTTTTACATTAACATATCTCTTACTCCTGACATTTTGTAGTTGAATATTTAATTCCTCTTCCATTTCTCTCTCTATATATGTAATTTGCTCATTTTGAGCAAAGGGTTGAAATTCTGGATTTGCTAAATCCTTGTATTCTCAGAATTCAGATCTAAAGCCTTTGTTGTCTTGCTGTATAAAATTATTCTGAGCCTTCTTATTGAAATATAATGTTTTTTGTGCATCATTTATGCAATTGATGAAAGCTTCCATAGCTCTTGTTTGTCTGCCCTCTGATTTTTGTCTTCTTGTTGCAACTCCATGCTCATATACGGGTTGTATCATGTCTCTTGCACACTTCCTTTCTTGCATAGTGAGAGTTCTGTGTAAATATGTCGAATGAATCCACTTCTTATTTTGGGTCATCACCACTCTTTTGTTTTATGCATTTATCTTCCTTTTTCTTTGCCAAAGCTTTATTTTTTGCATTAGGATTGGCTTTAATTAGGTAGGTCAACGTTAGAGTAGGAAACAAAAAGCAGCTGGCTCTGGATGTTCTCTTGCAAGAGCAGTCCACACTAGCAAGGGGTCCTATTATCATCTTTGAAATGGAGGCTGCAACATTTGGACATTTCAATGCATTAACAGAAACCAAGCAAAACCACTAAAAAAGTTGAAAGAGAGGGATACTACTACTTGGATGTATTATTGAGAGAAGTACTATGAAAACTGAACAAACAAGGAAAGCACGCAATAATGCAAGAGAGAACTTGAAAGAGAGAAATATGTCTTGGATGTATTATTGAGAGACCAACCATCTCTTTATAGGAAGAAAAAAACATAAATCCGAAATTTAGGGTGACACAAATTCTAAACCTAAAATTATTTTTGTGAATATTACGTCATGTTTACATTGCTTGATAAAGCAAAAACTAAAGTCATAAAATGACTTTATCACTAAGCTTATAACTAAGACTAGTATAACAATTAATATTTTTTGTTACCAACTCTAACAAACTTAAGATTCCATTATCAAATTTGGAAGATTCAAAATTTTCAACATCAACCCAAATGGATTTTTCTACCATATTTTTGAACATCAACTAAAACTCATTTTTCAACAACATTTTGAAGTCTAATATTTTTGAAAGAGATGTGTTTTATACCTAACATTAACATATTACTTGATATTTGATTAACTAAGGGGCACACTTACTATGATATAGTATTTTACTTGTGAAACTCATATGGGTCTTGTAACCAAAATTATTCATCATGCTTTTGTATATACATACACCCCATTATTATCTGACTTGAAAAGTCTGTAGACTCGCCTTGTGACTCAGTCCAGTCTGCTTGTCAAGACTTGCGAGTCTGCAGAAACTTGCCAAGTCTTCCAAAAAAAAAAAAAACAATTACATGTATTGAAAAATATTAAAAACAATTCTCTTTAGATTAAATCTATTTTAAAAAATGTATGTAGTTTTGGCCAAGTTTTTTCACTGAGTTCAAGTCTGAGGCAAAAATCAGCTCGCCAAGTCCGAGACTTGTGACTGATACACAGACACGTGTGTGTATATATTTCAAAATGTTTCGAGTCATATGCAATAAAATCTTTCTAACATTAAAAGTACAATTGTTTAAAGAAATAAAACATGCACAAATGAATCACTTAGGAGGATTTCAAAATGCCATCAAAGATGGACATGGTTAAGATAAAATACCTAAAGACAATCATTAATATAAGATGAATCATTAGAAACAAACACATATCAAGAAGCATAAGATATCATGCAAAAAATTGAAAAGAATGTAGCTTAGTTTTTTTTTTCCTCCTAATATTTTTATTTTGCAATGTGGCGTGGGTCACTAGAGGTAGATGTTTCAGACATGCAAATCACACTGTCAAGACATTTCCACAGAGCATTATACATTATATAAATCTATTTACAAATTTCAGTATTTACTAATTGAAGTTTTTGCGCCATGAATTTATATTTAATAATCTTGCATGGAGGAGTAATAAATTGTATAATATTTTAAATTATATTTACAAAAGTAATTGCTAATCAATCTAAATACCACTAAAAAGATTCTAGAAAGAAAGAAATAAAGGCATTACAAACTATATAAATGCCCACCAATGAACCAAAAATGGTCAAATGGATATGAGTGCCCAAGGGCACTCTAATCTCAATACAAAAGTAGACTATTGTAACTCAAGTATGTAGATATAAACTAATCACAGGATAGCCTGAGTGAACCTAACAGTGAAGGCTTGTGTGCTTCATAGAGGAGACACAAGATTGAATCGGCTAGGGGTAGGGTGTGTATGTCCAGTGTGAACAAAATATAAGGTAAATGGAAAATCAATTCCCTTGTAGGATTCCTCAAGCAGAGTCTCATACTCAAATTGGTGTCTTGCTTTTCAGTGAACTAAAAATCTACCTTCGCTATAAAGGATGTATTATATATGTGAGCATCATGCATTTACTCCAAGCAATGACAATTTTTATTGTAAAGGTTCTTCTTTTGGAATAACCATTGCAATGGAAGGTTCTTTGTATGTGCTTGTGTGTGCTAGAGGATTGAATTTCATCTTTCCTCTGGAAACCTAATTCTATAAAATATTTTGAATCTGTGTACATCTCGCCCCTCTCCCCCTCCCCTCCTATCCACACACATATCCAATCTTCTCATTCCAATCAATAAAGAGCTAAGCTATGTAAATGCTCCCCATAAGATGATTTCTATCAATTAATGTTGCCGAAAATGCAAGCCACACTAGGAAATTGCTTGACAGTTTGGGCTGCCACATTTCACTTTCCTTTTATGGATTTTTGGTAGACAAGCATCCAATACTGAATTCAACTTCTTTAATTCAATTAAAAACATTCTATAGATTTAGATGTTAAGTATTTAGTATTCAGCTTCCATTTTGCAAGCACATGATTCCACTAACAACTCTAATATTTGATTTTCAGTGAATTGAATGATACAATCGTGGAGGCTCAACTAAGGACTCGTCATATGCCGCCTCAACTTCCAGTTGAAAAAGCTGTTGAAAAGTATGGGCATTCGAATAATCGTCTACTTATATTGGTAACTCTGTTTCTTGCTTTATTATCTCTCATCTCTTTTGCTTAAATGGTGTGTCACTTGCTATTTACTACATAGTAAATTTGGTTTTCATGCAATGCAATTTATCTATTGCGTTTGCTCCTTTTCTCAATGGTTTCAAAACATCTTTCTTAATTGGAAGCGAATGAAAGCATAATGACCTAGAAAATGGTTTTACTTTTTAAAATACAAATGGTTTTCTTGAAGGAAAAAAGGCATGTTTGTATAGGAAGCGAGTGTTTAAACTTGTTTCTGTCCAAGCACAACACTAAAGAGTAATGATACAACATGCATTTTGTCACTATTTATAAAATTCACTTACACCTTGGAAGGGAACCTAATGCAAGTTTAATCACTGTACTCCTACCTGAGCATGTGGTCTACCGTGTATTCAAGAAATTTATTTTCTGTTTGAATAATGCACTCATGTAGTCTGTTATTTGAAGCATAATGCTTATCGTCATGATGGTCACTACATAATAAAAATTATGTATTACATCATAATTGTTCTATTCAACTAATCTGGACTTAGTGCTTTTGCTCAAGGCAGCTGAGGATAAGACCTAATTTGTTTTTATCTTCTTGCACTCTTATTTAGATATTAGAATTCAATATTGAAAACCTGCATATTTAGTTGGCCATCTTACATGGGAACAATCTGATACATATGTCCCATTATTATTTGCTTTTCAATGGGATTTGTTACATTTGCTTGGTGTTTGTAAAAATTAGTCATAAAAAAGTAGTGCAAACCCACTATAGGTTATGACCTTTGCATTCATACAATCTCAAACAAAAATAATATGGAGATGAGAATTGAGCCAATTTCCATAGGGCTTAGACACAAGTATGTGCTTGAATAAGAATGCATCAAATATTTGTATCACTAGGCATTCTCAATTAAGGTTATCTTCACTCCATTTGGTCACTCTTGGAGTGTGGAAATGATAGGTGAGATGCATCAAAGGACATGTTCGTGATGTATTTCTTAGGATGGATATGTCAGAGTTGGTTTCAATCATGGATTAGGGAGCCAAATTCCATTAAGATGTCAATGATATATGTTAAATGGTGCCTATTGAGTATTCACATGTAAGGTTTGGTGACGTTCCTCCAAACCTCAACACGAGTGTTTAGATTTTTCTAAGTAAAATTTCACTCTTAATGCTTAAGTAGGTATATTGTTGCAAAACCTCTATATTTTAAGTTTAATTGATTATTGTGTCGTAGAAGGTAATGAGAGTGATCCACAATAGTGGTGTTAGTATGGGAAAACATTTCCCCTCCGAGACACTATTGATTACACCAAACTGCTTGATTGTGTGTGACTTCTGTGCCCATAGTTTTTTGATGACAATGGGAAGCCTTGATAGTTTTTAGACCAAGGAAACCTATGGAAAAGGCTAGATTCCTCCTATCTTAACACTATCTAATACTTTAAGAGAGGGAGAGGGGAAGGAAATAAAATGCATAAACCAAAAATGCGATCCACCAAGATAGAGTGACTTTCTACCTTATTCAATAGAATACAAGCCCAAAACTATTTATGATATTTATCTTAATGTCCTACAACACAATATATAAGATGCAAAAAGTAAGATATTCAACACTATAAGGGAATGCTTCCAGATTGAACAATCTACACAGTATCAAATGAATGAAAAATCAAGCTACAACATATTTTTTGAATGCTTCAATTAATGCACAACTTTGATCTACTTAAATAATAAATAGACATCAATATTCATATAAAAAAGCCAAGGCTACAATTCCCTGTTGAAATGTCTATGGAGATGAACATAAAATAGGCCAAAGATATTTATCCAAAGAGCTTATCTTGATTATATACATGTTTCCTAGATACCCTAAGCCAACAAAGTGATACATGTTTTCTCCTTTGATAGGCAGCGCAAACCAATGAATTTCCATTAGATTACATGTTATATCATTTGGATAGATGCATCGACACTTTCAATTGATAAATATTTTCTTTTTGATCTTCGCGCGAATCTTTTTTTATCATTGTCTGTCATGGTTTTGATTGACCAATCATGATCTTGGTTTTTTAATGCATTGAAAGCCTTTAGGCCATTCGATTATTTGATTGGGACATGATCAACGAAGAGGAGATATTGAGGACTCGATCTACACTGACATACTCGCAAAATCTTGTGAGTGGTCTATGACTCTCTATGCTTGTCACGTTTATGCTTTCTTTCCAAAGTGGTGGGCCCTCACAAGATAATGCTTAAAAGGCTTTCAGCTTATATTATTATTATAGCATGCACTAGATTAATTCCAGCCCATTGATTCAGATTAAATCAACGGTGTGGGAAAGATTTCACTATGGCAAGTTGCTATCAGTTGGTGATGCTTTGCCATTGGTTCATCTCACCACCACAGATTCCAATTAGACAGTGCTGAATTTTTGCTTTTATTATTATTTTTTCATTGAGGTGGCTCCCACTAATTAATTTAATAAATGGTTATTTCCTTTATTAAACGATAAAGGCACAATGGACTTGATCTTCTATTTGTGCCACATGATCAAGGCAAATCAATGGCAAAGGCAACTTCTAGATGTTGTCAAGCCTTTGTTAGTCTGGAAGCCCCAAGATCTGTTCATCTTGCCATCTCAATCATTGATCATGATGTAGGGGAAACAACCTTAATTTGATCCTCCTTTGCCCATTGGGCTTATGCTAGCCGTTAGATTATTCTCTATTGAAATCAACGACGGGCGATCATGGAAATCATTACTTTTATACTATAAGGCCCCGACCTCAAAAAATTTGAGCCCGCTGGCTTTGATTATTTATATAAGGCATTGCTTTAGAATATTACAATAATAAATCTTGCTTTATACAATAGATTGTTTCTAGACACTATAGACACCATGGCCAATAATCATGGTAATGTCTCTGATAGGTTATAATAAAGACAGTGATATAGCATTGTCCATTCCAATAGCAATTTGTTCCCGACAAACTATCACACATAACAAAAGTTATAATAAGACAAATGCAAAGTCTAGCCCAAATTCTATAGAATCAAGACCTTGACCTTAGAAAAGGTCAAATCTCTTCTCTTCTTTACAAATGCAAAAAGTGAATACTACACCTCTGTCACAAAAAGTAAAAAGAAGTAAGAAGAAGAATGTTTAGAGAATGACGAAATTGATTATGGAGCTACTTTATGGGCTTGGATGAGGTGATTACAACTTCAATTTCAACTCTATGATGTTAGTAAATATCATAAGATTTGAAAAGAACAAAGACTTGCTTTTGAGTTAGGTTTTTTCACTTTTGGATCAACTTGTCAGTTTTGCTCACACTTCGGTGAAAATAAAATCCGAAAAATGATAAGTTGATGTTTGCAGAGAAGTACTTAAAGGTTGCACATGAGTATTAACATGGAATTGATGGTGGATGATACAAGAACCATGCTTTAATTTGCATTCCATGGGGTTAGGGAAATCCTTCAATTATTTGACGATTGGACAAGAAAGGCTTGGCAACCAGAAGGGGATCTTGATATATTCCTTTGGTTGAACTGATATTTTATTTCTCTCTTGACTTTTATAGGTGAATTGCATGGAGATGTGCTCGAGCAGATGACTCCTTGAACCAACATTGCATGAAATTGTTTCTTTACCTTATTTTCCTCCAAAAGGATTGCCTATAGAAGCCTATGTTGAGATGAGGGAAACCTGGTAGCAATTGGATTTCATGCTCTACTACTCTATTGGGTGGCATGTCTTTGGGGTCTTGGAATACCTCTTTGAAGGTCCACAATTCTCTCATTTTATTTTTCCCTTTGTCAATGCCTATGCTAAGAGAATCCTTATAGACAAAAATCTCATCATCTTTCCCATCTTTTAAAAGAAGTAAAGCTTACTTCCCACTTGCATTGACCCACTTTTTAACTTGGTTAGCACTTACCAAGGAGAGTTTAGATTTACCTTAAAACGCATTGATGACATAGTTCTCACCATCCTTGACCAAATGCTACTTGTTGGCTCTTCTCATGAAAAGAGCATCGTACATATAAGGGCTGCCAAACACTACACCACATGCATCAAGGGCACACCAATGAAGTGTTCATTTATACCAAACTTAACTTTGCGTAGTTTTTTTTACCTCTATTTCTACTCATTTTGCCTAACCTAAGGAATATGGATGGAAACCCAATCTTTTCTACTAACTTTTTATTGTGAGAGAATAAAAAAGAGCATCCATTTGTCTTCTTAATTTGGAAGAGTATGGTGAGTTCACCTCTATCTTTGGTCTCTTTGCTACTCAAACATCTCTTTAAGAGGTTGCATGTAATGGTGCAAGTTCTATGAAGTATGAACAAGCCATCCCACCACTTCATCAACCATCGATCCAAATTTATCTCACCAAAAGCCCAAGAGCCACAATTCCAATAGAAGCTAAATAGAAAAGACAGCCCCCTCCTCCCCTTCCCCCCACAAGGGAGTTGATGGCCTCTTCATAGAGCTAGCATTCCCCATCTTTTAGATTTGCTGTCCACAAAGAACTCACATATCTGCAGAAATAAACTTTTGAGTTTCATGCAACACAACACTTTAAAGACCATTATCCATCTCAACTTCCCAAAAAAAAAGGAAAATGGATGTTTTCTACGGATGGAAACTCCACCCAAATTGCAATTTTAAATAGATGAGATGGGACGAAGAGTATCGCATCCAAAGGAAAATGTCCTCATTTGCAGATTTATGGGTGCATACCTATGACCCAAAGCGATGAGAACTTGGGTACATTAAAATTGGAGGCCAATTGGCTTTGCTGACATTCGAATGATGCTATAGGGAAATTTCATCATAGTATTCATGCCTAGGTATTCTAGGGAGGACCACGGATCATGTATTTATAATTTTGCAAGGGTCTTCTCTTGGTACTGTAGCTTTTTATAACAAACATATTTGATGTCATTGCCTTTGCTAACTTGCATTAGGTTAAAGTTACGTAAAATTTAAATTTGGTCAACAATATTTATTGACAATGACACATTATAAGATGGAAGTGTACCAAAGTGAATGGGGTCAACTAATTTTAGAAGCAATCGAGACTGTAACAATATTGTACATATTGGTTATTAATCCTAGGTGTCTAGCATTTTGTCTTTTTTAATAAGCTTTCCATTCTCGTAGGAATAGAAAGAGTCATTGGAAATGTGAATTGAATAGTGTTTTGGTAGTCTATTTATTGTAATGTTTGCTCTCTTTTTCATTGAATTGTGAAATAGAATTTCATTTGCATTCTGTATGAAATCTAGCTTGTCATTGGCGTCAGAGCTTGGTATTTTAATTAGCTATTTGTTTTTCATTCTTTCTCCTCATTTTCAGTTGTACAAACTTGCATATATCTATTTGAGAATGACTCCACCTGCTAGGACTGTGTACTGTGTGGCTTTTCCTTTTTAGACCTGCCTTGGACTATCTACAGGCTGCGTAACATTAATCAATTGGAGGATGTGTCTTTTACAGCTTACAACTATATTTTGGTTGTATCTAAGTGCACTCGGACCCATCAAATATATTCATGAACCTGTATAGGACTTGTCAAATATATTCAGCCCTGTCAAACTGTGCAGAAAGGTGTTTTAGCAGCATCTAATGAGCCGCGTGGAGCTGTTTGTAAGGCGTGGAGCAGACTTATATTTTCTAGAATTTGCGTGGGAGTCTCTGACGAGAATTTTGCCTTCTTATACCTGCGTTTCAATTTTTTTTGCGCTGTGTCATTCAAATCAGCTGTCATGACTGCATTTCTGACTGCGTTTCATAGTATTCTCATCTCATTGGAGGATATAAGCGCATTATTTCAGCCTTACATGCTCAAAAGATTCGTGGAAGTTTCTATTTGGTGATGTCAAACATATATTTTTTTTAAGTATTAAAGACGGCCATACATTTTTTTTCCAATATTGGAATTTTCCCTTTAAGAGAAATGGAGGAGTGAGAGGTATTTTATGCTTTTCTATTTAAAACGCAGAATAGTCATTTTTTTTAAGTGCTAATTTTCAAATTTTGAAAAACATTTAAATTTGAAAATTTGAAAGCATTTAAATTTGAGCAATTTTTAAAAAAAATTGCCTTAAGAATGCTACTCTAAGCGGATTTGGATAAAAACAACCAAATCACACAATTCAATAAGAAATAAGGAGATCTACTCTTTTACCAATTCGTGTATGTCAAAAAACATAAATCTGAAAATAAAAAAAATCGAGTATATTGATGTATGAGGTTTTCTTTTTAAGCTGGTGTTAATGACAAAGCGAATCCTTTTCAGTGCCTTTGCGTATATAGAAAAGGGGGATAAGGAACCAATTGGGGTTAAACAAAAACTCAAAACCTCCAAAAACTCAAGACCATGCATTCCATCAAATCCATTTTTGGCACTACCTTGATTGGCAAAGACAGTTGGCTAGAATGGTCTTGGCAAGTGGAAAACACATTCATCTTCAACGATCTATGGTTTGATATTTGTGACGGGGCAAAACAACTAGTTGAACCAACAGAGAGTGCAAAGGACACTGAAACATGGAAGCAGAAAAACCAGAAGGCTTTGGCTTTGATGAGAGCATTAGTGGATGGAGATGTGTTTCGTCATTATAGGGGTGCAATACACCATGGGAAACATATCATAAATTGAAGGACCTATATGACTCCCATTCAGAGTTGGAATTCATTCAGTTGTAGTTGAAACTGTTCAACCTAGAGTTGAAAGATGGTGATGTGATGAAATTGGCTTTAGAGATACGAGCTATCAAACATGATATTGAAGCAACAGGGGTCAAAATCGACATATACATGACTGCATTCATAAAAGCCTTTCTTCCCAACTATTCAACCTATCTAGAGTCTTTACAAGCAAGCAATCAAGACTAGTTGATTGAAAAAATGGTAGAAAGAGAAAAGGCCTTTGGAAGGAAAATCGAAACCACAACAGGTGAAAGTGTGTGCTATGTCAAAACAAATTCTTCCAAACCATCAAACAAGGCCACAACTTCCAAAAATGAAAGCAATAAAAAGTACAAGAGCAAGTACGAGGGAAAAGGTGGCAAAAATGAAAATTATGGTGGTCAAAATAAATAACAGAATGATAAACAAAACTTCTATTGCGAACAGTGTGACAGAAAAGGTAGCCATGAGACTCATGAATTCAGGACTCTATGGGAGAAAATTGAAGCATACCGTAAAAAGAAAGAGGAAAATTCAAAGAAACAGTCAAAAGAGTCAAACTCAACTCAATTCACCAGTGAATGTTTGCCAGTACAGATGAAGCAAATAGTGTCTCATTCAATTCCTCATGGTTGGATGCTTGGGTTCTTGATACTGGTGCCACTCAACATGACTTTCCGAAAAGACTTCTTTGAGGACTACAATGAAGAAAGTTGTGGCTCAGTATACTTTGCAGATAGATCAAGTCTAAAACCACAAGGAAGAGGTACAATTCGACTCAAGTGTCCAGGGCTTCCAAACTACAAACTTGAGAATGTTCTCTACCTTCCTCAATTGAAATGAAACTTGTTGTCCCTAGTGCTCATAAGGCAACAAGGCCATTCCATTTTGTTGGATAATGGTGATGTCACAATTAGGGGGAAAAGTGACAATGCAGTCATCTTGATTGGATATGAGGAAGGAAAACTACTCAAACTAAAGGGTGAGCCATCAAATTCAAGGAATTATGCTCATCTTTTCGAAGACGAAATGTCTCCAAACATGTTGTGACATGTTCAATTTGGGCACACTCACTATATCAACATTCGTGTATTGCAAAAGAATGGGGTTGTTGGCATGCCTACATTACCCACAAAATTAGATGAGAAGTGTGAAGCCTGCATCTTGGCTAAACACGCAAGAGAACCATTTTTGAAGTCACAGTGGAAAGCAAACAGAAAATTCCAGCTTGTTCATTCAGACTTATGTTCTCTTCCAATCCTCTTCGCTGGTGGACATAAGTACTTCATGTTGTTCATTGATCACTACAATAGAATGACATGGATATACTTTTTGAAATAGAAATCAGAAGCTTTCGATACTTTCAAAAAGTTTGGAACAATGATTGAAAATGAAGCACAAACCTGCATTGAGACACTCATTACAGATAATGGTGGTCAATTCACATCAAAGAAGTTTGAATCCTATCTTGAGCAAAACAGGATCAAACACCATTTCACAATTTTTCACACTCCACAACAAAATGGAGTAGTTGAAAGAATGAACAAAATTGTGATGAATATGGTTGGTGCAATGTAATATTTCAAAGGGGTAAATTTGCACTTTTGGGCTGAAGTAGCTAAAACAACAGTATACCTTTGCAACAGATCACCATCAACAACTCTTGAATCAAAGACTCCGTATGAGATGTGGTGTGGTCACCTCCCTTCAATGCGACATCTTCGAATTTTCGGATCCACATGTTATGCATTGATTCCAAAGGAGAAGAGAAACAAATTGGACTACAGGAGTCGAAAATGCATCCATTTGGGATATCTTGATTCCTCCAAGGCATTTAGGCTATATGATGAGAAAGAGGAGTTTCTTGTCACAAGAGAAGTTGTCTTTTATGAGACTGCAAAGGACAAAGCATATTGATCAGCAGTTGAGTCGACTAGACAAATATGCAAAGTTTGATGTCTACAAAGAGAGTGATTTGAATGTTCCAGACAATGAGTGGGAGACACAGAGTTGGGAATCTATTGATTTTTTGTTGTCTCCTATACATGAGATTGAAACTCCTCCTGAAGGAGAGAGTGAAACTTCATCAGATATTGAACATGGGCTAGCAGAATAAAGGACAGACAGTGAAGGAACTTTAGAGGATGAACCCGAAGCACCTGCAACACAGAAAGATGGCCACTCAAACACTGAAAGATGTGAGCCCTGATGAAGTTGGAAAAACAGGCACTCGAAGTGCACATGCAATCTCCTCTCAACCAGACAAGTCTATTGATGAAATTCAGGACATGATTGGAAAACTCACATTGGATGATTCTCAAGAGGAACTCAATGTTGCGTTTGATTTAGAACCAACAACTTTCAAACAAGTTGAGAAGCTTGATTCTTGGAGAAAAGTAATGAGATGAGTATAATTCATTGGTGAAAATTGGGACTTGGAATTTGGTTGATCCACCATATGGTTGCAAACCGATTGGCTGCAAGTGGGTCTATCACAACAAATACAAGGCAAACAACTCAGTTGACAAGCATAAAAAAAGGCTTGTCACAAAGGGGTATGCTCAAAAGGAAGGAATTGACTACAATGAAACCTTTGCACCTACAACAAAATGGACTACCATGCGGACCATGTTGACTCTGACAGCTCACAACGGATGGAAAGTTCACCAATGGATGTCAAAACTGCATTTCTAAATGGAGACCTCAAGGAAACTGTGTACATTACACAACCTGATGGTTTTGTAGTAAAGGGACAAGAGCACAAAGTATGCAAACTGAAAAAATTGCTATATGGTTTGAATCAAGCCCCTCGAGCATGGTACGAAAAACTAGTTGAGATCCTCATGAACATGAACCTCAAATGTTTTGAGTTTGAAGATGCAACTCTTTTCATCAAAACAATTGTATTTGTGGTGGTGTATGTTGACAATTTGCTTATCACAAGGAAAAATGAACAGAACAATGAAAAATTCAAATCATAGTTGATGAAAAGCTTTGAAATGATTGATTTGGGTTATCTTCAGTACTATCTGGGTATTGAAGTAATTCGGAAACCAAAGTATTTTTTTATCACTCAACAGAAGTACATTGGTGACATTTTGAGCAAGTTCGGAATGGAAGATTGTAAGCCTTTTAGCACGCCCATGGAACAGAATCTCAATTGACATCTGAAGATTCAACATTTAAAGTTTGATTTATGTGACCACCACTTGATTAGAGATATCATATGCAGTTGGTGTCCTCTCAAGATTCATGCAAAAACCCAGGGAGAGTCATTGGGTAGCAGCAAAAAGGGTCCGTAGATATCTCAAAGGCACACAACATTTTGGGCTCAAATACTCCAAGGCAGGAGACTTCAGACTGGTTGGGTATTCATATTCCGACTATGTTGTTGATCATGAAGATGGAAAGTCCACCTCGTGTTTTCTAATGAATTTGGGAACAACAGTTGTCAGTTGGAAATCCAATAAGCAATCAGTGCCGGCAATTTCTTTGACATAAGCAGAATATATGACCGCTTCAGAGGCAACTAGAGAGATCTTGTGGCTCAGAAGGGTTCTTTCAAATTTGCAGGAGCAATAGGTTTCATCAACACCTCTCATGGTTGACAACACTTCTGCAATCCAAATGGAAAAGAATCTAGTCTTTCACGACCGAACCAAGCACATCAATACGAAATTTCATTTGATTCGGCACTATGTGAAAGATGGCAGTGTCAAGTTGCAACATTGCCTGACAACAGAGCAACCAACTGACATCCTGACAAAAGCGCTTGGACGAGAAAAAATTGAAAAGTTCAGAGGAATTCTTGGTCCAACAAAGACCCCTACAGATTAAGGGGGGGATGTAATATTATTGTACATATTGGTTACTAATCCTAGGTGTCTAGCATTTTATCTTTTTCAATAAGCTTTCCATTCCTGTAGGAATAGGAAGAGTCATTGGGAATGTGAATTGAATAGCCTTTTGGTAGTCTATTTATTGTAATGTTTGCTCTCTTTCTCATTGAAATGTGAAATATAATTTCATTTGCATTCCGTATGAAATCCGGCTTGTCAGAGACTAACAAAATATAGAGAAGACGATCTCACTAGAGATTTCTAGTTTTTGTGGGATCCTTGTGTACATGAGCATGTCAAAGAAGAATACAAGAGGAACCAAGTGCATGTGGATTCCATCTTATAATATAAAAGCATGGGCCGTGTCTATTACATTACAATCCCCTATATTTATAACCAGGAAAATTCTTTACATCATCAAATCCTTCTCGTATCACGAGAATAGCCAAATCCTAGAATAGCCTAATCTTAACAAACTAATAGTTAATACTAAACTAGCAATATGCTATATTCAATATTTTACCAATATTGAATAATGTCTAATAAATGTAACATCCCCCTCCCCCCTTAATGAATAGATCAGATACAATCTAATGATTTATTCATTATCCATACTATGATCTTATGTAGAATATGAGGCTCAAAGAATTTGATTAAGCTTAGACCTGAACTTATTCAAAGTATAAACCAACTTCCAATGTAACCACACATTTCCAAGTGTCCCTATGGCTGCCATGGGTTCACTTAGTTGTGATTTCCAAGTGCAAATATATGTTGCCCTATCCTAGATACTAGGTTCTTCATGTGTTTGTTATGGTAGCTAATCTCAACAACAAACTATATCATATTAAGGTAGCTAATCTCAATATAACTAATTGATTGTAATTCCAAGGCTAAACAAAAATATAATGTTATTCATATAACCTTCAAGGGTATGCTTGTGTTGATTTTTTGAATGTCTGAAGCTTGACGTTCTCCAATCTTGAAGTCTCTTGGGACATCTACCACAAACCATAGCTATGGTGTCCTATATACATGTCCATATCGCACACCATAACAATGGTGACCAACTCCAACCTTGAATATTTGGAATTATCTCTGGACATCTACCACACAACATAACTATGGTGGCCTATTATCATGCCTCTCCCACCTACTTCAACTTGAATGTCTAGAGGTACACCTTTAATCACCACTTTTCCATGGATGGGACAATCTGTCCGCAATGGTTTTACCAATGCTGCTTTGTAGCATGATCGACCTCCAAAACATTTCTAGTGATGAAATTTCCATCACTAATGACCTAGTAGGTACACTCAGTGCTTATTACCTATATCTTTTCTAGCGATTGAAGTCCCGTCACTAATGACCTAATAGGTTGAGGGTGCCACGTAGATGCGGCAGATGATATAGAGTAGATGGTCCTTGAGTTGTTACCCATGGATCATAGAACAATTTTAGTATGAGAGAGTATTGAGATAGTTTGTGCAAACATAAGATGTGCCCGCAACCATTGTTATTTGGCGAAGGTCATGTAGATGCCCTCAATCAAAGAGATGGACAACATGACCTACATAACTTTGAGGTGTAGGGACTTATATGCCGAGGAGGATGAGTGGCATGTAGAACCTAAGGTTGGCGATGCGGGAGCCATAAAGGGATGGAGGCCTTGATGCGCTGAGGTTCACCCTATACCTTTATTCCCACCCAAGGTCAGAGACACTATCCTGTGAGGGGAGACTATGTTGAGGATGAACACTAAGGAGAGGATCTTGAGGAATCAAGAGTGGATGAGGAACCACTTGTAGGTTCTCCGATCCAAGTGGTAGGGGACCTAAGTTGGCGCCAAGGAGACTCAAGTGAATGGGTCAATTTAAAAAAAAAAAAAAAAACTTTGATTAATGTTTGGGAGTTATTTGATTATTCCTATCTTAATGTGAAATAGTGACAGTGGACAATTTGTCATGTCCCCTTATTCAAATAAAAAGAAAGATTAATTTAATAATAACACTTTAAGTGTTCCCCATCATACTTTTAAGTCATAACTCAAAAAGGGGGCATCTAAACATTGTTATTAATTGAATGGGGCAAAAAATGTATTAATTAAAAGCCCAAGTGAAAAATAGAAAATAAAAGTAATTATTAATTACTTTTGGAGCAAAAGTGAAAATTAGAATTAAAAGTAATTTTAATTGTTTTTAGGGTTTTTGAGTGAAAAGGTAATTATAAGGTGGAAAGAAGGAAAAGTACATGGATTCAATCATCATTATTATTCAACTTTCAGATTTCATTGGAGAGCATGAGCAACTTCAATATTTTCCACAGAGGACGAAACCCCCCCTGGTGAACGGACTTGGGGACGAAAACCCTCAAATCCACATATGTAATTCCAAACAAGGATTACGATTGGGCTAATCAGCAGGTTATTTACAGGTTCCATGTTGGCCAGAGGCCATAGAATGATCATAAGGTTTTGCATGCAAGGTTTGGGTTTTGCATGCAAGGGTTTGAGTGGAATATCAACGTTTCAGCATATTTGGAAGCCTCTTATAGCTGCATCCCACTTAGAGGTATCAGATTCCAGCATTCAAGCCCCAAATGTCCGACTTGGGACAATTCTCCTTGCTGGCCGTACACTCCAACAAACTTTTCAGTACTGTACACCTTGCATGAGGGTTGACAGTTGTACTTCCTTGCAGCAGCATATCTGACAGGGGTTTGGGGCCACTAACAACACCTCCAACTTGATGTCACACAGTATTTACCAAATTAGGGAGGGCAGCTTGGAATTTCAGACCATTACCAGCTGTTTGACAGTGATTGCGTCATTTCCAAGGGTTGGGATCAAGTGTGCAAGCCTGCCATACAAGTTTCAGGGCCTTTCCCAGCCTGTTATACCAGTACCTAGGCTTTTCCAGCCAGCTGTGCTGTTGTGGATAATTCCAGCTAGGGTTTCAACCCAAGATTCAATTTTTATCTACCTTCAAGACATACAAGTTAGGGTTTGAATTGAAAGTTCGTAAAGAATCATTGAAGTTTTTTATTATTGTGTCTGAACTGAATAGTAATTGTATTTATCTCTATTTAGTAGCCAAATTGTACTTCAGCTGTTAAGTTTCAATTGATTGAAACCAAGAATAAACTTGGGATTATGTGGTGTTGCATGTAGTGTTTTGTTGTTTGATTGAATTATCAGGTTTATTTACAAAATTTAGAATTGTGGGTTATTTCTATTTTTATTCTAAAAAGGATATTACAGTGGTATCAGAGCTGGTTTTCTTGCCAGCTTGTGGGAAAAATTAAAATTAATTTGTAGCTAAGTCTACATGCAAGGGAGTGAAAGGGAACTTAGGAGAGAGAACATGGATTGGCGACCTAAGTTCTTACCAAAGAAAGAAGACATAGATCATATCCAAGAGGTGTTGATGCGAATATTGAAAGAGTAGCAAAAAGCTATCGATCGTCTTGAAGAAATCCATAGAAAAACAAGACAAGAGGTACATACAAAGAACCAATATTTTAAGAACCAACTTTTGAATCAATTTGCTATCAGCTATGAAGCCCTAGATTCATTTAGAAGAACGTGAAAGAAAGATCATATCCAAGAGGCATGGTTGGAAGAGCAGTGTGATAGAGATGAGGTCAAACTTTTGGCCTTTGATGAATATGATAAGAAGTTTGATATATACACATCCTACAATACTTTTAAAGAATTCTTGGAGATATACACAAAAAATAGAAATAGAAGATTGATGAAGAAAGAGCGAAAGTCAAACCCTCAAAAGAATTCCAAGGAAGAAATCAAAATGCAAGAGAATTCAGATCTGAAAGTGGTTAGTGAGCATCCCATAAAAGAATCCACCATGCAAGTGGAAAGTCAAGGAACTTCAATAGAAACAGGTATGACTTTTGATGAACAAAAGGTTTGCATTAAAAATGGCAAGGAAGAATGTGCATTACATGTTGAATGCCAAATATCCAAAATTGAGGATGTTTCAGCCCTAGAAGCACCTATCAATCTTCCAAGCATTGCCAAATTTAAATCATTGCCGTATGAGAATAATTTTCAGAGTAACCATAGTGATGAGCATGTAAGCAAGGAGAATGTCTTAGTAAATGCCACTAATTCTGAAATTCTGAATTACATGGATGGTTGTGTCAAGGCAAATCTCTCAAAAGCTCCTACTTCTAAATCAAAAAAAGGAGGTGAACAATTGGATTTTGGCTCAAGGTACAAAAAGGAAAGTTATATTTCAGGTTTGTTGTTGTTTCATACTATCCCATTTCAACTTTCTTGTCAACATGGAAAGCATTCTAAGAAGGGACATTACAGTGGTAAGGGTTCGCTCATGGGGATTGTCAGAAAAGCATCAGTGGGTACTGAGCTTCCAATTCCTAATTATATCAGAGTAGCATAGCAGAAGCCAACTACATCACAAGGAGTAATGGAAGAAACAAAAAGATTGGTTTGGGATCTTGGTATTTGCAAGATGGTTCAACTATTACTTGAGGGCAAGCAATCTTTGGGAAGGGCAAACTGTCATGTCCCCTTTTTCAAATTAAAAAAATACTAATTTAATAATAACACTTAAAGTGTTTGCCAGCATACTTTTAAGTCATAACTTAAAAAGGGGACATCTAAACATTGTTATTAATTGAATGGGGCCAAAAATGTATTAATTAAAAGCCCAAGTAGAAAGTAGGAAATAAAAGTAATAATTAATTACTTTTGGAGCAAAAGTGGAAATTATAAATAAAAGTAATTTTAAATTGCTTTTAGGGTTTTCGAGTGAAAAGGTAATTATAAGGTAGAAAGAAGGAAAAGTACATGGATTCAATCATTATTATCATTTAATTTTCAGATTTTATTGGAGAGCATGAGCAACTTCAATATTTTCTACAGAGGATGAAATCCCTCCCAGTGAACGGACTTGGGAACGAAAACTCTGAAATTCCTAGAGGTAATTCCATACAGGTATTACGATTGAGCTAATCAATAGGGTATTTACAGGTTCCATGTTGGCCAGAGGCCATAGACTGATCACTGGGTTTTGCATGTAAGGGTTTGGGTTTTGCATGCAAGGGTTTGAGTGGAATATCAGAGTTTCAGCATATTTGGGAGCTTCTTATAGCTGCATCCCACTTGGAGGTATCATATTCCAGCATTCAAGCCCCAAACGCTCCACTTGGGACCATTTTCCTTGCTGGTCGTACACTCCAAACTTTTCAGCACTGTACACCTTGTGTGAGGGTTGACAATTGTACTTCCTTGCAGCAGCGTATTTGAAAGGGGTTTGAGGGCACTAACAGCACCTCCAGCTTGACGTCACACAATATTTACCAAATTAGGGAGGGCAGTGTGGAGTTTCAGACCATTACCAGCTGTTTTGATAGCAATTGCGTCATTTCCAAGGGCTGGCATCAAGTGTGCAAGCCTGCCATACAAGTTTCAAGGCCTTTCCCAGCTTGTCGTACCAGTACCTGGGCTTTTCCAGCTTGCTGTGCTATTCTGGATAGTTAGAGCTAGGGTTTCAACCCGAGTTTCAATTTTTATCTGCCTTCAAGACATACAGGGTAGGGTTTGAATTGAAAATTCGTAAAGAATCATTGAAGGTTTTTATTATTGTGTCTAAACTGAATAGTAATCGTAGATTTCTCTATTTAGTAGCTAAATTGTTCTTCAGCTGTTAAGTTTCAATTGATTGAAATCGAGAATAAACTTGGGATTATGTGGTGTTACATGGAGTGTTTTGTTATCTAATTGAATTATCAGGGTTATTTACAAAAATCAGAATTGTGGGCTATTTCTTTTTTTATTCTAAAAGGGATATTACATAATTGGATGACCACCATTGAGGCCACTGTACAGAGACTGCCCGATACATCATAATATATTTCAGGTGTGATCGAGTAGGCTGCCTTTGAAGCAAGGAGGCATGCTTGCCTATTCGATCTAGTCAATAGGGCTAGGATAAAATACTTTTAAGTATCTTTTAGGGTGGAGGATCTAAGCACAAAGTTCACACAGGCAAACACATTCATTTCTTAGCTTGAGGCTTCACTGGTAGCAGTGACATAGGATAGAGGTTGACAGAGACACGTGGCAATGATGCCGCCTCCCGCTAGTTATATATTTTATCATAGGATATTTGATCAATACTTGCAATTGTCATGGAGGTACAAAGATGTTATGGAAGATATTGTGAGATAATAGGAGTGATAGGCCTTGAGGTCAAGATGTAAGGCTAAAACGCAAACTAGGGCATGGACTCCCATGTCCATAGCTTGCTGCCCCATATGCTAGAGAAGAGAGCGAAGAGGATTATATCACTATGCCTACTACATAGTTGTATGGGTCATGTGTTACCTATGTGCTTTTGTACCCATAGTTCACATACCTGTAGTTGGTGAGTACTCGCCTAGCCACCTAAATTTTTAATCGGCGAATACTCGGCAACCACTCGCCATTAACCGGCAATACTCGACAAACTAAAAAAAAGTTAAATTTATTAAAGAAACATTAATTTTATACACATTACAGTTGAAAAATGCATCAAATGCTCCAAATGTTGTGTGATTCCAATGTGGAGGCATGTATGCTTTTATAGGACAATTTTGTGTTTTTTCCACATATTCTCAGCGTTATGGACATGTTTGCAGGCTTTTGGGCATGTTTGCAAGCGTCTGGACGCATTCTGCAGAGCCAGTCCCTGAGTCTTGGCAAGTATTGGCACAATACTTGCCAAATACTTGCAATTACTTGCGAGTACTGTACCAGTACTCGTCGAGGCTCGAGTAAACAAAAAACCACGATTATTTCAGGTGATCTTTTGGATTGGATGATGCTCGGCGATTACTCGCCCACTCGGTGAGTAATCGATGAGTATGCTAACTTTGTTTGTACCTATGGATGGCTAATATATTTTATCTTTTGATTGTATGCATCTTTACTTTTTTCTACGTGCATTGATATGTGAAAAAATTGGATTCTAATATAATCACAATGTAGACAATATTTTTCTAAACATATAACAAACAATATAACTGGCAAAACATAATATGACATATAGAATAAATAAATATTTATCCTAATTAAAGCATTGCATCATATAACAAACACATGACAAACACTCGCAACAATCAATGCAATAGGACAACAAATATTTTGTAATAAAATACACACACAATAAAGATAAAGGAAATCAAAGGATGAGGGTAGGAAAAAAAGAGGAATCCCTACTTATCCACTCCTATCACAACGCATTGAAGTACCAACATTAGCCCGACATGTGCATTCATCATTAAGAATTTATTGTGGGTTTATATGGAAAAATAAAAAGAAAGAAGAAAGATGGATATAGAAAAATAAAATTAGAAAAGGCAACATGAATAAAAGTAATGCAAACAAAGAAGTTGTGAATGCAAGGCAAACTCAAATTAAAAGCAATCAAAGCAAAATGAAGAATAAGACGTTAAAAGCAACATAAATCAATGAAATAAAATACAATGCAAATTTGACAACAGTGGATGCAAAGCACAAATACCCATGACACAATATAAATAACAAATAGGACACAAAGCACAAGCTAAAGCAATCATGAAACAATAATGAGAAACAACATTAAAAAAAACTTATAAAAAATGGGGGAAGCAAGAACATGGAACCCAAGTGGCAAGAAACAAAATAGAAATATATGAAAAGAGAAGTTGAGAATCACTTGAAGAGGCAAACAAGTATTGAAAATAATAAACAGAAAAGAAAAGAAGAATAAATAATTTTTGGTTGCAAGCATAAGCAATTGATAAGTGAAGGTAACTAGTAATAGATTCATAATCAAGTGAGTCATAATAATCATTAAAAGAAACATGAGGCAAAGCATTAGAAGAATCATATGCAAATACAGGGTGTTGAGGTTTCCAAGAATCAAGACATGACAATCTATCTTTTGAAGAGTCTTCTTTAATAATATTATCCACTACATGACCTTCCTCATTGATGTTGGCTTCAGTAGGTGTATCATTTTGATGTTTCTCTGATTTCCTAGTGGCTACATGTTGTGTTATTTACATTCTTGTTGGAATATACCCATACACTTCAACCTTATGTTGTCTTGCCTTATGTATCTAAATCTTGGTTCTTCTCTTAGTATTTATTTGTGTAAGACCTCTTCACAAAGATGTGCCAAATAATACCAAATAAAGTGCTCCATGGGAATTACTAACTTCAGACAATGATAAATTCTCTAATGATTGCTTGATCTCTATAGAATGCTCATAAGTGCTCAATAGATTCTCTATGAATAATTTCTAGATAATGTGTCAAATGAACGACAATGCTTGTGTATTTATAGACAATTTAGTTTAAATAATTAAATTGGGACTCTATTGGCATGCCAAAACCAACACCAAATGGATAAAAAGTGCAAAAGACAAGATGAAGGGGATGGGCACACTTTGATTTGATGAAGATCAAAAGGAAGGCTCAAAAGTGTTGGGATGCTTCTAGCACAGAGCTCGAGAGAGGAGAGAAAGAGAAAGATGAATGTCTAAAGGACTGAAAGGAAGAATGTGTAGCATCGAAAGCCAACAAATGCACTAGTAAGGCCTAATTTGGACTAGTAATCAACAAATTGACAAGCACCCTCAAAACATGCTAATTAACAACTAATATATGGCTAGGGGCCAATTTTAGGTATCTACAATGTCTTGTACAACATTACTTATCCACTCCAACTTTGTTAGATCTTCAAGAAAAAGATCCAAAACATGAGCTGCACCTAGGATCCACAACATGTGAGGAAACCTATCCATAAGAAGTTCACCTGCCACTTTACAATTTGCTGCATTATCCATTATAACTTGGACATCATATTCTTCTCCAATATCTAGAATTGTAGATTCATTGCATTTTAAAATAAAATTTGTAGTGTTCGCCTCGTTGCTTGTATCAATAGATTCAATAAGCATAGCACCTTTAGGGCATTGTATCAAAATATTTAGGAGGGGCATTCCCTTTATATCAGACCGCTCATCACTTACTACAATGGAACTTAATGTTTTTCAATTATTTTTCATGATATCTAGTTACTAGATATGAATGTGATCTCTTCTAGCAAATTAGCTCTTAGGGTTTCAAAAGATGGCATTGTGTAACCTTTCCTGAATCGATGATCCCATCTACTATAGCTTTTCTATATTGATTTCAAATAACATTGAAACAAATGCATTTAAATTAAAAAAATTACCTACCAATCTGTCAATCTCATGTTTTTCTTGCATCGTCTTCATATTTTTGATTGAAGGTTGGGACAAATCTCACATCCACTTTCACTTGCTTGGCAAACATTGATGAACTGGAGCTAATAAGGGAGGCAATTTGTGTCAAAATCCATTACATTTTAACCTTTTTCAAAGCTTCAGACATTGGTGCAAGTGTTATCATTTCAAATAACATTGAAAGGCATGCATTTGCATAAAAAAGTTGACCCATCAATCTGTCTATCTCATGTTTTTCTTGTGGTTTCCACATATTTGAAGGAAGGTTGGGACAAATCTTACGTCCACTTTCACTTGTTTGGAAAAACATTGATGAACTGGAGCTAGTAAGGGAGTCGATTTGCATCACATTCCATTGGATTTTAGCCTTTTTTGAAGCTTCAGACATTGATGCAGTTGTCCTCATTTCATATTTGCTTCAAAATCAACCAATGAAAATTGTATATTGTTGTTCATTCATTGTTTTTGGGAAAATATTCACATTTGGTCCTCAAAGATAATGGTACCAAACCCTTGTTATAGTTCCTTATTGATGCCCTGAAAGCCCATGAACGAAGACCATAATTGTCACCGATCGGAGACATATGAATGCCCCCTATATAAACTCCGACAAATGTGACTGTAAATGCCAAGTCACTATTAAATATTCATTGCGATGAATGAATATGGTTGCCGCATGTGAAATAGGAGTTTGAGGTTTATGTGTTTAATTTTAGGTGCTTTTTCATAATCATTTCTTCTTTTAGGTTTTTTTCCTAGTTTTCCTTTTTAACATTAAAAAACTGCCAAACTGGATCTAACTAATATGAAAGGTTTGATAAATCCAAACCGAATCAGATTCAACCCGGATCCAACTGAACTTGGTAACAATGTTTATAAGGTAGTTTTTTCTAACATCACTTCCTCTTCTTGTTACATATAAAACATTAGAGTCATAAGGTGATCATCTTTTGGAGCACCAATATTTGATACTTTCGAGCTTCTATGCTTGTAATCAAGAACTACACTGAATATCAATAAAGAAGGCTATGAGGGTTTCTATGCGATGTAGCACTCAAACTATGTGATTTTTATCTTTCAGATTCTGTCTTATTTTTGTGGACGATATTTACATGCACGTTTTGTTGGTGAGTTTGGAAGATCTAGTTCACTCCAGTTCTTTATCTGGGTGGACCATACTATTAATCATTTAGAATTCGCATTGGAAAAGAAACTCTACCATTACTCCTTTGAGGGTGTCATCTTCCTTTCACATAGATTTTAGTTTTGTATTTGCAATGTTTTTGATAAAATTATTTCACATGAATTCACTTGTTTTCATTGTAAATATGTACATAAACTCGTGAATGCCATTGTTATACATTTTCCCAGAGATAGGTAGAAGAAGGGAAGCCTCCCATACAAATATAGGAGAGACTCCTGCACACTACCCCCAACAAATTTGTCCAAAAACCAAAATTTAGGGATAACAAATGGTAATTTGCTTTCATTATTCATACCTAAATAATCTTGGGTTAGGTATTATATTTTTCTTGAAACTACAACAATTTCTAGGATCATGGTTGTAAGGAAGATATAAAAGGTCACATCCAAGCCATATGTCGCTTTGGCTTGAGACCTCCCTTGTGGAAGCCCACAATGGGATTTATTTCCATTTACCTTAAATATTGATCATTATTTATATGGGTGGTTTTGATGTCATGACCAAGATCAAGAGCAACCCAAACCCTGCCAAACCATTGTCCAGGGTACTCGTGAATATTTGGATACGAACAAAAGAAGGTGATAACCCATGAGATCCTTGTAGACAAGGTCAAAGGAAATGTATATATGAACATTTATTCCCACAGAATCATCACTTTCTTGATAGTGGAGACTAAATCTTGTAGTAATATTTTTAATGTCGAACATGATTGATGCTAGTAATGCAACATTTTCCTCTATGAAAAAATTGACCAAATTCAAAATCACATGGATTCAGTAAAAAATAGGACTACTGGAATTTGTGTACTACGTGTGGATGAAAATTTGGATTTGCTGCACATTGTTAAGCTCACTCTCTGAGTTCTTTCACCTTCATTTCTACCGTTGCAGCTTTTTGAAAGAAAACAAATGACCCGAATAAGCTGATTAAGTGCCAAGTTAAATACTGTTTTTTTCAGACATAAAATTGCTCAAATTACTTTTTCTTGTCTTAAATCTTCATTATTTTTCTTCTCAGGGTCTTAATGCAACTTTGACCATACAAATGGATGCACCTGGTAGAAGAGGTCATGACCAAATAAAAGAAATGAAGCTTCGTTTGCATCCCAATCTGGGGGAAATTCTTTCGCTTCTGTGCAAGGATCAGAAAACAACAATTGTTGTTATTAGTGGAAGTGAGAGAAGTGTGTTAGATGAGGTATAAACTTAAATTTTATCCTTTCAGAGTACGTAAAACATTTTTCTACCTTATACTCATGAGATACATTCATTTAGTAGAATTTTGGAGAATTCGACATGTGGTTGGCAGCAGAAAATGGTATGTTTTTGAGACCTACAACGGGAGAATGGATGACCACAATGCCAGAATATCTTAATATGGATTGGATGGAAAGTGTGAAGGTATGTTCTTGTCATTAAATCTAACATCAAGCTTCTCAACCAAGTTACTACTATCTCTTTTTTCTCTTAAGTATTTATTTAAGAACACTTAAGAGCTATTTATTGACAACAAGAAAATTTCCTTTTCATAAATGAAGTCTAACTTTTTAAAAAAAATGAAAGGTCCAAGGATAGTATCTTTACTGAGTTTCTTCTCCACATAACTGAGGATTTACTCTATGCAGCTTGTTTTCGATTATTTTAAAGAAAGGACTCCTCGATCATATGTTGAAGTGCGAGAAACTTCTTTGGTTTGGAATTATAAGTATGCTGGTATTTATTCTATATTTTACACTATTCATTATTTCATTTCCCAATAAATGTGAAAGAATGCAACATGGAATTTTATCTTGTACTTGAATATTTTCATGTTTGTTACATGATCACAAACTGGTTGTTATGACTTGCAGATGTTGAATTTGGTAGAGTGCAAGCACGCCATATGCTACAACATTTATGGACTGGTCCTATATCAAATGCTGCTGTTGATGTTGTTCAAGGTAGTAGGTCTGTTGAGGTTCGTCCTGTTGGTGTCTCAAAGGTAAACTTTTGGTAGTTTTACATTCATGATGAATACAAGCTCTAAATATATATTTGCATTGCTCCTTATAAATGGCTTTTTATTTATCTTACCAGGTAATGTTTTCTGCAGAATCATACTTGTTATAACACTAAATATTATTCAAAAGGCTCAAGCTTTAAGTGCAATGTCAATTAGTATTTTTTGACTTCCAGCAGATTGGCTGCTACTTTGACTTACTGAGTACATTTTTTCATAACTTTTTATTTCATCATCCAACAATACACCCTTTGTAGGAGGCAAATTTAAAGAACGGATAAGCTTTTACCTATTACTACATCATGAAAATGATTCTCTTAACCATTTTTTTTTTGAATACTTTACATATTATAGTACTTGGAGTTGGAACAAATGTTGCAGAAGAGATATTGGTGCATCCAAAGTTCCAGGGTATATCATTTCTCATTTGGTTTAATTGGATACTACTCATAGAAATGATACTAGTATCCAAGAAAGCGCATCTCTTACTCAAATAATACTAAAGTGCACCTTAATGGCTACATATAGAATAGAATGTATCAAAAATATTGTAATTTTTTAACCCCCAAAAAATAGAGATTTCCCATGTATCCTGCTAAGTAGTCAAGGTTAATGCAATGCGGGTGTCTAAGAGGGCATAGATCGAGAAAAGAAGATGCCACATTGAGAAACCAAGAGGCTGGTGCACAAGCATTGGCAATGGAAGGAAAAAACCTACTCCCTAAATATGAAATACTTGTGCTGAATCAAGGAAATACTCACTGAAGCCAAGGGTTGTGAAAAAGTAAATAAAAGTTATCAAGAGATGAAATTATGATACAGAGGGGCTATTTTAAAACCGAAGAACTTTTAAATAAGAAAAATACCTTTTAATAAGAGAGAAACTTGTTTAAATTCTAGTTAAATCATAATAGAGTAGTAATGAGGAGTTAAAAGATGTGGTGGGAGTGGCAATGGGTGCAGGGGAAGAGCGCAAAAGGGCAGAGAGTGGGAGCCATGATCAAGAATAAGGAGAGATTAAGATAGGAAAAGCAATGGGAAAATCGGAAAGCGAAAAACCATAGACAAGGGTCAAGAAGAAACCCTGATCGAATGCCACAAGGAGGACAGACTCTCACATCTTTCCAGCGGTAGAAGAAATTCCATTCCTCAATATTTAGGATAAAAAAATTGAGTCCATCATAAATATCCTTAAGGAGACAGCCCTAATCTGCAATTTCATGGGATTTTGGCCGAGCGTGGTGTATCTACAAAAGTGGATGAGCAAGAACTGGGGAATCCGAGCAGCCAAGTAGGTAACACTACCTCCTACTGGCCTTTTTCAAGTCTCTTTTGATTCCTCAAAGGCAAGGGACAAAGCATTTCAAAATGGACCTTGGTTTATGGGAAGGGCCAGTTTCTATGTGCGTCCATGGGAAGAAGGGTTTAATCCAAAAACTGAGGATCTTTCTTTTGTCTATGTCTGGCCTTGGCTTTATGGACTCCCAACTGAACTTTGGAGAGAGGAAGTTTTTGTAAATGGTAGAGAATCAACTTGGGGAATATATTTTTATGGCTAGGTTAACAAAAGTTGCTCTATTGGCTGCATATGCCAAAATTTTTGTGAAGATTGACATATCTAATCCCTTACACAAGGCCGTAAAGTTCATGAGCATGGGTATTTTGTCAAGGATTTCCTTGAAATGATTAAAACCCCTCTATAGGGTCCTGACTATGATATCCCAATAAAAAAAGGGGGGGAAAGAAAGCAAAAGTCTGGAAGCCCAAAGGTTTTGAATCCAAAAAAAATTTGATGCCCTAAAAGATGTAGGTGATGCAAAGGGACCTTCTGTTGAAGAAGTTTCTTTGGTTAAATAATCCCTCCCCACTCAAAATCTACCTAACATTCAAGACCACTCCAATTTTTGGAGAGCAGCAATATTCAAAAAAATTGAATTTGCAGACAAAAATCTCGATTTTTGAGGATGGGGAGGAAGAAGAGAGTGACGCTGAGGAAGAACCAGAAGAATAATTTGTAGGATTAGAAGAGCTTTCTCACTCTCAGCTAAAGGAGATGTCAAGTCAGTTTGGAATGGACAAGATTGCAATGAGCAAGTTGGCGCTTAAATTGGCACAAGGAATGAAGAATTCAGGAAGACCTACTCAATCAAACTCTCCAAATTTGGAATCCAAGACTATCATTGGGAAGGGCAGTCAGAAGTAGATTTTAGAAATGCTCACTAAACCGGGGAAAAAAGGAAAGCGGAGGAGGATCAGTGTGTGGTTAGCATGATAGAGAAATAAAAAGAAAAGGAAAGTAAAAAAGACCCCATCTTGGGGAATAAAAAAAGTGGGGAAAAATAGGCAACTCCAATGGGGGGGATAAACCCTTAACCGGCAATAGTGGGGTGAAACCCCCCTCATGTTAATTATATCTTGGAATATAAGGGGGTTGAATGCCTCCTACAAGCATAGGCTATTGAAGTAGCTTATCTTAGACGAAAATCCAAACAGTCTATTGCTCCAAGAAACCACAATGGAACAAACTCTCTTAAGTGAGGCTTTGAGAGAAATATGAAGAAATAATAGCTTTCTAGCGACTAATACAATTAGAGCCTCTAGAGAGTTGGTAGCTACATGGAATACTAATATTGTTTTTGGTTTTCTTCGTTAAAATTGTGTCAACTAGAAAGCACCCAACTTTGATGAGTTAGGCTCAAATAGGTCTTTCATGTGTTCCTTCATGTGTATCAATGTCTATTGTAATGTCCCCTATTTGAGCGAGCATCAGAGTTGGAGGTTTAGCCTATCATTGGGTCCTCGTAAGCTAATAATGGTGTTTAAAGGGCCTAGTGTTGAAGTTAGCTAGTTCTCCAGTTGGTAGTTGGCAGTGTTTTCATCTCCAGATCTTTGGTGTATTCAGAGATGGTGTTATTCAGGATGTTCTAGCACTGTTTTATATACTTACTATTTAAAGTAAGTCAGTCGTATGATAGAGGCCAACCTTACTATTTTTAGTAAGGCACCCTGGTGAGCAGAGAATGCAGTGAGCTACGTCCTGGTGCAAACATAATTGATTTATGAGATCTATTTATGGAGTTATAATATTATAATTATTATTAAAATCATACTTTAATAATAATTAAATATAAAGTGAATATTATTAATGATGATTAATGACTTTATAATATAGATTTCACTTAAGTCATAAAGTCATTATTATAGATCATAAAGGGAGACATAAGGACTTTATTTAAAAAGGGGATTTAAATGCTTTTAAAGTATACTTTATAATATGTGTTAAATTGTTATTTTAAAGGGAAGATATAAGTGATTAATAAGTATACTTTATTTTATTAAGTTGTGCACCAAAAGGGAGGGAAAAAAATGAAATTAAAAAGTAAATTAAATGAGATGAAGTCAAATGCAGATTGAATATTATAAAAGGGCATTTTGCAATTCATTTCAGACATTCTTGTCTATTTCTCTCAACTTGGCTTTGTGCTTTGGCTTTGGAGGTGAAACCTAGGGTTTTGCTGCAATTTCAACCTTGGAGAACGTAGCCTCTCTTCGATTGTGCTTCCTATAGGGGTGCAAGATCACCCAAGGGTTGCAGTTACTGGTGGCTTTATCTCAGAAGTCACATTTGAGCTTATCGGAGGATTATTATCAGAAGTTTACAAGGGTTTGAAGAGTAGATTTCAGATTGTTGAAAGAACCATCATTGGAGGCCTTTAATTTGTTGCTAGCAATCATCATTAATTGCCACATGGGGGTTTCAAGGCCATACCATTCCGTCTATAGCAGGCCGTACATCTTTGGCTGGGCGTGTGAGTCCTGAAGCCAAGCGAGTCATTCTTGGGCTTCATTTGGGTCGATTTCATCATGGCAACCATTTGGCATCATTTCTAAAGGGGAGAAAAATCATTTTTGGTCCTAGGCGTTGGTTTTTTTTGGTGCATCAGCTTGCTGATATAATATTTCAGACCTGCACTTATTGTCTCTGATTTCCAGGTATGATTATTAATGTTTAAGCAATCAATTGTAAATCTGATTTGAATATTTATATAAAGAGTTTGCTTCTGCAGTTTATTTTATTGCAATTGTATGTCAATATTCTTCATTGCATTACCTGGCAAACATTCTAAAAAACACATTAAAACTCAAAACAATCATTAAACCAGACAGGCAGATTTGTTAGCAAATATCTCAGATCAGTCAGTTAAACCAGATAGGCAGATTTGTTAGCAAATATTTCAAATCAGTTAGTGATAACAGCCAACATGCTAAGTGTTTGACAAAATGTCAATACACTAAATTCAGAAAATTCAAGGCAGATTTGGGGTGGGACACTTCATCTATGGTCCAACCTCTCACCAAGGAAGAGATATTTGTTGGCAGTCATTGCGTGGGTTAAGACCCACTAGCCCTAATGGAAAATGGATTCTTGGAAGGGATTTCAATGCAATCCCTTCCCCTTTGGAAAAATTTGAGGGCTATATCAGGGTCTCACAGTCCTATGTGGATTCTTCTCACATCGAGGATCTTACCTTGTTCGACATCAAACCTAAATATGGGATTTTCACCTAGACCAATAGTAGGTTAGGGCAAAATTATGTGGTTGAAACGGTGCATCAATTTCTCCCAAGTCTTGATTGGATTCAGATGGACACACTATTGGAATCTCATATTATGGTCTTTGCAGGCTCTAACCATTAGCTAATCAGCATGAGTATTAGCAAAAATGATCCTCCAAAAAGAAACCCTTAAAATTTGAACTTGTGAACTAAAGAAGAATCTCTTAGAGATAAAATCAAGGCATGGTGTAATTCACCTATTGAAGAATAAAAAAATTACTCTTTAGCGCAAAAGCTAAAATGAGTGAAAAACAAATTGAAAGAATGGAATAGGGAAGAGTTCAAAAAACTGTCTGATAAAAAATTATAGATCCAGGAGAAGTTGGCAAAGGTGTAATCATTAATTCAAGGGGGAGGTTTGGACCCTTTCTTAAAACTAGAAAAGGAAAATTTGATGAATGATTGGAACAAAGTCCTGTAGAAGGAAATTCATTAGAAAAAAAAATCCAGAGTAAAATGGCTAAATGAGAAACATAGAAACATTGTTTTTTTCCATCTATTGACCATCATGAGAAGGAAATTCAATAAAATCTCAAAAATTAACCACTTTCCAAGGTTTGGTTCTTACTAAGAAAGAGGATATAAGTGTTGATGTTGGTAGATACTTCAAAGGAATGCTCATTGAGGTTCAATGTGAAAGGTCAAAAGCTCAAAATAAGCTTTTGGATATAATCCCACCTCTAATTTTTGATACTGATAACCTCTTTCTTACAAATCCAATATTTGAAGAAGTTGAGACTGTTGTTCACTCTTTCAAAGGAGATGAGGCCCTTGGTCCTAATGGTTTTCCAATAGGTTTTTTCAGGAATATTGGTCAATTGTTGGAATACTGTTTGAGTTCAAGAATTAGGCCCGAGTAAAACATTTTTGAAGGAGATCAATTCCACTTTCATTGCGCCCATCCCCAAGGTAGAATCAGCTTGTTACTTTTGACTTTACTATATAAGGTGATTTCTAAAGTAATGGCAAACAGACTAAAATTAGTTCTTCCAAAAATTATTTCACAAGAACAGGGTGGTTTGTCACTGGGAGATAGATTCTTGATGGCATTGTAATCTCTTATGAGCTAATCAACTTTGTTTTAGCTCAAAATCAGAACAACATGCTAATCAAATTGGACATGAACAAGCCTTTTGATAGAGTGAACTGGGATTTATTGCTAATAATTCTGGAAAAAAATCAGGTTCAGTAAAGATTGGCAAGATTGGGTGGCTAGCTACATTAGGTCCCCAAAATTTTCTATGCTTGTGAATTGCGAACCTGCAGCTTTTTTGGAGCCTCGAGAGGATTGAGACAAGGAGACCCCCTATCTCCATACATTCTTATCATTATGAGTGAAGCTCTTAGGAGATGGCTTGCTCACCTCAAGTCTCAAGGAAAGCTTAAAAGAATCGCTATCATTGTTGGCTCTTCAAGATTCACACATCTTTAGTTTGTTGATGACATGGATCTCGTCGGTGAAGTTTCCATTCAAGAGGAAAAAGATCTAAAAAATGCTCAACTTATATGAGAAGGCCTCGGGGCAAATGGTAAACAAGACCAAATTAAAAAAAAAAACCTACTTTAAAAGCAACATGTATGCTCAACCTTCCATTTTCCGTGAATTTGATATAAACCCATATCTTCTTGCTTGCACATACCTTGGAATCCCCCTTTTTGAAGGAAGAAATGTAGTTGGGCTCTGGAAATCTTTGATAGATAAGATTTTTAGAAAACAGGAAGGATGGAATGGTTAATGGCTCACCCTTACTGAGATAATTCAGCTCCTAAAATCTTGTCTACAAGCAATGCCTATTTACATGATGTATGTGTTGTAGATCCTGTCAAGGTTAAGAAGGTCATTAAATCAATTTTAGATAAGATTTCTTGTCTATCAGCCTCCCCAAAGATTGGGGGTGATGGGAATCAAAATAAAAATAAGAATGAAGTTAGCTTCAGGGGAGAAGATGGTCTGGAGACATTATAATGAGGAAACCGCCCTTTCCCCAAAATATCTAGACTCGATGACCCTAGAAAATATTTTCATAGGTCATGAGCAGCTAAAAGGGTCTCATAATTGGAACTTGATGACTAAGACCATTGAGATCTTAAAGTTGTTGCTTATATGGAGGGTTGAAAAGGTGACAAAATCAATTTCTGGTCAGAATCCTAGATACGCCCAGCCTCTTGCCAACATGAGTTAGTTTAACAATCTTCAAGGTTGGCATCGTCACAAAATTGGAGATAAGGTTTGTGATTACTACAATTTTGAAATAAATGGATGGTCGGATCTGCAAGTCCCCACACATTTGCTTGCTGATGCAAAGGATCTTGAGGTCCTTCTAAGATCCTTCCACTTCAATAATAAAGATGGTAGGTTTGTTTGGATGGGTTCCAAGTTTGGTGCTTACTCTGTTAAGGATGGATTCATGGTCATTTTGGCTTTGGAGTCTCCTTTAACTTATCCATTCCCAGCTAAGTAGGTTGGGAATAAGTTTGGGGTGGTGCTCTCCTTTGGCTTGCCACTTCAAACAAAATTATCACTTGAACAAATATGAGAAAAAGAGCATTTCAAGGCCCTTCATGTTGTCAACTTTGCAAAAATAGTGAAGAGGATATTGACCATTCTCTGCAATATCTCTTTCACCAAAGACATCTGGGATTTCTTCTCGAGTAAGTTCAATCCGTTTGCTTTACCTAAAGCCTTGAAAATAATTATTTTTGCTTTGAATTCCGCTCTTAGGTCTCCTATATTGCATATTTGGAATTGCAGTCCAGTCTTGATTTGTTGGAATGTTTGGTTGGAAATAAATAGAAGGATATTCAAAGTTAAGCAACTAGTTTTAATTCTCATTTTGGAGGCCATTCTAAAATCAATCAAGGATCTAACCAACATTTGGCGCCAAAAGATGGGAAAATTGTTGTCAAAGATACCTGCATTTTAGAAAATTGAAAGTAGTTCTTCAAGGTATCCCTGATAATAGGATATCAACAATAGGAAAGGAACACAAGAACCTCTTGTGTTCCTCCTCAGGATTCAACTGTAAAGCTCAATTTTGATGGGGCGGCCAAAGGTAATTCAGGTTTGGATGACTATAATGTCCCCATTTTCGGATCAATTATGAACAGGTACTAAAGACCTTTAGTCTTCTTTCTCCATAGACTAAGGGATCACTTTTGGGGTCTTATTTTATTAATTAATTATGATTGCCCGAATAGTGATTTTTATCATTTATCTATATAAGACAATTTTAGTTTATTAATAGAATATTTTTAGAAATGGTTTTTACCACTATGGTAACTAAAAGGATAAATAATTATTAGATTATTGCCTAAAAGTAATTTTAATTATTATTTGTTATTAAGGCAATTAATTTAATATTATTTTTGGAAAAAAAAGAATGTCGGCTTCGGAAATGAACAAAGAAAAGAAAAGATATCTTAAAAAGTCGGCAAGGAGGTGTTATGAGGTATTTTACCCTCCCAAGGTGGTTCGCCCCCCTTTGGAGGGTACAAATACAAGGTGGAGATCTTATTCTTGACATGCTGAATATTAATTTGTGAATCTTCATGCTTGAAGAATGATTGGGATGTATGCCCAATAATTGTTCCTGTGGTTTTGAGCTGTTTCATCAATAAAAAGGTGTTTTTTGACACCACCTTACAAAAGAATATTTTGTTGCTTGCCCTAGGAGTGGGGAAATTTACCTAAAACACTTTCCCAAAGGCTTCAATTGTTCTTTTAAAATTATGGATTCCTCCAGGCCATTTATTTATCAGCATAAAATCTCTACCATTCTTCGCTCTAGCTAAAAAAAGGAAACTTTTATTCTATGCCAAGGAAAAAGTGAAGATTTTTTCCTATTCAATTAGCCTACAAGCTTATGAAAATTCCATATCAAAGAAAGGAAATTTCTTCTCTCACTTTATGATACCAATCAATCTATCAACCACTTCAAGAATGAGGAAGAGGAGAAGGAATCCACACAAAATCCATATCCCAAATTGTATTTTGATTATGTTTTTTATTTCCTTCCCAAAATCCCTCAACACACAGTTACTTACCTCTTCAAGAAACTGAAATCTGAAATTGTTGTTGTAGGTTTTGATTGCAGATGAAGATTTCTAAAGGCTCTTTAAATCTCTTGGAAGATTTATGCAACTCCCTGTTCTCCTCCCAAGCTCTTTTCACACAATTTATCTCAAGAATAAACTACAGAAGAAGAATAAGTAGGCTCTCACATAAAGCTGCCCCCTTCCATGGATGCAAATCTCTCAAGGAAAAGAAACACTTAGATGAAGGATCTCACCCTAAGAAAGAATGCAATATCTTCACTCACAATCATGGTTAAATCCTCTCATACAGGAAAAATCTTTCCAAGCACTTCTAATCAAGATCTCATGGCTTCAATGGAATGTAAGCCAAAGACCAAAGACAAGGACAAATGATAGAATGAAAATGGCAAGTTTAAAATGATAATAGGATTTGAATGGTTGAAAGTTTGACCTGTATTCCCAATAAGCTCATTCATGTGAACAATTATGGCTTCTAATATTTCATCTCCTAATCACATGGTTGAAAGTATTTTTACAAGTTTTTGTCTCCTTTATTAATAGATTGGGAAGACCTTTTTTCCCCTTAAGTATGCTCCCCTATGAGGAGAATCATGTTTCCCATATCTTTTCCATACCTTCATGTGGATTGTGAGTATCTTGTGTAAGTTTTGCCCTTTCATTCATGTAGTTGGAATACTTTTCTTCCACTCCATACTTCAAGCATGGAGTCCATGTCGTTCTACTAATTCCATGACAACCAACCACCAATGGAGCATTTGATGACATCAAGTTTTAAATTTAGAATAAAGAAATATTCTTTCCACAAGAAAATCTTTTTAAAATAATGAAAGTAAACTGGCTTTTTCCATTAAGTATTCTTTTTGTCTATTTGTCCAATAAGAACTTTTTAACTTTAGAAGAAAGGGATATAAAATGTAGGATATTCCATTTCACATCAAAGACACTTCACGTACCACCTCATCTCCATGTGTCCTACCAATGCCACTAATCACACTACCATATCACTACGTGCCACATCATCATACTAGGTGATTGTGTATACAAAAAGGTTAAAATGCAACCATAAAAAGAGAAATTTTTTATATAATTAAATAACGAGTACATGAAGGGAATTACAACAATGACTCCAACTTTTAAATGTATATACATGAATAACAAGTACAGGAAGGGAATCACAACCATGACTCCACCAACTTATTAAATTCTTTACCTTCAAATGTGTGCCATTATGGCTACTTCAAGATCCTTCGCCACCCTTGGCCGACATACCTCCTAGAGCTCACTAGATACCATGGACCTCTCTATTTTATACACCAAAAACAATACACTCATCAAAGCATTCCCTATTCCACAAAACATATAATGAACATCATAATGGTTAGTGTTGTCAACCTAGAGTTGCACCCTGAATCGAAGACGTGCTGAAATGGCTAATCCTCGCTCCAGCTGAAACAATGGGATATTCTCACGAGGGTGGGTGCCTAAATGATGAGAAGAACCTCCAGAGAAGGTTGGTTCCTGTAAGATGTATCTATGAGGATCTCAACTTCTACGCTTCAAACTGTCTAGGGAAAAGGGGAGAAAGAACTTGAAAGGAAATCCTAGCTAAAATGGTGATAAACCTAATTTGCTTGATCCACTCAAATCAAGCTTCTAAGAACACTGATTCAAACAAGAGGCAAAACTTCAACTCCAATTGATCAATACACAAGTATTTTATGAAAAGGTTTAATCTAATGATCTAAGCTTGAGGGAAATGAAAAAATATACCTGATGAAAGTCACTAAACAGCCACTAATATCCACTATAAACCCAGCAAAAGACGTTCAAACATAGAACTTGACCTACACAAATGACCAGCTAGTAACTAGGTACAAATCCAAATTTGACAAGGAAGAAGGAAAATCTTTTACTTGGGCAAATCTATAACAAAAGTACACTATACCAGTAACTAGAAATTGAAAAAACACAGTCCTCTTCTTATTGATTCTGAAAAAGGTTACAGCACAAATTTTGGCAAAAGTTTTCTTGCCATAAGATGGATCATTTTTATAAGGCTGAAAAGCCAAGAGATTGATGTTTGAAAATAGAGAGGGAGTAAACTCAAACCAACTCAGCATTTACAAAGTCTATTTTGTCTTGCAAAAAATTCCTTGCGTTGAAAAGTGGACGGTGGGCTCAAACGTTTGACTTTGCTTATGCATGATCGGCTGAGCCATATCTAAAATTAGAGACTAGCTCTTTGGCATTTGAAAGTGGACCATTGGGCTTGTTAAAAGCCCACCTCTCTTTGCATGAAAATCCACGTTAAGAGTCAATAGATGAGCTCTACTCGGACTGCTAGAACGTTTGGAGAAGCGTGACTTTGACTAGTCAAACTGTGGGTCAACTGAAACTTAAAAATCTGCCAAAAATAAGCCATGTTCGCATGTATTTTTTCTTATTTTGGTCTGCCTGTTCGTGTATATTTTTGACGGGATTCTATTTTTGGATTATTTTGTCTATATTTCCTCGAATTTCCTGGCTATTCCCTTAGCCTAATTCTTTCGGATATTCTTTTTTATCTGCGGATTTCTTTTGGTCTCGAATTTTCTTCGGATATTTTGCTTTGCTTGTATATATTATCTTTGGGTTTTTTGGCTATCTCCTTGGTCTTATATTCCTTTAGATTTCTTTCTTGCCAATTTTTCTGATTTTATTCTCTTTGGCTCTTATGTCTTGCTCCCTGGATTTACCTTTGGTTTTCTTGTGGACTTTTATTATCTCATTGGCTTTATTATTTTCTGCCCCTTTTCGTTGATTTGTTTGCATTATTCCCGAAGAATATCTTTCATTCTAAATTTTTCTTTTCTTTCTTTATTCCCTTGGGTTTTTTCACTTTGACTTCTTGCGGGCTTTGTTTGGTTCATTTCCTTTGGAATTCCATTGACCCTTAGTTTTTTCTTTCCTTTTGACTTTTATCCTGCAGAAAAAATGTCAGTCTCCTCTATGTTTGACAATTATTCCGAAGGAATCCTTCGGACTCTTCACTGGCACCTACTTTGGATTCTTCATTGCTTGTTACTTATAAAAAGAGATAAGTTATTCAACCTGGAAAACCCGAAATGCACTATCCTGAGTAATTCGGGTTTCTAAACCCGAATTACTTCTACTGATAAAACTTTCATAAGCAAAGCACTTCTCAAAAACCGATTTGCACTGTCAAGAGTAATTCGGGTTTTCCGACCCGGATTACTTCTGCTAATAAAACTTTCATAAGCAAAGCACTTCTCAAAACCCGATTTACACTGTCAAGAGTAATTCAGGTTTTCCAACACAAATTACTTCTGCTGAGGGGTTTCAACTGCTGATTACTCATAAAGTGAAATAAGTTGTCTCTTGTAAAACCTGAAGACTTCTCCTTCCAAAAAACTCGAAGTCTTCTGCTGTGTAAAACCCAAAGTCTTGTTTGAATGCCCATCCTCTCACACTTAGGCAAAATTTTGGTATGTAGGCCAAAAAATGGCCAACATTTTTGGCGACTCGTAGGGAAGCATGCCTACTATGCTTGAGAACTCAGACCATATAGATGCTATTTGAACTCCCAAAACAATGATAAACCTTTCTAACTGAAAATCTCCTCTGATCATAGCTGAAGTAACCTTTCTTTTTCAAAATAAGAAGGGAAACACACGAAAGCATTAAAACTAAGAAACAAACGTGCAAACAAGCACTTATTGGAACATAACTGGACGAAACTAATGTGCTGGAATAACACTTGGAGGAAAACAAACTAACAAAGGACCTAACTAACCATGACAAAGCACAATCCACCTGGATCAAAAGGGAAATTCTTAAACTCAGTCACTCCAAGAGATGGTACTAGTTGCAAGGCAGGATGTTTATCAATCATAACCTTTGATAAGTCATTTTTATTGTCCATCAATTGTATTAGCATCTTCTCAAATGAGTCATCAACATGAAACTGGTCACCAACAAAGACAAACTCATCAAGTACTTCCTGATATTTTTCGCACTGCTTGTCATCTACCACCTTGTCAAGTGATAACTCATCTATGCATTGTTCTTGAGTGGCCACACCCTTTTTATCGACTACTACAAGTTCATCTAGCTCTTCAAGGAGCTTTGAATAGGCAACCCAATCTGTATTATGATCTTGAATAGGTGATTGTTGATCAGATTTCTCATAAACATGCTCTTCAATAGCCAATATATCCATACAAAGCTCTTCAATCTCTTGTAGAGATTCAAGGTACAGTTGCCAATCATCATTTTGTTCCTCATTTTGATCTATTTGAACTGAATCAGCTTGAAATCTATCTGGATCCTTCTCAATAGGAGATACCTATAACTCATTTATGACTTCAATATGCAACAACTCCTCTTGGAGTTCCTCTACATCAAGATTAGTGTTCTCATTTTTAAATATAATTGGATGCTCAACTACAACCTTAAGTGCAATATTAAAGGAAATTCTTCCTTAAACACATCTGAAGCATCCTCCACACACTGTGCAAGAACTTGACCTGAAGCTGCAACCTCTTTCTCAATCCTCCAAAGAGCAGGGTCCTCCTAAAGAAGGGAGATGGTGGGTGGGTGATGAAATTCATTTGTTTGAGAGGGAAAATGAAGCATGGGAGGTTGATCATGATTAGGTTTTGGAATCTTAAGGACAATGGAATTATCTAGGGAGTGTTGGAGAGGAGGAAAAGAGAAACTCTTAAAGACCTCTGTATTTTGTTCCTTCCACTTGGCCATCACCTCTTCAAATTCTGAAATATCCTTATCCTCATGGACAACTTGTGCTTGAGAGATGAGTGGTGAAGAAATGGGACTATAAGAAGGCTTAGTCTCATGAATAAGCACTTGAATAGGCTGTTGACTCCAACTAGGAAGCTCCCTCGACACACACTGGGCATGGTTAAGAACCTCATGAGAATAAGGAGTACAAGAACCCTTTGTAGACAAGTGACTCAACTCGATTTTCTGCCTATCCCAAGCCTCCATCTTTTCTAACACAAAAATGCACAGCTCATTTATCTCTTCAGAATCATTGGACACATTTTAGAATAGACCATTCACTTCTTCATACTGAGAGTTTGAACAAACTTTCCTTGAGTATGCTAGTATTTTGAGCTCTACCTCATCCATTCTTTCTTGGAGCCAAGGCTGCTCATATGACTGATATGGCTCAACATAGCTTTGATAATACTCCTGATAAGGCTGATTAGGTTCATAAAAAAGCTCATAGGCATCATGATAAGGTTGGTATGATCCATCATTGGGCTGATAAGGAAACATAGCATAGGAATTCTCTTCATATACAACGATCAAAACTCATTCATGATAATGCAATACTTACATGGAAAGTGTGACTGGATTATTAGAAGCAACCACCCGAGCTTGGAATCGCCAAATACTTCTTGAAGAACGTTGTTGCAACTGCGATTTCATTAAGACCAGCGCCAAATGGGTCCCACCGCGTGTGCCAAAAATTGTTGTCAACCTGGAGTTGCACCTGAATCGAAGACATGCTGAAATGGCTAATCCTCACTCCAGTTGAAACAATGGGATCTTCTCACGAGGGTGGGTGCCTCAATGATTAGAAGAACCTCTAGAGAAGGCTAGTTCTTGTAAGATGTATCTATGAGAATCTCAACTTTTACGCTACAAACTGCCTAGGAAAAAAGAGAGAAAGAACTTGAAAGGAAATCGTAGCTAAAATGGTGATACACTTAATTTGCTTGATCCACTCAAATAGAGCTTCTGAGAACACTAATTCAAACAAGGAAGAGGAAGAACTTCAACTCCACTGATCAATACACAAGGATTTCACGAAAAGGTTTAATCTAATAATCTATGCTTGAGGGAAATGAAAAAATAGGCTTGATGAAAGGCACTAAATAGTGACTAATATCCACTATAAACTCAGCAAAAGACGTTCAGACACAGAATGTGACCTGCATAAATGATCAACTAGTAATTATGTACGAATCTAGATTTGACAAGGAAGAAGGAAAATCTTTTACTTAGGTAAATCTATAACAAAAGTACACTATACCAGCGATTGAAAATTGAAAAAATAGAGTCCTCTTCTTATTGATTCTGAATAAGGTTACAGCAAAAACTTTGGTAGAAGTTTTTTTGCCAAAAGAGGGATCATTTTTACAAGGATGAAAAGCCATTAATATAGAAAATTACAAAAATCCAAGAGATTGGTGTTTGAAAATAGAGAGGGAGTAAACTCAAACCAACTCAGCCTTTACAAATGTCTATTTTGTCTTGCAGAAAATTCCTTGCATTGAAAAGTGGATGGTGGGCTCAAACATTTGACTTTGCTTATGCATGAGTGGCTGAGCCATGTCTAAAATTAGAGACTAGCTCTTTGGCGTTTGAAAGTGGATGGCTGGGCTTGTTAAAACGCCCACCTCTCTTTGCATGAAAATCCATGTTAAGAGTCAATAGATGAGCTCTACTCGGACTGTTGGAACATTTGGAGAAGTGTAACTTTGACTAGTCAAACTGTGGGTCAACTTAAACTTAGAAATCTACCAAAAATAGCCCTTATTCACATATATTTTCTCTTATTTTGGTCTGTCTGTTCGTGTCTATTTTTGGCAGGATTCTATTTTTGGATTATTTTGTCTATATTTGGTCTATATTTTCTCGGATTTTCTGGCTATTGCCTTAGCCTAATTCTTTCGGATATTCTTTTTATCTGCGGATTTCCTTTGGTCTCGGATTTTCTTCGGATATTTTGCTTTGCCTGTATATATTATCTTCGGGTTTTTTGGCTATCTCCTTGGTCTTATATTCCTTCGGATTTCTTTCTTGCCAATTTTTCCGATTTTATTCTCTTTGGCTCTTATGTCTTGCCCCCTGGATTTACCTTTGGTTTTCTTGCAGACTTTTATTATCTCCTTGGCTTTATTATTTTTTGCCCCTTTTTGTTGATTTGTTTGCATTTTTCCCGAAGGAATCCTTCGGACAAAAAGTCCGAAGGAATTCCTTCGGACATTTTGTCCGAAGGATATCTTTCCTTCTAAATTTTTCTTTTCCTTTTTTATTCCCTCGGGTTTTTCCATTTTGACTACCTGCGGGCTTTGTTTGGTCCATTTCCTTTGGAATTCCGTTGACCCTTGGTTTATTCTTTCTTTTGGACTTTTATCTTGCGGAAAAAATGTTAGTCTCCTCTGTGTTTGACAATTATTCTTAAGGAATCCTTCGGACTCTTCACTGGCACCTACTTCGGATTCTTCATTGCTTGTTACTTATAAAAAGAGATAAGTCATTCACCTTGGGAAACCTGAAATGCACTATCTTGAGTAATTCGGGTTTCTAAACCCGAATTACTTCTACTGATAAAAATTTCATAAGCAAAGCACTTCTCAAAACCCGATTTGCACTGTCAAGAGTAATTCGGGTTTTCCAACCCGAATTACTTCTGCTGATAAATCTTTCATAAGCAAAGCACTTCTCAAAACCCGATTTGCACTATCAAGAGTAATTCGGGTTTTCCAACCCGGATTACTTCTGTTGAGGGTTTCAACTACCGATTACTCATAAAGTGAAATAAGTTGTGTCTCTTGTAAAACTCGAAGTCTTCTGTTGTGTAAAACCCGAAGTCTTGCTTGAATGCCCACCCTCTCACACTTAGGCAAAATTTTGGTATGTAGGCCAAAAAATGGCCAACAGTTGAAAACTATGGCCATTGTCATCAAGTATGTGTTAGGCCCACTAGTCATCACTATCAAAAAATAATTTAACACCTCCAAACAAAACATGCTAAATATCATTTTACCATATAATAAGCACTCACATATTCCTCAAAATGTCACAATGAATAGCGATTAGTAAATAGTGAAGTGTCACTAGTGAAAACTAAATAACGACAAATGAATAGTGGATGGTGACTAGTGACTAGTGACTAGTGAATAGTGAGCCACCTCAATTAGTGTACAGGTCATGTGTCCAAAATAATACATCTTAAGCATATTAATCAACATTTGAATAGCAGCATCATCGTGGTTGCCGTCATCATCACCACCACCACCACCACCATCAAATGGAAAGTATAATTTCCACCTAACATGTATAATGTCATCAAATAGACTAAGCATCAGAATCTATATAATGGCAATTGAATAGTCCTTGAAGTGTCAAATAAAGCATCTAGTAAGGCTATTATGTCATCTCTGGTATTTTGCAGTTATAAGTCTAAATAATAAACCTAGTCCTAATCAATGTATACAATCCTATTGGTCAAGATGGAGCTGACTTTGACTTGTCAACATCTATAAGATTAATACTAATTGTGAAAATAGATGTAACCTTGGTGTCTTAAATGACGGTTACATGTATTAATGATGTCAACTGATTTAGGTGATGTCATCTTCCTTGTAGGTGTTTAGACCTGGACATCCTCTTTGGTTCGTATCCTAAGACTATATTCCTTTACCTTGAAAATGCATGCTTTGACAATATAGTGAAGACCTATTTCAGGTTGGAACAAAACCCCTCATTTAAATGTTACGGACCATTCACCCCATGAAAAAATACAAGGGCACACATACAAACTCCATGCTAATACTAGTAATCAAAGCCGATTGGTATAGTATGAATGGAGAACATCATCAAACCACATCCAATAGATATGCATTCATTAAAAATCTCTCCATAAGGCATCACTAATTTGAGACTTCAACCAGATTCGCATCTACCACCCAATTGAAATAGAAAAACATAGAAATTAACACAAAAAATTCTATAAAATACAATTCAATCATTCGTTCATTTAATTGCATCTCCATTATTCACTAAGCTATTGTTCCTTACATGATGGTTTGCTTTTCAACCACCCTGTAGTGTCTTGGTTGGCTCCAAACTTTATTGTCTGTCTACTAATGTTGGCCATATTTATCCACACATGTAGATCTTCCATTTATGATGAGCCAAAATAATCATCCTTTATGTTATCTTACACTTATTGTGGGCCATAGTCATAATTCGTTGGGTTTTTCTACTTATCATGAGCCATAGTAATAGCAGTTGGCCAAAATAAACCTTGTAAGTTTTATATTAAACAATTTCCATTTAAAGTAAACATGTACTCAAAATTTCTTAATAGATTGGGAATCATATATTCGTATGGTCTGATTTGGCCACTGCCATGTCAATTTCCACAATTATTGGAAATTGGAATAGGCATAGTTAACGAATCTGGAATGCTTTACTTCAAGAAATCATATTCAATTAACAAATACGAAGATGTTTCTTATTACATAACAAACAATAAGAAGGGCCTATCCATTCTCCTTATACAAAGCTTGCTTTGTCGAAACCTCTCCTGAGTTGCAAACAATAAGAATATTTTGACATTTTACTAATATGATTCCTCTTTTTTTTTTTTAATGTTTTGTGGTTAGAAATGAATTGCATAATTTTCACTTGACCAACCATTTATAGTTGTAATAGCCATGTTGGAGATATCACTTCCTTTTTCCCCTTCTTTATCTATGACGTTCACTGAGAATTTTTGCCATGTCCCATTGGAAAGCATCCTTAGGATTTATGGCAACAGTTTGTCTATCTTGAAGGATGTATTGAAGTAATAGGTTTAACAGTTGTCAGAAATTATATACAAACGCCCCAACTTGGTTGTGCCAACTTGACAAGCATCTTGAAAGTAGCGATCATAACACTTGAGTGGCAGTAGAATGGAGAGTTGCATATTTTATTTTCCTATATGTTTCATATTTGTATAATATAAATAAACTATAATCAATAATCAAATTTTAAGGATGTTTAATAATTTTGAGATGAGAGGAAAATGTGGAAAGTAAAATCTAGTTATAGGGCCCAAAAGCCCGATTTTATTGCTTGTTGTTGACATATGAGAGGGAAGTTTTTTGTTCTATCCCAATCATTGTGGTCCAAAACAACTTGCATTCATTGATATTCTCAATATGACAATTGCAGGTCTATTGTGCATTGGCTTTGGATCCTAGTGACTTGGTAGTGCACTTGTGTGATGTCTAGGGCACAAAGGATGTCAAGATTTAGTCATCAAAAATTTCTTCATAGGATCCTTCTCTGTAGAAAAGCTATTAGTTCCTATGCACCAGGGTTCTTCGGAATTGATGTTGTGATGGCTTCTTTTTCAACTTCAGCTTCCTGTTGACGCAGTGCATTGCACCCTGGGCAGGACGCTGAGCTCCTGCCTTCCACACGCAACAATGGAAACTCCCCTCTCGCCTGTGGGACCGGCGAAGCTGGAGGGGAGAGTCTCTAGATAAGGGCTAGCTCCCTTTGATGTATCTTTTAGGTCCTGGACTTCCTACTGCTAACAAATAAATGAAAAAGGTGGGGGGATGAAAAGGGAGAAGGATGTTGAAACAAAACCTAAACCTAAAGAATAAAAAAGGTGATACACCAAAACAGATGACCCACTCAGCTCGAACACACACTTTTCACCAAGAAGAAGTTCCCATACACTTCATCTGATGTGGGAAACTCTTCTGTATCAGTGAGTCAGGGGTCCGTAGAGATACAGGGAGGAAGAAAGGTGTTCTGAGACACACTTTGGCAACCTATTCACATGCGCCTATATTCTTGCTGTAGACGCTTCTGGCAGACCTGCAGAAGAAGAAACTTCACAATGCACTAGACATGATGGAATCGATCTGTGAAAAGCATAAAAGAAAATGACTTAACACAAAAAGGAAACATAGACATATGCGTGAGTGCAAGTCCAAATGGAGGTAAAAATGCTAAGTCTTGATTCAAGGTAAAATCTGGCAGAGTTCTGCCTTACAAGCTCGAGAGATTTTTGGGCAGAGCTTTGCCTTACGGGATAAGAGAATCCATCTCCAAAAATGAGAAGTTTACAATATATAGAAAGAGAAGAGAACTTGGTGCTTTCTTTTGAAAAGACTTTGGCGCTCTTGACAAGCTAGCCCATGTGCGTTTTGAGCCTTGGGAAGAGGAAGCCGTTTGATTGTCAGCTCCTGCTTTGACTTTGGCATTCCAACATTAATGTGAAAGCATGGGCCACACCTCTTTTCTGCAAACAGACTGCTCCCTTCAAGGCATTTACGTGGCTTGTCTGCTCATCAATGCGAAATGAAGAAAACAGGCCGCGCCACTTACTATTCGCGTCGTTTGATGACCATTTGGCAAGCACTGTTCCAACTGCAGGAATAAATCCCTGAGTTGACACCTCCTCTTTGCCACCTGGACTGTTTGTCCGCTTTTGCACTTTGTCTCTTCCTCGTTTTGTCTCTTTCTAGCTCCTTCGGCCCTTGGGGCTATCTTCTTGGTGGGTCGCTGAGTCCTTGGGCTTTTTTCTAGTTGGCACTGAAGCATTTAAAAATCAAACGGCTACTCCCCTGCTGAAAAATTGACGTTCGCGGGCCCGTCACTGTTTGAAAACCAACGGCTAGTCCGCTTCTCTGAAATTGACGGCTTCAGAGACGTCACCGTCCTTTGACAATTTAATCGGCCTTTCCCTTTTCTTCGACTTCTTGTTGTTTCCTTTCCTTCGGATTTCTTGTTTTGCATCCTCCCGCAGGGAAGGTGACCCTTCGGCTTTGGGGAAGTGTCCTTTATTTTGGCAGCCGAGAGTCCCCCGCAAGGGCACCTGCCCTTCGGCGGCCTTTTCCCCTTGGCTATTTTCTTGCAGACAAAATGTCCGCAAGAATGTTTCGCTCGCTGCTTTTCTTTGGAACTTTTCCCCGCGGACTTTTTTTTCCACGGACATTTTTCCTGCGGACTTTTTCGCGGACTTTTTCTCGGCCACTTTTCCCGCGGACAAAAAGTCTGCAAGAATTGTCTTCGACCGCTTTCCTTCGGAAATTTCTTTCGGGCTTTTCCTCCCGCAACCTTCCTCTGAATTTCTTTGAACAAAAAGTCCGAAAGAATTCGTTCTATGCCTTAGTCTTTAAACTTGCTTTTCTTCGGGCTTTCTACTTTGGACCCTCCGAATTCCTTTGGACTTTTTCTCGGAAGGAATTCCTTCGGACAAAAAGTCTGAAGGATTTCTTCCTTGTCTTCTTCAACTGCCTTTGAAAAGTGCCCTTCGGGAAAAATGGAAACGACCCTTCCGAAGGGTACCTCCTTATGCCTTAAACAAATTTTCGAAGGAAACTTACTTTTGCGGCTTTTCTCTATGGCCTCTTTGCAAATTTTCCTTGCCCTCTGCAAGGGCTCTTGAGTCCCGAACTGCCCTCCGAAAGGGCACTTGGAATGGTCCATTTTTGTGCCTAAGTGGGAACTTGCCTCTTCCTGCAGAGTCCGTAGAAAACTTGCAGAATTCGTAGAAAACCTGCAGAATCTGTAGAAATTTCCGAACTTGTGTAAAATCAAAAAATGAACTGGCTCTGAACAATAGGGAAATAAGGGGACCAATTTTTGGCCTGTTGGACCAAAAATGATCAACACTTCCTCAATGGTTACTGGGGGAGTATTGAAATGCCACAAAAATTTATTTTCGAGGACTTTATCACCTCAATCTACTCTCCAAGATACATTCACAAGAACTTGGTTTAAACTTCACATCTCTTACGTCTAAAGGTCAAGGATGACTAAATCTTTCTTGTTGCATCAAGATGGAACATTGATTTTTACTCTTTATACTTATTGTAAATTGTCATATTAGTATTGTCATTGTTATCAACATATAATAATATGTTTGCTAGCTCCAACTTATTTAACTTGTTAATTCTTGTTTTGTTGGCTTTAGGTAGTGTATTAATGAGCCTTTAGTTACGAACGATGGAGTCAATGGTTGTGTTTTAACTGACAATTGTTTTGTCTCATCTTATGAATAGCATGTTGAATCTCAAGGTAACACTACTATACTTTCATGTTTTTGCATCACTACAGAATTGGAAGAAATTAACACTACATATTGGAAAAAAAAAAACTTACATAGGAATTTGTTTTAAGCAAATTGAGTTAGGCGAGCTGACAACAATTGCATCAAGTAGGCTGACACAAATCCACAATGATTGTTAGAAGGTTTGGTGTTGGTTTTGGAGATAGATTTGGCGTAATTTTCTGTAAAAGCTCTCTGTGTCATTCAAATTTGCATCAACGAACCTTGCGTTAGACAACTTTGCGTGAAGACTTCTTATTTTAATGTGTGCGTGCATTTATTATTAGCAGTAATTTTTGGAAAATATTTGCTTCTGGATTTACATGAGGATCCCTACTATTGGAGTGAGCATGTTCACACTCACTTATGGAGGTAAGTTTGATTTGGGAGTTTGTTATTTTTGTTGGATTGTTTACCTTATGTGCATGGACAATATTTGGTTGTGCACCTATTTAGGCAATCCACCTATATTTGAGTTGATCACAAAAACCAAGCGGTTATTGTGAAACCAACTCATATGCCTATTTATCAAGTGCTCCCTATTGTATTTTTAATGAGACGGAGACATATTATGTGAATACACATAGAGGATTGTGCATAATTATTTGTGTATTGTTTGTACTTTTGAGTGTCGTGGTAATGGTGTGCAGGAAAGATCCTATGGTTGCTTGAGAAGCATTGGCTTCTCCAATATGGTATCAGAGTTGCTCCATGCAGCCATTACTCAACGTCCCTACACTATTTTAGACGCCTGTGTTGTTGATTGACAAAGTTGGTTTGGCCATACAAGTCGTATTACTTATTGGCAAGGTTAATTGTTTTGTTTGTTGGGTTGTATAACAAATCAACGTCTTTATTCTGTCATACCTTGTTTGAAGGGTTTCAAATAATTTTGAGCCATACTACATTGCTATCCCAGAGATTTTTTTTAATTTTGCCCAACCATACCTAGTCGTACGGTATTTTCATTTGATATTACATTTTGTTTCCTTATGGGTCATGTTTGACAGCATCACATTGGTAGCATTGGTTGTTATACAGTCAGATTTGTATAGACATTTGTTTTCATCTGGGCAACTCGAGATGCATTCCAACAAGACTTACCTGCTCGGTCATGAAGACTTTGTCATGCCTTACGAATCTTGCATTATGTTTGGTTTGACATATTATTTTGGAATTTGTTGCTCCATTCAACAGTCTTCCTTTCTCTACGTTGAGCTCCACATCATCTGCTACCTTGTTGGCCATCCATTTATGCGATCCCTCCACCATGTAATGCACAGTCTCATTTTTTAAATAGTCGCTATAGTCAAGTTAGCCGGCCACACTCGGTGATCTTCTCTAAACTACAACTTCTAGTGTGACTTGCAATGGCAGTCACTACAGCGTTTTGCTTGTGATTTGCATTGATCGTAACATTAGAATTTGATTTGCATTCGATCAGTTTTGAGATACGACATTCTTAATTGGCATTGGAATTTGTGTGTAACTTAGCATATGCATTGAGTTCGACATTTTCTCGATCCTTTCACCATTGGCACAGTAGACTACTAAACTTTCTAGTGCAACACAACTTAGTCAACTCGCCAGATCTCTTACACTGTTGGCAGTATTACAAGCTCGCTCCAACTCCTTCCAAACATTGTGGTCTTCACACCACTGCCACTATTTGGATTTGTATGCTTATAATTAAAGCCTTGAAAATGTGTGTTGTTAGTAACTCTATTTCCTATAATGTGGACTGTAACACGGCTCTATTACGCCTTTGACTACTTCACATTTGAAACATCAACATTCTTCTCCGGCCATAAACTGCCCTCACTCACATGCAAATGGATTTGAACGAGCTTGCAGCCAAGTGGCCTCTCCAAACATGGCGTGCACAGCCCGCCAGCTATCTTATTAGGATTTGTGCCAAGATAGATAGATTAACATTGAAAAAGTAACAAATGATTGCATAAAATGAAGCAATATTACCTCACAAGAACCAAACCACAAAATGCGAGAAACAAGATTTTTCAAGTGAGAAAAACGTCAAACGGAGAAAAACCCCACATCTATTAGAAGGCTTTCAAAGTAGAAATCTCCAAGTACAATATTTAATGTAAGACAAGAGAAAGAGAAAGAAGAATGGCTTCAAGCCATGTCATGCCCCCCTTTTTGACATGAGCACACTTGGAATCCTTAGCCTTAAGTTATTCCCCAAAAGGCTAAGGGAAAAGAAGAAATGGGAACGTTTGGGGGCCACTTGAAGAGCAATTAATGAAAAAGGTACATTATGAATTCTAATCTGCATTTGAGTTATGAAAAGTACCTTTTATCCTAATTTCATTTAAGTTGGGGCCTTATTGAGAGTCATAGGCACCTATGGGCTAAAAAGGGAATTATAAGGATGCCTTTTTTAATATTTAAAAAGACGATTTTCCCTCCTTTATTTGAGCACTCCTTTTGAGGCATTGGCTATTAAAGAAAAGTGAGGATTCCATTTGAAGGACATGCATTTTATAATATTGAACCTATTGCTCAAGTATGTCAAGCTTGGCCATAGTATCTTGAAGATGAAATCCTTCACATCTTCATTGTGAATAACTGTATATCAAAGGCTGCAAATTGTGCTTGAAAAGGTGAATTTTAGATTGGGAGGTTGGCGACTTGTTTCTAGAGGTTGCTTGCATGCATGAGAGGTCATTTCTAGTGTGGTGAATTGCATTGAGAGGTTGAAGACCCCTCTTGAGGGCTGCTCTACATAGGAAACCCTCTCCTAGAGTTTGATTAATTATTTTTGATTTATTCCAACTTGGTCAACTAGAATTGGGAGATTGAGGCCTTTGAGCAGCCAGTTGGTGCCTTATTTGACAATAATAATTCAAAATATTATTATTGTAATTTTTTGGTAATTATCATATCTAGTGGTAGCCTGTTTGAAAGCCATTTGGTGACCAAATGGAATATCATAATTCAGATTTTATTTGCAATTAAATTCTGCACGTGGGCAATTCACTTGGGATTTTTGCAGGGGCTGTAGGGTGATTTTAGGCCCTAAATGTTGGACAAATAATGCGATAATTATTTATGAATTTTTTATAATTATTTAAAACAATTTTGGCATTGCTTGGAGAGTGAAACAAGATCTAAATTCTGATTTAACTAATCTAATAATATTTTGAATATTGGTGACTTGATTTGACTAGGGTTTGATCACTTGGAGCCCTAATCCATGATGGTTCATTGATGATATGATTGATGTAATTTGGTATGATTTTTGTCCACAATCTTTGAGGGTTTGAGCAAGGTTTGGAGTTTTGAAAAGGACAACCATTTAGTTTGTGTGGTGCTAGGGTTTGAAGGTTGGAACCCTTTTTTTTCATCTTCTTCCTTCCTAGTTGTGAGAGCCATTGATGACTAAAATCATAAGGTATTTATTTGCTATTTTTCACAGTGATTTGAAGTCTTCATTTTCAATTTTGTGGTGCATTTACAGCAACTAGGGTTGTTGGTTTGTATTTAATATTTTTTCAAAATTTATTTCAAATTTGTGTACGGGTTTGTTGTGACCCTCAATTTTGTTGAATTGTCCCATTTGGGGACATTATAGTGGTATCGGAGCCAATTTCTTGGCCAACTGTGGGGTGAAAATAAGGACAAGGGAAGGGGCCATGGAAGAAATGGAGAAGGAGAGGCTCTACAAAACAAGGAAGAAGTTAGAGCGCCCATATCAACAAGTGGGTGATCTAATCAACATATTGAAAGAAATAGAAGGTGGCTTATCTAAGGTAGATCAGTCACAATATGAGGCAATGGAAGGGGCAGTACAACCCTCAAGGATTTGTTTGATCCAACACCATCTTTTGAGGCACACCGATAAGGAGGTAAGACTTTTGGTCATTGATTTTACTAGTTAAATTACGAAACTAACTGCTCCCAAGGTTCCTTACAACAATAAAATCATGAGGGAGATATTTTAGTTGATTGTGGAGTGTTTCCAAGGCCTAGAGGGAAGTAAGGGGCACTCCTTGGCTAGGAGAGTCACCATCCTAGAGACTATGGCCTTAATCAGGTCGTGTAATTTGATGTTAGACTTGAAATATGATACACTTATTGTTAAAATGTTTCAGCACTTCCTTACAGTTGATACTAAGAATTCTACCGAAAACGTTGTAACTCTTATGCAGAGAATCATGACTTTGATTCTCAATGAAAGTGATGATCTCTCTGAACCATTATTATTTATCTTGTTGACAGGTTTGAGGCAAGAAGAGAATAATTTTCCAGTTGCACATATGTTGTTTGAAAATGTTGTAAAAATTTGTGAGGAAAAATTGAGGGCTTATTTGATAGTGGAGCATGTGGAAGAAGAAAAATTAGATATTTTGGAGCAGCAAGAAGAGTTGTTTCAGCTAACTAAAGGGCAATGAATGATTGAATTTTTTGAGTGACAAAAACCAGAAATTGAAGGGCAGCCTCGTGAAGGTTTTCAGCAAGCTATGGAGCAACCATTGGGGTTGCAAAGAGTAGACACTAAGGGAGGAGTAACGGAAAAATTAGAACTTCCCAAGGTGAAGCAAGAAGTTGTTCAACAACTTCGTGAGCAATTAAAAGAACAAGAGAAAAAGGAAGGTAAGGAAGAAGAAGAATCCATTTTGCATATTGGGGAAGAAAAATCAGATTTTTGTATAGGTAAACAATTGGGTTATCTTCTTGATAAGTGTTCATTGTTTTCTTCTCAAGCTTGGGTCTTTCAATGTTTTGATTGTAAAACTTGAGCTAACAATAAGGTGGAGTTGAAGGGCACTCATTGGGGAAGAAATTTTTTCCAAGTGAATCCTAGGGATAAGCATGACAAGTCTCCAACATAGATGTGGGATCCGGGTGAGCCTTATAAGCATGCTTTTATCATTGTGTTATGTTGTGAAACAAAGGATAAAGCTTGAACAATCATGGAAAGGATTATAAGCAAGAAGTATCATGATCCAAAGGAAGGATTGTAAGTAGCACATTAACTGTTGTTTTCTCCATTTTCAGTTTGCTTTCCACCAAGTTTCTTGTTGCCATGGTGAGTATTGGCCCTCAGAAAGTGTGCTTCTTACACCTCAACACCATGGGAGTGGTTCACACATGTATGAGTGGATTTCCAGCCACTATAAGGGAAAGAATGGAGGGGAAAAGAAGTTTCTACAGCCCTGTCAAGAGCAACATGAACCTATCTTTTGAATTCCGAATATGGGGAAGTTGCAAGAAAGAATCAAGGCATCAAGATGGGATGCACTTTATGATCCTAGAGCTTGATAAGGGAATCAAAAGGGTGTTGTTAGACACCATGGTTTTTGCTAATTTGTTTGTTCCATGTGTAGGATCATTAGAGAGATCAATTGCAATAGCCAAGAGCAATGCAAGGAATGTGGTGATTTCCAAACAAAGGCAGCTAGACGATTGAGGTGGCAAAGCAGTTGAAGGAGCAAGAGGATGAGGAAAGGGCTAAGGAAATTGAACAAGTGATTGATGAGCTCCTTAGGCTCCAAGAAGACTTTGATTAGGGGTGCTTTCTGGAAAAACTAGAGGTTACAAAGGTAGAAATTGAGCATTGTATGGACAATCCATTGTTTGAAGTGGATATAGAAGAAGATCGAGGTTCAAACTTGTTGTGGAATGTAAGATATTTCCATTGTATGGACAATCCATTGTTTAAATGGATAAGGAGGTAAATTAAGGTTCCAAATTGTTGTGGGATGCAAATGTCATTTTTAAACCATGGCAAGAGGCTGAAAGTTTTGATCATGGGCAGCCAATGACTTCAAAGGACATTTGGCTTTATACTAAATCAGTGAATATGACCAAATCTGAATTTTGTTGTGCATTGGAGGGGAAGGGTAGAAGGAAGTCTTGTTTGAATAATCAGCCTAAGATGCACTCAGAAAATTATGAGTTAGAGTGGCTGAAACCACTATCATTCACATGTGCATATCCTGAATCTTTGAGAGCATTCCATAAAGCAACCAACTGCAAAAAGGCACATAAAGAATATGGGTTTTATCACTCAGAAAATTCAGATTGGATGGGACAAGGACAACCCTATGATAGAGGCCTAAAAGCTGATTTTCTTGGATTCTTATATCCCACGGTAATTATTGAAAAGGTCTCTATAAGGACTGATTTTTCATGCATGTACCAGCTCACAGTCAAGTCTGAAAATACATGTATGAGGACTGATTTTTCTCACTCAAAATTTGTTGAGTTGGTAAGCAGATTCCAGCCATCTAGTAAGACCAAAAAAATTGAATATTTGAGCAAGGTACAGCCCATAGTGGGTGGAAGAAGGGTACCAACTAAGTCTAATTTTCGTAACTCAGAAAATTCTGAATTGTGGGCACAATTCCAGCCACCTCATAAAGGTGAAAAGACTGATTTTTTTGTCCATTTACAGCTGCTATCAAATTCTGAAAATATTTATGTTCAAGGGCACCACTTGCATGAAGGTAGGGTGAAGGATGAAGGTACGATACGACACTCATTTTTTTATCATAATGAATTCTTTGTGGATTCACATTTGGTTCTACATGTGCATGAGAAGTGTGGAGGAGGGGCAGCCAATGATGATACATGTGGCACACATGAAGAGAATCATTCAAGAGGTTGGCAAGATGTGGAAAGTGATTTCCAAGGTATGTCCTCCAAGATTTTTTTGTTGTTCTCTTGTTACAAGCTCGGATGAGTCTACCATGGCATGTAGGAGCTACCAAAGGTTTGTTGAAAGGTGGCCACAGTAGCATGCACAGAATAAATAATGAGCAAATGGATCTTTTCATTCAGCGCAGCAAGTTATCATTTTTCGGATGCATTTCATTTTGTTACTCTTGGCTACATAGTGCACTTCATTAGGGTGTCGAAGAAAAGAGATTTGTCATTTACAACTCGGTATTGAAAGAATGGGTAGCTTGGGGTCATGGGAAGCCTTTGAAGGGCTATGATGTCACCTTTTACACTTGGGGGCAGCCCCAAAAACACAGACACAACAGTATGAGAGATCCATTTGGAGCTTCTCTTCCTTGAGAAGAAGTTATAGGTCGGCATTGCATAATAAAAAATGTTAGGACACCCGCTTGGATATTGCAATTGTTTGAGGACAAGCAATTTTGGGTAGGGAGGACTGTCATGTCCCTGTTTTTGACTGAGCACACTTGGAATCCTTAGCCTTAAGTTATTCTCCAAAAGGCTAAAGGAAAAGAAGATATGGGACCTGCTTGAAGAGCAATTAATGAAAAAGGTACATTATGAATTCTGATTTGCACTTAAGTTATGAAAAGTACATTTTATCCTAATTTCACTTAAGTTGGGGTCTTATTGAGGGTCATGGGCACCCATGGGCTAAAAAGAGAATTATAAAGATGCCTTTTTCAATATTTAAAAAGACAATTTTCTCTCCTTTATTTGGACGCTCCTTTTGGGGCATTGGATATTAAATAAAAGTGAGGATTTCATTTTAAGGACATGCATTTTATGATATTAAATCTATTGCTCAAGTATGTCAAGCTTGGCCATAGTATTATGAAAACAAAAACCTTCAAATGCTTCAAGGTGTGGAGACGAAACTCTTCACATTCTCATTGTAAGTAGCTCTATATCAAAGGCTGCAAATTGTGCTTCAATAGGTGAATTTTAGATCGGGAGGTTGGTGACTTGCTTCTAGAGGTTGCTTGTATGCATGAGAGGCCATTTCTAGGGTGGCGACTTGCATTGGGAGGTTGAAGACCCCTCTTGGAGGGTTGTGCTACATAGGAAAGCCTCTCCCAAGGGTTGACTAATTATTTTTTATTTATTTCAGCTTAGGTAATAGGAATTGGGAGATTAATTGAGGCGTTTGAGTGACCAATTGGTGCCCTATTTGACAATAATAATTTTGAATATTATTATTATAATTTTCTAATAATTATCATATTTATTGGCAGCCTATTTGAAGGCCATTTGGTGACCAAACGGAATATCATAATTCTAATTTTATTTGCAATTAGATACTAGACTTGCACAATTCACTTGGAGGGATTTTTACAGGGTTTGTAGGGTGCTTTTATGTCTTAAATGTTGGACAAATAATGCTATCATTTATGAATTTTTGATAATTATTTACAGTGATTTTGGCATTGCTTAGAGGGTGAAACAAGGTCTAAATTCTAATTTAATTAATACAGTGTTATTCTGAATATTGGTGACTTGGTTTGACTAGGGTTTGATTACTTTGGAGCCCTAATCCATGATGGTTCAGTGATGATATGATTGTTGTAATTTGGTATGATTTTTTTCTACAATCTTTGAGGGTTTGAGCAGGGTTTGGAGTGTGTAAAATGACATCACCATTCAACTTGTGTGGTGCTAGGGTTTGAAGGTTGAAATCCTCTTTTTCAGTGTCTTCCTTCCTAGTGATGAGAGCCATTGGTGGCTAAAATCATAAGGTATTTATTTGTTATTTTTCAGAGTGATTTGAAGTCTTTATTTTTAGTTTGTGGTGCATTTATAGCAGCTAGGGTTATTGGTTCGTATTCAATATTTTTCAAAATTTATTTCAGATTTGTGTAGAGGTTTGTTGAAAACTCTAATTTTGTTGAATTGTCCTATTTGGAGACACTACAAGCCATAAATAAGCATCTCAAGATGAACATAATCGAGTAAAATGAGAGAGGAGATCTCAATAAATAGAGATAGAAGAAAGAAGAAATAGTTATAAATAATCCCATAATGACTTGCACAATCTTCTTAGTGTGTGTCAAATGTCCATAATCCTCATAAAGGTGAGGGAGATGTGTATGACAAGTGTGGAGGGAGTTACATGTGAATGTAACTCTAAGATTCCCTACAAAAGGACAAAAAAATGTCACACCTCATAAAATTCGGATTATGTGCATTATGAATTCATGTAATAGAAAATCCTACATATGCCTAACTAGACTTAGGAATAAGTGAACCCAAATAAGATTAATTTTTAACACTCCCCCTTAAGCTTAATTTGGGGTCACAAAAGTGGAGATTACCTTTTACAAATAAAGAAGGAAGTTTATATTACATAATACTCCCTCTTAAGGAAAACTTCCTTCGAGAGGAATAAAAATAGTTTTGAGAGAAGAAAGAAGAAGAGAAGGTGTTACCAATAAATTTGCAAAAGTGTGATCATCAACGAACTCTAAGAAGCCTATTCAAACAAGATGGTCAATTCACAATGGAACAATGACTTACAAAGGAGAAGGCAAAGATGATTCACTACCTTCAAAACAAACTAACTAACACCAATCTTTATGTCATGTAAAGAATCTGCTATAAAAATCGATTTAGATATAAATAATGTAAGAAAAATAGATGTACAACAAGGCAAAAAGAGCAAAAAACAACTTCCATATCAAAGTGTGGAATCCTGCACAAAAAATAGGTCAATCCTAAAGTAAAAATAATGAGCTCCAATTAAAGCATATTTTCTTTGCAACTTACATAAAAACAAGGAATGCATAAAAAGTTTTGAAGTTTATCAAAATGGAGACAAAAAAATGTCTCTTTTAGCAAAAGATATTCTACGTGAAGCAATTGAAGAATTATCACAAGAGGACTCATCAAAGTTTCGAGAAGATACCATAGATTTCGGGATCCAAATTGTTTTGACCTTTGAATGAGGTGTTTTAGTGCGTTTTCAACAATGCAAAATGTCACAAGTGGATTTACCACAATATTTGCATGGATGCAATTTCCAACATTTTAAAATATGATGCCCGTGTTTCCCACAAGGCTCACAAAGTTTACCTTTTTTAATCAAAGTATGAGTATGAGAAACATGATAAGCAAAATAAGTCTTATGAGAGTTAAAATTCCTTCAATGAGTGGGACAATATGACTTCACATTAGCATTAGAATCTTTGGAAGTATTGAAACCGAACCCTGCGAAATTCGCGTTAGTTTTGAGTAAAATAGGCTCAAGAATGTCATTTCCACATTTTCCAAGACCGCCTCCATTATAACCCATTGAGTGCATGATTTTTAAACCAAGGTTAGATGAATGAGTATGCAAAGAAGTGCAAGTTTCACTAGAAGTATATTTAACATTAAAGACATTATTAAGGTCAAAAGACATGTTTTGCACTAAGCGCATTAATTACATTATGCATTTTCTCCATCTTTGCATTAGAGTTTTGCATATTTATCAATTTCTCAGTAAAACGGGATTTTAAAGCTTAATTGTCATAGACTGCAACTCGATTTGACATTTGAGAGCATAAATTTCATCATTTTTAAAAGAAATTTGATGCGATTTTTTTAAAACGCTAAAAACACTGCTAATTTAAAAACCATTTTAAAATGTTGGATTGGAAATATTTTTCAGGCATAGATAGAATTGCGATAACAAAGCAAAAACACTTGAATAATCAAGTTTTCAATTTGCCGAATATATTGCACGAAAAATAATTTGAAGCAAAAGTTCCATCTTATACCAAATATTAACAATTTTAAGCAAAAGATTTAAAAGCCAAATTAGAAAATCATTTTATGGTAAGAAAAAAAATGCATATGCTTCCAAAAAAAGCTTTGAGAAAAAACTTTCAATATGGTTTTTAAAGCATAAAAAATAAATGTTTTGTTTAAATATGAAACCAAATTCTTCAAAAGGAAAATATGTATCCACTTTAAGAGTTTGGAGAATTTGAAAAAATATATATATATAGATTTAAAAAATATATTTTAATAAAGCATTTAAAAATTCTACTTTAAGAAATATGCCAAAAGTTCTAACGTAATTTAGACCTTCAATATTTCATGATGCATGTCCAAATATTTAAAACATGAAAACTTTATATATCTAGGCAACACGTTTTTTCAACCAAAAAAACGAACATGTACGTTTGTGATGATTTCTAAAAAACAGTGATCTGGGTTTTTTTTTAAATTTTAACAGTGAGATCTTAGATAACAGAGTAATGAAACCCCAAAAATTATAGAAATCTATTCTACTATTAAAAAGATATGGCCTCTTTTTCGAACAAGTTAGTGAAAAAACAGCTCAAAATACTCAGAAAACTCCTTAATTGAGCTACCTACAACATGAAGCTAGAATGCAAATAGACTAAAAAATTAATAATATTTAGTTTATAGGTTAGGAGAAATGATAAAAGATACTAAAAAATAGTTTGCAAGGGTGTAAACTTTTGTCAAATAAAGTGTCAAAAAACTGAATTTCTCCTCCAAAAAACCTACACACACTCAAATTCAATGTTAAAAAATAACTTACTTTAATACCATATTAGGATTTATATCAAAATCGATAGATTAGCATTGAAAAAGTAAAAATTGAATGCATAAAATGAAGCAATATTACTACACAAGAACTAAGCCACAAAATGCGAGAGACAAGATTTGTCAAGGAAACCGTCAAACAGATAAAAACCCCACATCTATTAGAATGTTTGCAAAGTAGAAATCTTCAAGTACAATCTTTAATGTAAGCAAGAGGAGAAAGAAGAATGGCTTCAATCCATAAACAAGCATCTCAAGATGAGCATAAGCAAGTGAGTAGAATGAAAGAGGAGACTCAATAAATAGAGCTAGAGGAAGGAAAAAGTTATAAAGAATCCTATCATGACTTGCACAATCTTCTTAGTGTGTGTCAAATGTCCCTAATCCCCATAAGGGTGAGGGGGATGTGTGTGACAAGTGTCGAGGGAGTTACATGTGAATGTAACTATAATATTCCCTACAAAAGGACAAAAGAAATCCGGATTATGTGAATTATAAATTTACATAATAGAAAATCCTACACACACCTAACTATACTTAGAAATAAGTGAACCCAAATAAGATTAATCTCCAACATGTCCACCACTTGCGGCTTGAGCATACAAAAGGTTTCTATTCTCTTTTGAATTTTTTATTGATTTCGAAAATGTAGATAACATTGTGTGTAAACGAGTGGTTGGAAGTTTAGCGTGGTGTAGTGGCAAACAACCTTTTATTCAACTCTTCAGACACAGGTTTAGAGTTCAAAACCCTTCCCAAATTTTGTCATTTTTATTAAAATAAATTATCTATTTGTTTTATACAAACAAATTTATTTTATTAAAGTGGGAGAGGGATTTTCTTAAGTGGTGTTTATATGTGGGCTCAAAACAAGACTATAAGTGAGAAAATTGTAAAAAGGAGGGCAATTTAATTTTGGCAGCAATTTTTTCGCTTTTATTTTACCTTTGCATCATCATTGTAAACATTTCTTGATGTGCTTTCGGTAGTATATGACATCCAATTTGCCAAATTGTATTTTTTTTGGAGGTGTCATTTCACAATTTTGTCGCATTTAATTTTTTCTAGAAGGGTTTTTTTCCCCATTCCAAAGGCCACACAAAGTCTAAATTGCATTTAGCATCGGGCGCTACCCTTAAACACCATGAGGGTTGTTGTCCCAGACCCCTTCACCGGCCCCTTGTTTAGTTCTTCTAGTGTACTTCCTTCCAAGTGTTGAAGACCGGAGAGTGAGGTCCAATTTGATAGCTGATTAGATCCCCTCACAAAAACACTTTTTTTTTTTTTTCTGATTTGTACGCAGATGCATTGTCTATAGAACTCAATGTCTTCTAGGGGATCCTACTTATCACTATTGGATTTTTTTGGTATACAGACGCATTATCAGGTGAACTCAGCGTTAGTTTGGGAGGGGTGTTCTATATAACTATTTGTACACAGATGCATTAATAGGCACTCACTATTGTATTTCTAATGAGACGGAGGCAAATTATGTGAATACACAAAGACTATTGTGCATAACTATTTGTGTGTATTGTGTTCAATGAACTTTTGAGTGTTTTGGTAATGGTGTGCAAGAAAGATCCCATGGTTACTTGAGAAGCATTGGCTTCCCCAATACCTACATCATCCTTGTCGGATATTTTCCAGCTGATGCAAGTTGCATCAGGATGTATATTTTTTCATATTAGTTGTGATTTAATATAATTTGTTATAAAAATGCAAAGAAATTGAAACACTATAAAAAATATAAATTAATTGTGTTATTTATATATAAAATTAATTATCAATTACATAAAAATACACTTAATTGATTTTTTTTTTGAATGGCTAATGATTAAAATTTAAATATTATTTTATTCTAAATAATAGACAATGTCAACAACTAATGTATTAGAAAACAATTTCAATAAATCAAAATATTTGTTTAAAATACTTAAAACAAATTTCAAACTCATATCCATGATGAACATTAATTAAGACTAAATTAGCCATAAAATATCCACAACCGTCATCATCAAAAATAAATTTAAATTTAATAAAGAATAGTTTTTAAATTTTTTGAAGGAATCATCCCATTACAAAAAATAAAAAACAAATCTAATATGCTTCATCATCAACATCATCATTACTAACATAGACACCACAATCATCATCATCATCATCCTCTTGTGTCGAACATCTCATTATTTGCAAAAAAAAGTCATAATATAAATAAAGTTATTTAAAAAAAAGAAATATAATAATATTACAAAATAAATACATGGTGAGGTGTATTTCAATACCTTAGTATTGTAGTCTGAGACTGAAAAACAATTAAAAAGAAATAAATTAAGAATCTAAAATAGAAAAATCCTAAATGAAGTAAGAGTTATGTTTGAAAATGAGAATATAAACTTACTTGATTATCCTCCTAGTCGGAAGAACACTGTGCATTGATGGAAATGAAATGTTTTACGTATCATTCATGTTGATCTGCTCACTGACTTTCCTTTTGTTTCCCTTTTCCCTTATTTGGCTTTTCTTTGCCTGCCATTGGGTGTCAAGATATGATGAGAATATAGTGACAATGAAATATTGAAATGTTGGGTACGAAAGAGACACTAAGAACTACACTCAATGTTTTTCTAACCCCCTCCGTCTTTTTGGCAACAAAATAAATGAAATGAAACCGATTTCACATTTTTTTTAAAGTTCGACACCTCTTTTTTAATTTGTGGTTAGGGCCAAGGCAAACCCTGATGCACTTGCGTCAATAGTTGTATCAGCGATAAAACAGAGGTTTGCATTAGTGCGAAGGTAATTTTTATGTTTTTTAATTTTTTAAATAAGAACATATTAACCATGAAGATATTCACATATAAAATTATTTGTTTGTATTTTTTAATTTATTAAAAAATAAAAGTTTTTGAAAATTAGAATATTATTAGTAACAATTTGAATATTTATAGAGTGAAAGCAAGTGGGTTACACTTTTTGGTAAAATATGTTCATGCTACACATGAAAAAGGGGGGCTCGTGTGTAAATTCCATTCACCCAAACCTATACCGAGGCTTTTCCTAAGCATTTAGGTGAACTTAAGGTTTTCAAAAATTTGACTCTATGTTTTACATGAACCCTTCAATAGCTAAATTCAAATAGAAACTTGAGCGAGAATATGAAATTTGAAATTTTAATTTTGTTTGTAAACAATCCAAACCTATGTAAAACATAATGTTCTTGCAAATCCAAACTTATTTAGTCCTAATTTGCACTTTAGTTTTATCTCTCAACTAATTGAACACGTGTTGGAAAGAGATCAATCTATCTATATTTTTTAATAAAAAATGATAGATTACACATCTTGTTCCATAGATTACATGATATATTTGATTTTTTTATATCTTTCATTTTCAATAATTTTTTAAATTTTAACTATGAATTAAATTATATTTAAAAAACATTTAGTAGATAAAAAATTATATAGAAAAATTAGAATGCACTAGGAAAATTAATTTCCTTTCATTCTAATTAAAAAATCAATATATTGACATGTTTAAAGTCACCTTAAGGTATGCATAACAAATTGTATACTTTTTTATATGCATATTAAGTAAATAATTAATAAAAAAATACAATATTAATTATTTTTTTAAAATTACAAAGGCACTAGAATTTCTAGTGTTAAACAAATGTGCCAAGCCAATCTATGTAGTATTGATTTTTTCTTATATTTAGCTTGTGCATAACTTTGTCAGTAAACTACACATTGAAGAAAGATACATATAAACCCTAAAAAAAATATCAAAATGGAAGTTAAATATATAAACATATTTTTTTAGGACTATTCAATATTCAATATCTCATTAGTTCACACCATGAGATAATTTTTATTGGAAATATAACATTTTCCCCTATTATAAGTTGAAATATCTTAAAATTTGCAGGTATGCTTAAATTGAAATATCTTGAAGTTTGGAATTGTAGCCATGGTTAAATTGGTCGTGTAATGAAATTACTTAGATAAAAGCATGGTCACAACAATGGATTGCAATAGAAATATTAGGAGCAAAATAATATTAGTGAAATGCAATAATAAGAGTAGAATAAAACAAATCCACACAAATGATTGATAATAGAGCATAATAATGGAAATATGTGATTGGGCCACTTTGAGGGGGAAACCTCTTGAACCTAACAATAAGAATAGAATTCATAGTAGGATGATCCAATACTAACCACTACCTCCTATATGTACCATACATAGGCTATGGGTACTCCATTGACCGACCCTACCACAATATGAAGATATATATAATTATTATATAATCACTAAGTAGTAGATCACATTTCATCTTTGTCACCATCATTGCAGCTTGGCTGCTCTGACAAGTATAATTGCCCATGATTAGTGTTCCTAAGCCTCCTCTTCGTCATTTTCCAGGGACTTGTATGACGAGTTGGAGTCAATAGGTGACAAAAGAAGATCTAGTTCCCTGTCTTCTTCTTTGTCTTCCTCTGGCTCCTCGTCCTTGTTTTCATCCTCCTTGTCTCACGGTCCTCTTCTTGTGCTTCATCTTCTTTGTTGCCCTCATAGGAATCAATCTCATGCCTAGTTTTTGGTCCTTTTCAAAAGGGCTTGTTGGAACTTGGCTTTTTGGCCTCTTCTTTCATGGGCTCTAGTTTTTTGTTAGCTTATTTCTCTTTTTGCTTCTCACTTTTTTTAACTTTCCCTGTTTTTATAGGGGGGGCATGGTTGATTCTACAAATAGAAATGACATGCAATTGAATAATTGGAAATTGAAGATGATGATGGTGGTAAAATTTCTAACTTTGGAAGGGTTTAAATCTAAAAGATTTGCATTGAGACTTAACAAAGGGTACTTGAGTGCACTTGCAAAGTATACGATTTTCCATAACCATATGTGTAATCATAATTGATATTCTTGCACTTCTCACCTTGCACTACTCAGATTATAGGTGACTACACATCCATCGGTACATATAAATTAGTTCATCATTCTCCGATTGCCCTTGCATATAAAAACTAATCACACAGAGAAGATCTATCAATGCACTTGCAATGTACAAGATCTTCCATATCCGTCTATGCAGTCATAATTGAGATTCTTGCAATAGTCACCTTGTTGACAATATTCCCTATATATTGATTTTCCAACGTCTATGCAGTCGTAATTGAGACTGAGAATAATAGACAACTATGTAAAGGTTGGTAGTTAAGTGTGTTTTGTAAACTCCAAGTCCAATCTTATAAGATATCGCCTTTTAATTCTTCAATATTGTCTAATATTAATAATGACAAAACGAGTTGAAGACAATCACATCAATTTCGATCAAGATCAAGATGACATAGATGATGTTGATGTGGTGCAGCCTAGGAGAGGGTGCATTTGTATGTGCTAGTGGAGTAGAAGGGTGCCATTCAATCACAACCCAATAGAGAGGCTGACCTCTACCAATCATCATCATGCCAACCCCGTGAGCCATTGGTAGGATCATATTGTGGAGGATGATGTAGATATTACTCTAGCTCCTAGGGAAGGCATTCATTTGTGGCAACAAATTATAAGGCCACCATTTAATTGCAACCCTATGGACATATGCTATTTCAGCGAGAATCAAAGTGTAGGTGGAGCAAATATGGAAAAGGAAGTAGGGGATAACTTTCATCATGAGTATAATAATTTGTAATTTATGAACTTGATATTTGTGTTTGTGATTTTAATAATTTCTTAGCACTTTAAGTTACAATTTGCAGTATCTCATGGTTATAATTTGATATATGATATGCACTTTTCTCATTGGAATTCTTAAAGATGTTGATATAATATTATAATACTATATATTCATGTGTTCATTGGTATTATCTCTACATTTGGTATGAATATATTATAAATTGTAACACTGCAATTTAAGCCAAATGTGTACGCAATTAACACTCATTTTTTGTTATATTAAAATACAAATTGCCTCAATGGCTACTTACAAGTACTTCATTTATAAGCTAGGGAATATGAAATGAACAACCGAAGAGGTCATTGATCACTTTCTTCAAAGGAAATTCCCTCTGCCACCTATGATCAGAATGATATTAGAGGAAGTGCCCTTGGTGAAAAGATGGTCGGTGAAGTCTGCTGAAATGGTTAGAATTCTATCAAAAGAAATGCCCTTTGCCACCTATGACAACTTTTGCAAGCATTTTGATCCAACCAAAATTCCAAAATCTTTCTGAGCTTGAGAAGTAAAGGTAGGTGAATGAATGTTCCCTATACCACCAATTCCTAGGATATTGTGCACAATGGTAATAATCATAATTCTCTTTGAGCCAAGGCTGAAGGTGGATGCACATAATGCCTCCCCCCTTCGAACCTTCCTCCCCATTTTTAGTACCAAAGGAAGCGCCAGAAAAGAACTTAGAACTATGAGCAGTTAAATGATACAAGTAATCCAATCAGAGCTTAACAACTATAATAATTAGAACATGTATGAAAAAATTGATTAAATACATAGAATGAGCTTTCTCTTTCCTTGTTTCATTGATGAAAAAATGCTCAATTTGAACATATAATAATATAGAGAAATATTGGGGAAAGAGATCACATAGGTCTAAATTACCAAAACTGGTACATAATTTTTTTCATAAAAAATTAAATATTGATTAAAAAATTGTAAAAAAATGTTTTTCTACTAGCTCCATGACTCAAGGACATATGTCCAAAAAAATTCAAACAAATATTATGTTTTGACAAAATTATGTATGATTTTTGACGTCCACTGGTGTCTAAGGCTGCATTGAATATGTAGCCTTGTGGACTTGTTAGAACTGCCTTGACTAACAGGAGCCTCGAAGATGAACGAGATAGAAAAACTTGGGATAACAATGTCAAAAGAGGGCAGGGCCTTTGCCTCCATTGACTACCCTCTACCCCTCTAGATTGGGTGAGTTATTGAACCAAATGGGGGAGCCAAAGGAATAAAATTCCACACAACATTCCAACTCATACCAACATTTTCATGCTCAACATACATACAACAAAAAACATTGGTAGAGCAATCTTTCCTACACCTATGATCCCAAGATATGCGTGATCAATAGAGGTCCATTCTCTCGACCAGGGAACAAGGTGAATATTGAATGCTCTGATCTCCTTGCAAACGTTTCACTTCCAATTTCTGGTGTGTTTAATTAGTGTTGTGGTTTTCAAGTCCATCATAGCACTATTATATAGAAGTTTATCATGTTCTGACTTTTGCATAGACTAGACTAATTGGTACGGACAAATTCTTTCAGTTTGGATCCACTTGAATGCACATGCAAATTGCTAAGTATATGACCACAACTTTCCATAACTACATGTATGTCAATCAATAATATAATTGACATTCTTGCAGCACACACCATGACCTTGGTGCAGACTTCCCAAACTTACATAAATGACTAGATAGACATCTAGTATGCATTAATCAATTGATATTGCCCTCACTTCTACATGGAGACTAATTGGAACAGACAAGATCTTTCTGTCTCAATACATTTGAGTACACTTGAAAATTATCAATTATAAATATATGACCACAACTTCCCATACTTAGATGTACATCAATCAATAATATAATTTAGATTTTTGCAACACACACCATGAGCTTGGTGCAGACACGGTACTTGCCAGACTAACAGAAATGACTAGATAGACATTTGGTATGCATTAATGAATTGATGATGCTCTCACTCATGCATGGAGACTAATTGGGGCAAACAAGATCTCTCAATCTCGATACACTTGAGTACATTTGCAAATTAATAAGTATATGAGCACAACTTCCCAAATCTAGATGTATCTCAATCATTAATATAATTGAGATTGTTACAACACACCATAAGCTTGGTCCAGACACAATACTTCCCAAATTGACAAAAAGTTTTAGATAGACATTTTGTACATGTTAATAAATTGATAATGCTCTCACTCTTTCATAGAGACTAGGATGGACAAGATCTTTCAGTCTTGATACACTTGAGCACACTTGCAGATTAATTTTTTACAATATACTTCATTACTATTATTGGCACCTACAATATCAAATCCAGTACCCTAGCTGCTTACTACATCGACGACTACATCTCCAACAATCGCAAAATCGACTTCATCATTGACAACATTTAAGCCCATAGAGCATGCATTGGAACATTAAAACTCATGAGTACTCGGCGAGTAAACTCTACTCGTTTGAAAATTGGTTAATCGGTCTACGACTCACGAAATGTTCAAAGTAGAATAATTTCAAGTTTCGGCTACTAATTTGCTGTGATTACTTGTCGAAACTCATGAGTATCTACCCATGACTAGGCTACAAGTAGAAGATAACAATCTATGGCAAAAAAAAATCATTTTTATAAAAAACATCTTTGATTTTTTTTTCTGTTTCTTTTTTGTTAAGGCAATTTTGTGCATTTGACAGTGGTTTCCATTGGCTTTGAAAGATTTTCACAGGGATTTGAGAGGTAAGTGCCCTCATTTAATTTTTTTTGTTAATTTTGTTTTTTCCATTTTACATGCCCTACATGTGTTTTTTTTGTTTGTTTGTTTGTCTTTATCATTTTTTTTAATTTCTTCCTTTGATAGTCATTATAGCATCTAGGGTTTTCATCTAAAACAATTTTTTTTGGTTTTATAGGGTTTCTACTACTTGTTTCAGTTTGCATTCAATTTATAGTGGTATGAATTTACAAGAATAGCATCGACATCTAGTTCAGTTGGCCATAGTAAGCATAAGAACTCTAATGACCCTTTTTGGAAGCATTGTGAACCAGCTAGAGAGGGCAATTGTATCATATGCAATTACTGTGGGTTGAAGATGAGTTGAGGTGTCAATCCCCTCAATTACCACCTCGCACATATCTCAGGGGTGCAAGCAAGTCCTGCCTGAGGTTCTGTTGGCCATTTTTGGCCCACATACTAAAGCTCTTGCATTTTTCTAAAGGGCACTTCCAAATGGAAAATGGTTCTTTTCAAAGTTCCGAAAGATATCTTTTCTCAGGGATAAGGGGACCCTTTCCAATTTTTTCGAAGGACTATTTCAAAGGGGCCGAAGGCATTTTCAAATTCCAACGGTCCATTCAAAGGAATCCGAAAGGTACTTTTCCTTCGCAATGGACCTTTTCAAATTTTCCGAAAGGTACTTTTCCTTCGCAAAGGGCCAAAACATTTTTTTCGAAAGATCATTTTCACAAAGTTGGAGGGGTCTTTTCAAATTTCTGAAGGGGTCTTCTTTCCGAAAGGTCCAAATAGAGAAGCCGAAGGATGTTTTTCAACTCTTCCAAAGGGTGCTTTTCAATTCTTCCAAAGGGCTTTTTCAAAATTCTGAAGGATAAAAAAGGGGGTCACTTTCAAGAAAGCCGAAGGGTACCTCCTTTTCGGAAAGGGGCATTTTCATAAAGTTTGAAGACATTAATTCCTTCAGACAAATTGTCCGCGGGAAGGGTCTAAGCAAATTGTTCGAAGAAAATAGTCGAAACAAGTTCAAATGAATTGATAACGGCCCCACAAACGTCAAAATCTGAACCCCTGCAAGTAGCCGTTGGCATTTAAAAAGATCAAAAGAAGCTACGCAATCTATAGACTTGTATCGACATAAATGGATACTAAAAAACCAATGTTCTTAGATTGGTTTTCCATCTATAGAAAAGATTTGGCCCAAGTTTCAATGCAGGAGCTGGTGTATACAATTAATGGAGAGGCTCTCGTCCTTCGACATGGCCATCATCTCCGAAAAATAGCCGCTCAATTCAAAGGCAGCATGACTCAGTCCAGATTCAAAGATGAAGATTAGGGGATTAGAAAAGGTAGCTCAAGCATTAAAGATGTTCCTGGACTTTTCCTTTTTAGTGGATCATGACATCATCATCCTCAACAAGTTCTTGTCTTCTAGTGTGTTTCTCAACCAATGAGAGGGCTTGAATACTATTGGAGCTAATGGTGGTTAATTTGTTGAAGAAGGATTAATTCTAATTAATCCAAATGTGGGTGAGAATTCGCAGAGAGTGGTTGGATCTCATTTATTGAATTATGTTTGCTTGCCTCTTCTCTTTTTCTTCTTCCCTTTTTTTCATATATCTCTGTTGGCTCCCCATAAGAAAGATATCCTCATTTGATAAGGAAAAACTCTGTCAAAATTTGTAAGATCTTTTGAAGCAATAAAGATCAAGTTTTACCTATCTCTTGCCTGAAAATTGTGTTTAGCAAGCTTGTGCATGATGGCCTTGTGAAGAAGTGTTCTTTCATGTCCATTGTCCTTTCTTGCCTATTTTTAGGTGTTTTCAAGTTAGTTGCAGGTCTGAACTTGAGCTCTTTCTACCATTAATGGACGCTTGGTGTGGATTTTGAAATTCCACTTTGCTTCATGTATAGTTTAGTGAGCCTAGTTTATGAAACACTTAATGCAAATTAACAAGTTGTGAGGTTGTGTGAGCAAGAATTATCTTATGCTGAATTAGTGTTTATTTCATGCTTATGTGGATCACTCTCTATTTAGTGCATCACCTCCCTTAGCTCAGATTTCTTTTTCATGTTATCCTCCTATGCCTTTTCCTTAGTCAGCAACATATTTTAGCATGGGAAATAAGAGCTGAAGTGAAGCATCTGAGGAACTAGCCTCATAAAAAGCCTAGAAGTTCAAGCTCACTACAGGATACCCACAGCCTGAGGTTGTCCCAACGCTTGTAACTAAGAGTGAGAGAGCCTGAAAAACTCTCCCACAAGGGTGCAATTCTACGCTACAACAGTTTATGGCACGTTCGATGGGATGACTTTCAAAGAAGATTGGTCAATTTTGATGTTGGTTTGATCAATTTGCAGCAGTTGTAGCTTTCATCTTTCAGTATTTGGGGACTCCGAAGAACACTCAACAATTTGGTGGCAGAATAGTAGCTATCTTTCATGCCAAAGGTGACTACAAGATCAGCTTCTAGAGGTATTCCTTTTGAATTTGTTGAATTACCTTTAAACTCAGCAAGAAGGTTAAGTTTCACCCATACTCATCCATACGTAGGAAACTATTTTCCTAAACCAGTTGTGAGGTATACCTACACAAGAAGATCCTTGTTAGCTCCTTTTGATACCATGATTCCCCAAAGAGCTTTTGTAGGTTTCAGCGGCCAAAGTCCTTTGAATTTGCCACAATATGATTCTATGCCAGTAGCAGCTTTCAAAAGCATCCCATATTTCACGAAGAATTAAGCCGTAACTCCTACTGAACACATCACAGATACAGCCAATTTTTGCAATATCCATAATGTCATAGTAGAAAATGTAGCTATCAGACTATTGGCTATATCCTTTAAGGGAAAGGCTTTAGATTGGTATAGAGGTTTAGCTCCTAACTCTATTCAATCATGGGATCAGCTGGGAATAGCCTAATGTAAGAGATTTGTAGACAAGAGTGATCATTTGTCACTAGTAGAACAGTTGACCACAATCAAGAGAGCTCCTCATGAAGTTATGCAAGACTTCAACACGAGATTCCAAAAAGCTTGGGACAGAATTCCAGCCGCTGGTAGACCATCCCCTAAATTTGCATTCTTATACTATTTGAAGGCTCTAGACAGCGACATAGCAGTAATGATCCAATCCATGGGAGGAGATATATTACCAGACGCTTACGAGGTGGCTATCAAAGCTGGAAATTGTCTAGTTCAGGCCGACAAACTTACTCTTAGGCCCCCAATGCCTCTTTTCTCTGAGATCAAACCACCTCCTGCAGTTGTTCTCCCATTTGATATTATTTTTTCAACTCCAACAATTGCTGCTATACATTCACCTAAGCAAGAAAAGGTCTCCACTAGTGGGTCAAGTGATCCCCAAGAGCAAAAAAACTACCTAGAACTTAAAAGCATACTCCAATCCTTGACAAATGATGTAGTAAATGTAAAAAGGCAAGCTCAGTTCAATAAACTTTATCAAGCTCCATATCAGCCTCAACAACAATCTTATCAAGCAAATAGGCCACCCTATAAATTAAATTTCCAAGGACAAGGTCAAGGACAGGGGCAACCTAACTATGCTAGACAAAACAACTATAATCCAAATATTGCAGGCTCTTCCAATTCCTTGGGTCAAGTGGATATCCTTCAAGAAGGTTTGTCCAAGATAGGTGTTACAACAACTGTAGGTAAACAACCAAGCAAAGAAGCTGAGGTCCTCACTAATGCAGCCAAGGGTCCTTTGGGAGAAGGATCAAGTAAGGTGGTCAAACCTCCTCCATTCTACATTTCATTAATCATTGGTGATTCCTTGGTACATAATTGCTTGGTAGATAGTGGAGCTAGCACTTCAGTGATGCTAAACTCCATAGTTAATCAGCTGAATCTCAAATATGAGCTGCATACCAAAGGAGTTCTGCAACTTGATGGTTCTTCCACAAAGCCATCTGGGATCATAAAGGATTTGAATATGACCCTGCATGCTTGTCCTAATGTTTTGGTGGTTCAGGATGTGTTGATCTTTGATGTAACTCCTCGCTTTGCACTATGCCTCTCTAGAGAATTCATAGCCAAAATTGGGGGTTATCTAGCAGCAGATTGGTCCTACATGGCATTCAGAATAAGGTATGGGACTAAGGTATCAATCAAGATTGAGCCCATGGCACAATTCCGCATTGAACCCCATCAACGAGATAGCATAAACCTCAATTGTATTATCCTTGATGAGGATGAATTTACAATCGGTCAAGAATTGAATACTTATCTTGAGGAGATTCCAGACTTATTCTTGGATGAGCTATGGGGGGATAATCAAATTCTTAACCCTTTGGAAGCTGTTGAAGAAAGAGACATGGGTTTCTATATGCTACATGAAGAAAATCAACTCATGCCTTCCCTCATTAGACCTAAAGAGGACCTCAATGGTATGTGGAAGTTGTTCTTTGATGGTTCAAGGAGCAAAAATGGAGTAGGTGCAGGGGCCATGCTGGTTTTCCTTTCAAATGATAAGTATTTCTCTTCTTATAGGTTCCATTTCAATTGTTCCTCCAACGTAGCAAAATATGAAGGCCTAATCCATGGCCTCCAATGGGCCAATAAGAGGGGAATCAAGCGGTTGCAAGCATATGGAGACAGTGAGTTTATAGTGAACCAAGTCAGGGGCCTGAACATTACGAAGAATCCTTTGATGAGGTCCTACAAAAATAGAGTGTGGGACTTAATTGAAGATTTTGAAGCCTTTAACATTCAAGTTGTACCAAGAAACCAGAACTAGCATGTTGACAGGTTGGCAGTTGTGGGAGCATAATTTGGTATTCTAAGTAAGCTAAAAAAGGCCAAGCTTCAGCCACATGTCAAGGTGGTGGTGAGGCCATCAGTACCAAATAATGAAGCCCACTAGCAAGTCTTTGAAAATGACAATCAAATTGCTTGTTTCTTACAACAGGAAGTAGAGTTCTCTGCCAACCAAGGTAAATTTCAACACCGGTATGAGAATCAAATTGTTCAACTAAAATCTAACAAGCTTCCTAAAGGGCTGGTCACCCTTGAAAGTCTTTTCCATGAGGGAGACCATATGAGGAAAGACAAGGCAGTGATCCCAACTAATGAGGAGAACTATGAAAGAGTCTTTATTTTCAAGGACAAGCTCCTCAAGCTTGGGAAGGTAAGCAATGAGGCAGAAAAGCATGCTTTCATTGAACTCTGTAAGGAATATTTAGACATCTTCGCTTGGGAATACAATGACCTGAAAGGTTTTGATCCAAAGTTAGCCCATCATATCATAGAGCTGGAGGCTAATGCTAAGCCTGTGAGGCAAAAGCAAAGGCCCATCAACCCCAAAATAGAAGAGCTTATGAGGAAAGAGCTAACCAAGTTGATTGAATCCAAGATTATCTTTCCCATCAAACACTCATCCTGGGTAGCCAATTTGGTGCTTGTAAGGAAGAAGAGTGGGGAGATTAAGCTATGTGTTGACTTTAGAGATCTGAACAGGGTCTCTTTGAAGGACCATTACCTTCTACCATCCATGGAGTAGCGTCTTCAAATAGTTGCAGGTTCAGAGTATTTTTTTCTTTTGGATGGGTACTCGGGATACAACCAAGTGCTGGTAAGGGAAGAAGATCAATACAAGACTACCTTCACCACCAAATGGGGCACGTATGCATACAAAAAGATGCCTTTTGGCTTATCAAATGCTAGGACCACTTTCCAAAGAGCAATGGACATGGCTTTCCAAGGGCTACTGAATCAAATGATGGTGGTATACTTGGATGACATCACAGTTTTCTCCAAGTATGCCAACGAACACATAGACCACCTGAGATTGATCTTTGAGAGATGCAAAGAGTATGTGATCTCTTTGAATCCCAAGAAGTGTGTGTTTGTTGTTCATGAAGGCAAACTCTTGGGACACATTGTCTCAAAACAAGGATTAGCTATTGACCCTGATAGAATAAGTGTCATCTTGGCCTTATCCTTACCCAAGCATAAGAAGGGACTCCAAAGTTTCCTTGGGAAAATAAACTTTGTGAGAAGGTTTATACCTGGTTTTGCAAACTTGGTCAAGCCCATCACTGCGATGCTGAAGAACCAAGTGTTCACTTGGTCAAATGAAGGTAAATCAACATTTGAGGCCATCAAGCAAGCCATTGCCCAAACATCCACACTTATGAATCCTGATTTCTCAAGGGATTTCATATTGTATGCTTTTGCCAATGTTGATAATATATCAACTATGCTGATGCAAAAGAATGGTGAAGGACTTGAGCAACCAATAACATTTTTCAGTCAGGGGCTTGAGGGGTATGAGGTGAGGTATACTTTTGTAGAAATACAAGTCCTTGCAGTAGTAAGAAGCTTTAAAAAGTTCAGGCCAATGCTCTCTAATAGTAAAATCTATTTTATAGTGTCTCATCTTGGAGTGAGAGACTTCCTTCTTAACAAAGACTTGAACAAAAAGAGAGCTATTTGGATTACCAAGGTCATGGAGTATGACGTGGAGATTAAAGTCACTAAGCTAGTAAGAGGTAAAGGCTTGTGTGAGCATATGGTCGATGACCTTCATAAAGACAAAGAGGTCATCTTAGTAACACAAGATAACCCACAAATAGATGCACCTCCACCTCACACTAGTTGGCTCCAGGATATGACACGTTTCTTGATAACATGTGAGTGCCCTCAGAGTATGGACAGGGCAAAAAGAAGGTATTTTAGACTTCAATCCATACCTTATGCATTGGTTGATGGGGTTTTATTCAGAAAGGACCTCAATGGAGTGCTCCTAAGGTGCATGATAATGGCCAAGTGACCAAGCTTTGGAGCAATTCCATGATGGACCTGCAGGAGGTCATTTTGCACTTAGAACTACAACAACAAAGATAATGAGGGTTGGTTATTACTGGCCCAACCTCTTCAAAGATGCATATGCATGGGTAAGAAAGTGTCAAAAGTGTGTTTTCTTTGTGGGTAAGCAAAGATTAGCAGCCCTTCCTCTCAACCCAATTCAGGTAGAGCAACCCTTCATGCAATGGGGGCTAAATTTCATAAGAATGATCAACTCTCCATCAAGTGCAGGACATAAATGGGTGCTTACTGCAACCGACTACTTCATCAGGTGGGTGGAAGCCATTGCATTAAAAGACGCTAATGAAGGTACAGTTCTAGACTTTTATGACAACATTGTGACCAGGTTTGGTGTTCCATCCACTATCATCTCTGATAATGCATTGGCATTCCTTGGTCTAAAAACAAGTGAATGGGCTCTCAAGATGGGCATCTACCTCAACATCTCTTCCAATTATTATCAAGGAAATGGACTGGTTGAGTCCACAAATAAGAATTTGTTGAGAATCATCAGGAGAACTATGGAAAAGAATCAGAGAGCATGGCACACCAAACTAAAGACAGCCTTGTGGGCTGACAAAGTGACTCCTAAAGTTGCCATTGGCAATTCTCTATATGTCTTAGTATATGGAAGGGAGGCCAAGTTGTCCATTTCTCTGGAGTTGCCTGCATTAGAACTAGCCTATCAGCTAGAGTTAATGGAAGATGAGCCCATGAATGTGAGACTGACAGAACTCATGGAGCTTGAAGAAATGAGAGACTTTGCAATGAAATCACTAGAATCACATCAAGCTCAAATCAAGAAAGCCTTTGGCAAGAGAGCCATAGCAAGGGACTTCAAGGGGACCTAGTCCTCAAGTGGGATTCAAATAAGGCCAAGTCAGTCAACCACACCAAATTTGACAGCTTGTGGAGTGATCCTTACTTGATCCACAGATGCAAACGACATAATGCTTTTCAGCTGGGCCAGCTAGATAGAGAAGTAATACCCATCCCAGTCAATGGGATTCATCTAAAACTTTGTTATTAGAAGAGTTTGCAACGATTGTATATATTGTACATTCTGTATAGTTTTTTTTGTTTTCTCCGAAGTGCCTTGTGCACATCTTTTCAATTATGTGTTTCTCTTCTCCGAGTGCCTTGGGCACAGTGTTTGTTTTGTTCTTGTTGTCCTTGTTGCTTCAAGAGGAAGTTCTAGAAAGGGTTAGCCTTGTATCTAATTTCAGACCAACTCAGTTGCAGTTGCTAATGATTCCATGCCCAATGGATTAGGCAAGGCAAGTGGTCTGGGTTCTCAAGCATAGCAGGCATGCTTCCTTGCGAGTTGTCAGAAATGTTGGCCATTTTTGGCCCACTTACTAAAGCTCTTGTATTTTTTCGAAGGGCACTTCCAAAGGAAAAATGGTTCTTTTCAAAGTTCCGAAAGATATCTTTTCTCAGGGATAAGGGGACCCTTTTCAATTTTTCCAAAGGACTATTTCAAAGAGGCCGAAGGCATTTCCAAATTCCAACGGTCCATTCAAAGGAATCCGAAAGGTACTTTTCCTTTGCAATGGACCTTTTCAACTTTTCCAAAAGGTACTTTTTCTTCGCAGAGAGCCAAAACAATTTTTCCGAAAGATCATTTTCACAAAGTTGGAGGTGTCTTTTCAAATTTCTGAAGGGGTCTTCTTTCTGAAAGGTCCAAACAGATAAGCTGAAGGGTGCTTTTCAATTCTTCCGAAGGGTTTTTTCAAAATTTCGAAGGATAAAAAAGGGGGTCACTTTCAAGAAAGCCGAAGGGTACCTCCCTTTCAGAAAGGGGCATTTTCATAAAGTCTGAAGACATGAATTCCTTCGGACAAATTGTCCGTGGGAAGGGTCTAAGCAAATTGTTTGAAGAAAATGGCCGCAACAAGTTGTTCAAAGGAATTGATGATGGCCCCACAAACGTCAAAATCTGAACCCCTGCAAGTAGCCGTTGGCATTTAAAAAGATCAAAAGAAGCTACGCAATCTATAGATTTGTATCGACATAAATGGATATAGGAAAACCAATGTCCTTAGATTGGTTTTCCATCTATAGAAAAGATTTGGCCCAAGTTTCAAAGCAGGAGATGGTGTATACAATTAATGGAGAGGCTCTTGTCCTTCGACATGGCCATCATCTCCGACAAACCACTCAAATCAGAGGCAACATGACTCAGCTAGATTCAAAGTAATTGGGATTTTGTCCTTATACGTGTAAGACAAGTGAAGGATGGCGTGGAAGTGAAAGATGAAGATCAGGTATTAGAAAAGGTAGCTCGAGCATTAAAGACGTTCCTGGATTTTTCCTTTTTAGTGGATCATGACATCATCATGTTGACCATTTTTGGTCCAGCAGGCCAAAATCGGTCCCCTTCTCTTGTTGATTCTGAGCCAGTTCAATTTTGGTTGCACAAGTCTTTCAGCAGATGATGAACCGGTTGAAAGAATGAAAGGGCTTCTACAAAGCTTCTTCGGACCATTGAATCGTTGAACCATTGAACCATTGTTGGTTCAATCGGCTTGGTTCAGTTCAATTGGTTCAATCAGTTGGTTCATCGGCTCGGTTCGCTCAGTCGGTTCAAAGGCTTGGTTCAAACGGCTTAGTTCAACAGTTGGTTCAACGACTTGGTTCAGTCGGCTTGGTTCAATCAGATGGTTCAATCATTTGGTTCAGTCGTTCAGTTCAAAGTGTTGGTTCAATGAGTTGGTTCAGTTCGGTTGGTTCATTGCTTTGGTTCAATCACTTGGTTCACTTAGTCGGTTCAACGGCTCAATTCAACAGCTTGGTTTAGTCGGCTTGGTTCAAAGAAATGGTTCAAAGTGTTGGTTCAACATTCGGTTCAACGGGTTGGTTCAAAGGAACGGTTCAATCAGAAGGTTCAAGAGAGTCTCCCGAAGGACAAGTGCCCTTGCGGAGGGCAATTCCGGACCCAAGTGCCCTTGCGGAGGGCAGGGAACACTTGAAAAAGGATCAAAAAGTGAACAAGGCCGAAAGGGTAAGTTTTCTTCGAAAATTTGTTTAAGGCAAAGGACGAGAATTTCTTCGGACAAAATGTCCGAAGGAATTCCTTCGGACAAAATTGTCTGAAGGTATTCCTTCGGACATTTTGTCCAAAGAAATCCTTTGGAAGAAAATCCCGCAAAATGAAAAGACAAGGCAAAGGCAAGAATGATTTCTTTCGGACTTTTGTCCGAAGGAATTTCTTCAGACAAAAAGTCTGAAGAAATTCGGGAAGAGCTACAGGAAAAAACCCAAAGAAAAATTCTGAAGGAAAGGAAGTGATCGAGACAATTCTTGCGGACATTTTGTCCGCGGGAAAAATGGCTAAACCAAAAGCCTGACCGAAGAGAAAAGACCCGAGGAAATAAGCGAAGAAACAAAGGAAGAAATCATTCGGACAAAATGTCCGAAGGAATTCCTTCGGACTTTTTTCCGAACGATGTGACTATCAAAAGGAGCCCGAAGGACCCCGAAGGGCAGGTACCCTTGCGGGGGACTCTCGGCCAAAAATGAAGGGACACTTCTCCAAAGCCAAAGGGACACTTCCCCTTTGGGAATGATCAAAAGAAAAGAGCCGAAGGAATTGCTAAGGACGGTGACGTCCCCAAGCCGTCAAATTCAAGGCAATAAACTAGCCGTTAGCTTTCAAATAGCGACGGGCCCGCGAACATCAATTTTACGGCAATGAAATAGCCGTTGGTCTTTAAATACTTGAGCGCCAACCAGAAGGGAGCCCAAAGAGCTAAGAGAGAAAGAGACAAAATCCAGCAAAAGACAAAACCGGGACAAGATGACGCTGGGAAAAGACAAAAGTTAAGAATGAACTCAGCGACCTGCTGATGAAAGAGTCCAAAGAGCCAAAGAAGTAGCAGAAGATAGCCCTCGAGGGCCGAAGGAGACAGAAAAGACAAAGCCAGAAAGAGACCAAAGAGCCAAGTGCAGAAACGGACAAAACAGTCCAAGTGGCAAAGGAAGGCGTCGACTCAAGGAGTTACTCCAGCAGTTGGAATAATGCCTGCCAAGTGGTCATCAAGGGGTGCGAACAGTGAATGGCGCGACCCATTTTTCTCCATTTTGCATTAATGAGTAGACAAACCGCGTGAATGCCTTCAAAGAGCGGTCTTGTTTCTAGACAAACGGCGCGGCCTATGTTTTTTAATGCCTAAAGTCAAAATCGGAGCCGACATAGCATTATCTTTCAACGGCCTCCTCTTCCCAACGCTCTCAACGCACATGGGCCAACTTGTAAAAAGGCGCCAAATTTTGTTCCAAAAAGGGCGCTTTTGTTTCCCTCTTCTCTATATGTATTGTAACTTCTCATTTGAGAAAGCTATCTCTCATATTGTAAGGTGAAGCCTTGCCATTTTTCACCTGGAATCAATAGGATACACATTTTTTACCTCTATTCTGGTTGGATATATCTCTGAGTATGTCTGAGTGTTAGTCTTGTGTTCAGTCATTGCTTCCTAATGCTTTCACAGGGTTGACACCAATGCACCTGGCATCTTCAAGGCGCCATTCCTGCAGGTGACAAGAAGAGCTGTACCTGGAGCGCAGAAGCAGAAGGAGGTTACTAGACAATGTGTTTTTCCTGCAGTGCCTATGGTAAGTCATTTTTTTGTGTGTTTCCATTAAAGCCTCTCTGTCAAGCTCCCTGCAGTCTGGTCCTTTTACCAGTTGAAGTGTATGTATGTGTTCTTATGGTTCAGAGTGTGAGTGTGAGTAGATCAAACTTGTTTGGTGCATCACCCTATTAGGTTAGGTTCTGTTTTTTCAGCATCCTTCTCTCTTTTCACCCCCCCATTATATATATATATATATATATATACACACGTATGTATGTATATATGTATGTATTAGCAACTTACTGGAATAACTCAGATGCATCAAAGGGAGCTAGCCCTTATATAGAGACTCTCCCCCCAATTTTGCTAGACCCATAGGCAAGAGGGGAGTTTCCATTGTGACGTGTGGAAAGCAGGAGCTTAGCCTCCTGTCAAGGGTGCAATCCACTGCGTCAACACATCATCCTCAACAAGTTCTTGACTTCTAGTGTGTTTCTCAACCAATGAGAGGGCTTGAATACTATTGGAGCTAATGGTGGTTAATTTGTTGAAGAAGGATTAGTTCTAATTAACCCAAATGTGGGTGAGAATTCACGGAGGGTGATTGGATCTCATTTATTGAATTCTACTTGCTTGCCTCTTCTCTTTTTCTTCTTCCCTTTTTTTCATGTATCTCCATTGGCTTCCTCATAAAAAGATATCTCCATTTGACAAGGAAAAACCTTGTCAAAATTTGTAAGAAAGACCTTTTGCAGCAATAAAGATCAATTTTTACCTATCTCTTGCCTGAAAATTGTGTTTAGCAAGCTTGTGCATGATGGCCTTGTGAAAAAGTGTTCTTCTATGTCCATTGTCCTTTCTTGCCTATTTTAGGTGTTTCAAGTTAGTTGCAGATCTGAACTTGAGCTCTTTCTACCATTAATAGATGCTTGGTGGGGATTTTGAAATTCCTCTTTGCTTCATGTATGGTTTAGTGAGCCTAGTTTATAGAACACTTATGTAAATTAACTAGTTGTGAGGTTGTGTGAGCAAGAATTATCTTATGCTGAATTAGTGTTTATTTCATGCTTATGTGGATCACTCTCTATTTGGTGCATCACCTCCCTTAGCTCAGATTTCCTTTTTATGTTATCCTCTTATCCCTTTTCCTTAGTCAGCAGTGTTTTAGTATGGAAAATAAGAGCTGAAGTGAAGCATCTGAGGAACTAGCCTCATAAAAAGCCTAGAGGTTCAACCTCACTACAGGGTACCCACACCCTGAGGTTGTCCCAACGCTTATAGCTAGGAGTGAGAGAGCTTGAGAAACTTCCCACAGGGGTGCAATTCTATGCTACAACAGGGTCAAAGAGAGATGGCTACTTACTATGCAAGCTATGCAGAGAAAATAGAGAAAAAAATAGGAACGTTAAAGCAATGGCATCCATAGTGAATAGGAGGGTAGCGAGTGATGATTCCGATGACCATGACATTGGGGCTTCTTCTATTTTCCTATTTCTAGGGGCTAGGGACAAGGACAAGCCAAATCTACTAGTTCAGAGTTTTTTTTGTTCCTCGATTAGTCCTAGGGCACAACGTTTAATTGAAGGTACTGCTTGGAACTAGGAATTGCACAATGAAGCAAGGGCAATTATGAAAACTTTTGGTACTACAACATTCCATTCAATGTGGCCAAAATTTCGTATTGGGAGAATTCGATTATTGCTTTGATTGTTGTCAGGAAGAGGTTCAAGACTCTTATTGCTTATGATTTTTTTGTCTCATTGATAGAAGATGCCATAAAAAATATGCAAGCTTAGTGGATGGGAAAAAAAGGCATAAAAGGGGTTGCAACATTTTGTTTGATAGATGGACGAATGGTGAAAATGTAACTTTGATTAACTTTCTAGCAACCTCAAGTGGGAATTTGGTATTCTTAAAATCCATTGATACCTCCCACCAAGTGAAGAATACGAACACTTTTTGTGATATGTTAGAGGAGCTGGTGATGGAAGTGGGTGTGAAAAATGTTGTCCAAGTTGTAACAGATAATGCAACAACATATATAGTAACAGGTAGACTTCTTAAGAGGCATTCCATACTTTTTGGACCCCTTGCAGAATCCATTGCATTGATCTCCTACTTGAGGACATAGGAAAGATGACATGGGTAAAAAATGTGCTTAAAGAGGCAAGAAATATCACAAAGTTCATCTATAATCACTTTTGAGTGCTAAACTTGATGAGAGAGCACACCTATGAAAAGGAGCTTGTGAGAGAGAGATTCACATGATTCACCACCACCCTTATCACATTGCAGAGCATTATAAGCTCACTAACATCTCTTAAATGTTTGTGAGTATACGATGGTTGCAGTCTCCTTATTCTAGGAAGCCCGAAGGAGAAGGATCGTGAAGACCATTTTTTATGATGTGTTAATAAGGAACAAAGATGAAATACTTAAGGTAATCTTAAACTTGACAATTTATTTATTTATTATTTATTTGTTATAATTTTTTTGGTGAAAATTTCTTTTAATTTTGATTTTAAATTTGTGCATTATTTTGTTTTAAGTGTCAAATCCTTTGGTTAGAGTTTTATGCCTTGTGGATGGGGGAAAAACCCCACTTGGTTATTTGTATGAGGCCATGGACGTGGTCAAGGACATCATAGCAAATTATTATGGCAAAAAAAAAGACCGTATTTGGCTCATAATTAATCAAAGATGGAACAAGCAGCTTCGTTGACATATACATGCAACAACCTAACATGTGAATCCCAAGTTTTTTTATTTCGATTCATTTAAGGTCAATGAGGAGGTTATGGATGGCCCCAACACATGCATAAAGAGGATGATCCCTAACAAAGCTACTAGAGATGCAATTGTTGATGAGCTGTAGATTTATAAGACTGCAAAAGGGAGGATCTTTTCTTCGACTATATGCATTCGAAGGAGAAACACCCATCAGCGATACAAAAACAAATTGAGTCATTTGTTTTTAATCTCTTTACTCGTAGATACTAGACTTCTTTCATTTATTCAAGCTTTATTCACTTACAAAATTATAAATTTCTTATTTGAAAATTTGGGGTGGGAAGATTATGGTTCAAAAACACCAAATCCTTAGAGGCTAGCCATCCACATTTTGTGCCACCTATGTAGCTCTTTTGGATGTGAACATAATTGGAGCATGTTTGAAGTTAGATTATTTATTCGGTGATTAATTCACCATAGGAATATTTGTTGTTTAATTAGTTTTATTGTTTTACCTATGTGTTTATTCTGGAATATTGGTTATTCTTCCATCCTATTTCTTAGGATATTGTTTGGGCTATCTTCATGGCTATTTAATAGACCTTTGTAATAATTTTTCTTTAGCTAAATAATTATATATCTTTTGCTCAACATTTGGTTTCAGAGCAAGAGGAAATAATTTGGATTCAGGTAGAGCCAATAAGAGGAGCCTCGAGGCACTCTCTCTCTTTGAACCAAGGAGGAAACAAAGAGAAGCTCGTGCTCTCATGTCCTTGACTAGAGAGTTTTTTTTTCTGACCCCCGGAGAAGCCAAATCCAACCTGTGAAGTATTATTTACTTCTATTACATTGAAGGATCAGTTTTTTTTTTTTTTTTAATGTTGCATTGAAGGTTGGCATCATCTTTATCTAGGAGAAAAAAATCCGGGAGAAGCCAATTCCAAAGGAGGAGCAAAGACTACTACTACGTCCCATATTTGAGAACTGAATATTGACGTGGAGCTGACCTAAACAAAAAAAAAAATCAGCATTTAAAAAAATACAAAGAGCGTTGGAAGTTGGAGATTGGAGTTTACAAGTTGGCGTTAATATTTTTTTGAGCTTCTAAATTTTTTTTTTTTTTAAAGCTCCAACAGCGCCATCCTCTCATGATTTGTTGCAAATTTCTAAACAAAAATATTGTCTAAAAGTCCAAACCACCCTTTAAATCCTCAAAACCGTTATAAAAACCTCCAAACCGCCTTTCTATTTATCAAAACCGCTTACATAATATTTTCTTTGCTGCAATTTTTTCAAAAACCACCTCTCAAGCAAACCCGTGGTATTGGCCAGACTAGTGGTTTTGTCTTCAAAACAACAATTTAAACCCTTTAGACACAAGTTGTCCTATTAAGACATGTATTAATGCATAGGCGAGTTGGTGAGGATACTTTTTCGTAAAGTGGAGGTGGGAGGTTCAAATCCCCTCAAAAAAATTTTAACAATCCCTCTAAATTTGATAATTTTGCCAATTTTAGTTATAACTAGCTAAATTTAGCTAGGAATGTACTAAAAAAAAAATTAAAGGGGGAAAGGCAAAGTAAAAAAAAAAAAAAAATTTTGCCGAAAAGAGGTAAAAAAGCCCAATTTGTATTTTTTTAAAAACACAAAAGGGGGATATTATTTTGAATAACGAAATTAGTGTTCTCGTATATTGTATTTATTTGCCAAACAGTTTATATTTCATTTTTTGCAAGCAAATAAATCACAAATCATGAGTTTTCAAACTCAATCGCAGTGTTTGGTACAAGTGGTGCCTCTGACTCACATTTACAGGTAAAGCCATCGTGCTTGAGTTATTGCATCCATAGCCTAACATAACTGCAACAGCGACGTCTGGGCATTGTCCCTTTAAATCATCAGGGAGAAATAAAGGCACATGCACTCAGCCATCCCTTCATCTATCCGTTCATTTCAATCGAAATGTGTAAATCCTAACTGGTAGTATTTCCAAGTGTATAGCGAAGTTACGCACGCGTATGCGGAAATCCATCTAAGCAGGTGCTAGTGATTGAACGAACCCTTTTCAGTACTATCTACATACCATGTATCAATCTCTTTCACGTACGTTTACGTTTCTTTCATGTATCATCAGATATACAAAAAAGGCGAGCTTCTTCCACGTACCAATGAGTATATCGAAAGGGTGCATATAAAGAAAGGGTTGGTACCCCAAACTAACGGTATAACAAAAGGGAGACCTTGATACTTGGAGTGATAAGGAACCAATCCATCACCTTTGGTCAGATTCTGCACAATGGGCCAAAATTCTTTCTACTAGACTCAGCTTCTCCACGGCGACAACTATGCCGCTTGGAAAACTAAAATCAGGGCACATTTAGAATTTGAAGACATTTGCCCTGTTGTTAATGGCACTCTTACTCGACATGCTACTGACGTTGATTGTCAAAGTAAGTTCGACAAAGCCAATTCGAAGGCAAAGTTGATAATCATGTTCAGAGTATCGGATGAGGTACAACCTCATATCCGTGAGGCCACAACAAAAGATGCTTGGGATAAGCCCCAGACAGTCTATGAGGCCAAAAATTAAGGAACCATTCTTTATTTACAGAGTTAACTTCATTCCCTTAAAATGAAGTCCAATGAAAAAGTGGAAGCTTTTCTACACCATGTTGCAACTCTGAGGGCTTTGCTCCAAGCATTGAGTGAAACAGTGTCAAATGCATCTCTTGTACCTATTGTCCTGAGAGCACTACCACTGTCCTACAAGATTTTTGTGACTACTTTGACAATCACAGAACAAAAACGATCTTTTGACAAGTTGGTAAACATGTTGCAACAAGAAGAGTCTATGCATACAAAAGAAGAATCAGAAGAACATGCTCTTGCCTTTAATCAACAAAAAGGTAAGAAACAAATCAAGTCTTCTAAACCAAAGCAAGGTCAACAACGTCATTCACAGGGGGATAAACAACAGAATGTCTACCTTATATGTGGAAAAATAGGCCATGAGCTAAAGAATTGTTGGTATAACTCATTTACACAAGGCTCTTCAAGCAACGAGAAGCCCAGTCACCAACAATCATCTCATCCACATAAATGACAAGGATAAAAGAAAGGACATTGGAAGAATAAATCCAATCAGCAAGGCAACATTGCTGAACAGGAAGACACCCACTCCGATGAGGACTTCCTATATGCTACACGGTCTCATGATGAATCAACATCACAAAGTTCTATCTGGTATGTCAACTCAGGGGCAACTCGATAATAGACTGGAAGACAAGATTGGTTCTACAACATGAATGAGACTTCTCCGGAATTTTTTATGTCTCTTTGGGAGATGATTCATCCTACCGAGTTCAAGGCATTGGTAATATCTCCTTACCCCATGGACGACATGATTGCAAAATCTCATATGTCTTGTATGTCCCAGGTCTCACAAAGAATCTTTTATCAATCAGTTAGCTACTTGACCACAACCTTAAGGTTGACTTTGATTGCAAAAAGTGGCAAAAAGATGTGTTTGATCAAAGATAAGTCAAAATGCTCGAGAATTGTTGCACGAGCCTCAGGAGTTGGTAAAATATTCCAACTTGACTTTGTTCAATCAAGCACTTGTAGCTCGAGATTTAGGCTCAGCCAATCTGTGGCATCGCATATATGGTCATGTTAGTTTTGGATACCTCAAAGCACTCAACAATCGGAACATGGTCCATGGACTTCCTCAGTTGAAGAAAAATACAGATCTCTGCATTGGTTATCTAGTAGGGAAACAACATCGGACATCTTTTGGTCAAAGTTCCTCAAGAGCATCTGGTGAGCTTGATCTGGTGCATACCGATCTATGCGGCCCCATGGAATCCAGTCACTATGGGTTTTAGTATTTCATGTTCTTTGTTGACAACTACTCATGCAAGATGTGGGTCTACTATCTAAAGACCAAAGACCAAGCCTACAATACTTTCAAAGAGTTCAAAGCAACAGTTGAAACTAAAGTTGGTCATAAAATCAAGGCTCTCCACTTAGATCGAGGGGGAGATTTCACCAGTAAAGTTTTTTCTGCTTATTTGAAAGAACATGGCATTCATTGACAAATGACTCCATACACTCCACATCAGAATGGTGTTGCAGAATGGCAAAATTGCACTATCATGAAAATGGTGTGTAGCATGATTGAAGATTCAGGTTTGGCACACACATATTGGGCAGAAGCAGTACAAACAATAGTTTATTTGTTGAATAGGTCACCCACTGCAGCTCTTCATAATATGACTCCACATGAAGCTTGGACACGGCATAAACCTTCAATTGCTCATCTTCAAGTTTTGGATGTAAGGCTTATATGCATGTTCCTAAAAAGAAGAGAAAGAAACCGGATACTAGATCCATGCCTTATATCTTCTTAGGGTACAGTGAAGAGTTATTAGCCTACAGACTGTTGTATCCCAAAACAAAGATCTCCATCAGTAGGGATGTAGAGTTTGATGAGAAAAGTAAAACCAGTTTGCCTTCCACAAACTCACATGATTCAGTAATCAGACCTCTAGACAATTCAGAAGGTCATAACCACACTGAAGGTGACAATGATGATGAGGACGATCAGTTAGCTAATATAGATCAACCCACAGGAACAGTGCAACTTATGCCTAAATGGTATACAAGTACATTAAGAGATGTTAAACTGGATAGAGTTCCAAACACATCGACTACTAGACCAAGGACTTGCAGCATGACTAAAGACGAGGTCAATTGGCCCTAATGAGCACAGTTGCAGACTCAGTAGAGCCCTCGACAGTTTAGGAAGCCCTAGAGTCTAAACCTTGGAAGGATGCTATGGATGCAGAATATCAGTCACTGATGAAACACAAAATATGGCAGCTTGAAGATCTTTGACCAGGGATGAAGCCAATCGGTTGCAAATGGGTCTACAAAACGAAATACAAAGCAAATGGCAGTATTGACAAGTACAAGTCACGACTCGTAGTAAAGGGTTATGCACAGAAGGAAGACATAGATTATGAGGAGACATTTGCTCCTACGACCAAGATCAAAACAATCCGAATGATATTTGCTCTAGCTGCACAATTTGGATGGAAAATCCACCAAATGGATGTAAAAAGTGCCTTTCTCAATGGAGATCTACAAGAAGAGGTTTACATGACACAACCAGATGGTTTGTCTCACCTGGTAATGAAGGAAAATTATGTAAACTCATAAAATCTCTGTATGGTCTCAAACAGGCTCCCCGAGCCTGGTACATAAAGATTGATGAACATCTCATCCAACATGGATTCCAGAGCTGTCCCTACAATCCAAATCTCTACCTAAAACAAGGGGGAGAGATTGTAATTGTTGTAGTATATGTTGATGATCTAGTCATCACTTGCAATTCAGTGGAGATGATAGATGCAACCAAGAAAGATCTTAACCGATCATTCGACATGATAGATCTCGGGCTTCTACACTATTGTCTTGGATTAGAAGTAATGCAAAAGGAACACCACATCTTTGTGTCCCAGATGAAATATGCCAAGACAATGCTCGAGAAATTCAGGATGATGGACAGTAATCCAATCGCTACACCTATGGAGACAAGGCTTTAGTTGTCTCGTACAAATCCATCACCACAAGTAAATACAACTCTCTATCGATAGTTGCTTGGGAGTCTTATTTATTTAACATATACTAGGCCAAACATCAGCTATACAGTTAGTTATCTTTCATAGTTCATGCAGGAGCCAAAGATGTCTCACTGGAAAGCAGCAAAGCAAATACTAAAATATATCCATAGTTCCACGGCATTTCGGGACGGGGGGACGCGGGGATGGGTTTTCGGGACTGGGGGACGGGGGGCCTAAGTTTGGGGACGACGGCGAGGGAGTGGTGCCAGAATACATATAGTACTTGAAAAATTAGTTATAAAAAGATGTATAAGGATTAAGTATATTGCATTGAACATCAACAATTTAGCATTGTGATTTATTCATTTAAGTTTCAAGTTTGATCCATTAAACAATGAACATTAACAATAAACATGGATGATTGAACATTGAATTTTCAAATTTTCATAATGATGATTCATGATTACAATCAAGTATCAACAATGTTCAAAAACAAAATACTAAAATAGTGAAATACTAAATGTAAATAGTAAATACAAATGATTCAATGAGTCAATGGCTAATCATCCCCAATGTGGAGCTCGTCATCACTAGAACTGCTGGACTCCACATGCTCAAGCTCCTCCAAGTTAATACCAAGTAGTCATGTCTATGTAGCATCATCATTAATCTGTGTTGGCTCCTCTAGCTCTACATCCCATCTGGCTACTAGACTCTCCTTGTATGCAAGTGTGTTGCGGTTAATGAGACACAAGGCACTATGTATAGCCACATGCTTCTCTGCCCTCTTAGAGGTAAGCATGTTCCTCTTTATGGAGTGGGTCCAACTATAAGTAGACCAGTTCCTCTCAGCAACAGAAGAACTAGAAACCTAGGACAACAAACAAATGGCTAGATTGGGAGTCAAAGAAGCAGGCCCATGCAAAGTCCACCACAAAATTGGTTCCTTTTGTGCCATTGTCTCCCTATCTATTTCAGCCTCCTGTGAATATCCCCTGAGAGTGGCAAATTTTGTCCACTCAGTACGAATGATGTTGGCCTCTGTAGAATCATACATTTTCTAAATGGCCTTCATGAACCCTGCCTTCACCTCAGCATCCTAAATGGGTGTAAGTCTACCAGGCCTTTGCACATACCACTTCGGGTTCAATGCATAGGCAGCCATGTGCAAGAGAGTGTTGAGCTTCTCCCATCTGCTATGAATGATCGGCTGAATATGCTCTGTGTAGAATGTCAATGTGGGGTTCTTCTCTTGTACAACAACCTTCATTTGATCAAGCATAGTATCAATGTACTCACACACCTCTCCAAGTGTAGGTGCATTAGCATCCCCATATCTAATCACTATGAAGACTGGAGTAATGATGGAGACAATATATTTGGCATCAGCCCAAAAAACATCACTCTTCACCACGTCCTTCACCCTCTTCCCCTGCTATGTCTTTGACTCAGGCCACCGATTCCATTCTGCTGTCATAACCATTAGTTGCAATGCCTCTTGCAACTCAAGCATCCTCTCCAAGAGAATAAAGTATGATGCATACCTAGTCTCTACAGGTTTCAAAAATTCCTCTTGGAGAAGGTCCTAAAGAGTGCATGTGAAGTGTGGTGGTTGCAGATAAACATCTACACATCTCTAGCATCATTAACCACTGCTTTGATCCAGTGGATTTTTCCCATGTCCTTTAGTGCATTATTCATGGCATGTACACAAGGAGTCCACCAAATATGTCTATAGGTTACCTCACTTAACTTCCCTGTTGCTCTGCACACATGGACTGTATCTGTCACTACTTGCACCACATTTTGTGGCCCAACCTCCTCTATAGCATCTTTGAGGATTTGGAAATGAAAATCAGCATCCTTGCGATGCCCTGAACAATCAATAGCCTTGAGAAAATTAGGGCCAACTGTACTTGTAACCATGACATTGATGAGTGGACGATCCCTGATGTCTGTCCACCCATCCATGACAATGCTGCATCCACTAGAAACCCAGGTCTGCTTCATTTTCTACATTAAAACATTAATCTTGGAATAGTTCTTATCCAAGATTGTTGTCCTCAATTTAGTCTCTCCTGGTGGCACATATGATGGTCTTGATTTTGCTATTTTAGCCACGGCCTCCTTATAATAAGGAGAGCGAGCCACATGGAATAGAATGCCATTGGCAAAGAAGAATTTGCCAATGGCATCATCTGCCTCATCCTTTGCTTGCAAATTGAAATAATCCACTAGTGGATTTGAAGCATCACTAGTCATCTTCCGTTTCCCCTTAGGCCCTGCTGCCCCTGAACTAGATGGATTCATTGCCATTGGCCTCTCCAAAGTACTAGAAGTAGAACTTTGTCTCTGATGACCCCTTCCCCTTGGTGGCAAAGTAGTAGATGAAGGTGCATCTTCTTCATTGGCACCCCATAATTTACATATTTCATCCCTCAATTTTATAATCTTTTCCACCTTTTCAGATACATCTATGCCTTTGCCTCGGATAAGGAGGTGAGCATTTGTTCTGGTCATGCTGCCAAACCATTCAATGTTGCATAGGTTGCACTTCCATTTCCTAGTGCCCCCAGCTGCCCCAGGATTTGAAGGTACCTTGCTTGCAAATTGTTGTAAAGGTTTCTTTGGATCAAAGGGACCCTTAGCATATTGTTGAAGGGCAACTATAATTGGGACACCCAACAGAACTACTTTGCCTTTCACGGTCACTCCTCCCTCCTAAACTAGGATCATCATGTGCATAATCTGAATTATTGTCACTTTCAACTTCAACCCCAACCCCTTGAGGTTAAACCTCCTCCTCACTCATGCTATGAGATTGAGAATTCATAATGACACTGCAAGAAATCAAAATGATAAAAAAAAATTCATTTTGTAAGTTTATAAATTATAATTTAAAAAATTAAATAATAAAATTTAAACCATGCATAAATTTAAGAGATTATAATTTTAAATTTTAAATTAAGACACAAGGATTTTTTTTTTGTTTTTCTTACTTCAGTTCGCTCGAAGCGCGGCAGCAGAGGATACACAAATAGAAATCCTTGTTCCTAAGATTTAATTTTAAACATTAAAAATTAAGCATTTGATTTACATTTGAATGAACATTGAAAATTTAAAAATAAAAATTTAAAATTAATTTTCAAGCATTTGAATGAATGAGAATCACAAATAAATATTTTAATATAATAATTTTTCATTTAGAAATTTGAAATTCAAATGATTCAATGGCATTAATGAAAGAAGTAGAACAAAACAATTTACAAATGAATAATGATTCAATGAAATAAAAATAATAAAATTTAACAATTAAAATTTAAAAATTAGAAATTGAAAGAATCATAGGGCCTACCTTGTGGGTGAAATGATGAAATTGAAGAGGCTTGAATCTTCTTGGCAACGGTTTCTCTATCTTCTTCTTTGCTCTCACTCTTGCAAACTTCTCCCTCTTAGCTTGTTGCCTCTACTTTCAGTTCTCTACTTCACTCAATGAAGTTTTTGTGTGATTTGGAATGAGAGGGAGAGGGCTTTTTATAAGCTTTTGGGAGGCCTTGGGGGGTGGGGGTGGGTCCCACTAGCAATTAGGGTTAGGGTAGAAAGCATAAAAATCCATTTTTTTTAAAATTTAAAAAAAACAACACTATGACTTTAGTGTGCGTGGGGGACCCCTGGACATCCCTGGGGTGTCCCCTAGACGTCTAGGGGACTTCTCAACGTCCCCTGGACATCCAAGGGATGTCTAGAAGTCTCGGGGACGTCCCCTCTTAGAGGGAGACGTCCCCAGGATGGCGGCAAAACTTGGCGGAGGTGGCGGGACAGTTGGGGTATGTCCCCCTGGCAACCCTGGGACGTCCCCGTCCCCGAAACGTGGGGTTGGGGGGGGGCGACACATCCTCGTGGAACAGTGGATATATCAAGGGTACAATGGACTGCGGCCTAGAATATAAGAAGAATAACAATTTCTTCTTGACAGGGTATTTCGACTCAGATCATGCAGGAAATATTGATGACAGAAAATCCACTTTCGGATGTGTTCTTTTTAGGATCTAGTCCTATATCCTGGGAGGACAAGAAACAAAACTTTGTTTCTGTATCTTCCACTGAAGCAGAATATCGTGTTGCAAGTGGTGTTGTCTGCGAAGTGATATGGTTACATCACATACTAGAAGGATTGGGAGTACCACAAAAGACACCTACCATCCTGTACTGTGACAGTGAGGGTGTTCTCAAACTTGTTCGCAATCTAGTCTTTTATGAATGCACAAAACACATTGAGGTGCAACTTCATTTCATTCACGAACATGTACAACAACACAACATCCATCGTCAATATTTCCCGACAAAAGAACATGCAGATGTCTTCACAAAGTCACTTGCATGTGACAAATTTGAGGCATTTAGAGAATTTCTCTCTTGTTCACTTCAAGCCATGCTGAATTAAGGGGGAGAATGTTAGATTATTTATTTGGTGAATAATTCACCATAGGAATATTTGTTGTACCCGTGTGTTTATTCCAGGATATTGGTTATTCTTCCATCCTATTTCTTAGGATATTGTTTGGGCTATCTTCATTGCTATTTAATAGCCCTTTGTAATAATTTTTATTTAGCTGAATAATAATATATTTTTTGCTCAACAGAAGTTCGCTCAAAGAAATGCAATTGGTTGACAACACAACACCTCATTGACCATGTTTTTATGCAATACAATATTTGTTTTCATGTGAGACAAGTGGAAGGGGGAAGATAGACATGAGGCAATTGACTTGGATGGTAATGATCCATATGTTGATTGGATTGATGAGGATGGGCATCCAGTGCCCATGTTTACTGAGAAGGAGATTGCAGCTTTGGAGAGGGAAGTAGAGGAAATGATAGCATCAAGAGCAGTAGAGCCAAAGACATTAGAAGGGGTTGTAAGGATGCGGGTGATATTTTTTCACAAGATGTTGCCAAGGAGGAATCTTTAGCTTCCACTTCTAGAGGGCAGCAGACTAGGCATTGGAGATGATATTTATTATTGACTATAGTTTTTACTCTATGAACATTGTAGTTTGTACTTGTACTCTTTTTTGGCTGATTAATTATATAAAATATAACTTAATGCATTCTCTACATTCATTTCTCATGTGATTTAATAGTGTTTTAAATGTTAATTAAGTTTATTTTATAAATATATATATATATATATATATATATATATATATATATATATAAGCAATAAAGTTGCCAAGTCTCAAATTTGATTCAAAATTTTGGGCTGCCAAGTAATTACCGACTATGCATTGGAACAATCATGGACCTCTTTCAATCACTATTAATAGATGCAAGATCACTCGCATGACCTCCTCTAATGGCTATAATTTGATGATCATGATTAGAAAATTAATTAATGTCATAAATTGATAGAATGTTATATCTAAATTTAGAATTGTATTAGTGTAAAATGTAGATTAAATGTATAGCTTTTAGTTTTGACATATATTGTAGGATGCCAACATGTAATTACTAGCAAATAAATATCTTCATAGTTTATTTTAGAAACATAATTCAGCTAGAATAAGATCACTGTACAACACTCTCGAGTGAGGAATGGGTAGAGATTGCAAGACAATTGCCCCTTCTAGAGGAAGTGCAGACCTTGCTAACTAGGTTGGATTGGAGGGTGCTACAAAAGAATTAACTGACAATTCCATGGAGACTCCTCATTAAGAGGGAAATCTTTTTCCCAAAGAGGAGTCTACTTATTTCAGCTTGGGAGGAGAGAGAGAATCCTAAAAAACAAATATTCGTCACATTGGGGATTTTTTGATTGGTCAAGCAAAGAACAGCAGGGCATCTAATAGAAAAAACTGAAGTGAGCATTGAAAGAGAGGCAATTGACAATGAACAAAGTAGTGTATGAATTCTCCAAGTTGAAGGAAGGATCATGACATGTCTAATGGTATTGGAGAATGTATGGTACAAGCCTTCCCAAGTCATACTGGAAGAGCTTCATCAAATATAGAATCAAAGTCAGAAAGGTCACCAATCATGGTCATAGAATCTTCACTAAGTACAAATCCAGATAAGTAGAAGTTGCCAAAATTTACCGGTGATGGACATGAAGAAGATGTGGCATTGCAAAATCTGTATCACCATTTGGACTGCCAATGGGAAGATAGACGAACATCATTGGTTGTGGTTTTTCCTTGCAACACACAGAGGAGTGGCTATTGATTGGTACACATACGCACCAGCAACTAACAAGTCCTCATGGGACAAATTGTCCAAGGCATTCAAAAAAGAATTCAATCTCCTCGAAGGCGATAATTAAATTAATGCAGAGATCTACAGCACTTGGCAAGGGAAACATGAGAATGGATGAGACTACAACAAAAGACTCAAGGAAATTCTTGGAGAACTCGAGAATGAACCATCCAATGATTTGAATTAGCGGTGGTTCATTGAGGGACTTGTACCGTTGTTTTGGAGGAAGATAAGGTGGTTCCACCTTCGTCTTGTGAAGATAATAGAGCGATGGATATAGAAAATGAGAACAAAACATCCAAACACTCGAGGAAGAGGTGCGAAGATGACGATTCAAAGTCCAACGATAAAGTGAAGCTAGATTGGTGCAATCCCTGAGAAGTGATGATTCAAATGATGAAAGAGCTAAAGGGAGATACCAAGAACCAAGGCAAGTGACTACAAGGTAGAAAGGTCACACAGATGAATTTTCCTAAAAAAATATTATGTGAAATTTGTCAAGTTACATGGAATTAATTCAATATTTGCATGTACAATTTGCCAAACAAGAGCGACCAAGTATCCTTCACACAAGGGGAGCAGTTGACCATGCTAACAAAACCAAATAAAAAACCATGTTACAATAATAACGGTGGAGGTGGTAGACAGATTTAGTATGACTCCCAAGGATGATCGATTGTCCAATGCCAAAAGTGTAATGAGTGGGAACATTTCGCAAGAGATTGCCCAAAAAATCAAAGTAATATTGGACTTCTTTGTAGATGGTGTGTGCTAGGGGATCACAATGATGCCAACTATCTGAAGCAAGCGGATGTCAACATGACTGATGTAGCCGAGTACAAAGAAGTAATGAAAATGACTTGAGCATAAGTGAAAAAAGTCATATACCCTAACCCGAGAATGGAGGAGAGACTTATTGAAGCTAGAGTAGAAATTGAGAATGCCATGATTGAAGAATGAAGACAATCCAATGAGAAGAAAAGTACAGTGGTAAATAGTTGACTTGAGTCGAACAAATAAATTTCAAGACAGTTCTTGCAAGTTACCATACCTATAAAGCATATTATTTATTGTAAATTATTCCCAAACTCAAGAATTCAATATCCACTACCATACCTGACAATAGCCCCAAGATGGAGCATGTAATGAGACACCTAGCATCAAAGGTAACAATGATCCATGGGGAGAAAAAGAAGTATAAGAATGAACCCAGAGTTGAGCCCCCATTTTCAGATGATCAAGTGATCGACCTCATGTTCCTAACAATGAATCTAGTCGTCGACTGACAATATTTCATATGGAGATACTTGGGAGAGACCTGATTAACACCATAGTGGATGGTGGTTCGGCTGTCATTGTTCTTCTTGTGTACACTTGGAAAATTTTTGGGAAGCTAACTATCTAACCTCCAACATTCTAGTTGGTGGGAGCATATTAGTATGGCATAAAGGTATTGGGTGTATTGATGGGGCAAAAGTTGTTTATTGGAACCCAACCCTTTAAAGAAGGAAGCCTACAACAAAGTGATGGGTTGAGGCAGCTTGATAGTAGGCACAACTGATCACAACTAGAATAAAATTTTACTCCATTGAAAATAAAGGTTGGAAATATGTTATAGATCTAAAGACTTGGGTAGTAAGTAAGGAGTCAGTGTTGTTTGACTCATCAAATACCAACTTTGTAGAAGACTACTCGAATGATGGAAACCAAGGTGCTATGGAGTTGAACAATGAAGGTATTTTAGAGTTAATGTCATGCTCTGAAGATGAAATGAACTCCCCCAATAGTATCTTCCATTGGCAAATGGAGGATTATGAGACGTTCTAGCTAGATTGTTATAGCATTAAAATTATGGAGATAAAAGAAGGTTTGCAAAGAGATGACTAGAAATAGAAGTCGGTGATTGCAAGTTCTTCTGAATCGTCAAAATTATAGTCCGTTTACCCAACCGAATTATAGATTGCAAAGTTAGGGATGCAAATATCGACGATAAGTTGGCTTGCTAGTTTGAAAGTGCAGCTAACATGAAGTTCAAAGAGATGACTCTAGTGAGTGTGAATATGAAGTCCAAGGATAAAATTGCAATGGAAAGTGAAGTATGACCTTAAGAAGCATGGATTATTTCTGAAGTATAGTTGGATGCAACAATGATCAACCCTAGATGAATAGAGAGTCACAACACATCGGGCAACAAAGGAAGTATTGTTGTAAGTCATTTTTCAACTTGTAACCAATTCTTGTGGTGCATGAATTTTAAACTAAGGGAATTTGTGTTAAGAAGACCGAGGAAGCACAGGGATGTTAAGTATTTAAAGCAAAATAATTTCTTGTCTGGGGAAATTTTATTAAAAAAATTGTGGTCGATGGGAAAAAAAGTTTAGTATATTTAAAGTAATGTGGCTCAAACCATTCAAGATTCAAGAAATCTGGGAAAATAGAGCTCTTAGGTTCGAGAACATGGATGAAACACTTTTCAAGGATACAATGAATGACTTGAAATTAAAATTATATCGACCACGAACAAAAAGTGTGAAGTTGAGTAATGTGGAGTTTTTTAGTGGCAAAAAGGGCATGAATAAAACATCTTTAGAGGGACCCATCATTTAAAAATACAAAGGTATAATGATTATTAATCAAAAAATTAATAAGTTTTCTTCAATGCAAATATAAATAATAGATAGTCTGACAATGTATTAAGAGATTATAAACGCAAATTTGATTGCTTAATAAGAGATACAAATACTTGTTGTGAAAGACCGTCAAATTGATGTGAAGAAGTCTAGGGTAGATGGGCTGATAACCAAAATTTGCATATTTATTCTATTACATGACAATATGTTCATTGCTTAGACTTGCCATCGGAAAATTAACCATATGTCCATACCCTGATAGACTCACAATATGTTTAACTTGTATGTAATATCTCTTTCCAAGCATAAGACAAGGGCACAACCATTAAGGAGGGCGCAACAATTAGAATCGCCCCTCTTGAGGGGAGTTCCACATTTAACAAAAAATAAAACGTACATAGGCAGGCTGACCCACCTAAGCACCAAGGGACGCCACCCTTTGGGACATCGCCTCCCTTGGGAAAAGACATTAGAAGGGTATTTATGAAGGAAAGATGGTGGAGGAAGGGCAAATTGGAAAAAAAAAAAAAGATTTTATTCAATAAATACACCAAGTTGAGTAGCAGCTCTAAAAATGGACTTGAGGACGAAAACCCACATTTACAATTAGACCCAAGGACAAAAACCCTTGAGGCCTAGTGGGTAACTTTATTCAGGGGTTACACTTGTGCTTCACTTTGAATATTTGACTATTCTTATTCGGAATATTTGTCTAAGATAGAAATCAAGAATTCAGTATTTGAAATTAGAAATTTGTTATATTTGATTTTTTTTTATAAGTTCATAAAAAATTGGTGAAAATATCAAATGATATAGTTTCCAGTAAATAGGATTAAGGCAAAATCCTAATTTAAGTATTTCGATCCAATTTGGGATATTACAATGGTATTAGAGTTTTTCATCCTGCCAACCTAAGGGTTTCGATAAGCTTTATGCATTCAAATCATAAGGTCAACATAAACAACATAAATGATGCACAGTTTGACTTTGACCGGTGGGCCCAAGGGCAAATTCAAGTATATACGTTGATGTCACAATTAGTTCAACACATGCAGCATTTGAATAACTTGATAACTCAAAATTCTAATGGTGAGGGAAGATCTTCACAAGCACAACAGGGTTATACATTTAATAACAATCGTGAAGGACTCCCATCAAGGACTTATGTACACCCAACCATGCCCACATTCTTTCAACGAGAGGAACCAATACAGGAAGAAGATGAGGCCGAGTTGATTTTCAATGATATTAATGAATGTCACAATAAATATTTGAATCTTGATCCTATGATAAGGGATGAATTGACATTCATAGATTTTTGTCGTTTATATGGGAAATGTGTACTAGAGGAAGATGAATGGCAACCAAATTCGGTCAAACAATTCATCACGGAGCAGCTACCAAAGGAGCATAAAATTTGAATCGTTGATAATGATTAAGGCAATAACCTTGAGTTGTAGGAGCAACTGGTGGAAGTAAACTATTCAGTGTTGAAAAACAACCTAACATCACTCAAGGAATTCTCTGAGCCCGAGTTGGAGGCGATGGTTCTTGAACTTGAACAGCCAAACAAACGTTGGAATCATCTTATGACAACCATAAATTCATCCTATTATCGCAATGAAAACAGGTATGAATCTTTTATCAATGATGAACCATTGCTTGGTTTCCATAATAACACAAAGAAAAGATTTGTCTTCATGGACAGTGGAGGTAAGTTATTAATGGAGATTGTAAGGGCATATTTGGTGACAAATGAGCTTGAACAGGGCATTAGCAGCCCAAGAAATAATCAATTTGGAGTATGTAAAGGTCCTAGGATCCTTATGCTCAGCCAAGAGCTCATCAATAATTACAACAATGGTTATAATGTCTGAACGCTATGGGATCCAAGAAAGAACGATTGTAATAATCCCTTGCAAGAGAGAACTAATAATAATACAATCAGTTCTACAAGGATGGGGAAAGAAACATCTAAGCTTGGAGTAGATTATAGTTTGTTGTAGAGTGTACTATCGGGTTTAAAATTGCTTGAGGACAAGCAATTTGAAGAAGGGAGGTCTATAATATCCCCAAATACAAAGGAGACCATAAACATGAACTGCATTAATGTAAATAAATCACCAATGAAATTGCCTAAACTAGCAGCAATTAAATTAACTACAGCAGCAACTAAATTAAATAAATTGTCCATATGGGAAGGAGCGCACATTTAATGCAAGAAATAGAAGTTATATTAATGCAATTTGTCCCATTTGATGAAAAGACACATCACTTTGGAAAGGAGACGCACCATTTGATGGAAAGCTATGAAGGGTATTTATAAGAACTTGGTGAAGGAAAAAGAGATAAATTGAGATTTGACATTCATTCCCTTATCTGAAGTTTAGGCAGCAACCTCTTCTTTTATAATTGAGGAGAAAACCCCTCATTTATTAGATACAAGGACGAAACCCCTTGGTATCAACCCCTTAAGGACGAAACCCTTTGAGAGTTCTCTATTAGAATATTTATAACCAGAATTTTGCATTGTACATTCAATCATTATACAACATTATTTGTTATATAAATTTATTGTCTTGTTAATAAGAACATAATTCTATATTCATTGAATATTATTATTTCGAACTTTTAAAAGGAATTCCGAGAAATCTAAATTTAACGTATAATATTCCGATTTGGAATATTACAATGGTATCAAAGCAATTGTTCCTGCCAGCCTGTGAAAATGGATTTTGGATTTGATGCATAGTCTATGAATCATGGGGTTAATAAGAAAATATGATTTGTAAAAAAAGCTTTGCAGATTGGGAAAGGAACTTGAGCATCCACATCATTCAAAAAATGTTTTGCTCAATCTTTTGGAGGAAGTGGTTAACTGTTTGTCCTCGGTAAGGAAATCATATTCTAAGTCTATGTTTTGGGCAATGAATCCTTTGGTAACTTATCTGGCCAAGTCCAAGTTGTTGAGATATCCAAATCTAAATGTGAGACTTGTGGTTATCACTTGTATTAGTGAAATTACAAGGATAACAATACTTCGGCTAATGGTGGAATGTTTTGAGGGTCTAAATGACATCACAATGTCTTTTGCTAAGAGGGTCACAATCCTTGACATTATGGCAAAAATCAAATCGTGTGTGCTAATGTTAGATCATGGATGTGATGATCTGATTCTTCACATGTTTGAATATTTCTTTGCTACTATCCATAAAAATTATACAGAAAATGTAATAGAGTAAATGCAGTCCATTATGACTTTGGTCTTGAACAAAAGTGATGATATTTCACAACATTTGTTATCCATACTAATGGTTGGTATTGAACAGGAATCATCCCCAGTGGCACATATACTAGCTAAAAGTATTGTTGCTCAATGTTTAGAGAAACTGAAACTATTTGTGACAATTGAGGGGCACAGAGATATGTTGCTAGATGAAGAACCACGAAAAGTATTAGATGCAATAGAATCTCCAAAGAAAGGAAAATAAATCATGGAGAATGAAAAAAAATCTAAGGTGCAAGATTGTGAAGAGAATTTGGTGGTGCAAGCCAAATTTCTAGATGATTTTACTGATGTTAAGTTTGATGGAAATTTCAAAACAGCCAACTACATGAAGCAAGTAGATGATGAAAGGTTTTTGTACATTCATCAGACAGAGAAAGTCAAGAAGGAAAGACAAAAGTATAGTAATACAAATGATTGGGACAGCAAGAGTGGATCCTTGAAAGTCCATTGCATGAAGATAGATGTAGGAATTTTGGATCAACCAAAGTACATCAGAAGCCCAAGCTTGTGTTAGCAAGAGATCTCTCATTTGACACGGACCGAATCAAGGCTTTGGGAGCACTACATCATGTTTTATCTCTCAGACATGGTACGTGGGTATGAGAGCTTCCAATTGCTTGAGGACAGGGAATTTTGGGAAGGACTGTAATATCCCTTTCCAAGCATAAGACAAGGGCACAACAATTAGAATCGCCCCTCTTGATGGGAGTGCCACATTTAATAAAAAATAAAACTTACATAGGCAGGCCGACCCACCTAAACACCAAGGGACGCCACCCTTTGGGACATCGCCTCCTTTGGGAAAGTTAGAAGGGTATTTATGAAAGAAAGATGGTGGAGGAAGGGCAGATTTGAAAAAAATAAGATTTTATTCAATAAATACACCAAGTTGAGCAGCAGCTCTAAACATGGACTTGAGGACAAAAACCCTCATTTACAATTAGACCCAAGGACAAAAACCCTTGAGGCCTAGTGGGTAACTTCATTAAGGAGTTACACTTGTGCTTCACTTTGAATATTTGACTATTCTTATTCGGAATATTTGTCTAAGATAGAAATCAAGAATTCAGTATTTGAAATCAAAAATTTGTTATATTTGATTTATTTTTATAAGTTCAATAAAAATTGGTGAAAATATCAATAATATAGTTTCCAGTAAATAGGATTAAGGCGAAAACCCAAATTTAAGTATTTCGATCCGATTTGGGATATTACATTGTAGCACCCTCAGAAGATTCACCACTACTATATGACTTGCTCATTATATTGTAAGTTCATATTGAATCACTATGTGGCCAACTTGATCATTGTATGCTCAAACAAAAAAATTCTATGTCCTTGCATGATTTCTCACCATACGAGTGTCCACCATACATGTTAATACAATACATCTGCAAATCTCGACTGTACATCCTCTATTTCTTGTTGTATGCACTATAGGCCTCACTTGTCAACTTAATTTATTTACAATAGCAACTCTTCTTGTCCATCTTAAAAATTTCTACAGTGACAGTAAGGATGGCTACAAAAATCGTATAGATGGCTATAGTGACCGTATAGACAGCTACAATGACCCTATAGACTACTACAATACATTATTTTTGGATAAATTTCATTGTAAGAAAAACACATTGGATTCAAGGGTTTTCATAAGCAAATTCAGACATAAGCTTTTTATGGGCAAAATCAGATTACAAGCCTTGTTTATAAAAATCTTAATTTCAGCACGGGTATTTTCAGCAATGAAGGGTATCCAGAAGTTTTCATGAGCAGCTCCTCTATGGATGTCGTCCTCTTCCCATCCTCCATCTCATTCTTTATCATTTTGTATCTAGGTTGTGTAGAAAGGGACTCTAACTTGTTTCAAGGGGGGCAGGGGGTGGTGGGTGATGTAGATCTTCTTGTTAGTATTGTCATTGTTATCAACATATAATAAAATAAACATTGTAGCTGACTTGATTATATTGTTAATTCTTGTCTTGCTGGCTTTAGTTTGTGTATTGTTGAGTCTTTAGTTCTAAACAATTTATTCGATGCTCGTGTTTCAATCAACAACCATTTGGTCTCGTCTTATGAATAGTAGGTTGAAGCCGAGGCAAGGGGCATTGATGTGACAAGGCCTCCCTGTACAGATAAATTGTAATGTAGACTACCTTATGCAATAAAGTTGTTGATTCTCACAGGGTCTTCCATGTTATGTTTGTTCATGGTATATATTTGTAATTCTGCAATTGGTGTTCGTTTGGTTGTGTAGCGTTTTATAGCAAACCCACATTTATTTTCTTTCTTTCATCTCTCGAGTTCCTGCAGCTCCTCCCATCAATCCCACACCCGCCCTCCTCTTTTCTGGGGATCTTTTGGGTTCTTATTGTTTCCCATATGCTTCAGTCCCATTGACCTACTTTGGCCAATTTCACACATTAGTAGAATTTCAATATTTATTTCATGAAAAAATGTTTCCTATACTACTAAAATGTAATGATTTCCTTTAATGTAATTGAGAATTTCTCTTTTGAAATGGCATTTCACCTTAAAAACTTATTGTTGAAGTGTCGAACTAACATAGTAGAAAAACAATTCATTTTATTATTCATAAATGCCCACACAAGACATCATTTTTGAGGTTTTTTTAATTAGTATGATGTATAAGCCACTTTGCATTAAATGTTTTTCTTTTTAATTGGTATTTGAAATGGCTTGAAAATCTACTTGATGCACGTATAATCATGACACCCTAGTTCATAGCCTTAGATGATAGTGAAATACCATACTGATATTTCCCCTCATTATTATTCATTGTTGTGGGAGATGTAAGGCTAGATAAGGACGAGAAGCTATTGGCTATTTATGGGGTAAATCCCTTTGCAGATTCTCTCTTGTTTTATTTTATTACTGCCCAATCTATCATAAGTGCAAGGTTCTCCAATGTGGCCCATCTTGGAAGGATGCAAGTACCAAATCATCAATGTGATTCATCCTTTTTGAAGGTATGAAAATAGTCTTGGACACCTTGTGTAATTCATTTAATTAGAAGGTATGAATCATATCATGTGTTGCTTCAAATACATATTAGTGAGCTTCCCAAGGCAACTATAGTGAACTTCAAGTATTATCTAGTTCATTGTAATTCCATTCGTAGGTAATACTCCCACTAAATGATATACTTGCACACAATGAAAATGTTTTTGAAAGTTTATGTATTAATGACAAATGAATTATAATATTGTGAAAAGCCACAAAAGACCAGGTTGATACTTTTGTAGCTCGGCAAGGATTTTCTTTTAGTATGTAGTTTCTAAAAACCCGTATCGTAAAGTTCCTCATGGTGGGAACTTGCATTTCCACAAGTAAAAAGATTGTAATACAATGTGTTTTGACAAGTGTTTGTATTATGTTGATGGTAATAGTTAGGTTTCGTCTAAAGGTTATATGTTATTTATCATAAGCATGTCTTAGGAATGAACTAAGTGCTTTTTAATTCAATCAACTTCCATGAGGTTACATAGCTTTATTTATACACAAATATATGCCAAAAATATTCCCTACATACTAGGGATGACATTATCCTATTATCTCTACAAAGTAGGGTGGCTAGCAACAAACCTCCGGAATTTACAATATGCTTAAAGAAAGTTCGAGTAATCTAAAAAACCTATTAAAACATTAATAATTAAAATCTATTTACTAATGGTGAATTAATCACCCTAATATTCCCCCCCTTAATTTAACATTGTCTCAAGTGAATAGGAGAGAAATTCTCTGAATGCCTCATTTTTTCCCACGTAAGTGCTCTAGTGAAAACATCTACACGTCGATTTCTCGGGCAATATTGGAGCTGAATGTTGTTTTTTTGAACATGTTCGTGAATGAAATGTATTTGCACCTCAATATGTTTAGTGCGTTAATGAAATTTAGGATTGCGAACAAGTTCACTACCCCTTCATTGTCTACATAAAGGATTGTCGGATGATTATATGATATTCCAAATCCTTCAAGTATACATCTGAGCCAAATCACTTCATAGACATCTCCTCTTACACAAATTCTGATTCTATGGAGGACCTTGAAACACAAGTTTACTTCTTGCTCTCCCATGATATCGGTCCAAGATCCCAAAAAGAGTACAAACCTTGAAATAGATTTTTTGTCATCAATGTTCCCTGCATGATTTGAATTCGAATATCCTGTCAAGAAGAAATTATCATTCTTGTATTCTAGGCCAAAACCCATGGTTCCTCTGATATATCTTAATACTTGCTTTGTTGCTTTCCAATGGCAAAATTTTGGCTCTTGCATGAATCATGAAAGATAACTGACAGCATAGCTGATGTCTGGCCTAGTATAAGTCAGATAAATGAGACTCCCTATCAACTGCCGATATAGAGTTGCATTTACCTATGGTGAAGGATCTGCTCGAGACAATTGAAGTCTTGTCTCCATTGGTGTAGCAATTGTCTTGCAATCCATCATGCAAAACTTCTCAAGTGTTGTCCTAACATATTTGAGCTGAGATAAAAAGATGTGATTTTCTCTCTACCAAACTTCCAAACCAAGGCAATAATGCAAAAGCCAGAGATTTGTCATGTCAAATGATTGATTTAATTCTTTTTTTGTTGACTCGATCATCTTCATTGATCTACCAGTGATGACTAGATCTTCAACATATACAAAAAGTACTACCTGTTGTCAACCTGGAGCTGTGCCCTGATTCAAAGACGTGCACGAAATGGCTAGTCCTCTATCTGACTGAAACAATGGGATCTTCTCACGAGGGTGGGTGCCTCAATGGTGAGAAGAACCCCCAGAGAAGGTTGGTTCCTGTATGATGTATCAATTAGGATCTCTACTCTATGCTGCGGACTACCGTGGAAAAGGGAGAAGGAAAACTTAAAGGGGAAATCCTACCTAAATGGGGTAATACACCAGAATTTTGATCCACTCAACTTGGAACCTTGAACACTGAACGAACAAGGGAAAAGGAAGATCTATGATTTCAATCAATTACTTATGCATAAATATTTCATGGAGAGGTTCGATCCAATGACCAAAACTTGAGGGAAAACAATGGAGAGACGTCTGATAAAAGACACTTTGTAGCCACCTAACATCCACTTACAGCTTCAGCAAAAGACATAAAGAACACTTTAACATGACCTGCATAAGGATAATCTAGCAACTAGGTATGAACCAGAATTTGGGAAGGGAGAGAAATCTACCACATGCAAATTGTTGAATGAAATATGCACTATGCCAACACTTGAAATCTGAAAGTACAGTCCTTCTATTGATCGAAGAGGTTACACAACTCACCAATGGCAGAGTCTGGTCTAACCAAGAGAGATTGGATTCTTTTTAATCAAGGCTGAAAGCCATTTTATAGAGAATTACAAAAGGCCAAAGATTGGCGTAGAAAATTTGAAGAGAAGGATTCACTTCGGTTAACTCAAGGCTTTACTTGGCCTTTCAATAAAATATGGTTTCTTTTATCTTTGCATGAAGCTTCTTGCGCTTGAGGAAGTGAATTTGTCTTTGTTATGAACCGCCCACCTCTCTTTGCATGGAAATCCACGCCAATGTTAATTTTAGAACTCTATATGCGCTACTTGATGTCGAATTGGAACGTTGGAAAGGTTGAGTTGGCCGTTTGATAAGCTGAGTTGGACGAAGAGATCATTCTCCCTCGGATGGAAATCTCCTAGTGGATACAGCATTTAACAATTAGTCAACTCTAAATTTGGAACCGTCAACTCGTCATTTGAATTCAGAACTCCGATTGACGCTAAGTTGGACCCTCGAATGCATGAGTTGATTCGGAGACGAGCAGGACTTCAATAACCAGTCGACTGAAGCTTTGACCGGTCGATCGAAAATAAGCCCTGCTTGCATGTATTTTACCCTGTTCTGGTCTGCTTGTTCCTGTCTATTTCTGGCGGGATTCTATATTTAAATGTATTAATCTATATTCGGTCTATATTTTCTCCATTGGGCTTTGCTTTCGAAATTCTGGCTTTACCCCTGTTTCAACGGTTACTTCCCGCAGTCAGAATTTGACGGCTAGCGGGACGTCATTCTTTTTTATTCCTTCGGAAACTCTTCTCTGCATGTATTTCCTGCGGCTTTCTTTCCTTCGGCTTTAACCTCCAAATTTTTGGACTTTTTCCCGGGCTCCTTTTCTCCAAATTTCTTCGGACTTTTTGTCCGAAGGAATTCCTTCGGACAAAAAGTCCAAAGGTCTCTTTTTGCTTGCCTTTGCTTGTTTTTCTGCGGACTTTCAAGTCTTCCAAATTTCTTTGGACTTTTTGTCTGAAGGAAGACATTCCCTGCCTTTGTCTTTTAACTTTTCCGAAGCCTTCGAATTTTTTGCCATCGGCTTTTCCACGGGCCTCTTGTTGTGTTTTCCGAATTCCTTTGGATTTCTTGTCCAAAGGTCTCTTCCTGTGTCTTTGCTTTTTGAAATGTGCCCTTCGGAAAAGTCACCACGGTCCTCTCGCCGACCAAGTGCCCTCCGCAAGGGCTAGTTGCTCGTGTCTCCCCTTTTCGGAAGAATTGTAGGGCACCCGGCCTTTTTGCAAAGGTTCTGAATCGGTTCTCTTACCTTCCCGAAGGGTAGGTGCCCTTCGGGATTGTTGAAAGTGACCCTACCCTTCGGAATTCTTGAAAATGACCCTTCCGAATTAATCCTTGGCTTTTCCTTGCCTTTTGTGCGGACTTTTGGATTCTCTGAAGGAATTCCTTGGTCTTAGGATCTTTGTTGATTTGTTATTTCCTTGGCTTAGCCTTCTTTGATGAACACCATTCCTTCAGACAAAAGTCTGAAGGAATTCATCCTTTTGCAGTAAAGGCCCTTAACAAAGGAAAACAATGTATTCTTTCTTCCTTGGCTAGAGACGTGCATTTTCTAAATAGCAAGAGACAATCTAACTTGTGGAAGAATTGTCAACACTACCATCTCCCCCCTTGTTTGAGGTAGAGATTGGGATCATATGGACTCCTTTTGAATCCATGTTTCAAGAGATGCTCATCGATTTTGATATGCCATGCCCTGGGAGCCTGTGTAAGACCATACAATGATTTGACAAGTTTACAAATTTTATCTTTTTTTCTTGGTATGACAAAACCTTCTAGTTGAGTCATGTAGACTTCTTCCTGTAAGTCACCATTAAGAAAGACACTTTTTACGTCCATTTGATGGAATTTCCAACTAAACTACGCAACTAGAACGAAAATCATCCTGATAGTTTTGATGTTAGCTATGGGAGCAAACGTATCCTCACAATCAATGCCTTCTTTTTTAGCATAACCCCTTTTTAACCAACCTTGCCTTGTGCTTATCGAGACTGCCATATGCTTTGTACTTTGTCTTGAAAATCCACTTGCATCTGATTGGCTTCTTCCCTGGTGGAAGGTGTACAAGTTGCCATGTTTTATTCTTCATCAAAGAATTATATTTTGCATCCATGGCATCTTTCCAAGGTTTTGACTGTAGGGCTTCTTGAATTCTAGAGGGCTCAACAGATTCGACAACTGTACTCATTAAGGCCAAATTGACCTCTCCTTGAGCCATACTACGAGTCCTTGGTCCAGTGGTGGATGTATCTGGAACACCATCTAGTTTAGCATCTCTTAGTGTAATTGTATACCATTTAGGCATACGTTGAGTGGCACCTGTGGGTGGTGGAGCTACACCATTGTTCCCATCATCACTGCCATCTACATTTTCTATGGGATTGATTGCTTTACCAGATAAGCTTGTAGAAGGAGCTTCTGCTTTTGTCCTCTCAAAATCTCAACATCCCTGCTAGTGTATATTTGCCTAGTTTTTGGATCCATGAGTTTATAGACAAGCGCTTCTTCATTGTACCCTAAGAAGGCATACTTTTTTGCTTTCATGTCAAGTTTAGTCTTCTCCTTTTTGAGAATGTGCATACTTGCTTTACATCCAAAAACTCAAAGATGTGCTATAGATGGCTTGTGCCCTAACCATGCCTCTTGTGGTGTAATCCCATCAAGAGCTGCAATGAGAATTCTATCAAGTAGATATATTGTGGTTTTTACTACTTCAACCCATAATGACTTTGTCAAGCCTGGATCATGTAGCATACATCGCACCATTTCCACCATAGTATGATTCCTCTGTTTAGCAACAACATTTTGTTGTGGCGTATTTGGAGGTGCCATTTGACGACGGATGCCATTTTTTTGTAAAAGCATTTTGAATTCGTTACTGGTAAATTCCCCCCCCCCACGATCTGAGCAAAGTGTTTTGATTTTCCAACCAGTTTGTGTTTCAACAACTTTGAACTTTTTGAAAGTTTCAAAGGCTTAACTTTTTGTTTTTAGATATAGTAAACCCACATTTTTTTGTAAAAATCAACAAAGAGCATGAAGTAATTAAACCCAATATGACTAGGTGTCATCGGTTTGCACATATCAGTATGCACCAGATCAAGTTTTCCATGGGTCCAATATGTACTTTTCTGAAATGGAACTCTATGTTGTTTGCCTATTAAGCAATGTTGACATTTGTTTGTACCCTTTTTAAGAGGTGGAAATCCTCTTACCATGTTATAACGGTGGAGTGTGTTGAGATATCTAAAACTAATGTGACCAAATCTTCTGTGCCACAATTGTGTTGAGTTTGTGTCCTTTGTAAGAAGTCCCTGATTATTTTTCTGAACAAAATCAAGCTGAAACATGCAATTCACATTGGATGCTCGGGTAACAATTTTCGAGTTTCTTGATATATCTCGAATCAAACACATCTTTCCACCTTTACAATCAAAGTCAATCTTCAGATTGTAGTCTAAAAGTTGACTAACTAATAATAGATTCTTGGTTAAACCGAGTACATATAAGACATTTGTGATTTTGCAGATTTGTGTACCAAGAGGCAAAGCAATGTTGCCAATCCCTTTTACATTGTAGGAGGTATCATCACCCAAAGAAACATGATTTTTGTTGGGTGTGTCCTTCAAAGTGAAAAACTAATCTTTTCTTCATGTCATAAGTTAGGTTGCACCTAAATCAACATACCAGATGTTACTTTGTGATGTGGATTCTTCATGGAAATCAACAAAGTACAGGAAGTCATCATCTTCTTCATTGTCTTCCTTTTCAGCAATGTTACCTTGTTGCTTGGATTTCTTTCACCAAATTCTTTTTTTCTGTCCTTGTGGTTTACTTTGAGATGATGGGGACAATTGTTGGGTAGTGGGTTTTTGGTCACTTGAAGATCCCTTCTGGAATGCATTATACCAACAATCTTTGAGTTCATGTCCATTAGGACCACAAATGAGGCATTGTTTTTGTGATTTACCCCCATGTGGATTTTGCCTTGATGACTTTGAATACTTGATGGGTTTCTTCCCTTTTTGCGAAGCAAGAACATGTTCTTCTCCTTCTTGAGTATTGAAAGACTCTTCTTGTTGCAACATATTCACATTTTTTTCAAAACTTGATTTCTATTCTATGACAGTCAAGGTAGTCACAAAAATCCTGTATGAGGGTGGCAAAGCTCTCAAGACGATAGGTACAATAGTGTTATCTTAGACTGTTTCACCTAAGGATTGCAATGATGCCCTTAGTGTTGCAACATATCTAAGAAAGGCCTCGACCTTTTCACATGATCTCAATTTGAGAGAGTGAAGTTGACTTTGTAGATGTAGAATAATGCTTTCACTTTTGGCTTCATATATAGTTTGGAGCTTATCCGAAGCTTCCTTCGTTGTTTTAGCTTCACGGATGTGTGGTTGCACCTTATCCGATACCCCAAACATTATGATCAATTTTGCCTTCTGATGGGCTGTCATATTTACGTTGATGGTCAATGTTTGTTGCATGTTCCATCTACAATAGGCCAAAAAAATTCTAATTCTAACTAAGTTTTGAGCTTTGTCTTCCAGGCAAAGTAGTTGTCACCTTTGAGTAATTGAGAATCTAGTAGAAAGAATTTTGTTGCTTGTGCAGTGATGATCAAGACTGCAGGTGATGGAAAGGTTCCTTATCACTCCAAGTATTCAGGTCTCCTTTTCTATATACCTTTAAACCGATATACAAGACCTTTCTATATATGCACCCTTCTTATATACCCGTCGGTATGTGGAAGAAGCTCACCCTTTCTATATAACCATCGGTACGTAAAAGTGGTGTTATCTTACGTGAAAGAATTTGGTACGTGGTACCTAGACAATATTAAAAGGGGTTCATCCAATCATTAGCCCCTGCTTAGATAGAATTCTACTTACGTGGACATAACTTCCCTATATACTTGGAATTTTTCCCTATCAAGATTTACACCTTTTGATTGAATAGAACGAGTAATGGAGGGATGGATATGAGTGCATATGCCTTATTTCTCCCCGACGATTTATAGGGTCGATGCTCAGACGTCATTGTTGTAGCTATGTTAGGCTATGTATGTTGTAACTCAATGAGATGGTTTTACTCGTAAACGTGAGTTAGAGGAATTGCTTGCACTGACCGCTGCTCTAAGTTTTAAAAACTCGTGATTTGTGCAGTACATTATTAAAAATAAATTTACAATGTACTGGAAATATACAATACATATGAAAATGCACTCTTTTTCTTTAAAAAAATATGAAATTTTTGCTTCTTTTTTTTTTGTTTCTGAGCTCTTTGGGCAAAAAAAATTTACTTGCACTTTTTTTCTTTTCTATTTTTAAAATTCCCTCCTAATTTTTTTTTAATGATTTTATCTGCTAAATTATTTAGTCATAGCTAATTTAGCATTAATATCAAATTTGGAGGAGGTTCTAAAACCTAGGCTAAGTTTGACTGGGATGGGATTTGAACCTCACACCTTCCTTTTAGTAAAAAATAGCTTTACCAACTCGCCTATGCATAGGTATAGCTCTTTACAAGACAAAACTTGTATTTGAAGGATGAAAATTCTATTTTTTTTAAAAAGAAAAACACAGATTTATCAAATAAGTGATTTTTGAAAAAAAAAATGTAGCAAAGGGCTTATTTGATAGGCGATTTTGAGCAAAGATAGGCGGTTTTGACAAATTTTGCATCAAAGAATGATTTTTTAAGGCGCTTTCAAGCTATAGAATGGCAATTTTGAGGTTTAGAAGGTGGTTTTGAATAATATTGCAGCATATAAATAATTCTAATATTGATTTTGAGTAGAAAAGGTAGTTTTCCACCCCACCTTTTTTTTTTTGCCAGCTGGCTATGCTTTGTTTAATGAGCAAAACACCTCATCATCTCTTTGGAGTTTCCAATGAATAAAGATTCAGCAGGTCTTGAGTTGTTGGAATGCCATTATCAGAATTGACGCTGCAGCAAGTCTCCATGTCATAACTGAAAACTTCACTCCTCAGACTCCTTCCTTTGACGCCATAATTCAGCTTATTGAATTCATCCAGGTCTGATGTGCTACGGTGAGGCTTGATATCCCAATGCTAATATTATAGTAGGTGACTTTCCTTCAACTGCTCACGTTGGTATTATGTGAGACCAAGAGAATAGATATCCAAGGAAATTCTTGGATTGTTTGGGAGTGCATGGGCTCCTCCCAGTTCCTTTATCTCTCACAGGTGCAGATCCTCTTGGGCTCTGATAACTGAATGCTAGCTTTAGGAAAAGAGAGCTCGGATTTCTTCTTCCTGCCTCGCAGTTCCAAAGGAAAAGAGAGCTCGGGTTTCTTCTTCGTGCCTCGCAGTTCCAACCTCAGAGATCTGAAATGCTTTGATACTAGATCTTAGGAATGAACTAAGTGGTTTTTTATTCAATCAACTTCCATGAGGTTACAGAGCTTTATTTATACACAAATATATGCCAAAAATATTCCCTACATATTAGGGATGACATTATCCTATTATCCCTACGAAGTAGGGTGGCTAACAACAAACCTCTGGGATTTACAATATGCTTAAAGAAAGTTCAAATAATCTAAAAAACCTATTAAAATATTACTAATTGAAATCTATTTACTAATGGTGAATTATCACCCTAATAGCATGGACGTGCGATTACAAAAGTATTGACACAATGTGTTGTGTACTAGAGTGATTGAGTTTAGATCATCATGAGTAATTGGTCAAGTTTACCACTTTGTGGTCTAACCAATTAAAATTTCCAACATTTAGTTTTTACAAAGGTGTATTTTTTGGCAAACATGAACTACAGTTCATACTAAATTTTATGAAATATCAATTATAAAAGACTATGATGCAAGGGCAGATCCTAAGAGTAGAAAACATGTCAAGAATTATTTGGAAACATAATAATTTAATCATGCTAGTTGAAATGTTAATACATATGTTGTGTTCTTGTTCAATGGTTGAACTCATTTTTGTAGTTGTTATTCAAGATACTTGTCTAGCTTAGTCTGGCATAGCACTAAAAAAAAAACCTGACAGTTATCATATTGCAAACAGTTTAGGCAGTGATATAACTTTAAATTTCAAAATAAAATTTTGTGATAGTTCTTATTAGTTTGTGTTATTTCATCACTTCCTTTCATATGTGATGTCAGCATTTATTCTAACAGTGTTTTACATGCAGGGAGCAGCAATAGATCGTATTTTGGGAGCAATTGTGCATAGACAATGTATGGCTACTCCAATAGATTATGTCTTATGTATTGGTCACTTTTTAAGCAAGGTATATGTACTCTGGAAATCATCAACTTTATGTCTAAGTTGAGCCATCTCTATGTAATCTACATATTTGAAATCCATCTATCCTTGGCATTTAAAAGTCATTCAGAATTTCTTGCTCCATTAGAGATGATCAAGTCTATTGTCATTCCCCTTCATGGTCATGGCCATGTGGGATATGCTTTCTCCTTTTTCTTCTCACAAGTCGCTACTTTTGTTGCCGCAACCCTACAAAGCACGAAACAGCTATTTTTTATTTGTCTATTTTTCCCACTCAGTTATTTATGTTTTAAGCAAATATTAAGTACCTGACATCTTTCCTAAGTTCGTTGCCATTTGTGTAAATTTAATCTTTGTTTAGCCCTATAATTGAATTTTCAAATGTGGACACTTCCTATAGAGATGGCAATGCTTTGTGGTTGTATATTTTTGAGCTCTATATGGCTTTGGAAATTCAATTGTTCTTTCCTTTTAGCACAAACACAATCATTGTCTGTTAAAATGTCAATTATGTCCATGCCTATTGCAAGCAATTTATTTCTTTTTTTTCCCTAATCCATATCAAGCTTCTTCCATGCTGAACGTGTTGACGCTCATTGTTGGTTTTATCTTCCCTTGAAAGTATTTTGATTTTTTGGATAACATGTGAAGGGAAGAGAGTAGTGTTATGTATTTTCCAAAAAATTCAATCCAACTACTCAAGGAAGGAAATGCATGAAATAAATTCAAGTGCCAAGTACTAAGAAAAATTCTATGCTCAAATTTGGCTAAGATCTATGCTTGGTTCTCAACAATCATTGAGAACATATATAATAGTCAGCCTGGGTCTCGAGCACTTAAAAAGGTGAAACTGCCTATGTATTAGGGAATTTTTGCTTCTCAACCATCAACGCTTATAGTTTAGCACATACAACACAAACATCAGTCTAATGACCTGAGCCACAAGTACGAAGAAAATGACTGAGGCTGCCGCATTTTCTCTCATTAGGTACTTCCTATGGCCCCGATTTCAGTCTGAACAGATGAACAATGAACAAGGAAAAAAAATTGCGTTTCATTTGGCCACTCCATTCTCATATAAACTGTTGTCAGACTAAGAAGGTGACTCCCAAGAAAACTCTTCAAATCAATTAAGTATAAGATGTGCTCAACACTTGGTGCGAAACAAATGTAGTTGACATGTATAATGGTCGAGCTTGAATCCCAAACAGTGAACTGAAACTCCATAACCTCATTTGTGCATCATTCATGGACCACATTGCCAAGATGTGTTTTTGAAGAAGAAATATAAGGAAAGCTTAGTGGTTGATGTTCAATGTTCTTTATAATTTCATTTTTGTTATCTATCAAATCCCCAATTGCCAAGTAGGAGTTCATTATTCGAGTGTGGCGAAACATTCATGAAGGTATTTAATGTCACAGATTGTTTTCATACCTCTCATTATGATGGATGGTGCTAGGGGAAATTCGAAATAACCTAAATTGCCTCTTTTCTTTCTATAATTACTTGAACTTGTAACTGAAAGTCTGAAACCAATTAAAAGATTCCAAGCCATTCAGTTTTCCATTATTTTGCAAGTAATTGAACAACTGTTCACGCTTCCTTCCTACAACTTTAGTATGTTCATTTTATTCACCATGCTAAATAAGGGTGTTGACACAAATAACCCAAACATTAAAGACACCCGAACTACAACCTTATGTGACCTCAAGGGCATGTATGAGTTTCAAAAGCTTCAAGAAAAATTGAAGGAATTTTTTTGGCACATGGAATTAACTCAAGGGGAAAAAATAATAGATGTATTCCTCTATTTCGAGCTAGTGCACTACTACTGTGCTAAGTAGTACAAAACAAATTTATGGCTGGGCTCAGGTTTGGAAAATGATTGGTATGCTAACCCCATAGGCTTTTAAAAAAATTCTAATTTCCCTAGCTTCTCGTAAGGTATTTATTTAACTGTGCCAAAGAACACAAGGAGAAACACAATTATTTCCACAAATGAATCACCCGTGGTTGTCCAATGCCTCTCGCCAAAATTGAATGAAACCCCTACAGCACAACCAAACTCAAGAAACCGTAAAAGGACAATTCTATACTCACCTGTAAAATATTTGGTGAAGAGGATACTCACCAATTCTATATGTTCATGTCCACAATTGTTGAGGAAATGACGAGAAAAGGGAGCATATTTGATTGAGAACACATCGTCGCTATGAAGTCAAAAGTCATCTCAAATATTTTTGCTTAAGATTATTTTTTCATGTTTACTTTTTTGTTTTACTCATTTATCATTGAATTTCCAGCACTTTGAGTCCAATAAATAGAAAAGAGATGTGGAAAAGGCCTATATACAGTTGTAGTACCACAAAAATTGTAAGCACGGGTACACCCAAGATTTCTCTATGTTTAATGTAAGATTTTTATTCAATAAATGTTCCTTCTAGACTTTGAGGATCTGCCAAGGATTGCAAACTATGCAAAGGACATTCTATACAGAAAATGTGACTAGTATTTGGAGAAATTGTTCATATATACCAAGGTTAATGGGTTTACATGGAAGCCGTGAAAGCTTCCAAAAGTTGTACTAGACAATATTTTTTACCATATGAACTAGCCAGGAAGATTGTGCCTATTGATTGATTTTATGATCACTAAGGCATGTGAAAAGAATTCCATGTTCCCCTTCTTCATGTGCCTAGGAAGTTACATTACCTAGAATCTTAGGCATGTCAATTATATCGAAAACGAGATGGTGGGATATGATTTCTCCAGGAATGCTTGACGGCCTTCTACAAGCATGATGACATGTTGGCTGGATTTCTGAAGACAAAATCAATTTGCATGATTAGGGGGGGAAAAAAGAATTTGGTAACAAGAATTTGGGAAGTTATGTTGCGTCAAAGAAGATGCATGGAGGAAATGAAGCACGTCGTATTTCCATGGTTTCCTTCCCATCCAAGAAACTTTAGGACCATATTATAGTACATCGTACAAAGAGGAAGAGGTAGAACCAATTGTCAAGCCATAAGCCTCTATTTGGTTTTCAGCATTGACATCCTAAGATGAGCTCTTGATTGAGGGAGGGGTATATTCCATTTGAAAACACAATTAACCCAAGTCTAGTCAACAAAGGATAGCCATATTCAAGGCGCACAAGCCAATGTAGGTTCCTTCCCTGTGAGAAAATACTCTTGAGCCCTAGTTTTTGTTGGTGGAGAAGATGGGGAGGAGATTGGTATGGGGATGACACTGGGAAGACAAGGAAACAAACACCCGAGTGCCACATTGGCACCACTCCACCCAACTACGCTATTGGTGACCTATTGTAGCAGCTCACCCCCCAACACCTAGTAGAACCCCTAAAATGGGTAACCAACATGTTGGTTAATGCACTCTTGTTGCCAATCCTCCACTCGCGCCACCCAAACAACGTCATGTTTGGTTGTTGCTTTGCTCGGTTCCCATTTTCAATTGAGGTGACTTGCTATTTTGGTCATTTTGATACATTGAATTAGTCACACTCCAAAAATGTACTAGGAAACTATAACAAACAATTTCAGGAGTCCTGCAACATTTTTTTTTTTTTAGAAGTGCAAAAAATGGACCCCAAAATATTAAGACAGTTTTGTGAACTTCCACCTCAAATTCCTAATATTAGTTTTTTTTCAAAAAAACTCAATTGCTTTGTATGTTGCACACTGTAGAGTTAGGTGCTGAAAGTCAAACCACAACCCCTTCATCCCTCACCTTCACCCTCTAAATACAACATTGGAAGAAGTAATAGATTAGAAGCATTGAATTTCCTAAATTTAGTGTTATGCTTGCACAAGCACAATGAAACCCTAAAGCTCCTCCACACCTCTAGTACCTTAACACTTCCACAACCTCACAAAAGCTTGGATCAATCTTGGGGAGTTAATTCCATGTCAACAAAAGGCTTCCTTATTTCCTTGAGATCTACTTAAATTTTCCAAGGAAATGTAGATGCAACAAACAATCAACTCCATTAGCATTCCATAGGCATTCACTTCATAAACATGCACTTTAACCTACAACAAGTATGGATGATACACTTAGTGTATCAAATATCACTTTAGCGCTTGAATAATGAATGATAAATGAGTCAACGCACATATGCGTGTGTGTGCATGTGTGTGTGTGCCTGCACATGCATGTGTTGTGTGCATGTGTGTGTGTTGTGTGCATGTGTGTGCACGCCTTACTTTGTATGGTTCTCTCAAGTTGACTTATTATTAGGAGAAAGATAGGGAAGAGTATACCAATACCAAGGTAGCCCCTATATAATTATTTATCTCAAGGCACCAGAAACAGGTACTTAATTGGATCCACTGCCACCACACATTGGTGCCTCATGGTGATGTTACCCAAACATCAAGCATTTCAAGGAAATGTGCACAACTGGTGATCAAGGACCTTGATAAGTAAGTTTAGTGTAACATGCAAATATGTGCTAACATTGTCAAGTTTTGTGGTGCTTCATATAAATTATAATCCAAGGGTTGGAAATCAAGACAATAAGCTTAAAACTCTGAAACAACACCACCAGAAAATGGAGGCAAAGTTGAAGTTGTATGAGACTGTGTTGTGCTTCCATCAATACCAAGCCTTTTAGTGCTATTATTCCCCATGAGTATTTAGAAGCATGTGGATTCTTTATCCTGTAATACCAAAATTGTATAACTTTTTGATGAAGTTACAACTAAGAGGACCAAGAGGAAAGGCATCATATATGAGATTTAAGCTTTTACTTTCCATTTGCAACATCTACTTGAATTGAAAGATAAGTATGTACAGGACTGTAAAGTGAATTCATTTGAATGAGCATCAAAATCCAAAAACTATAGTCAAAGTTGGCATACGTAAATGATTAAACCTTAGAGAACCTCAATCAACCAGTTTATAATGAGCTTGCTAGAAACTTGTCCAATGCAGCAATGAAAGCCAATGAAGGGCTCTTGTTAAACTTGTTAATGCTGTAGGACCAATTCAGAAACCATAATCTCTCGAGGCATGGGAAAATCCTTTTCCCATGGGGGAATATATATATATATATAAACTAAAATTGAAGATCAGGTGGCCAATGAATTCAAGGAGTTAAACAGTTTTGACAAGTCAACGGCGAAGGAATTATCTGAATTGGACCATACTTATGTGCATGCAAGAGGGGGGGTGGGGGGCTGGAGGGTGGCGGGGAGGCATAATCATAATCATCAACTCAATATTATCAAGACAATGTGATCTTATATATTACCAGAGGCGTAGATGATTAATTTCTTCTTTTTATAACTGTCAATTTAAGAGGCCATTCTGTCTTCTAGGCAAACCCTTTCTCTCATGCATCCCATTTATTTGGAGCAGTTAGAAAATGATTTTAGTTAGTGTCAAGGCAACATAGGCTTTAAATGGGAACAAAATAATAACAAAGGATGTTTAGTTTGGCTAGTATGCATGCTCTTCGTCATTCTTCAATTGTGTAACCATATTCTCTATATGTATTGTGTCGTTTCATTGGGAAGATTGCCTTCCTTAGTCGCATCAGGTTCCGTGCACCCCTAAAGAAAATCTCCCAATAAAAATTCAAGATTTCAAAATTTAGTATCTAAGCCTTACTAGTCGACTTATATAGAGTTTTACTTGAGCAACATACTAGTACTAATTTTCTTTGCCCGTGTGATTATTTCTGATTGTGTAACTAGGGCTGGGCATTGTTGGATTTAACGCAAGCTAAATGCCTATGTGTTCTATATTAGTCAACATTGTAAACATATATTTATCCTATGGTATAAGATCATATTTATTTAGGAATTTATTGTATTTGTGTTAAATAGTTTATTAAACAACTAACAAAGCTCATCACTTCTAGCGAAGCCAAAGTGATCGAGTCTCTCAACATGATTAAAAATTATTAAATTATTACTTTCTTGGTCGCCTAATGAACCAATCTCTACATATGCAAAAGATAGTTGACTCCAAATTTTAGTTTGCATTTATTTGGGTCATGATCAGGGTCATCTTACTTTGTTCTCACTTTATCTACTCTTTAATTGGTTTAACAAGTTTATGCCATGTTTAATTTGCAGGATAAAGAAATATACAGTTTTTTTGAGCCAGAACTCCCTTGTGACAAAGAAGGTAACGGGGTGACTGAATCTGAAAGAAGTCGGCCACCCACAAAGGGTACTGACACTAGATCAGAAGATACCAATCAAAGTGAAACTGAGAATGGGACTCTTGGTTGGCAAGATGCATCATCTGTATTAGATTTGAAGGGGGAGAATTATTTTTCATGTGCGGTTGGACGCAAACGATCAAATGCACGCTATTCTCTTACATCCTCTGAGGAAGTAGTTGCTTTCCTGAAAGCTCTTGCTAGAAAGAATTATTCACAACCTAGCAAGGCTCATGCAAATGGCATGCATAATCATTATTCATTCTCCTCGTAGTATTTTCTTGATATGTTATTAGAGATCTAGTGAGCATAAAACCATGTAATAGCAGTGTAGTGCAGAGTGCTTGCAATGTGCTTTACGAAAATTTGGAGTAGTTATGCCTGTGTATTAATTTATTTGTTTCAAGCTATTTATAAAGTGTTAACCACAATTTTAAATTTGTAATGCTGGTTCATTGAATTCAAAATTTGTGATTTTTTTGGATGGGTGTGTTTGTTATTTAGTTACTTCTTTGAAACTAGTACTAAATGGTTAACCTCAATTTCTAAATTGTATATTATTTCATTAAATAAAATTTATATTTTAATAAAAATACACATACCATCCATTTATGGTGTTACTGCGGTTTCGTCCACAAACATCTTTAAATAAATATGATGCTATGTTTAAATGTAGCCTATGATGAGTCTAGGTACTATGTTTGAATGATGTGGTTTATGATGTTACCTTAGAGTTAGTTATATGTTTATTGTTACCACTTTAAAGGTATTATTTATGTTAACTCAACTACATTTGCCAAAATATTAATATTAGTTATAGATAGAATTTAGTGGTGGTTGAGGTGACAAAGTTGGTTCAGTTCAATTTAGGTTATGTTTTGCCCACTATGTTCCCTTCTTCATTTCTAATCAAAAGCATGTGGCTTCTTTGTTTATGCTTATATTTCATTGTATTGCACTTTTATTCTATGAATTTGAAGTATAGGTAATGCCATTGTGTTATATCTTAGTAAATAATGGGAGTATACCTATTCCAACATTTCGTCCTTGGCAAGATGAATTATTAATCAGTTACCTTTGACCCATAATTGACAAGATCTCTATGCATAGTTGGGTTTATCCATTTTAGGTCCAAGGGATTGTAAGGAAGGCAATTGTAGGATCTAAAAATAGCAACAATACATTTATAGTTAGAAAAATGCATTTAGTATGAGTGTCTTCTAATATTGTTTAGATCGCATATTGTTTGACATTCCAGGTCTCTTTGTAGTTCCCATCCTTAAAAGGATAAAAGATTAGCAAATCAGTATAGACGTAAGAAATACAAGACATAAAAAGGACTCCTAGAATTGAAGATGAGGTGAGGGAGAAGGCTTTCTTACCTTACATTCAAGGCACCACAGAAAACAATTCTAGAATCTTGAGAAAGAAAGGCATAAGATCTTTTTTGAAACCATTCAAGATCCATGGGAATATCATTAGAAATGCCAAAGACCATTGGGAGATTGTGCTTAGAAAAGGTGTGTATGGTATGCCTTGTATACATTGCACTCCATACATTGGTGAAACAAGTCAATTTTTAAAAAACTAGAATAAATGAACATGTAGATATTCAATGACGTAGGTCAAATGATCCACATTGACAAAACATGAGAAACAAATCAATTAATCAATCTACATCAAAGATTCTAAAGTTATAGCATTAAAGGAAAACTATAAAGACAAAAAAATAAGGGAAGCCATAGAAATAGAAAATGACCTAATAATCTCAACAAAGATGATGGTTAGAAACTCAATCTTGGAAACCATTAGTTCACAAACTCAACCCAAAATGAGGTTTTCTTGGATTATATCTAGGATTAATTGATATTTGTAATTAACTTTATCAAAATGCTAATTAATTAATAAATTGATTTGTCATTGATTGATTAATCTTAAATACTATTTAAGTGATTAATTGTATTAATCATTGAATTACTTAATCCATTAATTGAGTATAAAGTAATGTATGTAGCAACCTATGCTTATTTTCTATCAATATATATAGTTTGAGCCAACCTCTTCCCTTCAAGTTCCCACCCCATTTCATAGAGAGAACAATAGGAGTGACTACCCTTTATTTTTATTAAGTGATTTCTTCAAATTGTTTTTCCTCTTAACTATGGATTATCTAGATAGAATTGAAATGTTCAACAATTTGCAATCTACACAATTGAGTCTAAAAATCACACTAATTTATAGTTGCTAAAAAAATGTATTTAATGGTGGGTATGAACCATGAATTTCACACGTAAACCCCTGCTTGCACATGCACTTGCACACCCCACACATTAAATAAACATATTATATTTATATATCATTTGTTAGAGCTCTCTCTCTCTCTCTCTCACACACACACACACACACATTTAAAATATAAAGCAACTTATGAAAAGGTTGAACACAAACACAACATTCCAACAAATGTCAATGGAAAGAAACTAGATTTTCAATATAACACTTTATTCTTTGATTTATTGCCAAGGGGGTTAGATACATAATGGTTTTTATTTATCACTATATTTTAAAATTGAGTTAAAAATAACATATGACATAAAAATGTTACTAAAAATACTCAACAATAGAATGCAAGGAAAGAAAAAGAAAAAAAAATGATCTAGTATAGCTAGTTGGCTTCCATGGGTGATTCTCTATAACTAAATTTTGATGGTCAAATTGGTTCAAGGTGGAGTGTTTAGAAACCATTTCAGTGAAGTAATCCTAATTTAAGGCCTTGAGATGCACGTCAAACATTTCCATGGAGGTAAAGGGTGTGTGTGTGTGCGCACGCGTGTGCATGCGTGTGTTCATGCATGCATGCATGGGCACTTGTGTGTGAGAAAATTGCAAGGTAAAAATGTTGGTGTAATGTGATTTTTGAAGGCATCATGTGTGTGTGTGCGCATGTGCATGGGTGTGCATGCGCATGCGCGTGTGTGTGCGCATGTGCGTGTGCATGTGTGTGTGTGTGTGTGTGTGTGTGTGAAGAAATAAAGCCACCATTGAAAAATCATTAAGACATTTCATTAATGTATTACAACATTTGACCAAACTTTCAATGGTAGGGCATCAAAATATGATGATACCGAGGGTGAAAAACATGGAAATGGATGGTGAAAACTCTTGGATCAAATTTTACTCGTCTGATTTAATGTTGAGAATTTGGAAGTGCGTGTGCATGTTGAAATTTCCACATAAATGTGTTAAAATTTGACTGTGGATTGTTTTCTTGAGTGTTGATTTTCACTTAGTCGTTCATTTTGCCATGCATATGTCAAAATTTAGATGTATTGTTTAGTACATGTTAAAATTTTGATGTCCATGGCATATTAAAGAAACTAATAGCATAGCCATCAAGGCCATGTTGTATTAGTAGTAGCTATCATCCTTACTATAACCATGCTTTGCATAACTTCTCATCATTGCATTTAGTGTAACAACATATGGATGTTGCAGATTGTCAAACAATTTGTGTCCCTTATCTTTATTACCTCATTTTAAACTTGAGATTGTATTAGAGGGTTTGCACTTTACATATGGTTATAGCATAATAGTGTGTCCCATTGGATAGCCAATTTTTTTAAAAAGTAATAATTGAAAAATAAATACAAAAAATATTTAACAAATTTTTAAAATTTTGGAAAAAAATAGATGCCCAATGTCTTTGTATATATAACCTAAGATATATACTTTTTATTAATTCCAATGAAGTAAACTCATGTTATTTGGGATGGAAATTGGAGTGTTTATAGTCTCAAATCATCAAAAATGATTATGTTTTCACCCCATACTATTTTGAGATTGCTACATAAAGACACATACATCTATTAGAGCTTTTAATAGAAAGAGGATATGTGTCATATGTTGTAGTTGCAAGCACTTTGACTGATGTGAATGCAAAATATGGTAGCATACACATGACACATGAAGAGTTTTGATAAAATAACTTAATGAAATATGGTGAGATGAACTACAATGATGGACTTACGACATATAGTTGTGTTTTGTGAGGAGACAAGGATCTAAGCATTATGGCTTGATATATAAATAAATTTAGTAGATGTTGATCCCAAGTATTCACATTGGTTTTGTAATTGAGAGAATTTTTCAATTTTTGTATGAAGCCACCATATGATCATTGCATTAGTTTGTCGAACAATTCACATGCCTTCTCTATGTTATTAAATTTTGAAACTAAGATTGCATAAGGGTCAATTCATTCATTCCATTAAGATATATTGACTTAAACATTACATTAGTTTGTCAAAATATTCAAAGTTTCTACATAAGGGTATGTACACATAAGAAAACATGCTCAAAAGAAAATATTTATCATATGTTGTAGAAGCAAGTACCTTGACATGGTGTATGCAAAGTGTGACCACAAAACACAACAAAATGTCCCAAGGGCATTATTTCAGTTCATGTGACCACTTTTTTTCAATATGTAATTGATAGATTCCTCATTTTTATAACTAATGTGAAGGTGCAAGATCATTATGACTGTAATACGTCGTGTGAGGAATCACCTTCCCTGTGTTGATTTGTAGCACTTGCCAAGTGCGACAATTGTGGTGGTGAAGAAATTTGAATTTGTAGTTTCCCTCCTTGTTGCTAATAGATTAATGTTTGTTAATAGTTTAAGAAAGATTAGCTAAGTTTGAACTTGCATGTATTTATCATGTGAATTATAATTTATAAGAAATTGTCACTATTCTATTAAAAGGGTCATAAGCCACCTAGAAAGGCTATGAGCTCTATCGAATAAGCTTTCTAGAAAACCTACAACTCTTAAGGTTCTAGCCTAGTTGGTAGGCTTACCCACCTGGTTAAGTGTTTGGCAAGTTGTGAGGGAATTAAATTGTGTAAGAAGTCCATCTGGGCATGTAATTTTTTTTTTTTTTGTAATAATTATTGTTTGCAAGAAACTCTAATTGTGTAAGTAAAGTATGGGTCATTTTATGACATGAAAGAATCCATTTAAGGGGTGGTACTCCCTTCATTCAATGAGTTATGACTCTTTATTTTTCCCCCCAAACTCTTGGTTATTGTTGGGAATTGATTCTTTGGGGGTGAGAAGAGGAGGATAAAGTGGTGGTTTTTGGGAAGAGCTTGTGTGAAGGCGTATATCTCATAGATCTTGGGAGCTTGTTGCATGCATGTCAAATGGAGGAGATGATGTACGTATTGTTTTGACATATTTTATGTAGAGTAACAAATAATTGATCAAATAATGCAAAGAAGATGTTAGGATTTGTATTTTGGTTGTGTTCTTAAATTATCTCTCCTTCTCTTCTTCAACCTTTACTAATATCTCTCTCTTTGTGAAAAAATAAAATTAAATTAAATATCATACTTTTATTCCCTTTTTGAATCTTATAGAGCAAATAAAATTTGAAATGGAAATTGTTCTTTTGAGTTTGTATAATTCCTTGTAGAGAATATTAAATCTCTCACTTCCTTTCCTTGCATTATAAATGAAATCATTTTTGCAAATAGATATTGTTCATTCGAGTTTGTATGTTAAATTATTGCAAGAAATGAACTTTTCTCCTTCCTCTTTCCACTCTCTCCTAATATTCCTCCTAAATTTTTGAAAGGAATTGAATATGTAGGTTGTTTATTACAAATTAGAAGTGCAACTTTGTTTATCTTAAATTTGTATAAGGTAGGTGAAAATGTGAAACTTGTTCATGTTAAATTCATGTATGCAAATATAAATATAAAATGTGATTTGTATGCAATGAATTAAGATAGGCCTGCAATTTATCTTGCTTAATAGATATGGACTCAAAGAAGGTAAATCAATTAAAACCCATTGGATCCTTAGTTATATCAGGGCATAATGAATTGTATCTTCTAATACTAGCTAGAGGAGCATTTAACACACAACATCAATGGATAATGTTCCAAACCCTCTAGGCAATCAATAATATGCAATAACTCTAACTAGAATTCTAATAATGAAATTAATTTAATCTAGTGTTATTGTTGATATTTTTGTGCCAAAAATATTAAAATATCTTGTACCTTAAGGGAGACCCATAATTATTTGAGGAAAAGCTTTAAAAGTGATCAATAAACCTTTTCCAATACTTAGTAGAAATCAGAGATTTGAGTGCAGTTTACAACTTGTAAAGTTGCAAAGTGCACCCAAACTTTCGCTTCCCGCTTACCCAATGCCCAGCGGAAAGTGTAACTCAAGTTGCACTTTACAAGTTGCAAAATGCAATCAAAACCCCACCTTCTGCTCTCACCTAATACCTATGAAAACATGAACTCTAGTTGCACTTTGAAAAGTTACAAAGTGTAGCTCGAGTTTCAATTTCTATCATTCATCATAATGGTGGGAATCAAAAATTTGATTACACTTTGCAACTTTGGAAAGTTTCAAAGTGCAACTCGATATCTGCTTTCCGTCCTTCCTCCTCACCCAATGGAAATCAAAACTTCCACTACACTTTGTAACTTTGCAAAGTTACAAAGTGTAAACGAGGTTCTGATACCCACTCTTGTGGCACTTCCCACCTCTGACAAGCCACTCAATTGAAATTGGAGATCAAAATGCAAATTATAATTGTGCAAACTTGTAAAATTGCACTATAACCTTGAAACCCCACTTTCTCATTGTTCACCCAACCATCACCATGTTTGGCATTTATTGCATGTTTTATTAATAAAATTTGGTTTTTCATGTCATTGTTAACATTTGCAAATCCAAGCCAGAGCTTTGTTGCTGAGAAGCCTACGATCCAGACCTCCATCACCATGCAAACACTGACCTCGTTTACCTAGCAATGCCAGAGCCACACATCAGTCCACCATTACCATCTTCTACATGCGCAAAAATGGTATTCCTCTAGGTCATTCACATTTCCTTCAAAATGTTGCTATTATTTCTATCAACAAAGCACAAATTTATTTTTAATTTGTGCAATGGTTTTAACTATGAAAATCCAAGGTTTTAACTGTGGAAAATCTAGGGTTTTATTTGTTTTACAATTTTTGCTCACATTTTCTAAGTTTTTACCAGCTTTTTAGAAGCTTTGTTAAAATTCATCCAATCATTTTTCGTACCTAAGGTTTTTTAGGGTTTTCATAAAAATTGTTAAATCTAGAATACTCCCCAAGATCCCATATGCAAATTTTAGCAAAAATCTCTCCTGCAATAACAAGTCAAAACCCCAGTGGACATTGTAGCTGCAATTACACATTATATCTCCTCTAGACTTTCTAATTGCAATTGCAAGCCAAAACCCCACCAAGTTCAAAGCCGAAGAATAACCTACAATAGCAAGTCTAGACCCCAACCAAATTTGTAATTAGTTTTCCCACACCAATTTTCCCATAACACATCTCTGAAAAGGAAATGAAATTCAATTCAAAGGGACCTGGTGTCTCATCCAACCTGGATTCAAACATAAATAAGATCACCAACACATATATGGGTCACGCAGACCTAGTTGATTTTTGGAACAAAATAAATGCAGAACTAAAGAATGATTGGATTCAAAACATCTATGACAGTGGTGAGAAGATGTTGAATCTAGACCCTAATTTTATTGATATCGTGTTCCTGATTCCAAAATATGAAAGATATCTAGATATAATGCCTAACTTTTCTAAAAAGTTCTATCAAGATAATAATGCAGCTTATCTATGGGTTTTAAACAAATAATGGCTAAAAACCCTTAGACCTACAATAACAAAGATGCATATGACCTTGGCCAGAATAGACTTCAAGGATGAAGTAAGAGACATTATCATACTCTTGCACAAAGTTACAAGGGACCTAAATGCCAAGGATTATCAAGATTGGATGTACTAGTATATCTAGGTAATCCACCAAAACAAACAATATATTCACTGGGCCCAGTTGATTTCTGACTCCCTTCATAAATAGTTGATAGAGGTCCAAACTATAGGCAATTTTTATATGACATCATACCTTGTCTATATATTATCAAAATGGAGGGCATTCCCAATATTAAACACAGTGTCTGATCAAATAAACAAGGTCTTTAACTACTACCCTAACCTCACCCTTGAGGCAAGCAAACAACATTTCAAAAGGGTCGATGATGCTTTTATATACAGCACCATAATTATGTTTGAAAAGGAGTTAGGAAGGAAAAGATTTTATGATACTGTAACTACAAAAATGGCTAGGTGGGGGGCATTTTTCATTCAATTCCCCACATATTCATTTATCAAAGTGGATGGTTTTAGTGGTTATCCCTATACCCTTCCAAGGTATGTAAGTGACAAATGGGCCCTAATGGAACTTGTGAGGCAACTTGCAGAAACCCACAAGTTTTATCAAAAAAGCATAAGTCAAGGATCCACTTCCCTATCAACATAGGAAGATGTACCTACCCTTCCCTATCAAAATCTAAATGTGAGGATGCAGAGATGACTCAAATGAATTTGAGAGCTCTTGATGCAAGGCCCTTAGATGATGGGACTGGCTATGCTACCAGTATAGTAGGTGCTACATATTTCCACATTCTTTCTATGAATATTACTCGGAAGATATCCAGGATGAAGAGGAAGTTAGATTAAGAGATTATTCAAAGATGACCTTGGAGCAAATCAAAGACTACAATATGGCACCAGTCCCTGAAGACTTGAAAGATGATGAGCAGTTAGTAGATAGGGTGTACTATGACAACAAATTTTATTTCCAACCTCTCCCACTGGTCAGGTGGTCTATACTCGAATCCTTCTCATTAATGGATAAGACCACCCAGGTTATAAATAGAATAGTAAAATGGTTAAGGAACAAAGGGGTCAAAATAAACAAAGAGAACCTAATTATTTCAGACAGGTTGAGAGAAGTAAAGGAGAAAGATCTAGTGATAGTAGTGGAACCCAAGTAAACTAGGTATTGATGCCAGTTATATCACACAAGCAAAAGCAAAAGCAAAAGGCAAAAAGGGCTCCTTCTAGCAGTTAAGAGCTAGCAACCTAGTTGATGGATCAACCATTGTCAACTTGTACAGAGGATACAACTACTACTTAACTGACACAAATACTCCCTCCTCATATCTCTACTATTCAACCAATTATAGTATTTGCTCCTCTAGTTTCCACTGCCCAATCATTTCAAGTAATTACCCCTCCTTTTTCCACTAGCCCACCTGTACAAGTGACTCCCTTGGCAATAAGCCAATCAACACAGTTGAATACTCAAACTCCACCTTCACCTCCCTCTTTTTCAATCACTTCCACCTCATCCCCAATATTCACTACCACTTCATTAATCACTAATACCACCCAATAGTACATGGTTATGGATTTAGTAATTTTGATTGCAATCCCACTAGCCATCCCAATCACTGGGATATACACTACTTCATTTTCATCTCCAATCACACTCCCTATTTCATTTACTCTAAGTGTTTTCACTACATTGATTGATTCATTTGTTGCCTTAAATTCCACCCTTTCATAGGTTCTCATATTCCAACTACCCGTGCCTACCTTTGCACTCATGTCACTTCTGGCTTCCACACCCCCGATAAGCACATCTATACCCACTTCACCCATTCAAGTACCCATTTTTTTCACTCCCACAATAACCCAAGCCCCCACCAAGGAGGTGGAGAAAAAAGGAGACTCACTGATATAAATGTGGCTATTCAACCCACAAATGGGAAAGAGATATCCAAATCATCATTTGAGGATTCAACGATAATATCAGTGACAGATACAAAACTTACCATAATAACTACTAGTGTAGTTTCTTCAACTACAAATTCACACATGATAATACCCGTTAGAGAAACACAAGATTCACAGTTTACCACTCCAAACTGGCTAGCACAATCAGTAACAAATAAAAGGAAACAAATGGTGTCTCGCAGTATTCTAGACTTTGGTCTATTAGAGGCATCCAAACAATCAAAGATAGGTCCCAGGACCATCTCTAGAATATCATATGATGTAGTAGGGGAAAGCTATGTGGAAATAGTAGTTTACCTACTAGACAAACAAAAGGAAGATTTAGTGGTGGGGGATTATCAAATATCTAAAATGCACCTGGGTCGTCTAACAAGAGAAGGGATGAAGCATGATGTTCAGTTAAGTATAATCTCTCTTTTTGATTAAATGGATAGTGACAAGGTCACTAAAGATGAATTGAAAAAAAAAGTTAAGCAGTTGACAACTGCCTTGAGAAATTTCATAGAGCCAACAACCCAACCAACTCAATCTCTTGCTCAATTTCTTGACAAAGAAACATTTGAGGCAATGATAGAGATTGGTACCATGGGAAGGGCTACAAAAGATTGGGTTGATGAGCTCGACACAAAATGAAACAGAGTGATAGAGCTGGAAATGGACTATTATAAGACTCTAAAGGATGATCATGCATCTTTAAAGGTAGAGATAAGTAAATATGAGGAAGAGATTGAAAGATTGAACCTATGCTTTTCTAAATTCCAGGCTATTGATCTAATTGAGACTAAAACCATCCTAGCAAAAAATATATTAAAGAGTTATGCAAAGCATGAAGATTTGGATAGGGTAGCACATTTCAGAATCAGGATATTCACTGAGAGTATTAATAAGGCCAAAAGTACATGTGACAAGGCCACAAATACAATTTATGACATTTGAGATTTACTTGGTTAATTATCCTATGAAGCAACAGATTACCAAGATCAACCCCTTTCCATTCAAAAGGGCCAAGATAAATTCAAGGGGGTAGTCAAGAGAGAATCAACACAAGATACAACCTTCATCTTGAGATCCATCCACTGATTCATCAAGTATCATAATACATTGGATAAGATGGGGAAATATACTCAAGTCTACAGAGCTACATCTAAGAAACTATTTGAAGTAATAATAGAATGTGACATCATCAACCTTTACACACTTGGTCCTAATGAAGAATGCCTTCAAGAGATCTTTAGCAACTTCAATGCTTATACTGAGAAGATACAAGCAAAAAAGGACAAGGAATCTTTAGAGGTCATGGTTGTGGATTAATTTTTTCAATTAGTTGTAAAATACATTCTATAAATTACCTTTTTTGTTATAAGATACATTGTAAAGTTTCAAGTTGCAAATTGCAATTGCCATTTTGGCAAGTCTTATCTTTGAGTTGAGAAAGAGCCACTTTTAATTTTCAATTATCTTTTTATCAAGCTTTAATTGTAAAGTGCAAACTTGTAATTCACACTTTTCATTTTAACAAAGTTGAATTGCTTCAATTGCAAAAACTCATGTTGTAATCTACACTTTCCTTTTTGTTAAGGTGAATGACTTAAAAGTTGTAAAAGTCTTCCCTTCAAATTAAAAATTAGATTTTGCAAGTTATAACTTAAAATATCTAAAAGCATTCAATGTTTACCAAGTAATGGATCATTTTGGCACCCCATTTCTTAGGAGAGATAACAACAACATAACTCAAAGAAGAAATATTTCAACTAGAATATTCCAATGGACTTCTCCACTCTTCCAAAACTTGTTGACATGTTCAATAGTTGCATGCTTCTTTTCCACCATCTACTCCACTAGGGACGCCATTCCAAGCAGAAGAGGAAGACATTGGATGAAGTTTATTATATTTTCTCTCTCTATAATTGAGCATAAGATTTTTTTAACTTTCTCTCTCTCAAGGGAGTTATTTTTGTATAAATATGGGTTTCCCACATAGCCCATTTATCTATTTTTTATTAGAGAAATGATTCTGTGTTTGAATAAATAATCTACATGCTATAACCTAGAGAAAGCTAATAGACTAAAGTTTTGCCTTCCTTGTATTATGTCATCATTGTGTATGTACAACTATTTATTAAATTTGTGAATTCTTTGATTCTTGTTTAAATCATATAGATTCATTTGTGGTATTATTTTTGAACTTTTGAAAGCTTGTTGATGAAAAATAAAGAAATTTGTTCCTTATTTGATAAAGATTCAATATTACCTTTTATTTCATATTGATGCAAGATTGTGCTTTAATAAACTTAGTTTATTAAATATTCAACGGTGATCAAATAAAGCAAGCATTAATTTCCACTATACTATTTGGTGTAATCATAATTTTTTAGTTTTTACTCATTTCGAAACTCTTTTCCTCACAAGTTAAACCCTAGTTGGGAGAAATATCACTAAGAGATGGCAGTTTGACATGAACTAATCATATACTAGTTGCACTAAGCTTAGTGAAAGGAAGCCGACCTTTTTTCAAAGGTTCACCTCGATTCCCCAAGGTTCCACAACTTGGAGGTGATCCCATTATACTGATGCAACTCACACTACTCATAGTACTACAAATATAAACATGTGAAAAATCTAATTGATAACAATTACCAAAGCTTTCAATATAAATAAGGGAGATGGTTAAAACAAAACTAAAAATGGTGAGGAACCAGGGTAGGAAAATGAAGGCATAGGTTACCAAGGGTGGAAAATGAAATTTGATTAACCATATAGCCACAATAAGTTTAAATGTAGAGGAGATTCAAATAATAATTTATACATTCATTCAAGTTATTAATTATGTAATATCTATCTATCAAATAAAAGAATTAGTGTTAGAAATACTTACCTTAAACAAAACTTGTTAAGCCTCAATCTCTCCCTTGGCCAATGGTGATTTGTAATAATTTGTTGTGGTTGTAAAGATCACAATGGTTGAAATTATCTCTAGTTTAAAAGATGACTTCTATTTTCATCCAAGACTCCACAAAATAATTTATTTCCCTCCAAGACAAAATTTAAGCAATGGCTTCTCTAAATGTAGACTAAAGTAGAATTACAAGTAATAATAATGCAAAAATGAATGTTCATCTTTATTGTATTTGAATGAGACTTGTATTTATAATGACAGATGATCCTAAACCTTCCTGTAAATATCAACTTACCTTGGCCTATTTTAAAAGTTACCATTTAACCTTGAACTAGGTCAGTGTGTGTCGACTTAGTTACGAAGTGTGCACTGTAACTTTCAGACTACATCAACCCTCACATATACTATATGATTTTATCTACCTAGATGATATATTATAATGGTGTTATCATCCATGGTCGATATAGTGTTGAAACAGATAGTATATGTATATATAAAATAAGCATTCAAGTATAAGTTGACATTATGTCCATACCTAAATATCAACTTATAATTTAAGTTTATACACACACACTCTTTCAGGATGTTTGAGATTGGTTTCAAACCTCTAGGAGTTATAATGCAAATTTTAGGTTCTGGAGAGTCTTATTGGATTTTAGACTTAGCCATATTTGGGTTTTAGGATTTTAGACTTAACCATATTTCAGGGATTCGAGATTTCAAGGAGACATTATAGGAGGTATGTGAATATAAACTCTAATAAATTTGGATTAATAGTATGAATGCTATGATCATGACATAGATAACATCTCTTTCAAAGCACCAAAGGTCCACCCACCCCTTTCTCAATGCACCCTTTAAGGTGTGTACTTAAAGATATTGAAACTCGACAGGTTGTTACAAGAGAGAAAGTGCCAGTAAGTGATAAAAGTGAAAAATATTATGTGTATACATATGATCCACCCAAAACTCATCACGTGTCATAATAGTGTAACATGGGACGGTGTTTTGAGAAAGAACATAACATCACAACAACTTAGCTAACTCAAATGAAGTACAAAAATAGATACTAAAACTAAATGAAATTATCATATACATACCTTGACTTTCCCTTCTATTGAATGACTACATGAAAATATCATAGTTTTAATCATGGAAGGTGTAATACCTATATTTGATAAACCCTATGGATATAAGGATAAAAATAGAAGTAATGCATGTGTACATAAAATGGTCAAAGTAGCAATGAATAACTCTCAAAAGTGATCAAATTAATTATGAAATTGGCAAGCCAAGATACAAAGGCTGGGTTAGAACTAAAATACCAAACATGTAGTGAAAAATAATGAAAAATGAAAGAGCATACAAAATTATGTGAAATAAAGATGTAAAACATTGTAAGTAAATGAAATATCAATGTGGGGAAAAATCAAACAAAGATATGTAATTAAATGAATGTAAGTTCATGTAAAATAAACATGTCAAATTGAACATAAAGAAAACATAAATGGCTGAAAATAAAAATTTAAAACAAACAAGTAAAATGTCATATGTAAGATAAGTGAAGTCCAAAAAAAATAAACAAGAACATGATGGATAAATGAAAATCAAAAGTTATAAAGCATGACCACTCAAAGTTAGTGTTTGCTCTAATATGTGATGTAAGAAAACACAACCACCTAATGATATGACCGATATGATAATGAGATGGTGTGGAAAGTAGATGTGTATGGATTTTTTTTAGGAATGCCTAGTCTTATCTGAGGTCTTACAATGCAATTCACAAACTAGAAGCCAAGAGGCATTAGGATGAAAATGTGGTCAAGGATGTGATCAACTAAAATGAATATCCAATAAGGGGATATCAAGAATAATATGATGTATATAAGGAATGTGAGGCACCACATGGGTGATGTGAACATCCTTAGCACGAATGAGATATAGTAGGCAAGTGAGCAAGCCTAAGAATTATCAACATCAAGGACCTATGACACTCTGACTAGTGAACACAAAGCTTCGGCAAATAAGTGAATTACATATATCATTCCATGAAGGCTATATGCATGAAAATTAAAATGGTTCCTACATTCCCATAACGTGTTCCTCATTCCTTAGGACCCTTACAAAGTCATCAGTCTATTGTAAATATTGGGTACTTGTGTGAGAAGATAGGTGACACTATAATTATATGATTTAATGAGACTTTCTACCCAAATCTAATTGTCTACTGCACCCCAATGGACCTCTACTCTATCATAAGGCCAATTGTGGAGTTTGAGATTTGACTAAGATAATAGATATGCCAAAGATCACATATTTTGGTGTGATATACTTTTATGATTATATTTATCTTTTAACATTTCTTTTTTCAGTATGATATTGATTTTAACTCTTTTGGATTTTTCTATTCTTCCTCCATATGGATTTAGAGAGCCAAATATGAATGATATAGGTAACTAATATAAGATAGCTTACACTTGGCTACTAGAGAGAAAGACTTAAAGATCATGGTGTCTAAAGACTCCTAGACTTTCTCACAAGTGTGTAATCTCAAAACCAACCTATGTGTGCCTTAAATGAAAGGAAACAAGGGAAATATGGGGATCATGATAAATATATACATGTAATAAGTGATGCAATGATGAATATAATCATATCTGATCATAAGGATGGAAAATAATGTTCCAAAAAGGGTGGGATGATTCTATGATATTCATGTCACTAAGGAAGCCATGCTAACCTACAAGGTATCTAGAACAAACACTAATGAAAGTAATAGTCATCCCAAAAGAAGGGGAAAGTAAATGGTCATCTCAAAAGAGGGAGAATATAAATAAGGGCCAAAGGAATCATAAGGAGACTTAGATAAAAAATGATAAAAAGTTAATAAGTGATAATAATGAAAATCATATCTACGAACCATAAGGGAAAGAAATGCCAAAAGTAATGTGATAGAAAACCAAAGTACCAAAAAGGAAAAAATGGTATAATTGAAATGAAATAAAATCAAATAACCACAAATGAAACAATGGTGTAAGTAAAATGAAACTAAATGAAATAAAACATACAAAAAAAACACGTGACAAAAATAATGAGCAAAGCCTATGCTAACATCTTATTAGAGATTATCATGTGAAATACAATACTATGTGTCTCAAATAGTTTTTTGAAGTTGATTTTATTTTTTATTGTGTAATATAAAAGAAAAATGAGCATCATAGGATGTCCCAAAGGGTAATATGATTTAGGGATGAACATCACAAGATGCCCCAAAATCTAAAGTGGTATGTGGATGGACATCACAAGATGCCCCAACACGTGATGTGGAGTGAGGTGAAATTAAAATATTAAAATTAACTACATTGGGTTGGTAGATGCAGTTGAAGATAGGTAAATGTGTTGGTATGTTATATTTTGAGGATATTAAAATTGTCATAGGACTTATAGGAGAGGTCTGAAGAGGTCTATAAGCTAAAGGAGGACCATTTGTGATGCACTTTGGAGTAGGCAATTGAAACAGGTGCTCCTTGGGTTTGTGTGATTGAAGAGGTTGATATTTGATGAATGCAACCACCTATTTAAAGTTATTCATGTTAAATACCTTTATATATTTCTACAGGAAGAGTGATTAATTTTGGTTTGGAAAACATTAGCAGATGACTGGGGATTAGGAGGGTGTTGACATTGATCATTAGATAGATGATGTTGATGTGATTCATTATATTTGGCTTGAGAGAGTTTAAGATAGCCTTCATAATGTTGTTGATTAAGAGTGTCAAGTTTAAAACATGGACCAACAAAATAAGTAAGAAGACATTGTTGGCTATCATGATAATTTTCATGAGAATGACCTATTATAACATGCCACCAACAAAACTTATCAGGGTTGAATAATTTTGGAGGAGGTTTGGAAGAGTCAAATTCATGGATTTAGAAGGTGACATCTTTTTCTTGAGTTCATGGAGACTCAAGGGAGGGTCGGTAGGAGTTTTATTATTTGGTTTGGGAGCTCCCTCAACTTATTGTAAGATGAAGTGGTATCAATGACATTACTTGATGGTTATTTATGAAATGATTAAAATTGACTCAAAAGAAAGTCTTGCCTTTTTTTTATATCTAAGGCCTCTTCTAAAGTCTTAGGGGAAACATCCTAACTTTGTATTGAAGAGGGTATTTAAGAGTGATAAAAAATATTTTGTAAAGATTATCATTACTTAGGTTATGATCCATTTTGTGAGCTAGAGACTTTCATTGTTTGATGAAAGTGTGAGTGGATTCATGAGGAAGTTGCTTAACATTGATGAAATGGATAAGGTAATTTTTAAGAATTTTATTATGTTAGAATTCCTTCACTAAGGCATTGACTAAATCCTCTAGTTTTGTAATGGAATGTCTAGGAAGCTGATTGTACCATTCAAGTGCATCATCAACAGAAGTTTTAGCTAGGAACTTGGTGGTTTAAAAGGTGTTAGTTTGGACCTAATATTTATAAATATTACTAAAGATTTTGAGAAAGATAACATGATCTTTAGTCCCATCATATGTGATAGATGGATAGATATTTCCAATGTCTATGGACACAATGAAAGGAGATAAATGATCATTCTGAAGATGTTGAAACATTTTGTTAAGTAAATTGGGTTGAGAGATGATATTCCCATTGGCATATCTAAGAGGAGGCAGAAGAAAATTCTGATTTGGTTGAGTCAAGATGACTTGAGGTTGACTAGTCATTTGAAAAATTTGGTTTTACATTTGGAAAATTTGGAAGCTAGTAAAAGCTTGTATAATATTCATTTGTTAAACCATTTGAGTAAGGATCTGAGTAGTATCAATAGGTGGATTTTGATTAGAGATATTAGAAGGGGGATTTCCAACATTGGTATTGGAATATTTCCAACATTAGTGTTTGTTTCCCCAAATTTGGTAGAAAAATAAAGAAGATTGTTAAAGCCACCATTCTTGTTAAGAGTATAAATGGTATTACCATCAAGGTTATTGAAGAATTGGGAATCATCTAGATCATCAGTTTGATGGATTTCAACCATGTTACTTCGTGAAGTGAAATTTATATATGCTCTTATTATGGGTGTAACAAGAGTATTGTGTTCCCATTGGTTGTAATAGGTGGAACATAATGTGAGTTTCCAACTATTGATGTAGATTTGTTGATGAGTTTATGAATTCTAAGTTTATAAGGTGTAAAAGTGGTATAAGGTGTATAATTGTAATGATTATGAATTTGTTTTTGAGGATTTTTTGGATCTACTATAGGTATGAGGTAGATCGAGATTTAGGTTGAGAAGATTTAGAATGATTTTGGAAAAAAAATACACCACGAATAATTATTTTCCATGGTGGATAAATATGGAAGAAAAAAAAACCTATGCAGGATCTGAAAGGGTTGAGGTTAGCAAGAAATATCCTAAGAGGTAACATCATGATAATAGATGACTAAAAAATTTTGATGAAAAAGAATTGATCCTAAGAAACTAATTGTGGTCGATGTAGTTACAAAGACTGAAAAGGTATAGATGAAATTATATCGAGCTTGGTTGATTTAGTTGGTAAAGGATAAACATAATGAATAATAAGAAAATGTAATATATCGACTATGGTTAATGTAGTTACATAGAATGAAAGACAAAGATAAAACTATATTGAACCTATTCAATGTAGTTGATAAATGATAAATAGAAACAATGATCAGAAAATGTACTGTATCGACCATGGTTGATGTAGTTACACAAACTAAAATATAGATAAAACTATATCGAGATTGGTTGTTGTATTCATATTTGAGGAAAATTCAATAATATTATGAATAAATTGTATCATTCCTAGGAGATATAGTTTGATAAACAAAGGTAGAAGAGAAATAAAATTAGTAGACTATAACGAGCCTAGTCAATGTAGTCTATTCACATGTAGATAATTATATCGATGTTGGCTGATGTAGTTAGAACATAACACAAAATTGTATCAACACTGGTTGATATAATATGCAATAAAGAATACAATAACAAGTAGTAAATTAGAAGTTTAACTATTTTGGCTAACTACTTATCTGAAATAAAGATCAAGTAGATGTACTAAAAAGATGTGACTAATTTATAGGATCTCAAATATATTTGCTTGTCCATTGGATAGTGTTGATCTGATATTTTAGAGCACTGACTATAGAGGAAGTATTGATCCCATAGAGCACTAAAAATAGTTTCAAGGGTAAGTTGAGAGTAACTTCTCGATGCTAATCAATGCATTATAAAATTAGAGGATGATTGGTTTCTCAAAGTTTAATAAAAAAGGAATCCTAGGTATTTTTGATATACTATGAGGTAAGTGGAAACTAAAATCCATGTTTAGCTATGTACTATGGCTATGAGTATTAAGACAAGCCCCTCACCCCATGATGTCTATAAATAATAGACAATAATACTAAACAGAACATTGCATAGCCATTTATGATAGTAACTTAAGTAGTTTAAAAATTATTGGAACATAGTTTATAGGGAAAGCCAAACAAAAAAGTCAAAAATCAATTTATAGCTTTTAATGAATTGAAATAAACAAGCAATAAAATTGAGAGTAAATTTCCCTTGCTTATGTTGAAAAATGAAAATACACATAACTATATTAGTGTAGGTCGATGTAGTTATTAAGATAATATAGAATTGTATCAACGTTGGTCGATACATTTTGTGTAAATATAGCTAAAAACATGAATAATAAACTAAATTGGATACTGTCAATATAGTTTGTTACAAGAACTGTAAACACAAAATCATATCGGTCAGGGTCGATATAGTTTGTGATAAAAATACAAACACAAAACTATATTAGCTAGGGTCTATATAGTTTGGCAAGAAGATGCAAACACATAACTATATCAACTAGGGTTAATATAGTTTGACAAGGAGAAAAATGAGTTTATAACTATATCGAATAGGGTCGATATAATTTGATTGAGAGAAAAATGAGTTTATAAATATATCGGTTAGGGTTAATATAATTTGACTGGGAGAAAAATGATTTTATAACTATATTAGCTAGGGTCAATGTAGTTGTTTGAGTAAAATAAATTTTGACATAATTAAAAATTTAGATACAAAACTAAATCAAATTGCTTAATAAAGTTGACTAGAAAAATAAAACTATATCAAACAAGATTGATATAGTTGGACAAAAAATAACCTACTAAATAAAACTAGATTGGCCTTGGTTGATATAGTTATTGACTGAAGAAAATATTGTAGATATGAGTGTAAGACTATATTGACCTGTCTATATAGCTTGTTGAAAAACACAGAGTTAAAATTGTATCAACTTGTGTCGATGTAATTTCATAAAAACACATATAAATTAGACTAGATTGACCTATATTGATGTAGTTTGCCAAAAACACAAAAAATTAAAATTGTATCGACCAATGGCAATACAATTTGTTGAAATAGAAAAAAATAATAGTTAGTTTATGTCGAGTTCAATAGAATGTATGTAGTGAGTTAAGATAAACTTGTATCTCATACTACTTAATAGATCTAAACTCAGAGAAGGTAAATTAGCTAAAACTTGTTGGATACTTAGTTTTATTGGGGCATGACCAATTTGATCTATTAAACCTATCTAGAGGAGGATTTATCAACAACATCAATGGAGAGGATTCCAAAGCCTCTAGGCAATCAATATAATGCAATAACTCTAACTAGATCTATAATAATGTAATTAATTTATTTTAGTGTTACCAAATCTTAAAACAAAAATAAGAGGGATGATTAAAATAAAACTAAAAAGGGTAAGGAACCATGATAGGCAAATTAAGGGCTAGGTTACCTAGAGTGGAAAATGGCAAGTTTGAATAAACCTATAGCCACAATAGGTTTAAGTGTAGAGGAGATTAAAACAAGGAGTTATACATTCATTCAAACTATTAATTATTCAATATCTATTTATCAAATGAAAGAACTAAGGTTAGAAATACTTTTCTTGAATAGAACCTGTCGAGCCTCAATCTCTCCCTTGGCCAATGGTGCTTTGAAAGAGATTATTGTATTTATAAGGACCACAATGGTTGAAATCATATCTAGGCTAAAATAATTTTTATATTTGCATCCAAGACTCCACAAGATAATCTATTTCCCTCCAAGACAAGATCTAATCAATGGCTTCTCCAAATGTAGACTAAAGTAGAATTGCAAGCAATAATAATGTGAAAATAAATGTTTCTATCTATTGGAGTGAAATAAAACTTGTATTTATAATGGAAAATGATCCTAAACCTTCCAAGAATTTTAGATGACAATATCAACCCACCTCTATGTAGTTTAGAAGTTACATTTTTATCTCAAATTAGGTCAACTTGGTAGACTTAATTACAAAACATGTGTTGTAAATTTCAAACTACATCAACTTGGACTGATATTGTATGATTTTATATACCTGGCCAATATAGTATCATGACGGTATCAACCCTAGCCCATGTAGTAGGATAATATGGAAAAGGTGTTGAAATAGGAAGTATATATATAAAATAAACATTTATGTATAAGTTGACATTATATGATGTTTGAGGTGGTTTTAGACCTCTAGGAGTTATAATGTAAATTATAGGTTTTGGAGAGTCATACTAGATTTCAGACTTATCCATATTTCAGGGTTTCAAGATTTCAAACTTATCCATATTTTAAGGTGCCAATATTTTAGACTTAGCCATATTTCAGGGTTTTAGGATTTCAAGGAGACAACATAAGAGGTAAATGGATAAACACTCTAAGGAAGTTGGATTGATAGTATGGATGATATGATCATGACATAAATAGTAACATATCTCACAAAGCACCAAATTTATGCCCACCCCTTTCTTGGTACACCCTTTAAGTCATACACTTAGAGAGATTGAAACTTGACATGTTGTTGCAAGAGAGAAAACATTATCAAGTACAACAATGAAAAATATTGTGTAAATGATTCTCATTAACCTTTTCAATATCCTTCTTTTGGGTTGAAAATTGATTTGATAATAAAAGTTGTAATCAAATTTTAATATATTAAAATTATTAGTATAATAATATAATAAATTTTATTGTAATATTTTTTATTTTTAACAAGGTGATTTTGAAGCTAGATTACAGAGAATTTTTGTAAGACAATTTCTAAGAAGATAAATTCACTTTGGAATGGTGAACAAATTTGTATTTTTATTCAAAATAAAAATATCACTATGCCTTAAACACAATAATTATAAATTAGATAATAGGTTCTTATGGTTAATAAAATGTATTAGTATAAATTAAAATAAGGGTGTTACTGTACCCAATTTATCCAACTTGGAGTTAGTGTGTCATGTACCACTTTGAAGCATAATTGGTCATGACAATTTGTTTAAGTGTGTCTTTTTTATTTTTAAATAAATTAGTAGATATCATGCTTCCTACAATTGTTATGACATTAGGTCATGTTTTATATCGTAAACTCTTTGAGTTATCTAAGGCCCTAGTCATGCCTTGTTAGGTCAAAATATGTCCTTTTAGCATTTGATTTGGAACATACTTTTGGATTAAGGATCACTTTTCATGCTCAAATTGAAAGGTCTAAACATGCTTACTTCTAATATTTTGGATTCCCTTTTAACTCTTGGTAGTGCCTAGATACACTTGAGCCAACTTAGGGTCATGGTGTTACCTATAAGGGGAAATTATGATAGACTAGTTGTGATTATAATTGATGATGGTCATATGTCTTCACTTATTCTATAAAAATTGTTAGGTATGGGTGAATGACAATAACCCTGAATTATTATGTGAAAGGATCAGTGCAGATATGTAAGAAGCTCAGGGAGTGGGTGTAGACATAATGAATTAACCCTTAGGGTGATCTCTTAGAGTGAGAATTATGACTAAGTAATTTTGGGTGTTATAGAAACATGTGATTTAATAACTAACCCTTAGAGTGCTTACTTTATCATGAATTCTATAACATTATTCTTTGCGTATGTGTATCTTGTTAGTTCTAGATGTGTGGTATCTTTAGATATAGAGTGGTTATTTGGTAGTGACCCACTTTATTCCTTTGTAAAGTGAACTTGTCTTATATCATTTTAACCTTGGACACTATTAGAGACACATTCAATAATCAGAGCTTATTTGAATAGTGTAAGCCATAGGTATTGAGGCCTTGGTCTTATTGGATTAGAAGAATGAAGGTTCCTTATTTTTATGTTTGAATCTCGTTTGGATTATTGTGTGAGATTGCTTTGGGTGAGCACACAAACCTTGAGATGTTAAGGTGTTCTATGATAAGTGACATTTAGATATGTCATTTCATCTTAAGTAGATGAGTAGAGATTTAAAATCTTGCTTGTGAGGTGTTATTTATCCCTTGTTAGCTTAGAGTGTCAACTCCTCTCAGTGATGACATCTCATGGAGGATGCCATCACAAGTGCAAGGATAACTACATCAAACCCATATTCCATAGAGTGTATATGTAGACTACCCAAGTTGTGGTGGGGGCATCGGGTCTAGGTCATAGGATAGGTTAGGGGTGTCATGTCATCATTATATTTTTGGTCTTATACATTTTTATTTGGATTAACTTTATATTTAATATTAATTAAATAAAATTTGAGATTGATCTACTTGTGGTTGTTTCCAACCCCTTATCATTAAGCTTGGCTTGTGTATATGTTAGCTACCTTGAGACAAATTCATTTTAGTAACTCTCCTCATGTTCTGTTCCTTGAAGATAGATTTAGTATAGTGTTAGTCAAGACTCTCCCTTAGCGATCCTTAGGGTGGTAACCCTATTATAAAGTAAATTGTTACCTTATTTGCCTTGGTTTTGTCCTATGTGTTCGTTTAAGATGTATGAGTGTTTCCATGAGATATTAAATTAATAAATTATAATTAAATTAGACAAAATAATCATGATATCATAATAATGTGACTGGTCTCTCTTCCTTGATGAGGACATTAAGTAAATGAATTCTGAGACCACATTTGTTCTTAACTTCACATTAATATGTTTATATTCTAATTCCTAGAGAAGCCTTGAGGTAGAAATAAAATATGAAATTCATAAACCTTTAAATAATTATGTGGGTCACTCTCATTTGTAATGCTGGGAGAATTACAAAATAGCTAAACCACTAAGAAATTGCCATTAATAAGTAAATATCATTAAATTAAGTTAACAAGAAAAATATTACATGGGTTTTGGGACAAATTTTTTTGGGCATGACATTTTGTTATCAGAGCATGTGTTCATCACTAAGAACTTTAGGAAAATCAATATGATTGTTTAGTTACCCTTTTACAACAAAAATCAATAAAATTTGTACTTTAAATTTAGTCAATATGATTCATGAGGCTTTTCTTTATAGATACATTTAAATAGTTGAGTTTTATATGTGGTTAGACATTAAAAACATGCATAATTCCTTGGGGCACTTTTAGGACACTAGGTGTTATGTGTGTAATGACCACTTATTATTATTCATTAACATCAATAGTGGTAGATGGTTGTCAGTAATGTCATCAAGGATGACATATGCATGTCAAGTGGACTGATGAGACCAATTTTACCCTTGTGTATTACTAGTGAACATGTGCTATCATATTGTGATTTGTGTACCCATTTTCATAAACCAATGTAAATAAGGTATTTTGAGATAAATAAATGTATCATTAACCCTGATATCTATCAATGTACATGTGTATTTATAACATATGGTGTAATTCATCGTATCATTTTATATAGTATTAAAACCTATTAAATAATTCATCCCCTCTAAATAAACAACATTATTTTATGATCGTAGTGTGTATTATTGTGGTGCAAATGTGACAATGGTGTTGTGTAGCTAAATTTTACTATTATGAATGTAAATGCATTGTGATGTAGCTCGTGTGTAACCTCATGTATGTAAATATTGTGTGAAGTAACATCCATTCATGAAAACTATTTTTATGCAGTGATGTGTTCTTTCACCCACCCCTTTAGTGGTTGCCTTGTGATTACCTCATGATTCACCATGACACACAAAGATATTTCACAATAGACTACCTATTGATAGTATATCTTCAAAAACCAGTGTTTAGACAAGGATATTCTTAGTATGGGATGTCAACTTGGAATTAGTTGAGATTATGATTGGTCAAACATGGGAACATAAATATTTTCATGGGATACTTTTGATGAATTGGGATGCCATGTATGGGGTTTTCCACTCCTTATTATTTATACTAAAACAATGATATATATATATATATATATATATATATATATATATATATATATATATATATATATAATGGTAGCTTATTATAAAGGATGAGATTACAATTATTTTCTCTTACCTCTGGAAGGTAATGGAACTATTTTTTCTCTTACTTCTGGGAGGTAATCGAGACTTATTTATTTATTCACTTGAGTGGCTTACCAATCCACATAGTGCTCATGATGTGGTATATTTTTTATGTTGTTTTTTTGAAACTTATTTTGATTTGATTAATAATTTAATTTGTTTTGAAACCAACACTCCTTTATTATTTTTTAGATTGATAAATTATTTAACTGGTCATTAAATTATTGGGAGGGGGGGGGGGGGCGGGCGGGGGGGGAGAGGTGAAGAAGTAACTTGGAATATAGATATTGGGTCAAGATGGGAACCCATATGGATGGGTTCATGACACCATTCTTCCCACCCACTAGATGTGGTGGTTTCATACATGATTTTCTTGGGAGGTCTAAGGATGATTTTATTTGGAGGTCTAAGAAGGTTATTTATAGAGCATGGTGATTTGAATTCTATTTCAACATTGATATTACTCTATTTAAATGACACTTTATTTTTTCACATTGCACTCTCACCATGGGATGATGCTTAGCTTATTTAGTATGTTATCATAACAAAATATTATTATTATTACACATGCTACTTATCATAATTATATTGAAACACTAATTCTTGGGGTTTCAATTGGTTTATGAAAAATTTAGATGATAGCATGATAGTTTGACATTATGGGAATTACTTAAAGAAAATTAAAATCAACTATTTACTTAAAAACCTTCTTATTTTCTAAGAGAATCTAATTACCCAATTATAAAAAATGTTGAAATTTTAAGACTTGAATAAGAGGAAACTACGAGAATATTTTTTAAATAATAAAAAAAGCATTTAAAATCTATAATTGATACTGTGTGGTTTAAGAATGCAATTGATAAGTGTTGTTTTTTGTCATGTCATTTGAGTTATATTATTTGTACCCTGGTATAGCCTTTGCAAGTGTGTGGTTTTTTTACCATTTTGTGTTGGTTTAGCACATCAAGGACAATACTTTTATAAGGGGGAGAGTATGTAATACTCCAAAATAATAACCACATGTTCCATTTCAATTTGTATCACTCACCAAGTTTGAAAAACATGGTGGTGAAGAAATTTGAATTTGTGGTTTCCCTCCTTATTTTCAATAGATTATTGTTTGTTAATATTTTAAGAAAAATTAATTAAGTTTGAACTTGCATGTATTTATCATATGAATTATAATTCATGGTCACTATTCTATTAAAAGGGTCATAGGCCTCCTAGAAAGTCTATGAGACATATTGAATAGACTTTCTAGAAAACCTACAACCCTTATGGTCCTATCTTAGTTGGCAAACTCGACCCACTATGATGAGTGTTTATAAAGTTATGTAAGTGAATTAAATTGTGTATAAGAAGCTAATGTGAGCATGTAAATAAAATAATTTTTATGTAAGACTTATTGATTAAAATAAATTCTAAATGTGTAATAAAAGTGTGGGTCCTTTTATGACATGAAAGAATCCATGTAAAGGATGGTATTCCCTTCTTTTAATGAGTTTTGGGGAAGAGAAATTTTAATTTTTGTTTTCAAACTCTTGGTTATTGGTTGGTATTTATTATTTTAGGGTGAGAGGAAGAGGATAGAGTGGTGGTGCTTGGAAGAGATTTTGGGAAGGAAGAGTGGATCTCATGGAGATTAAGAGCTTGTTATGTGCATGCCAAATGGAGGAGATGAGTAAGGTAATGCTTTGGCACATTTTATGTTGAGTAAAATTTAATTTATAAAATAATGTGAATGAGAAGTTAGGTATAGTATTTTTTTTTTAATCCCTCTCCTTCTCTCCTTCAAAGCTTATCGATATCTCTCTCATTGTGATAAAATAAAATAAAAATAAATTGCATACTTTTATCCCCTTTTGAATCTTAGAGCAATTAAAATTTGAACTAGAAATTGTTATTATGAGTTTGTATAATTCTTTATAGAGAATATTAAATCTCATTCTCTTCCTTTCGTTGCATTATAAATGAAATAATTAGTGCAAATAAATATTGCTCATTTGAGTCTGTATGTAAAATAATTGCAAGAAATGAACTTGTCTCCTTTTTTCCACACTCCTAATATTCCTCCTAAATTTTGGAAATAAATTGAATATGTAGGTTGATTATTAAAAATTACAAGTGTAAATTTATTTATCTAAAATTTGTATTTAAGGCAAGTGAAAATGTAAAACTTGTTCATGTTAAACTCATAATATGAAAATATAAGTTTAAAATGTGATTCTTCTTAACCCTTTCAATATATATCTTTGAACTTTAAAATTGGTTTGATAATAAATTTTTTAATTAATTTATAATAGTTTTAAATTATTAGTTAATAATAAAATAAAAATTATTTCAAGTTATGCTATTTTTAGCAAGTTGGTTAAAGAGAATCTCTGTAAGATAAAATTTAAGTAAATACATTCACTTTGAAATGGTGAAAAAAATCATAATTTTATTCACAAAAAAAATATTCATATGCCATAAAAATGATAATTATAGCTTTGATAATAGGTTTTTACATCTATAAAAATCTATTTATCTCATTATAAATTAAAACAAGGGTATTTTTGCTCCTAATAATTTATCCAATTTGGAGTTGGTGTGTTTTATAGCACTTCAAAACATCTTTGGTTGTGAAACTCTATTTAAGTTTGTATTTTTGCATTTATAAATAACTTAGTGGCTATCATGCATGTTATTAACGTTATACAATTATTATGACCTTAGGTTGGGTTTTGAACCATAAAATCTTTTAGCTGTCTAAGGCCATAGTCACACCTTGTTAGGTCAAAAAGGATCCTTTTAGCATTTTATTTGGAGTATAATATTGGAGTAAGGCTCAAATTTCATGTCAAAATTGAGAGGTATAAATGTGTGTGATTACCATATGATGGATTCCATTATAACTCTTGTTAGTGCCAAGATATGCTTGGGATAGCCAGGGGTCATGGAATTACTTACAAAAGGTAACTATGCTTGCTTAGTTGTGAGTCTAATCAATGAAATTTAGATTCATTTGCTTCTTATATAACACTCATTAGGAATGAGTGAACTACAACCAACCCTAATTTTGTATGTGAAGGGATCACTACATATATCTAGGCAGCTCAAAGAGTGTGTATGGGCGTAAAAAACTAATGTTTAGGTTCCTAGAGTGAACATTATAACTAACTAATTTTGGGTGTTTTAGGAACACATGTTTAATCAACTAAACCTTAGAGTGATTTATTTTTCATGAATTATATAACATTCTTATTCACATGTGTATCTTGCTAGTTCTAGTTGTGTGGTATGCTTAGATGTAAAGTGGTTATTGATTAGAAATCCTTTTTTTATCTTTTTAAATTAAACTTGTCTTATATCATTTTGACCTTAGACACTATTAAAGACCCATTAGAGAGTTGGAACTTATTTGAATAGTGTAATCTAGAGTTTTTTTAGGCCTCTATCTCATCTAATAATAGGAATGAAGGTTCCTTATTGTTACATTTGACTCTCATTTGGATTATCATGTGAGAGTGTTTTGGGTGAACACACATACCTTGGGATGTTAAGGTTTTCTATGCTAAGTGACATTAGATGTGTGGTTTCATTTTGAGTGCATGATTAGAGATTTATATGTTTATTTGTGAGGTGGTAGTTATCCTTTGTGGCTTAGAGTGCCATCTCCTCTCAGTGATGACATCTCATGGAAGAGGCCATCACAAGTGTAAGGAGAACTACATCATACCCTGATTCCATTTAGAGGATATGTAGGTTACCCAAGTTATGGTGGGGGCATCGAGTCTAGGTCATAGATTAGGTTAGGGGGGTCATGTCATCATCCTTTGTATTGGGATTTTATGTTATTATTTAGATTAAATTTATATTTAATATTAATTAAATAAAATTTGAGATTGATATGTGTGGATTTTTTCTAACCCCTCCTCAATAATCTTGACTTGTGTAGATGTTATCTACCTTTAGATGATTTCATTTTAGTAACTCTCCTTCTGTTGTGTCATTGTGGTAATTTTTTTATAGTGTTAGTAGAGACTCTCCCTTAGAGATTCTTATGATAGTAACCCTATTATAAAGTAAATTATTGCCTTGTTCACCTTGGTTTTATCTTGTGTGTGTTGGCTCAAGATGCATGAATGTCTCCATGAGCTAGTAAATCAGGAAATTATAATTATATTAAACCTCATAATCATGGTATCATAATAATTTGATGTGTCCCTCTTACTTGAAGAGGAGATTAAGTAAATGAATTATAAAACTGCATTTGATCTTAACTTCATGTTAATATGTTTGTATTCCACTTCTTAGGGAAGTCTTGTGGTAGAAAGAAAAGATGAAATTTCATAAGCCTTTAGATAATTATGCGTGTCACTTTCCTTTGTAATTTTGGGAGAATTATATAATTAATAAGTATCATTGAATTGTGTTAATAACTAAAAATATTACATGGGTTTTGGGACAATTTTTTTGGGCATGATAATGACATTTACTTATGCTTGGTGAATAGGCAAGGATCTTAGATTTATGGCATGATATGTTATTATCTTTCATAAATATAGTTCTCAATGCATCAAATTATAAATGTCACATTTTTCAAACATGATTTATGGTGTAGGGATAAATATTAAGAAGTATTGGAGAATTTTACTTGAGGATGATAAATATTTCGGCATTGATAATTTTAAAGTTTGAAAATTCTTACTGAAATACATTTTTAATATTTTATAAGTAATATGTGAAATGTAAAAAAAATTGATCATTTCATATACAAGAAACACATTTAAATGTCTTAATCCCATCATTATAGTGCATCTAAAAATAATTGTCAATTTTTTTGTTAGGGTGTTGTAAAAAATTTAAAAAACATTATATTCAATACATAAACAATAAAGGCACACTACGTAAGGGTATATACATTCAACAAGAATAAAATATTTGTCATACATTGTAGTTGAAAACATTTTGATTGACATGTATGTGAAATGTGGCAATAAAACACAACTGAATGTCATAACTCTATCACTACAATCCATGTAACCACATTTTTTTCATAATTTTGATATATTATTTCAATTTGATAACCAATGTGAAGGTATGCAAGAAAAATATACTAAATTAAACAATGGAATTTATGGAACATGGCAAAATTAATCAATTTTACTACTTTCTTCACATGTTGATTTATTATGTAAAATATTTGAATCAATGATTTCAATTAAAACTTTAAAACTTTGTCACTTCTTAGTTAAGATATCCTTTGAAGGTTCAAACATGTGTGTTTTCAACCTACAAAAAAACACAAAACATCAACATCTAAAAATTTAAAACTCAAATGAAATAATAAACATACATTAAATTAAAGCTTAAAAATAAACATTTTATCATCTCAAGATAGATATTTGAAATTAAACATGACAAAAATATCATTAAAAAAAAAAAGTAAACAACAATAGAAAATGTTTTCCTCATCTTGTTTTCA